>CAWUFW010000114.1:1972500-2572500 GCA_963921515.1 Calotriton arnoldi
ACCTTCCAAAATCTTTTGCGACTTGGTTAAAACTCCAGTCAAAGCCAGAAAAAACTTTGACGCCAAGCAATCAAGTGTGAGTCGTGCTCCACTTGAATCATTACACTGTATGTTCTCATTCTGAACCAGTTTGTAGCAAAATTCCTTCTATGGTGTTCTCAAAAACGCACAAATGCGCACCTAGGAATGGAGGCCGGAGGGAAACATAAAGGACAATGGAAAAGGGGGTGGTGGGTGAAACGGAGGGTGGGTTACAAACAAGGGAAAGTGGTAGGAGAACGAGGGTTTTAGAAACAACGGAAGGTGTGGGGGTGGGTTAAGGGGGAGAGGATGTAGCCTTACGGCTAGAGCGGTCGACCTAGAAGCTGGGGAACCAGATTCGAGTCTCTGCAACGACGCACAACATCCTGTGATTGTGGGCAAATCACGTAATCTCCTTGTGTCTAACAAAAAAATTAATGTGTCCATCTGTAATGAAACTGGTGCTCATGTAAAGCGCTCTGATACCTGATATCTTCGGGTCAAGTTCGTGCTATATAAAACTCTTAAAAAAATCAAAATAAAACACAAGGACAGAAAGCAGGGGTGAGGGAGAGGCACTGCAGGCACATACACTCCCTGACTGCACGTGAAAAATTAAGAGTATCTAACATCCTAGTGCTTCAGCACCTTGGGACCTGCACCTTGCTCAGTGTTACGCCTTTACATCCAACAGGCTCTGTGTGACATCGCCCATGTGCAGTATTCTTACAAGGAACCTCTATGAGAGGCAGCTGGTGAGTATGCAAATAGGAAGGCAGAAGCGTGGCACGTGACTAGCCCAGGAACAAATGGCTGGGGCGAACAAAGCATGGGTGGCAGCCCACAAGTATTCATAATATTCATCAAGCTCCCTTAAGATTTCATAATCGTGACTTGTACACAAGGAACTTTCTGTACTGATTTCAGTTCCAAGCGCAAGTACTTGAAAGCCCAGTTTCAATCTGACCGCCAAATCTGCAGATAAGTGTCCACCAAGAGGACGCCATTGGCAGCCAGCTCACACGCAGCATTTTCAAGAAAGTGCAATGAGAGCACCGCTCGACAAGCAGCTGGCGTTTCCTCACACAAGTAACTGAAAGAAAGTGCGTGTGAACATTCATGGCACAGGGTAATCGATGTACTTGATAACTCTGCTTATTATGTAAGTGGCTGAATCCTGAAGCCGTGAACGGAGCGTGGTGTGTAACGAGCCGTGAGGTGAGTTAAATTGATAAAACGAGATATGAAGATTCCAGTTGGTGTGTCTGTAGCAACAGGGGGCAAAATATATTTTTGTGTCATTCTTGGGCCACAAACAATGTGTGTGCATCAAGAGCTGTGAGGCAAAAGACATTAAAAACGTGAAGTTGCAGGTGAAGCGAGCCTGGTTGCTGTGGAAGACCGGGGAAAAGTTTTTGCGTGGGGAGTTAAATAAACTCTCATGCTGCTGAAACCAAGGTCGGTGTCATGACAAAACAAAAGCATGATGTCGATTCAAGGAGCTCGAAAGCCCGTGTGTGCACTCACCAAAAAGTAGCAGCGTTTCTCGTGTAACCCGTTTCCGGCAAAGTTTACTATGTGGGACTAACGCCGCGCATCTACCAGCAACAAGGCGGCCATCTTCTAAAGGGACTTTATAAAAAATAAATTTTATAACACGCGGGACAAAACAGAGTGGCGTGCCGTGGCAGGTGGTGGCGGGGGAGGGCACCGCACGAGACGCTATATTTAAAGATAATGAGTTGGGCGAGCTGCGCACAACAAGACTCGCAGCCGCCATTATTTAATGTTAAAAAAAAACGTTTTGGCCGAGCTGCGCAGCCCGTCCCGCTAGTGGTGGTTGTGGCCCCATTGTAAAAGTGCGCTGCAAATACAAAAAGAAGCATTGGCCGCGAAACTGACACGGCCGCGCGGCCGTGAAAGTAATCGTGAGTAAGCGGGTTTTGGAAGTGCAAACAGTGGCTTTTGCTGGCGACCAGCTTGCGTTCACGCGAGCGTCCAGATGGCGAGGGAAGCCATATGGCGCCTGATCGCGCGTGCACGCTCGCGTGAACGCAAGCTGGTCGCCAGCAAAAGCCACTGTTTGCACTTCCAAAACCCGCTTACTAAAACTCTCGCCAGAGCAGCGCATGCGCTGGCTCAGGCGAGACCTAAAAACACGGGCCCATTAAAAAAGCTACATTTTTCAAAACTGGGTTTGAGGGATTCTTGCAAGAATCCCTCAACCCCAACCGTCTAGTCATACAAATATTTTTGGAGCTTAATGTATCCCAAACTACTGAAGGGATTCACACCAAATCACAAAAAGCGCACTTTCTTGACCAAGATCTAGCTTTCGCCCAAATTTAGTTTAATTCCGTTCAGCAGTTTTTGCGGTAGTGCTTCTTAGTCATTGGAAAAAGGGTATTTTGCATTTTGGGACTCCCCTTTATCTCTGCCCCTGCTTGATAGATTACCCCGAAACTTCCATACACAAACTAGACAAAAAGATCTATATATATATGTGTATATGTATGTATGTATATATATGTATATATATATATATATATGTCACTGACCATGTCATGAGTGATGTAATATGTGAGGTCACAAGCAGTGCATTGCGAGGGCGTAAGTTGTAGTTAGCTTGGGTAACTCTAACTGCTGAATTTCACTGGTTTTGTACGAGGGAAATCTGAGCCTAACTATAATGCCCCTGGAACCTTTGTTTTTTTCAGTGAATTTCTAAGGTGTTTTTAATTCTATTTCCGAACTATAGCATCCCTGTAACCTTTGTTTTTTTCAGTGAATTTGTAAGGTTTTTCAAAATCTATTTCCTAACTATAACATCCATGTAACCTATAGTTTTTTTTCAGTGAATTTCTGTGTTTTTTTTAAAACTGGTAGTCATGTTTGCAGACTGGTGGAGAAACTGGGCGGGGCCTCCTACCACCTCTCAGGAAACCTGCTCTAAGGGACTTACTGGAGGTAACAGGAGGGCTTCTTGGCCCCCAAGGTCCCTCAGCATCCAAAAAGACTTCAGCCCGCAACCAGTATTGCACCAGGAGGCATGTTTGCAGAGTGGCGGAGAAAGGGGCCGTGGCCTCCGAAGTCCTCACACCAATCACACTCTGTGGAACTTACTGGAGGTAACATGAGGTGTAGTTGACGCCCAAGGACCTTATGGAGTCCGGGGGACTTCATCCCCCAAACAGCAGTGTGCTAGGAGGTGCGTTTGCACGGTGGTGGGGAAAGGGGGCGTGGCCTCCGACAGCCTCTTAGCAATCCCGCTGTGTGGGACCTACTGGAGGTAACAAGAGGGGTAGTTGGCCCCCAAGGACCCTCAGCAGCCAAGGGGACTTCATCCCCCAACCAGCAGTTTGCCAGGAGGCGTGTTTGCAGGGTGGTGGAGAAAGGGGGCATGGCCTCGGAAGACCTCTCAGCAATCCCACTGTGTGCGACTTACTGGAGGGTATCAGGAGTACTTGTTGGCCCTCAAGGTCAGTGCACCAGGAGGCCCGTTTGCATAGTGGTGGAGAAAGGAGACGGGCCCCCAGCAACTTCCCAGCCGGCCTTTTGAAAAAAATATATATATTTACTCTGGAAGGGGGGCCCCCTTTCTCTGGGCCAATTTTGCCGCGGGGACCCCTTCCCCCGGGGTCAGGCATTTCTTGAATGGGAAGGGTAGGCCGCGCGGCCCTCGTTTTTTTTTTTATATAGGGAAGGGGGGGACACGCTTGGCGGAGTGGTAAAGCTCCCGCCAAGCCATAGCATAGGGCTATGTCCGGGGGTGGGCATCCCAGGACATAACAGGAGCCGGCCCTGGGGGTGGCGGTCCCCAGGGCCATCTAGAGCTCCCGGCGGACGGCTGCGCGTCCCCCCTCCCTTCAATTGTGTGCCGGGGAGGTGTTGGTCACAGGACCCCCCCCCCAGCTCCTGCATTACTTAAGATGAAAGCCCAGGGGAGGTGGTGGCCCCCGGAGCTGCGAGGCAGTCTACGTGCCCCGCATTCTTTAAACTAAAAATTCTGGGGAGGTGAAGGTCCCTGGGGCTGTGGGGGGTCCAAGAGGTCCCCCCATTGTTAAATAAATATGCCCCAGGGCAGCAGGGGAGACCATACGGGCCTCCCCCACATTTTTTGTTTACGAAGCTCCAGGGAGTTGGTGGTCCCTGGGGCATCATTGAGCCCTGGGGGGGAAGGGGGCATGCGTCCCCCCTCCTTTATTACAATGCCACCGTTGCCAATTAGAAACGAAGCACGGGAGACCGCGCTTCGTTTTAAATTTTTATTTTATTTTAGGCTGGATGCGCGTATCCTGCCGATTTTTGTAAAAAAATAAATAAATAATGTATGTGTATATATGTATATATATATCGAAAGCACTCCACCCGCCGCTTGACGACCTTTTCCAAACGATGGAGCACGGACCACAGAGTTAGTGCTGATACGTTTTCTTTATTCCGTTAACATACAGCAGCCATAACGTGTTTCAGTCCCGTAGGACCTTGATCACATGACGCGCATCACAACCCCCATTGCTTTTTTTATACCATTTTTTGCCCATTTCTTAAAGTGACATGTGCACCCTAAAATTGTAGTCATAGATTTAAATAAAATACTACATGTTAACAACTGTCCTAGTATTGCACCAACCTTATATTCAGAGCCTCCCTTATAATTATACATGAAATTGTTTTTGCGTGGACTCTAATATCATACTGTTTGTTCAGATTCCGGTATAAATACCAACTCTCTACAACGGGTTTGGCCAATTGTCAGTTGCGGTTGTCCTCCATTGAAATGATACTATTCATGGTGACGCTAAAAACTGTTAAAACCACCCGCAACATTCCTGTCTAATACAGCTTGTGCAAGTATTGCCAAATACAGTACTATGAACCAGGTGTCATTGTTGTTCTCTTCATGACTCCGTAAAGTGCTAGTGCAAATGGATATTCATACAGTACATGTTAAAGACTTTCTGACTACTTAAAGTGCTAGTGCGTGATAAAATTCTATAAAGTGCATGTGCAATAAAACCCCAAAGTGAAAAAAAGCTCAAATAAATTTAAAAATGACTGTGATATCGATTGGTAGGGCGGCCAGTTCTAGATTATTTGTGGCTGAAAGCATACATTGTATAAATACATTTTGTCATTTCATCAATGGTAGCCATAACCTATTATATTGTGAACCCAGTAATTCAGTTTATAAGCATGTGTATAAGTCTTCAGTGGTGTTGAGTCCCCCTGGGTGTTTCGAATCTAACTCCAGGATATAGCGGGTCTCAAGTTTGCGCAGGGCTTGCTCTCTGTTGCCTCCTCTTTTGTTAACTGGGACGGCATCTATCAGATAATATTTAAGCTCTTTAGGGTTAGATCCATGTGTTTCCCCGAAGTGTCGAGCCACAGGGTAGGTCTGATCTTGATTCTTGATGGCCCTGATGTGTTGTAATACCCTCTTGTGGCCCTGAAGTTTGGTGCTGCCCACATATTTTAGGCCGCACGGGCACTCAAGCACGTAAACAACATGATCTGTCTTGCAGGTTAGGGCTTTACTGATAATATGTTCTTGATTGCCAAAGGGTGTCACATAAGTTTTTCTGTTCACACCATGTTGGCAGGCTTTGCATAGTTTGCATTTAAAAAACCTTTTCGTTGCGCCAGCCACGTGCTTCCCATTTGGCTGTCAAGATTGTTTTGTACCAGGTAATCTTTCATAGATGGTGCTTTGCTGTAGGTAATGGCCAATTTAGTTGGTAGCAAGTGGCCTATGATAGGCTCGTTAAGAACAATAGGCCAGTTTCTTCGAATGATATGGTTAATTGCCTTTTCCTGTCTACTATACCCTAAAATCATTCTGAAGGTGTCTCCCCCCACCTCTTGCGCCTTGCTTGTCATACTGGCTGTCTGGATCTGTACCTGGTGTTTGCTGTTCCTGAGTAGGTCCTCCCTAATCAGTGCCTTGCTCTTGTTAATAGCTGTGTTAATGCATTTGTTGGAGTATCCCCTCTCAAGGAACCTGGCTTTGCTCGCTTGCTGTGCTGCCTGCAAATCCTTCTCGTTACTGCAAATCCTTCTCAGCCTAATCATTTCCCCATACGGGATACTTTGTATGAGGTGCCGTGGGTGGGAGCTAGCTGCGTGCAACACTGAGTTGCCCGCCGTTAGCTTCCAATGTACTATTTCCATCCTACCTTCTTTAATGTAGATCTGGACATCAAGGAAATTTACAGTTTCTGCACTATTAGCCGTGAATTGCAGGTTAATTTCATTGTTCTTGAGACTCTCAATAAAGTTCAATGCTTCTGACAAGGTCCCTTGCCAGATTAAGAACAGGTCGTCAATGAACCTTAACCACAATTTAACATTGTTGAGCAGAACCACCTCATGAGTTTTTTGCAGGACCAGCTCCTCCCACCAACCTATGTGGAGACAGGCATAGCTGGGGGAGAAGCTGGCCCCCATTGCTACACCTCGTAACTGCTGGTATAAAGCACTCTGAAAAATGAATGTTATTATGTAAACAGTAATCAATCATATTAATGAGCATCTTGCTGTGATGATCATATTGGGCCGGTCTCCTTCTGAGGTAATGTTGTATGGCCCTCACTCCATCCTGATGATTGATACTCGTGTAGAGTGCTGTTACGTCTAAAGTTATTAACTGAAAGTCATTTTGCCACTCAAAATCATGAATTTTGGATAAAAAGTCCCCAGTGTCTTTTATGTAAGAGGGGAGCTGCTGGACGTACTCCTGTAGGTAATAGTCCACATATTGCGATGTTCTTTCCAGTAGACTGTTCCGCGCAGAAATTATAGGCCGTCCCAGGAGCTTGAGCGGGTTTTTATGTATCTTGGGGATAAAGTAGATTACTGGTGTGGTCAGAAATTTATATTCATCCATTGTTAGAAGCCCCGCACTCTTCCATGCCAACAGTTTATTGTAATATGCATTGTAGGTAGTTTTAAGGGATAATATATCACTTTTGCGGTAGCAATTTCTGTCCGACAGTTGCCTCATTGCTTCATCCACATAGTCACTTTTTCCCCAGATAACCAGGTTTCCCACTTTGTCTGAATTTCTTATGACTATCTGAGTGTTATTCTTTAGCTCAGTCATGAGTTGGTGGTATTGTAATTCCTGCTTGTTGATTTGATCTCTTTTGGTTTCTCGTATTCTGTGGTTTAATTGTTTGATTCCTGCAACTATCTGCTCATGGAAGAGATCAATTGAGTCTCTTGGTGTTATTAGGTTAAACGTTGATCGCGGTTTAAATTGTGTTATTTTTAGTGTCTTGTTCGTTTTCACTGTTGGTCAGCTCAACTGTCACCTCCGTTGTTTGACTGCCGTGTGCGGAGGTTATATTTTCCTCCCATAGCTCATGTAAATCCCTCAGTATTGGAAGGTCAGATGCTGTTAGATTATAAGGGGGAGACAGTTGTGGCAATTCGTTATTCTGGTTGAGTTGGGGGTTACTTGTTGCCTTATCACGGAGTAGATGGAATTTCTTTAATTTTAACTTACGCACACTTTTAAAAATGTCCATTCTTTTTGATGCGTAATTGAAAGTGCTCTCCGGGCAGTACGATAGACCGAAGGATAGAAGCTGCAGCTCCGCCTTGTTTAAATCCACATTTGCCAGATTAACTATAGTTTGACTGGAAACTTGATTTGTATTTAGTTTCGTTTCCATCTGCACACTGTTTGTTTCTTTTGTTCTCCTCCGTTTGCTTTATGCCTCTCCCGGCGGCGCTTGGTGGATCTGTTTTTCCTTGTCTGTTTGTCTGAGTTCTTGGACGCAGTGTCTGTCTGCGGTCTAGACATAAAAAATCCAGTTCCTCTGCAAGTGACAGTTTCGATGGAATTTGCACGCCACATGCGTCCCGGGGATCTGTTTCAGTTACATATATATGTGCCCTGCGGGGTCCCTATGGGACCCACCCCCAAGAGGCCTAGGGTGTTAGGGTACTTCTACCCTGCTCCCTTTTCTTCTTCTTTTTTTTTTTTTACAATTTTTGTGGGACTCGGCTTCAAGCCGATTTCCAAGGTGGCTGCCAACACTTCCTGGTTGAAGTGTTGGCTGCCAATCAAATTTCAGTAGGATTTTGGGCTCCCAGATAACTATATTTTTCATACTTGAATATCTCTGAAATTACTAAACAGATTTACACCAAATCACAAAACTAATCCCATAAACGATCTAACCATGGCAGTAAATGCAAAAATAAATGAATGGCATAAGGAGGGGGCTATTGAATGATGAGGAAGCAATGCTCCCGATGAATGATAGTCCAGTGGTACCCACCATTTTCTTTCTGCCTAAAATACATAAGACCTTAACGAGACCTCCTGGGAGGACCATCATATCGAGTTGTTGATCTTTATATGAGAACGTATCAAAATACATGGATCATTCTTTTACACCAATGGTGGCAACCTTAAGTTCCTATATAAAGGATACAGGTGACGTCATGAGAATATTATTATAGCTGTCCTGGGGCTTCCCAGCTCTAAGAGACAGGATGCAAGCTGAGGCTGGATGGAAGTTAGAGGTACTGCTTGAACAGCCACGTTTTTATCGACTTCCGAAATTCTAATTCTTTGTTCATAATCCGAGATTCACGTGGTAAAGAGCTCCAGAGTTTGGGTGCTACGGATACAGGTTGGCAAGAAGGATTCCTACTAGTAACTGTCGATATGGTATCCCTTTACACCTCCATAAGTCATGAAGTGGGATTAAATGCAATCAGATAATGACACATTTCGGCGGCATCGCCACCTTGCTCACATGGTTTCTTGGCCATCTAGCATGTTTACTTTCAATGTGGTAGATATAGAAAACATTTTTCTCAGTGCTATTTACATTTTTTTTAAAGTGCTTAGTGCAACAAAAATATATAAATTACAGTGCATATCTGCTCATCGTTAAAGATTGAATTCTTAGGAAATATTCCATACCTTTTGTTAAAAATAAAATAAAATGCAGTCCTGACTATTTGCACTTCAATGTGAATCATTTATAGACAAGTGTCATTAATTTTTGGGGTATTGTTTTTGTATGTATGACCATATTGGTCACTTTAACATTATGTCACATAAGCTGTTGATTCATTCTAAGTAGCAAATTTAAAACAGTATTCCCACATTTATTTATCCCAATATGTATATATATATGTGTGTGTGTATGTATATATGTATGTGTGTGTGTATGTATATATGTGTGTGTATGTATATGTGTGTGTGTATGTATATATGTGTGTGTGTATGTATATATGTGTGTGTGTATGTGTATATATATGAAATTTATTAAGAGTGATCCAATTATTGGACATGACATACCGCGAACCCCATTAATTTTCTTTAAGAAGGCAAAATCGATGTGCAATGAATTGGTGCAGAATTGTCCCCAAAGCTAATCGGGAATTGATTGGATGAAAGGGTGTTGGGGTTTCCAACAATGCCTTAAATATAAAGCATATAGGTATGGGCGAATAATAAGATCATTCACACACCCCTGCGCAAAACACCTATCACAATACGCTGGGTGTTTAATTGTAGAAGTGACTATGTGGTTTGTTTCACAATGCACATGTCCCAAGCTGTATGTAGGGAGTACAATACATATGGCTCACGTGTGGATTCTGCAGCATTTACGAGCCATAGCAAAGGACGACAAGAGTTATCCTGTAGCTAGAAATATACATGAGCAACATAATGGCAATGCCAATGAACTAGTCTACTTTGTTGTTGTTGCAATCCCATAAAGCACTAGGGGAGGCAATAGAGAATTACAACTAAGGAGATTAGAATCGCGTTATATTCTAATGCTAAATAGCAAAGTTCCATATGGTCTAAACTCTGATGAGGATCTTTTTGTACATTTAGGAACATTTGCAATGCTCAAAAGTAACCAAGATAGGTGTGCTATATTATCAATCAATCAATCAAATAGCTTTATTTCGATATAAATATCATAAAAGCATCGACCAATTCATCAATATATCACATAGAATAAAAATACAGTCAATATAATTAATAAAATGTGATGGACCAGTTCTAAAACCATTAAAACATAAAGCTATTTCCTCTTAAATCAGATTTCATTTTTAACTAAAATCTTAAAATGGCTCCAATCATCTAGTTACTATTCCGTGTCGGGGGCAGGGTATTGCATTCCATGGCTCCTTATCCCTTCCCAACTTAATCGCCATTTATACTTCAACAGGAGTAGCTACCCTCTGTATGGCCCTAGACCTGACTATCCAGACACACCCCAGGTACTTAGCGACTCGGCAGACAAACAGGGTACTCGGGTCCGTTTTCAATATACGTAATGCAACTCTATGATCCAAAGTACCTAGTTGTTTGCAAATAGGCACGAGCCACCTTGACATGGCGCTTGTGTATCCTGGGCACGCAAACATAAGGTGAGCAACGCTCTCCTTTGGGGTCCCGCACAAGGGGCATTCTTCAATAGTACGGTACGGGGAACACCACTTGGCAGTAAATTCACGAACTGGGAGGGAGCCGAACCTAAATTGAGTATATAATGACCTGTCTCTAGGGACCTGGATTATATCCAAATATGGTTCAAGGCCTCTGTACAGTTTGTGTTGGAAGAATTCCTCCGTGAGCCTTCCCATATTAGGATTGTTAAGTTCCCTAGCATCAATCCAGGCCAAATAGGTCTGTTTAAGCTCCTCTTTACTTGGTGGAGTTTGAGTATCCCAGAAGGCCTTGAGGTCAAGTGCTATCATTAAAGCTTCAAGATTGGAGATCCATTTGATCTCCTTCTTGATATCGATGCGCATGACTTCTGTGAGTGCCTCAGCATAATTGGCCAACTCCTGGGTCCTCCTGAGACGGGCCCAGTAAAGCAGAGGACGACGTTTGGCCAGGTCTTTAAAGTGACGCCTACCCAGGTCACACATCAAAGGGGTAAGGGGAACACCTCGTGGTAACATGATCAGGTCCCTAAGAAACTTATACTCCGATCTACTGATCTCATCGAGGTTTTCAAAGCCCCATAGCTCGGCACCGTAAAGAGCCGAGCTAACAGCCTTGGCTCCGTACACAATGAATGCCGGGGCAACAGGTCTACTAAAAGATGAGCGATGTTCTCTGCTCAATGCCCCGGCCACCCGTTTGTGATTCAGGAACATTTTATCAAGATGGGGTCTCCACTGTACTTTTTCTGGAGATGAATCCCCAGGTAGTCGAAGGTGGTAACCCTCTCTAGGCGAGCCCCATCCAGAGTAAAATTGTTCCTAAACGATTTGTGGGGGTTGAAGGTCATGAGTTTTGTTTTCGTTGTATTTATAGTCAAACCCCGAGAATTACAGAAAGTTTGGAACCTATTCAAAAGGGTTTGCAAACCTGCAGGGGTCTTAGAGATTAGAAGTGTGTCGTCAGCAAACAGGAGAGTTGGCACCTTATTGCCCGCCAGGGCCGGGCGTCAGCTGGTGTTTCTTGCAAAAAGCTGACCACCCCGTTCACGTATAAGGAGAACAGGGTGGGTGCCATCACGCAGCCCTGGCGGACTCCCCTGTTTACTGGAATCTTTCTAGTAAGCTGCCCTTGCGACCCCCATCTTACCTGGGCATAATTTCCCTCGTGGAGCCTCACTAGAAGATTAAGAATTAGTGGGGGAGTGCCCATCTCACGCAGTATTTCCCATAATCTATTCCTAGGTACCAGGTCAAAGGCAGTCTTTAGGTCGATAAAGGGAGATGAAGACTGCCCTTGCCGACCACTACCACTTTCCCATGGATCATAAGTAGTCTGAAGACCTGGTCCACCGTACTTGTGTTGGGCCGGAATCCTGCCTGGTACTGAGAGAGAATGTCCTCCTCCTCAGCCCAGGCTTGGATTCTCTGCAAAATAACCCTCCCAACTACCTTCTGCATTGAGTCAATAAGGCCGATAGGCCTATAGTGGAGGGATCTTCTCTATCTCCCTTCTTATATATTGGAACTACCTCCGCCCCCTTCCATGATTCTGGAACTGGACATCCTCTAGAAATTGAATTAATGAGAAGGAGGATGTACTCAGCCCATTTATCCTGGTCAGCTAGAAACAAGTCGCCAGGAAGACCATCAGGTCCCGGGGCCTTGGCAGGCACCAGCCTACTTATAGCTGCCTTAGTTTCTTTCAATGTAAATAGGTCACTGTCAATAAGCCTAGGATTAGTTGGAAGGTAACCATCAACCAATGGGTGACCATCTATGGTTATATTACTGGGCCCAGAATAGAGTTCGCCAAAATGGTCACACCATGCTTGGGGAGGGATATGATTGGGGATTTGATCTGCTTCTCCCCTATTTGCCCTCCTGACAGGTGTCCAGAAAAAATGTGTGTCCCTTGCTAGGCTAGCACTTTTTAGTTCTTGCCATCTAGTTTCGTCCCAGTCTAGTTTTGCTTTAAGCTGAGCCTCTCTATATTCTTTCCTGGCAAGTGTGATAGCTGTCCCCTTCTTGTTTCTAATAGCTACTGCCAGGGTCTTCCTTTTGAGTCTACACTCTTTGTTATACCATGATTGCGCTGTCCCCGTATATGATACAGGACGACTGGGTCTATTGGGTGCTTGGAAATGGATACTGATCTCCTCGATAGTGCGTGTGTGTATAGTGAGGGCGTTGTTAGGGTCCTCTTCTGTCCCCTCACATAACTCATTGGTATTTTTGTGTAATATTTGTCTAATGGCCTCTAGTTTTGTATCTTGTAAGGCGACCCTGTGCCATTTTAGTGCTCTTCTTGAGTTTGAAGGTGTCACCTCTTTGGTTACACTGTATATGTGGGTAATCAGTGCAGGGCAGGTATGTGCCCAAGGGGACCTCAGTAGCATACACAAAGGATTATGGTCACTATCTAATGTGCTTCCCACTATCATATCTAAGACATGTCCCCAAAACCCAACGCCTACTAAGATATAGTCGATACGGGAAGGGCAAGTTATTTTATTATAGGTGAAGGCTCCCTGCGGATCTGATTTAGTCCTACCATTAACTGCTCTTAAGCCATATTCCATGGTGAGTGCATTTAGTTGAATGGCCCTTTGTGACCATCTTTTCACCGGAGGTACAGTTAATGAAGGGACACCCCATTTTCTGTCCTCCTCCTCGATCCCTATTATGTCTTCGGTACTGAGAGGCTCAAAAGTACTATTGAAATCGCCTGCCACTACTACCCTAGAGTGGGGCAGACAACTTGTCAGGCCTTGTTCGAGTAGTGTGATAATGGGTGAGGCTTTGCCGCCGGCTGTTCCCCTTATGTAGACATTAAACAAATCCATTATTTCCCCCCCTCTTTGCCCCTTAATTTTGAGCCTCATGATGTCTGGGCACGAGGCTTGATGCTTTATTATTCTATAGTTGAGAGCGATTTTGACCCATACGATCAACCCCCCGGAGGGGCGACCCTTCCCTACCGTGGTAGCTGGTATATGGTAGCAACTATAGCCCGATTTATACAATGGAATCAGGCTCCATGTTTCCTGGAAGACGCATATGTCGTAGCCCTCTACTAACTCGTTCCAGTTTGGTAGAGAGAGTTTATTGGAAAGACCAGCGATATTCCAAGAGATGATTTTTAACTGGTTGGGGGAGGCTAGATCTCGAGATGTAACTGAGGTAAGTTCAGGAGAATGGGTTAAGTCGTTTGTAGGAGGATAATTTGCCACTGGGGAAAGAACCTGGGTCGTCCGTGCTTCAATGGTCGCGGTTCGTAGTCAGTCATTAGTCGAATGAAGATGAACCTATTCTAGTCCCTGCCAGGTGTTTATCATTTAGCCTTTCCGGAGTTGAGATCGCAGAGGGTCGCCTAAACTGTATTGCTGAAAAATCAGGCGAGCAAGTGCGAAACTCAAGAAGAATAAGGTTCTCTGCCAGATCTGCTTTGGTCAGGGTGAGCTCAATATAGTCCCGTGAGTGTGTGGGTGATGTGCATCTTCTGGCTCTAAGTATGTCCTCCCGTATAAGTGAGCGACATCCCCATACCTGCCGAATCCAATGGATTGATTTATTAACTAGTGATTCCTCACTTTCATAGGCAGCCCCATTTTGTAACTTGGGACATTGACCATGCAGACTTTATGTTCTCCTGAGTGCAAAGATTGCGGTGGATGGTTCATTTTTAAAGGGTTGGCAAGCATTGGGCGCGTTGTGGATGGCGCGCTTGAAGAAATGATGCAATGCTTGAAGGTTTGCAGGGAGACTGTATTTCGAGGATACAGTTTGTTGGTCTCTAAGCGTTCCATAGTAGGTGGTAAGAAAGTGTCATTATATATTGATGGGAGTGGTGCAAATGATCTGCCCCCTATTTGGTGTCTACCGCTCTGGGGTGGAGGGTGGACTCTAGTATGCTGCGAGGGTTGTTCAACCACTAAGCAGGGGGGCTCCTTCTGATTGCTTGAAATATTGTTCGGGGTAAGTGTTTTAACTATATTCACAAGCTCGTCTATCTTCACTCTCATAGCCCCAATTTCCTGCCTGAGAGAGGCGACAAGCTGATAAAGGTCTAACTGTGACGAGGTCGTCTTCTCGATACTCCCTACTTGGATTGAAGATGGAGTGGGAATAATCTGTGTCAGCGGGGTGTCGGTGATTTCTGCCAAGACTGAGAACCTATTCGTGCAGGGAATGGCGACACCAAATTGATTAGATTTGGGTGACAAAATCGGTAGTTGGAGTGGTGACCCAAGGCTGGGGCAATCTATTGTCTGTCCCTCGCACAGTTCGTGTATAATCTCGTTACTGGGCTTCAGTGCTACCTCCCTGCGCTTCTTGCAAAACATGGAGGGGATAGTGGGTGTATGCAGCGGGCTAGGATTGGGGGTTGATAGTTGTGTACTAAGAATAGGAACAGTTGGTTCTGTGCCCAGAATGTCCTCGCACTCATGAATGAGGACATCAATCCTATCCATCACGCAGTTGTTAGTAGCGCGTTTATGTGACCTTTTTGCTTTTTTCCCTTTCCCTACCCCACCAGGCGGGTCGTTAGTCAGCCCTACTCCCTCCATTGATTTTCTCTTGCCCATTTGTGGCCGCGGATTAAGTAAGTATATCAAGGAGGGGGACAATAGCGTTACAGTAAATCCTTGTAAAGTTTTGACCCTCAATGCACAGAAATAAGCATTCAAGTAGTCAATTGATTCCACAGTAGATCGAAATGCCAGAATTGCCAAGTAGCACAGTACCTTGTAGTTTGTCTTGTGGAGGCCAGTTCAACCCAACAGTTAGATGAAAGGGGGATGGCCCTGCCCTGCCTCTTCCTGGCAATGACGGGCAAGGACGGGCCCGCCCTTGGCCCGGGCTTTGCCCGGGCGCGGCTCGCGCTGCGGGGGGAGAGGCAGCGCTATAAGCGCGTCGGTGGTTTGGATGCCTCCCCCTCACTCGCAGCACCTGTTGGAAGAGCGTTGCACCGTGGGAGATGTAGTCTCCCACCAGGGTGGCGGCATCACCTGCAGGGAAACAGATGCCAGGGAAACCAGAGCTGAGACAGCAGGGCACCAAACAACAAGAAAAACGGGTAGGCAGCAGACAGCAGAGTCCCACGCTGCGGGGGGAGAGGCGCAGCGCTATAAGCGAGTCAGTGGTTTGGAGGCCTCCCCCTCACTCGCAGCACCTGTTGGAAGAGCGTTGCACCCTGGGAGATGTAGTCTCCCACCAGGGTGGCGGCGTCACCTTCTTCCTTCCACTGCTTCCTCCGGGTCACGCGCCACCGCCTCCGCTCCTGCTGCTCCCGCCGGACTGCGTTTAACTGCGTTTATCACTTTCCTTATGATTTGTAAGAATGGTATGTCATTGCTTAAGCAATTGACTTGCTTTTTTCTTTTTATTCCATTTTATTATTTTTCACTTTATTCTGTTCCAATCACACTTGGTGTCAATTCATTTTGGGTGATTATACAGGAGATATTAGAGATATATGCAATGCGGTAGCACATTATGAATTTGAATCTTATGTAGCAACGGATAGCAACATATGTAAGCATTGGTTTGATTAATGAAAATTTATAAAACTCAGGGAATATGTATGTTTGAGTATTAGCAGATGTGCTACAATTACTGAAGGATGCTAAGAAAGGGTAACATCAAAGCGTATATAACCCACTAGGGATGTATCTGTGCCCCTCTTTTACTTTATATCTTCGTACATATACACCATCACAATATGTTTATGAAATGCACTAGCACTTTACTGAGAATGCAAGTAAATTATTTATTAGTACGTTTTTCAACATGCGTTGTATCATTAATTGTGTCAAATATGATTTTGAGTTCTATGATATCAACCAATGCGTTTAATGGCATTATTTAATCAATTTTTACATGATTCAGTCTCAAATTAAGCTTAAATATGTACCTGGCAAATTTTCTAGATGTGTGTTGACACAGCAAAAGGAGTTATTATTGCCTTTTGTAAAGTATTTTGTTTATTTCTATTGCTGCTATGGTTGCCATGACAACGCTATATATATATATATATATATCTCTTGCAATGGTGTCTAACTGTGTGAGCAAGGTGGTGTTACCACCGAAACGCGCCAGGAGCCAACTGTAAAATAAATTGAGTTCATTCCCACCCAGCGTGATCAATGCCTGTTTCGGGAACGAGTGTGGAGCAGGATTGGAGTGGGTGTATGTATGTTTGTGTGTGTATATATATATATATGTATGTATGTATATATGTATGTATGTGTATGTATATATGTATGTATGTGTATGTATATATATATGTATGTGTATGTATATGTGTGTGTATGTATATATATATATATTTATATATATATATATCACTGAAAAAACCACAGGTTTCAGGGACGTTCTAGTTAGTTGGACATTTCACTCGTACAAAACCAGAGAAATTATCCCGTTATAGTTAGTTCAGCTAACTATAACTCGCACCCCCGCAATGCACTGCTGATGACGTCACATATTACATCATTCATGACATGGTCAGTGACATCACTGATGACATCTCAAATGACATCACTGATGACATCTCAAATGACATCATCCAGTGACTGTGTGTTTCTGTAAAGTTTAAATATGTTTTATATATATATAGACCAAGGTGTATTGAAGAATGAGTGGGTGTATGACTGTCTGAATGGATGATTTAGTAGGTGTGTGACTGACTGTATAAGTGAGTGATTAAACGTGCCTTACTGAATGCATGGGTTAGTGACTAAACTGTGTGAATATCTGTATCAGTCTGTCTGTTGGTGTGTAAGCGGTTGCATGGGTTGGTGAGTAGCTACATGATTGTCTATATGGGTTATTGATTGCTTGTCTGAGTATCTGTATGGGTGCCTGAATGTCTGTGTGGGTGGGTGGGTGGGGTGTGTGTGACTCACTGCATGGATGTGTGAGTGGGTGATTCACTGGGTGTATGGGTTCAAGAGTACATCTGTGAGGGGCTGTATGGGTGGGTGAGTGTGTGTATGGGTGTGTTGGTGAGTGAATGGATGTCTCAGTGGTACATGTGTGAATAACTACATATGTGAAAGGCAGTATATGTGAGTGTTGGAGTATATAAATGACTGTATGTGAGAGTGAGTGATTGTGAGAGTGGCTGTATGGATGAGTGTGTGCTTGTATCAGTGATTGTAAAAGAGAGTAAGTATGTGTTAGAATCTGTATGAATAAGTGAGGTGGTGTGTGTATAACTGTATAGGTGAGTAAATGGGAGTGTGAATGATTCTTTGCATGACTGACTAGGTGTGTGAGTACCTCTATGGATGAATGGCGATGTGTGAGTGTCTGTATAGGTGTATGAGTGCAAATGATAGTGCTGTATTGATAAGTGACTGCATGTATGAATGACTGTATGGGTGAATGAGTGGACGTGTGTGTAGACCTAGGAATCAGTGAGTGGGTATGTAGTAACTGGTATTGGGGTGTCTATGGTTTCGAAAATGGTAGTCTGTATTTTAGAGTGGGTGTAACAAAGGTTATATTAGGGTGTGAGGAGGTGCATCAGATTATCACGTGGATGATGTCATTTGAGATGTCAGTGATGTCATCAGTGATGTCACTGACCATGTCATGAATGATGTAATATGTGACGTCATCAGCAGTGCATTGCGGGGGCGTGAGTTATAGTTAGCTGAACTAACTATAACGGCCGAATTTCTCTGATTTTGTACAAGTGAAATGTCCAACTAACTATAACGCCCCTGAAACCTATGGTTTTTTCGGTGAATTTCTAAGGTTTTTTAAATGCTAATTTCTAACTATAACGTCCCTGAAACCTGTGGTTTTTTCAGTGAATTTCAAAGGTTTTTTAAATGCTAATTTCTAACTATGCCTACAGAGGTAGGAGTGTGCAGAAAGAGGAAGAAAGGCATAGAAAGAAGCAAGAGAAATGCAGAAAGAGGCAACAGAAGTCCGGAAAGACGAAGAAAGGTGCAGAAAGAAGCACGAGATGTGCACAAAGAACCAACAGAGGAGCAGAAAGAGGCCTTGTTGCAAAGTCATCCTGTGCCCCCAACTTTTTGCTGACTGGTACTGGTGGTAACTGACTCTGATTAACCAGGCCTAGAGCCAGTGCTATGCTTAAAGACACTTAGAATACAGTGAAAACACCTACATACACTGGGGAACACTATGCGTTGGGGTACCCCTGTGATTGGCATGACCTCCTCTGTAAGGCCCTAGTTCATAATAGGGCAGGGGGATTAAAACTACCTCTAAGTCAGAGGTGCAGAAAGATGCTTCTTTAAGTAGTAGTCAGATTTGCAGAGTGGTGGAGAAAGGGATGCTGGGCCTCCGACCAGCGCTCAGGAATTCCGCTGCATAGGACTTAGAGGAGGTACCAAGAGGGCTTCTTGGCCCCCAAAGTCCCTCAGGAGTAAATTAGACTTCATCCCCCATCCCGTAGCCTGCCAGGAGGCGCGTTTGCAGAGTGGTGGAGAAAGGGGGGCATGTCCTCCTTAGACGTCTTAGCAATCCTACTGTGTGGGACCTACTACAGGTAACAAGAGGGGTAGTTGGCCCCCAACGACAACCTTGGAGGCCAACTACCCCTCCTATTACCTCCAGTAAGTCCCACAGCAGGATTGCTAAGTTCTCATAACAGGCCACGCCCCCTTTGCCCACCACTCTGCAAACGCGCTCCCTGGCGCACTCTTGGATGGGGATTGAAGTCCCCTTCGCTGCTGGGGGTCCTTTAGGGACCAACTAGCCTACCTCTTACCTCCAGTAAGCCCCACACAGTGGGATTGCTGAGAGGTGGACACAGGCCACGCCCCCTTTCTCTACCACTCTGCAAACGCACCCCCTGGCGCGTTCCAAGTTGGGGGATTAAGTCCCCTTGAATACTGAGGGTCCCTGGGGGCCAACTAGCCCACCAGGTACCTCCAGTAAGCACCACACAGCTGGATTGCAGAGAGGTGGTCCGAGGCCACGCCCCCTTTTTACACCACTCTGCAAACGCAGCTCCTGTTGCACTGCTGCTCGGGGGATGAAGTCCACTTGTGTCCTGAGGTCCTCAGGACACGAGGAAAAGCATCACAGAAAGTTAGGAATTTAAATAGAGAAGTACTGTTTCAACCCTCAAAAACAATGTTGAAAAATAAAGGAAAAAACAGTACACAAAGGTTTATAACAACTTACAATATCATTCATAAAAAGATGAGACAGATTTAAAAAAAAGCTCTGGCACTTTATCATAGAAGATCCAGTAGTGGGACAGGAAATAAAAAAGAACCCGGAGATAACATATAGGAAATCAAAGTCATTACGAGATTACCTTGTTAAAAGTGATTATTTGGGAGAGGTATCTCAACAAACATGGCTTAGACGGAAAGAAGGTTTCCGAAAGTGTTCCAAATGTAAGGCGTGCCAACACGGGGAAAATGTCATCTCTCAAAACATCTTTTAATAAAACTGTCAAGATACGAGGATATTAATCATGTAAGACGAGCTTTGTGGTGTATATTTTAAAATGCCCATGTATGAAAGTATATGTAGGGAGCACTACTCTCCCAGTCCACAAAAGAATACTGCAGCATAGAAGGGCCATCATCAATAAAGACCGAAGTTAGCCGGTAGCAAGGCATTTTGAAAAGGAACACCAAAATGACCCATCGGTAATGACATACAGTTGCATAGCGCAAGTGCCAAAACAGAAGAGGAGGAGATAGAGAAAGGGAACTGAGGAAGATGGAAACATACTACATCCTAGAACTAGATAGCAAACGAACCCAATGGTTTTAATGTGGATGAGGAATTGTTTACATGCCTGTATTAAACAACAAATGTTATATCTCAACCTGCACAGTCATCAGTAGGAGCGAAACAATGGAAATGAAAACAATAAATTGTTTTGTGGGTTGTTAGAGGACAAAAAGGAAGAGAGCACTTGCACTTTAGATTTGCACTTTAGATTTAGATCTTTTAACCCAAAAGCACTTTAACGTGACTTTCTTAAAACTATTTATTTAAAATACATGAAGATATACAAAGATCCCAGGAGTATAGTAAGGGATACTTTGTTTTACTTAGAATATAAATAGTGAAAACAGTCATGCAGTTTACAAGATCAGTGAGAGCACTTTATAAGCACTAATGAGCACTAGCACTTTAAGAAAACAAAAATGAAATATTGATGTATAAAATCACAGCAAGAAAAGATCTATAAAAGACAATAAGAAAATGCTTGGTAGCTATGTAATAAAGTATGCACTTTTTGCACTTTAGAATAATTATTGAATAATGGAATTGTCCATTATATAAGAGGAATATATATAGATTATAATGTGGTGTTGAAAGTTAAATAAATCTTTACTTTTATGTATGAGGAACTTGCCTATTTGTTATAATGAGCCTTGAGTACATTGAAAGGTATCATTAAGTAATGCCACTATATATTCCAAGATGGCCACCGTGTTTTTACTGTTACTATTTAAACGGTGATACAATATTGTCCTCTTTCTATGACCATGTTTTTATTGAGAAATGTGTGTACTTAAACAAAACTTTGTTTGGCTCTGCATCGTGAACAAAGCCGTGAGGAAACGGCCAGAGCGCGTGGATGTTTTTCACTCAAAACAATAAAGCCAGATGAACTAACCTACGGAGTGCCGGTTCCGCTACTTTGAACAAATGAGGCGTTTGCAGAGATATCTATAAATATATATGTATGTATATCTATATATGTATAAATCTATATGTATATATATCTGTATATATCTATATATATCTATATATGTATATATATCTATGTATATATATCTATATTGCATTGACCGATTGCCGACCACCGTTGCTGACACGCCTCGTTCACCTTACTTGCCACGCCCGATCGTCAGAGAGGGAGCTGACGCGACGCGGCGCAGAAGCGTGGGACCGCAGGAGCCGAACGAGCCGAGGAGAAGAAATCAGAAACCAGGACGCCCGTAGACGCCGGAGAAATTAACTGCAAAACAACGCTTAGGGAAGCTCCCGAGCAGCGGGGACCGGAGAGCAGCAGAAGGAGGGGTGTAGTACCCGAAGCCCCCAGTTCCCAGCTGGGGAAAAGGAAGCTGGAAAGTCAAAGGGGTTAGCAAGAGCCAGGAGGCTTGTTGTTCCAGGCTCAGTTTCCCGGAGACTCCCGGAGTCTTAGATCCTGGCATCGCTTTTCAGTAATAAGTGATTCATTGCCCGGACTATAGGCTCCTGATTTGGGGCAAGGGATAAGAAACCCAGTAACCGCAGTCTACAGTGTTTAAACTACAAAAAGGAACTGCGGCGGTATTGGTCAGCACGGCAAAGGGCAAGGTCAATTAATTGAGCACAACAGAGGTAAGTGTGTGTATGTTCTATTGTTTTAGCCTCCCCCTACAACGGCTAATTAAACAGGATGGCTCAAGGGGCCTAATAAGGTGGGGAAACAGTCAGGAAGGACGCCAGTGATATAATAATTGGGTGCCTAGGGGGGACTAGGCTGGTCTACATTGGATTGAATTTATATCGGACTTGCTTTGCACAATAGCGAATTAAATAAGCTGTCATAAGTACGAGCGCCAGTGATGGCCCCAAGGAAGAACAAAACCCGCAAAGAGAACACGGAGCAAAGCCTTGCGTCTAGAGAGCCCTCCATGGAACAGAGGGTTTCAGGAGAGAGCATGGAGAGCCCCAGAGAAAGGGCTAAAAGAGTACCCAAGAGGAGAGTAAATAAGGAAGCAGCTAAAGAGGCTGCACAGGGGAAAAAAGGGGGCGTGTCAGCCTCAAAGTCAATAAAGGACTTTGTGGGAAAACATTTTTAAAAAATATGTTCACCAATGAAGTCCCTGGATGTAGCGACTGAACTGCAGAATGGGAATGGCTCAGCTGATCTTTGCGAGCAAATACTGGAGTCATCGTTTTTGGCAAATCAATCACTCTTAAGCCAAAATGATTTAATAACGGCACCACGGCTGTCCTCATCCCCGCGAGTCTTCTCACTGCAGGATCAGGAAATGGTGGTTTTAGATCCATTGGAGATTAACAGCGAGGGCTCAAGGATTGACTGGGGGGATGTTTTAGATACAGCAACAAGGCCAAAATCGAATATGAGCAGAGAGCAGCCTGGTACCCAGAGAACTGAAACAATAGAAGATGCGGGGCGAAATCTTACACTAGACCTAGACATTTCAGCTACCCCTTCTTCAATGTTGGACATAATGTTGATGCTGCAAAGAACCTTACAAGGGTTATTGGAAGTTACAATGCTAAATAATGACATCCTAAAAACCCCAAAAATGCATCTACATAAGATCGAGGGGGAGCTGCAAGGAATCAATGGCCAAATGCCAACTATGATGAGATCAGTCCCAGACCCCGGCTTCCGCTGGGGTCACAGTGATATCAGAAGACCCACACAATGTATATATTTCAAGATGCCCAATGTTGATAAAAAGAAGGGGCGAATACTCCAGATATAGGCCAACTAATTATAGGAGCCTAATAGGAAGGCAGGTACAAAAAAAGGGGAAAGGAAAGGTCGTAAAAAGGGGGAGGGATGAAGAGGCTAATCCAGAAATTGCTACTCAGAAGACGCTGCCCACCAAGACCCCTAGGGAAATGGGAGTGAGGAAGGGACCAAAAAAAGAAATGAAGAAGTGCATTGGAGTGGGATTAAGAAAGGTGCAATTAAAACCATCTCTGCAACTGAGCAGAGTGAGCCATAAAGCACTAACTCTGGAAAAAATAAAATCTAGAAAAAGACTTCCACCAAAGGGATAGAATAGAAGCGAGTAGTAAATCCATGGCAGCCACTAGGAAGAACAATTGGCAGCCACATATGATAATCCCTAAGGTGGGAAAGGAGGTAGTTGGAAACGAGTGGCTATATTTTGAACCTGTACAAACAGAGAAGGGGGGAAAAAATAAGGAAGATCTTACCCCTAAACAGGTCTCAACTCTTATATTCATTCTCAAAATGCCCGAGTTTGAGAGGAATTGGAACGAAAGACCTGCGGCAGGTGGGTTTCAAATTTAACTATGAAGGGAAGGAAATCACCAGGGTGTTATTTTACTCAGACTTGGTAAAGGTGGCAATTGGGAAGGCGGAGAGTGAGGTACTGAAGGAAGGAATACGGATAATCCCAGAGGGAGAATTAGAGGGGAACAGCCACTCAGGTGGAGGCTTCCTAAAGTGCCATGCAGGATTAGGGAAGAGACAGGTGAGGTTACTGGAGCAAGAAGGAGAAGGTGCTGGAAACCTCAATATAGTAGCTAACAATTCAGATATTGGTAAATTTGGGGGGAATTGGAGTCAAAGAAGCAGCCTTGCAGGTCCCTCCCAGTGGTATAATGGGGAGATTGGGGAAGATGGATGTTTAGATGATGTGGAATAGGATAATGGGTTGTCGCATAGCCTTAAGCTTGTATCTTGGAATATAAACGGTCTTGGAGAATTGATAAAACAAGAAAGTATAAAAGAGCTAGCCAAGAGCGCCGAGATTATATGCTTACAGGAAACTTGGCTATGCGACAAAACCCCAATAATTGATGGCTTTCTCCACCTCCATCGCCCCGCAAAGAAAAAAAGGTTTGGGCGCCCTGCAGGTGGGATTATGACCCTCTTGTCTACAAAAGTAGTGAAGAATGTGACATCACTTTCCGTAAAATGTAAATGGCTGCTTGTATGTAGGTTATCTCTGTTGGTTGCAGACAAAAAGTATGAAAATGTAATCCTCATAAATGTGTATATGCAATGGGGGTGCCCCGAGGAATATGGTGCTGAGATGGGGCATTTTAAAGATGATATAGATACCTTAAGTGAAAAGTACGGCACGGATATATTTTTAATGATGGGTGATTTTAATCATAAATTAAACCCAAAGAAGGTAGATCCTTGGTATACGGAAATTCTGGAGGCTTATGATATAAGATTGGCGACCTTCCCAGATTGTGTTTCCTTAAGTCAAGATATAAACCTGGGAAACTACTTGGGGACAAAGGGCCTATTTTGCCTGAATGGCAGGTCAGAATCAGATTGCCCAGCTAAGAAAACATTTAAAATAGGCACACAAAATTGCCCAATAGACTATGTGTTTACGTTTGCCTGGAATTTTGCCTTAATCAAGGGGTTTCGGGTTTGTGAAAGGGAAGGTAGTGATCATAACCCCCTGCAGTTTGAGGTTTCAGGTGTGAACCCGAGCCCACGAGATAAAGTAATTTTACAACAAGTTGAGTATCCTAGGCGGGTGACAACTAGACTAACAGATGAATATATAGCAAAGTTGGCAAAACTACAACAGAAGTTAGATTTGGGAAGTGACAGAGGGCAGAACCTGGAATGGTATGAGGAAAAAATAGAACAGGTTGTACAATGCCTTCGAGTCGAATTAAAAAATGAGAAAATAAGTTAAACAAATCAACATAAAATCCCAGTAAGGCAAGCAAAATGGTTCTCCGCAGAATGTTTAAAGTTGAAGAGGGAGATAAGGAGAGAAGCACGAAGGCTTAGAGTTAAATATGATCTGAGCAGATTTATATATCTCAAAAAATTGAGAAGAGAATATAAAATGTTAATTAGTAGTTCGAAAAGAGTCTATAAAGAAAAATGTTGGGAAAATCTGTTGGAATCTATTGAAACAAAGAATATACGCCAGTTTTGGAAGCTGATACAGGCAGCTGCAGAACATCCTGTGGGAGCTATGAACTGTGTGGTAGAAGAGGCTGCATGGGAGGAATATTTGCAGGAATTCTATGGCTCTCGTAGGGAATCAGAAGAAGGAGAGTTGCAAAATTGGAGTAGGTTAGTAGAAGACCTAAAATTAGATTTCTCAGTATCGAATGTGAAAAATACAATAACCAAACTAAAGCTAACCAGGGCAGCAGGACCTGATAATCTCCCAGCTATTATAATAAAGTCCCAGCTGAACTGGTGGGCTGAATTTTTGTCCCATATGTTTTTAGTTATCTTGGACTCAGGAAAAATTCCTAAGAACTGGAAGGGAGCTGTAATTAGACCGGTGCACAAGAAGGGTGATATGACATCTCCGAAAAATTACAGACTAATTAACTTGCTGGACATTGGGGAAAAAGTCTTCGCAAAAATAATATTGGGTAGACTTAAGGATTGGGTGGAGCAGTTCTCGATTGTGCCGGTAGAACAGGGGGGCTTCAAGGAGGGCCACTCCACTGTCGACCATTGCTTCGCCCTATGGGCAGTGGCGCGGAAGTCAATAGAGCAAAAAGGTAAGCTATACTGTTGCTTTGTTGACTTCCGGGCCGCGTTTGATTCTGTGGACCGTAAATGCCTTTGGGAGTCCTTGGAAAATTATAATATACCGGAAGGCTTGCTGGCCATAGTAAAAGAGTTACATAGAGGAAATTGGGCACAGGTCATTAGGGATAAGGGGGGGGTCCTTGACGCCGAAAATAGCAATTGAGAACGGCCTTGGACAGGGCTGCGTTTTGGCCCCCTTGCTTTTCGCCATATTCCTAGCAGACTTACCTGCAACCCTAGAGGTTGACAGAAGCGCCAGCCCGAGAATGGATGGTAATAAATTGTCATGCTTATTGTACGCAGACGATTTGGTAATTCTCGAGCTGGGCCTCCAAAGGAAGCTAAACGCTTTTGGAGAGTATTGTGAGACAAAGTTTTTAACTGTAAATATGGAAAAAACAAAAATGTTATGCTGTGGGAAAAGAGACACTAGATTCAGCTGGTTTTTAGGCCCCTTGAAATTGGAAATTGTGAGTGAGTATAGATATCTTGGGGTCTGGTTCGATAGTGCATTAAAGTGGCATATGCACTTAGAAGCTCAGAAAGCAAAAGACTTCACATCGGTTTGTGGGTTGAAAAAATTCAATCGAGATTATGGAGATATGTCCCACAGACCGTTGTTAAAGGCATATAGCGCAATGATACCCCCGCAAGTACTGTATGGTGCTGAAGTCCTTTACCTAAGTGGTAAACGTGATTGGGTCTTAGAGGAAGGGAAGTGTTTAAAAACCTTATTGTCACTACCAGGCTCAGCAATGATCCAGGCCATTAGAATTGAGCTAGGAACAACATCATGGAGCATACAGACTCAAGTGACTTTAGTAAGGTTCTGGAAACGCCAGGACCCTGGTGCAGTACAGAAGGTCTCACAATGGTGCAGAAAGGAGATCCAGTCTAGTAGCTTGAAATGGGCTAAGGAGACTAGAAAGAAACTGCTTATGGTTGGTGAGAACCTAAAAGTGAGAATCTGTCAACAATCACTGCATGCAGAATTTACTAAGAGCGCACTCAGATCCCAAGGGCAGGAATTGTCCAGAAGTGTAGATATGGAGTATCTGAGAACGAAAAAATCAGTACAATGTATGAGGGCCCCGTGGTTGAATGAAGCCTGGTATCCTTATCTGGACACATTACCCAAGTATTAACTTAGATGTGAAATTTTAAGATTAAGAATTGGATATATTAATTAATTATGTTACTGTGTCACCCTGTGTGGGATATTAGTGCCGTTACCTTTCTGCCTATAGGTCATTAATTTGAATGGAATTGGTGAAGAATCTGTATTGATTTATTATTTATAATTGGGTTTTATCGTTGTTTAAAGACTATGGTCTAAATAAACATTGCTTTTGAAACTATATATGTATTTATATATGTATGTATATAGGTATGTATATATATATATATATACACATGTGTATATATATATATGCATATATATGCATATGTATACATAAGCATATATATGGTATGGAGCATGAAATTGTGTAATGCCTTATTTATGGAGAACATGAGGATAATGAAAACAAGAATAAAGAATTGAAGATCTTACCTGGATAAGTGTTGTTGTCTTTTGACTGTGTGCCGCTGCATGTGGTGCTCGTGAGCAGAACACCCAAGGGAACATGTGTGTGTGTATATATACATATGTATATATTTCTCGTGTATCGAGTGACTTGAAATGGATGTATATATGTATGTATACATGTGTATGTATACATGTGTGTGTATGTATGCATGTGTATGTATACAGATGTATACATGTGTATGTATACAGATGTATACATGTGTATATATGTATTTATGTGTATATATATGTATTTATGTATATATATATTTATGTATTGCAACGAAATCCTTCGACTCAATAACGAAGGTAGGGGCACTCAATACTGGAACCAAGTGGTTTTTATTCACGAGTAATCCTCAAAAACACAGAACGGTCTCACAGGACGCGTTTCGGCATCAAGCCTTCATCAATTATATTTATGTATACATATTTATGTATATATATATTTATGTATATCTGTATATATAAGTATACATATGTATGCACGTCTCTTGCCTCCTTCTGCACTTCTCTTGCCTCTTTCTGGATTTCTGTTGCTTCTATCTGCACCCCTCTTGCCTGTTTCTGCACCCCTCTTGCCTCTTTCTGCACCCCTCTTGCCTCTTTCTGCACTTCTCTTGCTTCTTTCTGTGCCTTTCTTCCTGTACATGTCCTACCATTGAAGGCATAGTTAGAAATTAGCATTTAAAAAACCTGAGAACTTCACTGAAAAAAACACAGGTTTCAGTGACGTTATAGTTAGGAATTAGCATTTAAAAAACATTAGATATTCACTGAAAAAAACACAGATTTCAGGGACGTTATAGTTAGGAATTAGCATTTAAAAAACATTAGATATTCACTGAAAAAAACACAGATTTCAGGGACGTTATAGTTAGGCTGACATTTCACTCGTACAAAACCAGAGAAATTCAGCCGTTATAGTTAGCTGAGCTAACTATAACTCGTGCCCCCGCAATTCACTGCTGATGGCGTCACATATTACATCACTCATGACATGGTCAAGTTCAAAATGTTGACCCTGGCTCAGATCGAGTCTGCCCTTGACCCTGGAGACTGGTTGGTAGCGTTGGACTTGTAGGACGCTTATTTCCACATCCCCGTCCTGCCGGCCCACCGGCGTTACCTGCGGTTCACGGTAGGCCACGAGCACTTTGTTTACTGTGCTCCCCTTTGGCCTTACCAGCGCCCCTCGGGTGTTCACAAAAGTGATGGCGGTGGTCGCAGCTCATCTGCGCAGATCAGGGGTTCCAGTCTTCCCATATCTCGACGACTGGTTGTTGAAGGTGGGCTCGCCCCAGGCAGTCGTTTCCCACCTCCAGACTACGGCCGACCTCCTACATTCGCCGGGGTTCTCCATCAACGTGCCGAAGTCACACCTGATTCCCTCTCAGAAGCTCCTCTTCATCGGAGCGGTTCTGGACACTACGCGGTTTTGGGTCTATCCTCCCGAGCAGCAAGTCCGGGATATTCGGGCTATGATTCCGATCTTTCAGCCCTTATCCCGGGTTTCGGTCAGGATGACCCTGAGGCTGCTGGGCCTCATGGCCTCCTGCATCCTGCTGGTCGATCATGCCAGGTGGCATATGCGGGCTCTGCAGTGGGACCTGAAGTTCCAGTGGGCGCAGCATCAGGGGAATCTGTCTGATTGTGTCCAGATCTCGGAGGGCACTGCACGACAATTGCAGTGGTGGCTCATGAACCAGGATTGGGTCAACGGCAGATCCCTCTCCCTTCCCCAACCAGAACACAGTGGTGACAGACGTGTCCCTTCTGGGATGGGGCGGCCACATGGGAGAGGCAGAGATCAGAGGCCTCTGGTCTCCGGCGGAGTCCGAGCTCCACATCAACCTTCTGGAGCTTCCGGCGATCCGTCTTGCACTGAAAGCATTTCTTCCCTCTGTCCGGGGAAGAGTAGTGCAGGTGTTCACGGACAACACCACCGTCATGTGGTACTGCAACAAACAAGGCGGGGTGGGGTCGTGGACCCCTTGTCAAGAGGCTCTCCGTCTCTGGACATGGCTGGAACATCAGGGCATATCCCTGGTGGTTCAACACCTGGCAGGTTCACTGAACGCCAGGGCGGACAAACTCAGCCGCAGGTGCATGATGGATCACAAATGGCATCTTTACTCGTAGGTGGTGCAAGGTCTCTTTGTGCAGTGGGGAGAGCCTTGGTTAGATCTATTCGCCACCGAAGAGAACGCGCAATGTGAGCAGTTCTGCGCGTTAGAATTTCCAAGGCAGCACTCGCTAGGCAACGCTTTTCGTCGCGAGTGGAGTTGCGGTCTGTTGTACGCCTTTCCGCCAATACCACTTCTGCCCAGAGTGCTGAAGAAGATCAAGCGCGACCGGGCCCAAGTCATTCTTGTGGCTCAGGATTGGGCACGAAGAGTTTGGTATCCCGAGCTGCTCAACATGGCCATCTATCCTCCGACCAGACTGCCTCTTCGGGAGGATCTTCTGTTGCAACAGCAGGGGACGTCCTCCACCCGAACCTGTCCTGCCTCCACCTCCTTGCGTTGAGATTGAGCGGCGGCAGTTGACGTCATTCGACTTGCCTCCCGAAATGTGTGATGTAATCTTGGCAGCCAGGCGTCCCTCCACTAAGATGGTATATGCCTGCCGATGGAACAAATTTTGTGGCATGGTGCGCAGCAAGGGCTGTGGATCCCCTTTCTGCCCCTCTTTCTGAGGTTCTCTTGTTCCTCCTTTCTTTGGCCCAGCAGGGCTCTGCTCTGGGCACTATCAAGGGCCATCTCTCGGCCATTTCTGCCTTTCTTCGGCTTCCTGATCAGCCTTCTCTCTTCAAGTCCCCGGTTGTAAATCATTCTTAAAAGGCATTACTCATCTCTTTCCTCCTATCCCCTTCGTAATGCCTCAGTGGTACTTGAATTTGGTCTTGACCTATTTGATGTTCGCTCCCTTTGTGCCGCTTCACAACTGTCCTCTACGACTCTTAACTCTTTTTTTTAAGTTTAAGTTTATTAAGGAATGACAAAAAATTTAAGGAAAAACAGCATGTACAAAAAAGTACAATACATCAAGAGTATATTCCTTATTAAAGAACATTCTATAAAAAGTGAAAAGGAAATGAGGGGGGGAAGGCAGGGAGGGAGAAAAACAAGGGGAGGGAAATGCATTATAATATTATAACATTAAAGAAAGAAATAACACATGAAAGTAATCTCTGTAAGCATAAAAGGCATTTAAAAAGTAAAAAGCAAACTATAATAAGAAATACAACGGAAGGAGCATTAACGAAAACTTATTTGAGGGAATAAAAAGACAACAAGTGAATCATGGAGGTTTCCGGACTTCATCAGAAGTATTGACCGGTGGAGCATTAGATGAGGCAATGCAGGTTAAGTAAGTAGATAGAGGAAGCCATAAAAGGTCTCTTTTAATGGACACAGATATGGGATTAATGTAGTTAGTATCAAGTCCGTGATGAAAACAGACTGCATTCCACCATGCTCTAAAAGTGACTTTGTCGGCCTGCTTCCAATTGGAAGTTATTAAATGGAGGGCTACTGCTAATAATAAATCTACTAGTTTGAAGTTGGATGGTGATTGGGGCCAGAAAGATGATAAAGAGCCTAGAAAACTTTAGAAGGGGAGAATAATACTTTGGTTTTAAAGATTTTATTAATTTGAGACCAAACTAATTGCCAAAAGCGATATATGGGAGGACAGTCAAAAAGCATGCATTTTAAATCCGCATATGTGCAGGGGCAAGACCAGCAAGTAGAAGAAGAGTTTGTAGAAAAGGAAGCTAGTTTTGTGGGAGTGAATAAAAGGCGTTGGTAAATAAAATAAAGGGTTTGAGAAGTGTTAGCAGCTCTAGAGGTTTTATGAATTTTGAGCCAAAGCTTATCCCAAAAAGGAGTCGGCCAACATTCTGTTAGGTCCTTTTCCCAAGCCAATTCAGCCTTCGTTTTGTTCCTATCAGAGGAAAGAAATAAGCACTTATATAAAGATGAAGCTGAGGAAGAAACAGATAATAAGGGAAAAAGAATGGAACATCTGGAGGAAGGAGTGGGAGCAGACGGTAAGGAAAGAAGATATTGGGAAAGAGAGGGAGATAGATCGTATTGAGCTTTACAAGAAGATAATAAGGAAAATTTTGTTTGAAGATCCAAAAAGGATAAAGGAACATCATTGAGTAATAGTTGTGAAATCCAAGACAATCCCTTGAATCTCCAGGATTTCCAGTAAATGGTGCGATTTTTAATGCGTAATAAGTTATTGTGCCAAATGGGTTGTTAATCTAATGAGGAATAAGAAGGATATGAGGAAGGTAAAAGAGGGGCGAGAATTTTACGTGTATGAGAAATGACAGGGGTTCGAAATGAGGAAATATTGTTGGTAAAAACAAGAGACTCTTTAAATTCAAAGGGTCACATAAAATACTTTTCTATAGACATCTAGATAGGAGGATGTATACACTGATCAAGAGAGAGCCAACGGGAAGATTGTTTTAAAAAGAAAGCATAATGATAAGATTTGAAATCAGGAAATTTAAGACCGCCAGAAGTCTTGTCTGCCTTCAGAGCGGACAGGGTTATTCGGGGGATTTGTTTTTCCAAAGAAATTTTATTAAAAGAGAATCAATTTTCTTAAAGTAAAATCCAGGGATATGTACGGGAATCATAGAATATATAGAATCAAAGGAGAAAGCATCATCTTGGTGGAATCTAATCGTCCCCACCAAGAAAGAAAAAGCGGATGCCAACAATCGATAGAGTCAGATAAAGTTTTAATAATATGGTCAAAATTTAGCTTTAGTGTTTCTGGAATGTTTGAAGAGAACCATAGGCCCAGATATTTTATCTTAGAAGTTTGCCAAGAAAAACCAGTAGATATGAAGTCTTGTTTAAGGCAGAGCACATTGAGGGGAAGAACTTCACATTTGTCTGAATTAAGGCGATAACCGGATAATTGAGAGAAAATATCAACCTGATTTAGAAAAGAGGGAATGGACGTAGATGGATTGGAACAATAGAGAAGAATATCATCCGCATAAACTGACATTTTGACACGAGAAGTATCAAGTTGGAAACCAGTAATCTGAGCATCTTGCCTAATTCTGGTTAAAAAGGGTTCTAATGCTATTATAAATAGGAGAGGGGAGAGGGGGCTACCCTGACGTACTCCCCTGAAGAGAGGAAAATAGTCTGAAGTTTTGCCATTAACGAAAATAGAAGCTCTAGGGCCTGAATACAATGGTGAAATAAGGGATATTAATTTAGGAGGAAACCCTATCCATTTTAGCGCCTGAAACATGAAATCCCATCCAATGCTATCAAACGCTTTTTCTGCGTCTAATGCTATAGCTGCAATGGGGTAATCAAGAGAGGAAGCTTTACTAAGAATGTTAAAAAAGACTCTGGAATTATCGGATGATAGACGATCTTTTACAAATCCCGATTGTTCAGGGCCAATAAGATTAGGTAGAATAGGATCAATACGGAGAGCGAGAATGTTTGCAAATATCTTATAGTCAAGATTAACTAAGGAGATTGGGCGATAGTTTTTGCAAAGAGAGGGGTCCTTATTATCTTTAGGTATTAAACAGATCATGGCCTCTTGAAAAGTTCCAGAGGAAGAGCCAGCTGAGATAAAAGAATTAAAAAGTAATAAAAGATTCGGGAAAAGTAGATTAGCAAAGTGCGCATAAAATTCAATAGTAAATCCGTCCGGACCTGGAGCTTTTCCTCTTTTTAATACCGAGACTGCATGTGTAATTTCGGATAGAGTGATATCGGTTTCTAAAGAAGTAAAATCAGTATTATGAGGGGGAGGGGGTTCAATAGATTGAAAATAAGTAGAAAGATTAGTTAAGGTTGGTTGCTGTTCAGGGGTATATACATTTTTGTAAAAGGAAACAAACTCGTTTAAAATATCGTTGTCTTTAAATAAAGAGGTACCGGCAGTATTCCGCAGAGATTCTATTTTGGTCCGTTCACGTCGTATTTTCAGGTAGTTAGCTAATAATTTCCCCATTTTATTTTGGCCCCCATAATAACTAGCACTGCTTTTTAAAAGATAAGAAGATGCAGCTTCAGTAGATAATTTATTAAAGGTAAATTTTGCGTCAATAAGATTTTTTAACGAAGCTTCAGAGTTCGAGTGATAATAAATATATTCAAGTTGCTTGATCTTGGCAAGCAACTGGGAATTTTTGGCTTCAAAAGATTTCTTCTTTTGTGAAACAAAATTTATAATAAAGCCTCTGGCAGCAGCCTTAAAGGAATCCCAGATCATTACAGGAGAAGAGTTCGGAGTAGAGTTGAAAGAAAAGAACTCAGAAACAAAGGAGGTGAATTGGCTTGAAAAATTAGGATCAGATAATAAAGTATTATTGAAGCGCCATCTACCTGCATGAGGGGTAAAAGGTAGCAATTCAAAATCAACGTAAACTGGAGCGTGATCTGATATTAGAATAGAGCCAATTTCGGAATGGGAAACCTGTTGAGATAGGGCTTTACTAAAGAAGAGGTAATCTATTCGGGATTGTGAATGATGTGGAGGGGAATAAAAGCTATATTCTCGAATGTCTGGATTGCAAAGCCTCCAAATGTCGACTAAAGATTTACGGCGTATGGTGGAAGTAAATTGTGAATGCATCTTAGTGTTGGAGAATTTAACAGAAGAGTGTCTGTCTAATATAGGGTCAATAACTTGATTACAATCGCCGCCAAAAATAATATATTCATCATCAAACAAAAGACGTTTATCAGATACTTAAGTCCAAAAAGCATTGTCGACATTAACTGGTGCATAAATGTTAAAAAGAACTAAAGGTATTTGATTTATGAGAAGTTTGACAATTACCCAACGGCCTTCTGAATCAGATTCTTGGTGAACAACTGAGATCTGATATTTCTTATGACACAGAATAGACACTCCATTTTTCTTACCTAGAGCTTGGGAAGAAAAAACATTACCTACCCAACATCGTTTCAATTTAGACACTTCGGCATCAGATAAATGGGTCTCTTGAATCAATGCAATGTCAGCGTTTAATTTAGCTAAATGGGTTAATACCCGTTGTCTTTTTATAGGATTATTTACTCCCTTAACATTCCATGTAATAACTCTAAAAATAACCAATAAAATTTAACATGAACAGTTACTATGCAAACAGTAAGAAAACCAAATTCATTACTGAAAGAGAGAAAAAAGGTAGATGAAAAAAGATTGAAAAGGAATTTCAGGATTAGAAAGAGAAAAGAAAGAGGAATGAGAACGCTATCATAGAATATAAAAAAGAGAAAAGAAAAGAGAAGGAAAAAAAGAAGAGGGAAGGAAAGAAAAGGGAAAAGGGAAGAACAAAACACGGAACAAAAATACAATACAAATCAAACATATGATAGTAAAGAAAAATACCAAAAAGACATACCACAAAAAGACAATGAGAATGGGGATGGTGGAGCCACATAAGGGAGGTAGCACACCGGACGGAAGACTCCAGGAGAAAGCGGCAAAGGGAACAGCCTCCAGTAATAAACGAAAGGGAGCATAAATCAAAGGACCACAGAACCGCACCTGATAAAAAGAAAGAGAAAATATTAACAGGGGGTCTCAAGACACAACAAAATACAACAGGAAAGAGAATAAATACAAGTAACGGCAGACATCATTGAGATACTCAAGACAATTATAATCGAGGAATGTCCATGGATTCATCTCTGCAGGTGTTCAAGAAGTGTTGAAGAAGCGCAGGATCCTCCTAATTTGTCGTTTTATTATTGTAAGTCACCTTGAAGAGGCAAGGATGGAACAAGCCATATCGAGCATTCAGGTTGCGAAGAGCAGGCCTCATATCTAGAAACTTCTTCCGACAGTAACTTTGGCGTAGTCCTGAGCAAAGAAAAGATTAGAACCATTCCAAGTAATTTTCCCTTTCTGTTTGGCAGCTTGGATGACTTTAAGCAGATCCATGTAAATACAAGATTACACCTCTAGGTTTCATTGAAGAGGACGAAGAGATGGGAGAGCGAGAGATCTGACCTAAGCGATGGGCTCGCTGAATATTCAATGAGTGAGAGTCCGGAAGTCCAAGAAGCGTTGGCAGAAAGGATTGAAAGAAGGAAATAGGATTAGGACCTTCGAGACCTTCCGCAAGACCGTAAATGCGTAGGTTATTACGCCTGTTACGGTTTTCCAAATTTTCAACCTGCTGCTTAAGGTATTGTATTTCTCTGTGTAAGCAAGGAACCTGGTCGGTGACTACTTGAACTGAAGCAACTCTTCTCTCAAGATCTTCAACTTTTTGCTCGGTATGAGACCAGTTATCCTCAAGGCTTTGAAGACGAGAGTTTGTTTCTGCCATATAAGGTTTGAGTGAGCGAATTTCTTCAAGTAAAAGTTCCATGGAAATGGAAGAGGAAGAGTTGGTGGGGAAAGGAGGGTTCGTCTTCACTCGTTTGCCTGATGTAGAAGTAGATGCGAAAGGTATTTTGGAGTTAATTTTAGAACCTGGATGAGAAGTATTAGGGGAGGAGCCCTTTGTTCCAACAGAATCATTAACAGCCTCTTCCATGTTGTCCTGCAAAACACTGAAAGGATTATTATCCTCTAACGACGCGCAGTTAGTACTAATGTGCTGAGCACCACTGCGATTAGAGCGTAGCATTGCCATTGAAGGTAAGTGAGGAGAAGAGAACTGGTAGGCGAGTCCCAGGACCTAAAATGGCGGCCAAGGATACAATATGTACTTTTGAGCAGAGCTGAAAATGTAACTAATGTCAGCCAAAAATAAGCATATTGCCGGTAGAAGCTCAGTAGCAGAGGAAATGAGGAAGAAGTTCTGGTTTATTTCCAGTGAAGCATGTTTTCAGGGCGGAACGTGTAGCAGAATATCGAGCGGGAGGCACGGGGAGCGGCAAATAAACAAAATGGCGGCCGCGAGTCCGCAGCAAGCCGCGTTCGGCAATAAAGTTGAAAAAATCATTTTTCACGCTCACCCCGTGTAGCCGCGAAGGTCGCAGTCAAGGCAGAAGAGGTTCCGCTTCATAAAATTGCGGTTCCGAAGTTCGCGTATCAGGACTGAAAGCCTGGAATGCTCCCGTCGCTCTACGCCCTCACGGAGCTCCCCAGAGCGGCGGCCATCTCCTCTGGCTCCTAAGCCACGCCCCAATGACTCTTAACTCTTAAGACTGCATTCCTGGTAGCCATCACATCCAGAAGAGTGAGTGAGCTCCAGGCTCTTTCATCCAAGCCTCCTTTTCTGGCTGCACATCCGGACAAGGTTGTCCTAAGAACTCGTCCATCCTTTCTTCCCATGGTGGTCACCTCCTTTCATATCGGGCAAACCATCACTTTGCCCACCTTTTTTCCGCCTCCACATCCTTCTAAAGAGGAAGAGAGGCTCCACCGTCTGGACCCAAAACATGCGCTTTCCTTCTATCTGGATCGCACAAAACAGTTCCGGGTGGATGACCAGCTCTTTGTTGGCTACGTGGGCGCCAAGAAAGGTCGGCCATACACAAGCGGACCATCTCTTTATGGGTGGCCCTGCCTTGGATTGGTTTAGATCCTTTCTCTCTGAGAGGACGTTCCAGGTGACAGCCCCCCCTTTTCTCTCCCGTGTCCAGTCTATTAGACTAGGTGTGCCACAGGGCTCAGCTCTGAGTCCAATATTATTCAATCTATACGTTCAACCATTGGCAGCAGTGGCCAGTGGTAGAGGGCTCACTATTGTCTCTTACGCCGACGACACACAGTTGGTAGTGGCACTCTCGGACAACTGCATGCAAGATGCTCCTAAGTTCCAGAGCGATCTTGCAGCGGTCGCGGAGTGGATGACTGCCAACTGTCTCCAGCTTAACGCCAACAAGTCTGAGGTGTTGCTGGTTGGGAGAGACACTGAGCTATGGAGTGAGCACTGGTGGCCCGTAACCCTTGGTGGCGCACCTACCCCCAAGCAGGTAGTAAAAAATCTGGGGGTCTGGATGGACTCTGCCCTCAGTTTCCAAGCCCAAACAAAGAAAGTGTCAGTGGGATTCTTTGATCCGTCCACCCGGCCAGTCATCATCCAGGCTTCGATTTTGTCGAGACTGGACTATGCCAGCTCGCTCTATTTAGGGATGAACAAGGTAGAGGTTATGCGACTGCAGAGGGTCCAAAATGCGGCTGCCAGAACCTTACTTGGTCTCCCCAGAAGCTGCTCTACAGCCAAGGCCATCCATCGGCTGCATTGGTTGCCGGTGGCTAAGCGGATAGAGTTTAAAGCTCTCTGCATGGCCTTCAAAATTCTGAATTTTTCCTCCCCAGGTATTTTGGCCAACCTACTCGTGCCTTATGTACCCACATGCCAACTTTGCTCTATGGGACAGCGCTTGGTGGTTGTTCCCCGGGTAAGGAGGATGCGTGCTGGGGGGGCACTCTTTTCGCACCCTAGCAGCAAAACTCTGGAACTCCCTTCCTTTACAGATCCGCAACCTGAATAAATACCTGGCCTTCCGGAAGGCAATCAAAACACATCTCTTCCCGCTGTTGTAGGCCCTAGCTCCATCTGTGGTCCTTCTATTCTGCTGTCAGCGCCGGGACGCCTCTTTGCTGGGGCAGCTGCGCGCTATACAAGACTATATAACATAACATAACATATTAAAGCCTGCTATTCTCTTGCAAAAAAGGAGCCTCCAGTGGGGCTACGCACCCATTCCACCAGGGCGACGGCAGCCACTACTGCTTTGGGACGAGGAGTCCCTCTACATGACATCTGTCAGGCAGCTACGTGGGCATCGCTGCACACGTTTACAAATCACTACTGCCTGGACAGCCAAGTCCGGAGGGACGGCTTCTTTGGCCGTTCTGTTCTCCTGGACTTTCTGGTGTGAACTTGGTTCGCAGACCCACCTCCGGGGTTGGTATTGCTGGGGTATCTATTCTAAGGAAAGGAATCTATAACTAACTGTTTCTTTCAGATGAACAAGTTACTTACCTTCGGTAACGATATATCTGTAAGAAACATAGGTTAGTTATAGATTCCTTACCGCCCCACCCTTCCTCCCCATTCTGCGAACTGACTTCTAGGGTTAAGGACATCCTTTTAGGGCCCTATTTTTGTGCACCAGTGGTCAGTGTCTTGCATGGCTCTGCGTTTCTGGCGCGGAAAGTCGTGTACAGAACTGACCTCCGCGCGCGAGGGCGGCATCTAAGTAGCTACCGCTATTTCATCCCCGCGACCACGACGCCAACGACGGACGCGGAGCCGACTGACGCCACCTTCCGACGCGCAGAGGTACTGCTGACGAAAAAACTTTCCGGATCCAGTCTGATGCCTGGGGTAATTCTAAGGTAAGGAATCTAAAACTAACCTATGTTTCTTACAGATATATCGTTACCGAAGGTAAGTAACTTGTTCTTATAGTTATGTGAAATGTTAGTTAAAACAGCATTTTGAATTAACAGAACCACTGAAATTCACCAGCTATAGATATCTCAAGAATCTATAGCTCGCACCCCCACCATTTACAGTTTTTTCACAAATTTTGATTTCAAATGTTATAGTGATGTTTTCAATGATGTCATAGAACATGTCATGAGTGATGTATGCGGTAATTAGTGCATGGCAAGGCCGAAAGTTGTAGTTATTTTAGGGCACGAGTTTGTAGTATTAGCATCTTGTATCAAAATGTATTTTGATGTATTGTGCATGCTACTTAAAGTATTACTTTGTGGTAGAATGTTTAGGGTGAACACACTATTAGAACGTTCCTATGTTGCTGGGTGTGAAAGGAATGCCATGCTCTAAAACTGCACAGTTTTTGGTGAAGCTGTGGATGGTGGAGGCAACACTCCTTGCGTGCTCCACAAAAGTGTAGCCTGAAGAATAAATCCTACTTTGAAGACCAGCCCCTGCAGTCAACCAACTTCACGCCACACAGGGCCTCCGGCCATTACCTGCGTGGTGTTGCCCGTGGCCCTGGTACTGCACCCAACACCTCTGCTGAGCACAGGGCCTGCGCGGCAGGGGGTTGGGCACAGGGCATGGTGCCAAAAAGGCAGAGCTACTGACTTTGTCAAAGGGTCAGAATGTATTTATTTACTTACTTATTTATGCATTTTTACATAGTGTGAAGATTACTCAAAGGTGTTGGGGCGCTTTACAGTAAAACAGGTTTCATTATAAGAGATGCAAAGTTAGAAACAGTTGCTGGTTACAATCATTACAAAATGCACAAAGTGGTCGGTCGAAACATAGGAATATTTGCTGGTTTCATTAGTTGCAAAGATACGCATTATTATACACAGATTATAAGAGGAGGACGGTGGTGAAGGTAGTAGCAGCCAGGTTAGGCAATGTGAGACAGAAATAGTGCAGTTAGACTCAGTCTTGGGCATTATCTTGGGGAAGGTCTGCTAAGGGTACATTTGACCAAAACGTCTTTGTAGCTGAAGAGTTTTTAGCTCTGTTTTGAAGATCAGCAATAAGGTGGTGGTAGGTAGATTCGGGGGCAAGGAGGTCACACTACCCGAGAAAGATTGTGCCATGAGTTCTTTTGTAAAGGGTGGAAGCTCCAACAACAAAGCTTCTGCGATGGTCTGGTGCCACCCGAAAGCTTCAGTTTCTTAACGAAGTACCAAGGAGTGGATGTATGCAAGGCCTTGTGGGTGATACAACCAGTCTTATAAATCACCCTGGCTTCTATTGGAAACCATCGAAGAGTGACAAGCATTTGTGGGATATGATTGTTTCTTTTCGCCCCATAGATGAATGCAAAACTGATTTCAGAGGGGTGAGGTTTGTCTTGGGGAGACCTGTTTGGTTTTCATGATGTTTTAAAGTAAGACGTTCTCTCTTTGATAATGTCAAAGGTTTGCCAGGTGCTCTTGGCTTTGCAGACCGTGGTCGGGATAGGATGCTCATCTTGGCATAGGAGCAATTTCACTTTGGAATCAAAATATTGTACAAACTCTTCTGCTTTCATGGAGGGGTCATCAAGTTTGATGGGAGCGGACATGGGAGGACTGGTGGCTGTTTTGTTTAAATCTAAGAATTTTTGGGTCGATTCTTGACTGAGTCAAGAAGGAATCTGAAGTGATTTGATTTCTCATGAAATGTGTCTTTGGAAAAGTGAACTTGCATTGCAGAGGCATGCCAGATTAGTGGTGGAAGGTGTCTGTTTCCATTTCTTATACAGAGATCGCAAGGTTATTCTTTCCCTGTATAAGGCCTTATTGAACTAAGGAACCGATGGTGTTAGTTTTTTGTTTTTGCTTTGGCGTTGGGCTTCCGTGACATACAGAACAGAAACTTTTGAAGCACTGGGCAGTGAAACATTGACATCCGTGTCTGGACTAATGGAGGGAAGTACCTTCATTGCAGATTTCTTGAGTTTGTGGATGTCTATGTTCTTGGTGTCACGAAACCTCGAGGTCTCTCTTTTTGGTTGGCCTCTGGTCATGGTGTGAAAGAGTTGTAACAAGAAAGGAATAAGAAAGTGTTCAGAACAGTCCAGCTGAATGTGTTCATCGAACTGGGAGCACGGTTGTCTTTGGAAATTATTAGATCAAGTATGGAGCCTTTCTTGTGCGTTGATTTAAGGTTGTGCTGCATCAGATCATTTGTGGAGAGAAAGGTGGCAACTTGGTTGATTGCAGAATCTTCTGTATTGACCCAGTGAAGATTAAAATCACCTAGACAGATCACTTTGTCGATTTGTTTTGATTGGTTCCTTATGAGATCAATGTACTCCTTGATTAAGGCTGAGTTGTCACCTTGTGGGTGATAGATGGCATTAAAATCTGAAAGGGGAGTTGTGTTGAACACGTAGTTCCACTGTTAAGTATTGCAGTGTGGGAAAAGAGCCATTGAGAAGCTCCTTGCATTGTAGGGCGTCTCTGAAGACGGCAGCCACGCCTTTCTCGACTCTACCTACTCTGTCATTTCAGATGATGGAGTAGATTGTAGGAAGAAGGTGGTAAAATATGGTATGTGTCATTGAACCAGGTCTTTGTGAGAATTGGTAGTTCTAAATTACAGTATGTAATAGTGTCAGAAATTTCAAGTTTGTGTTTCATTGCTGATCTGCATTTATGAAGCATGCAACGTAGAGCCAATGTGTATGATTTGGTGTAAGGAGTGTCCGGGATTTTGCTTGCAATAGAGGGGATATTTCTGTTGGCCAGGGTCTTCTTTGGGAGGGGCTGGTGTTTGGATCGAGTCAGGGAACTAATTGGAGTTTGGTGTAGATTTGGGTTGTCTGGGGTAGTGACAGTAGTGGGGGGTTGATAATGTCAGGGTGTTGTGGGTTGTAAGTAGGTTTGCAATATCGGCTCGAGAGAGGTAGGGAGCGAATCTCTTGGGCGAGGGAGATGACGGCTCCTTGGTATTGAGTGCTAGGGGTAATGCGCCTTTTGCTGGGGGAATAGAGAGTTGAATGCAGTAGCTAGCCTACAGCTGAGGTGAGATATAGTGTTATCAAGTTGGAGGAGTAAGGAGGTGAGGTTATCAAGTTTGTGTTCTAAGGTCTGCAGAAAAAAAGAACTGTGGTGTGATATGGTAATTATTTGAATTTTTTTCGTTGGAGGGTTATTATGAGTGCCATTCATGGTATCCATTGGTTAGGTGATAGGTTTGTTGTAGGGGCTGTACGGCATTGCATTAGAGCTGTCATTAGAGTGGGGCGAGTGGAGTACGTGGGGTTGGCTTACAGTTCATGGGGGTGTGCGTGAGGTGGGATCTTGGTGACATAAGGTGAGACTGGTGGAAGAGAGAGGGAGCCGGGGGAAGGAAGGAGGGAATGGTTGCCTGGCAAGACAGTCAATGTGTGAGGAGAGTTCTTTTTGTACTGTAGATTGGGGAGGGTGGTGAGGGAGAGTATCAGACCATTGGGTCCAGAGAATTGTGACAGGTGAGGTTTGTTAGTTGTACGTGAGGGCATTGGTAGTGTGTAAGGGGTAAATTAGACAAAGATGAATGGACTGGGCGGATGCTTCGTGATCTGATAGAGGTGGGGAGAAGTTGCAGTAGTTAAGAGTCTAGAGCAAATGGTACAAGTGTGGGTGGTGTGTAAGGGTTAAGAAGTCCTGGGGGGATTTCATCATAAATGGAGGTTATTTTGTAGTGTGTAAGAGGTGGAGAAGAGTGGCTATTGTGGTGAGTCGAAAGCGATTGGGCACGGGGGTGTAACGAGAGGAGACACAGGATTAAAGTTGGGGGATGTTTAGGGAGGGGGCTGAGCAGTGTTTTGTGATGGAGCCACAGGGGTGAGAGGTGGGCATGTGGTAGATATAGAGAATACTCCTTGTATGGTAGAACGAGGATGGGAGGAGTGGAAGTTGTTGTGGGAGAGAGTTGTGTCTTGAGTTTGCGAGTGTTGTGAGAGCAGGGGTAGATCGGCCATGTAAGCATGAGCGCGGTGTGTGAGTGGCAGAGTTGAGCTGAGGGGCTCTCAAAGTATGCTCCATGTGAGCGAGGTTGGAGTGGGATAGAGTGAGATCATGGGAAAGGTAGTGCAAAGAGTGCAAAGGATGGGCAGACAGGAGGGTTGGGGTAAGTGGCAGTCTCTGTAGGCAGGGCGGTCTCGGATATGTTCCAAATGTTCCAGGATCGTGCTTAGGGTGGGATAACAGTGCTGGCTCATAGGGGTGGTAGGCTCAGAGGAGGGACTGTAAGGGTTGCAGGGGCTGAGGGGAGTGTTTGTGATGGAGATTGAGTAGTGAATGTGGTGTTGATAGTCATGTTGAGGGGGAAGGCAGGTTGTGCTTGTGTGAAGGCATTGGGCAGGGAAGGGAACAGGTGGTCAAATAAGGAGAGGCAAGAGTTATTGGATTAAATCATTATCTTACTATTATTGTATATGGAGATGGTGATTGATCCGTTGAAGCTGGGGGTAGCAATTCTGAACTTGTAGCCATGTGGGATGTTACAAGATGATGTGACATTAAAAGTGTATAATGGAAGATGCTGGTCCAGGATGAGATGTTGCGGGAGAAGAGAATGAGGTCGGTTTTGAGCTTCCGATTTCAGCAGCTGTGGTACTGATCAGCAAACAGGGTGTCTGGACATTTTTCTATTGTATTGTTTGTATTTTCTTAAAGATGCTTTTGAGAGATTTGGCGGGTATATAATCTTATATAAGTCGACTCCCGCTTTCTCCAGGTTAGTTGGTATTATTGATTGATTGAGGGGTTGTGGGGTGAATGAGAAAAGAGAAAGTAATTTAAGGGCCTGGAGAAGTATGAGGATGGAAAGTATCATTATCCAGGTATTCACTACCAGGCTCAGGGTGGTTGGTTGGAGTGGGGTTCAAACAAACAGTTAGGAATCGTAAAACAAAAGAGTCGCATGTTAAGCTTTCTTTTGCTATAAGTGGTGCCTCTTTTCCGATCGGGCTTGACTTGGTAGGTTAAAGGTTTGATGTGTGCTTCGATGTTACGGTTTGTGTTTGTTTTGGGTCCTGTTTCTAGTTCTGTGGTCTGTAGTTCACCCTGATCTCCTGGACCCTAAGGACATCAGGCGATCTAGTGGTTGCTCAGAGATCCACCATCTACCACTAGGTTCAATAATGTTGTAAAACAATGGGTATATTGTAAAAAGGGATGAAAGCGATTCATCTCTCCAAAGCAAGATTCACGTGGAGCAGTTTTATCTGATATTCCCCATTCGTGGCCCTCTCCACACATCTAGAATGGCAGCAACAGTCGCTGAATCAATGGGTATATCGTAAAAAGAGGTGGGAGCGCTTCACTTCTCCAAAGGAACACACACATGGGACAGACTTATCTGTTGTTCTCCATAATTTCAGCTTGTGATTGGAGAAGAGAGAGGTATTTGTTGCCCTCTCCACACAAATAGAATGGCATCCCGTTCCCTCAATCAAAATGACACATGTCCTCTCCTAGCTCAAGGGGAGTGATTGTATGGTGCTGTTCGCCTTTTTTCTCCTGAGCTTAGGGTCTCCTGAGGTGGCTCTTTCAAATGAATAGTCCTCTTTTGTTGCCTTACTTTCCCAAAGAGCAAATGAGCAAGAAGTCCTCTTTCTCCTTTGCCCCTCAGCTAGGACTCTGAGGTGCTAAGGCTAGGGTTGCCACCCGGCTGGCTTTATACCAGTATGACTGGTAATTTAATGTCCTGGTTGGTAAAAGTTAGAAAATCACCTAAAGCTGGTATTTTTTCCCCTTTCAGTACATTCTTTAAACAGTATATTTAAGAGGAAGACGCTTTAAAACTGTGTTCTACAGCTGCCCTGTTGGTCCCTGACTGATAAAGTAACAAAGACAAAAATGAATACAGATGATTTTATGTAAAGATCTACTTTAGAATCATGTCTAGGCCTTTGCAGAATGTTAAAATGTGAACCAGTGGCCGGTAGTTTTCTCTGGGAAAGGTGACAGCCCTCCCAGCCCTCTTTCTATTTCCATCTGCTGATCAGCTGGGCTCCCGAGAAGAGTTGCTTGCAGCATCTAATCCTCTTTTTAGGTCAAGCCTGGGCAGCGCATGTGCTGCTCTGCGAGGCATGCTATATTGAGGTAGGGACTTGAAGCTCCGCCCACTCTGCCCGTATTTTTCATTGACTTGTGTCATTGTCCACTGTAAACTGTGGCTGTTTATTGGTCAAAAGGCTTAGTAGTCCCTCCTTGGTACCGCCTTGTCTCATTTTGTTACCTCCCATGGCGACACCCTCGTTACGTGTGTTGTTACTCTGTAGGCTTTAATTACAGCCTCCCAGCACTATTTTCTCAAATAGCTTTGTCCTCCCGGCAGTTGCAGGCAGGACATGCTCTCTCCTAACGCTTTTTATTTTTATGACACACATTTGCAATGCAATAGGTTTTGCATTTGTGAGAGTTTAAGCTATTGGCATTGTAAATGACAATGCCTTTTATTTATCGGTTTTAAAAACAACACATAAATAAAAGGCATTGTCATTTACAATGCCAATAGCTCAAACTCTCGTAAATGCGAGACCTATTGCATTGCAAATGCTTGTTATTTCCCTGTTTTCCCCATGATCATATGGGCATATGGCTGAAAAGTCTTCTTTCTCTCTCCATCTTCCAATTTAGGTCTAGCGCTTTGCTCTAAAACGGCCTCGGAGGAAATAGACAGAATATAGCGATGGGCCCTCCCTCCCCTGGATACCAAATGAATAAGACATGAGTGACAGATGTGCACGGAATTCTGAAAGTGTCCCCTTTAAAGGGCAATGGGAATTCTCTGCCCTACCTTCGGCAGAGATACTGAAGCTACCTCATGCATGCAACTTGTCCCTGCAACCAGGTCCGCATTGTGCCCTGCCACTCATCTAGGTGCAGCCGAGGGTCAGCCGACGTAGGCACTCTACTTAGCTGGGGGGCATGCAATGTTGCGCTGATCGTTAGACGGAAGTCTACACCGGACACCGCAGAAGGGTTGCTGGTAACGCTGGTCATTCCATTACTGGGCGCCTCTCCCTGCAGCCCTCCGAGGTCTGCAACAGGGCCGCTCCCCTATACAATACTGTTCCTGTGGACCCCATCCCCTGAGGCTGATATTAATTAAATGGGGAGGGGGCATGGGCCCCCCTCCTTGAGCCTTTACAAGCCTCGGATACCCCCATCGCCTGGGGCCGTATTCTTTTTTAAGGGGAGGGAGGGGCGAGTGTCCCCCCTCACTGAGCCTTTACATGCCCCGGACTTAGGTGTGCGACGGCCCACTCCCGGGCCAATACTGGTCTCGTGGACCCCAACCCCTCGGAGCTGAAGGTGGATGCCCACTCGGAGCACCCACAACACACAAAGTTGTGGGGCCCCACCGGTTCCCCTGCATGCCCTTATCCTGGTTGTAGCGAAATCCGGCTTTCTCCCGCCTGGTGGGAGCATGTTTTTTTCTCTGCTACTGCTGGGCAGGAGCAATCTCTGTTTCCCAGCCCACAATAGCACGGACATGGAAGAAAATGTGTGCACCCACCCGGTCGGAGCATTTTTGCAGCTCCCTCCAGGTAGGATCACACATTTTCTCCGGTTGTACGACGGTACAATGCAGGTAAAGACATTGTATGCCTTTACCACGCATTTTTTACCACGCATGTTTTTACCACGAACGTGCTTTTATAACGCATGCCATTACCAGGCATTGTTTTTATATATAAAAACAATGTATTTGTGTGGGGAGACACCCCACACCCCAACTTACCTTCAATGCGGGTAAAGGCATGCGTTGTAAAGGCATGCTCTTGGTAAAGATATGCCTGCTAAAAAATGCGTGGTAAAGGCACAGCAAGGTAAAAACCTCGTTGTAAAGGCTGTTTCCCATTTTCTCCCTGCCTGCAAACAGTGTCCCAGGGGTGGGCTCCACAGGGCACAACGATAGAGCCGGCCCCGGGGTATGGGGTTCACGGGGCCCCAGTGTGATTAAATATTGGCCCTGGAGGATGGGGGTCACCTGTGCCCCCTCCACTTTAATTTAGTATCAGTCCCAGAAGATGGGCTCCTGGCAGAGGGGTTCCACAGCAAAAGTGGTAAAAATTTGTTTTAACATTTGTGGCCTGGGAGGGAGGTCCCCCTGGACCCTCCCACCCCACCACGCCTAGTGGATGAGGGTATCCCTACCCTGCCCGCTTAGATCACTTTTTTATGTTTTTTCCTCCACAAGTTACTGAGTCTCTAGTCCTAAAATAGCTGTTGCCCCATCATTGTTGATGTGGTGGCAGCCAGACAGATCTCATTTTGAGATCACCCGGCCTGTGAATCCTCGAGGCACGAAATCTTTACAAATTTTGAAACTTAATATCTCAAAAAACTTCTGAACGAATTTACTTTCTGGACCAAGATCTAGCTTTCTGCCAACTTTGGTGTAAATCTGTTCATTTGTTTGGGCTGTAGCTGTGTCTAAATTTCCTATGGGGAAAATGTGCTTTGGGACCCCTCTTTTTCCCTATTCGCTTGACAGATCACCCCAAAACTTTCCCGGAAGGAGCTGAGGTGGATGAGATTTTTTTTGTGCAAAGTTTCGTGAAGGTTTGTCAACAGCGACATAGTTATAAGCAAGCCAAAAAATACTTTTCCTATGGATATATATTTGTAAAGGGAGTTCATTTTGAGATTTAGGGTGGGTAATGATGAGGGGAGGTAAGAGTAATTGTAGGCTTTAGGAGCCGATACTGGTGAAGGGAGATGAGGAAATTTTGGGGTGGGTAGTGCTGAAGGGAGGTATGGGTAATTTTAGGCTTTAGGAGAGGGGGAGTGGTAAAGGAAGGTTAGGAATGAATTAAAAAGGGGGCTAGGGGGGGAGGGTTCCCCTCCTAAAAAAAGAAAAAAAGTGAGCAAAGTATTAAATTAAAATTTTAATATATGTATTTATAACCAAGACCCGTAGTAGTCGAAACACGTTATCTGTTCATTTTCTTCTGCCATAATAAAAAATGTGGCTATAATACACTGGTATGAAGTGGCTTGTATCTTCGCAATACAAGTGGTGACGGTGGTCTTTGCAATATAAATTATATACAAGTAGAGAGGCAACTTCAACCAGTTGTCAATTTAAAATATACAAGTAATGAACAATAATTGATCGAAGGTCTTGGTTGATATGTTCAATTTGCTTTATTGTATTTTTTCAAAAGGACGCAGCCAATGCATTTCACCTTACAAAAGGCTTCATCAGGGCTGCAAGCATGAGAAAACATATAAATGTCAACTTCACAAAGATGCATTTATATATTAATAACGAAAATAATTATATACATCTTTTGGAAACCACACACGATAAGTACAAGACATATTCGTAAAGCAGACAGTACTGTATAATTAAAAAGCAGTCCCATGGAAAACCACATGTATGGGCACCCATTACTCAAACTGTGTCCTGAGCAGCTGACTAATGAGGTGGGCAACGTGCTATTCCAACATACTGTTTGTGACAGTATCAGGTAGTGCGGCTTTAATCCCTGGCTGCTTCTTTCCTTTTTTGGCAATATAAATATATATGGGTGTTACTTACTTTAACTATACGTAGCAGGCATGTTTAAGGCTGTGTGGTAAAGGCAGGCGTTGCGTTGTCCTACATCCTCGCTTCATATACATTAAAGATTTTCTGAGGTTTTTAATCTTGTTTGATTATAACGTTTTTTATACAAATAAAAATAATTGCCTGCAATAATTCTGGCTTTAACAGTAATCTGATGTTAACTAGACATTAACATTAAGGTTATGTGAATGATGCAAGCCAAGCTACATGCTCAGAGTTCAGTGAGAGAGGTGTTCAACGCCCATTGAGCTGTTTGCTGGGCTGGCTGGACTAGGGCTGCTGGCCTGACCTCCAGCCGCATTGTAGGAAAGTGGAATACTATGTGGTATGGCTGGGTAGCCTTACCATGTAATATCACAATCCCTCAAAGATGGTCCTTGGATTCACACTAATAAATCCTTAGCTCAGTCCTGGTAGAGTGGCACACAGCAGTCAGGCTTTAGTAGAGGAACATGTATTCAGCATTTCAGAGTAACAACATGGATGATAAGTAATAGACATGACTCGAGAGAAATCCAGCACAAATTTATAAAAATAGAATCTATTTTTATCTTAAATTAGACCTCAAAATGAACGGAATAGCATACATTAACTAGAGTTATAGATTTTTGAAGCAATATTAAATCAGTGTAGTAAAGTACATGGACAAAATAACTAACATTGCAGTCAATGAAAAAACTACTAGTGACAATCGGGCACTTGCAGTTCGAGTTACGTGGAACCCTTACAGGGTTAAGGTAATGCGGGCCCCAGGACCAGGCCATGACAGTCAGATCAGTTTTACCTAGCCTGTGGAGTCCGGTTGCAGAGTTGTCCTGCCTGTTCTTGGTGCTGAATGAGAGCTGCGCTGGTGCTGATTTTACCGCTTACACGGTGCTGCAAGAACCAGAATGTGAAAACACAACAGATACACAGCTGCTGACATCGGATTATGGTTGCACGGTGTTCCCTGTAGATGCAGTGTCGAGTGTGGGGGTCGATTACCAGATTGGTGAACAACAAGCCTTGGCAGCGGTAAGCACAGCGAAAAGCTTGTGGAACTTCACCAGGTCCGGGGGAGTGGCGTAGCGACCTGACACTTTGGACAGGCAAGACTACAACTCCGTCAATGCACTGGACCACCTGGATTTGGGCAGTCCCACGGAGGGCCCGATGGCCAGTGATTCTTTGGATCTGGCAAGTGTTTTTACCTGCAGTTTGCAGGGGTCTAGTGCCACTAGTCCAGGGGAGACTAAGGATGCTTCTGGCTTCCACAGGGTTACCTTTCATTGGGAGTGCCGAGTTTTAGCCGTGGACGAGGGTCGTTCACGCAGTTCCAAGTCTGTTGCCACGGGGACAAAGTATCCCTCTTTTACTTTGATGCTGTGGGCAAAGTCCTGTTGTCTGTGACATGGGTCTCCTGTTCGCCCTTCCTTGATGCAAGTTGTTCAGATCTGAGGTTCTTGTGTCAGGGGGGTCCCTTAAATCCTAGAATTAGGGGTATGGGAGCTATTAGCCAATGGGCAGCTAGTCCCTGAAGGTAATCCGCCCCTGAGGGGTTCACATCCCGGGGCTCAGGTCACCTTTTACACCGAGAACCCCCTATTCCTGCTCTCCTAAAGATGGCAGATTTCTATTTTAGGTGTACAGATCAGGCTGCCCACCCTGGAGCTGTGGCCAGCCTTCCTGGAGGTGTACACCTCCTGCATACCTAATTTCCCGCCTTGCCCGGGTGCAGGCGCACCTAGAACAATGGCAGGGCTACTTTTTGCTGCGCTTGCTTTGACTGTTCTATCTGTGAGGTATGCGTGTATTGCTGTTGCCAATGATGTACCAGTTTTATATGTGAGAAAAGGAGACACTGTTGCTACTGAGTGAGGGAAGGTTGCATTTCCTCTGCTGCTTCCTTTGAAGTAACATTTCATGTTAGGAGAGTGGAGTGAGGGAATATACTACAGAATGTCAAGTTTGTTCTGCAGTTTTTATTTTAGTCTAAAGACTGGTAAGTTGTGATGCCTGTGCAAGCACCCGTTTGTAGAGGGTTAGGAATTTTAAGTAGTGCGATGATCAAGTTATTACACTCCGTTAAATTACAGCAGGTCAAAACCACCGGACTTTAATAGGAGGGAAACAGGCCCAGTATTAACTTTGGCATGTAGATTTTGGTATGGTCGACACCAAAATCTGCAAGTTATTCACTTTTGAATGGAAAATGCCCAGAATAGGTGATATTTATCAAACTCAGTGTCTGATTTAATCAGATATGATGATAACAGCTATGCATGCTGCTCATTCGTTATCAAGCCCATAATTTCTAAAGTGAAAAATCCACAGCATTCAATGTTCACTAACCACTTTAGCATTTTACAGGAACAGTGGAGGAGGAAACCAGACCAAATTAGTATTTTTACTCAAGGGGCGGCTCTGCACAAAACATTTTAAAGACCACCACGTTAAAATGTGTGCCCTTGATCACTTTAAACAAATTCTAAATAGCATGCTTATGAAGCAGTATTGCCATAGAAGTAGCCAGCCTACTGACAGGCTCCGTGGGCCCTAAGCCCCACTAGCTCAAACTCTCTGAAGCTCTGAATGGGCTGCTGGCAGGGAACATGGTGACCATCTGGCAACATGGATACCCTCCAGCTGGGTTGGCTAAAAAGGTTGAGGGACGAAGAAGGGCTTGGTGGTGTAGAACAAGGGTATGATACACTCCGTGGCAGACAGGATCTGTATGGTGGAAGATGATAGAGAGAAGGGCAGCGGAGATTTCATATTCATATTAAAATTTTTAAAAGATCTGAGATTTTGAGAGAATATCAGGGTTCAAGATTTCAGGTCTTTGTTGTTTAAGGGGTGAGAGGTACAGGGTGATCATGAAGGGCAGTGCACATTACTCATGTTTATCCAAAACCTTTTATTCAATTGTTCTGATTTTGACCCCAACACTGCTATTAGGAAGCCATCTATTATTGTTTCTAGAAGTACATTGTTATGCTACCAGTGAGCATCATCCCCGGAAGTCTTATTTCCTTGTCCTTTTGCCTTGCAAATGATTCTAGTTAAATGTACTCACTATGCCATGTGTTTAAACATTGTGTGTACATTCCACAGGCTTAACTTGCAGCATTTATTCTCCATGCACTGTTGATAAATATTTTCAAAAAACGTTACTATTGCATTCTCTTGCTACTAGCGTTCATGTATGTGGTGAATGTTTGGGTTTTGGTTATGTGTTGTCACAGACTTCAAATGACAAATACAAAAGTGGATGTGACATCACACTCTCAGTGACCACAAATGGAATCAACTTGTTCAAACCTTGATCCACCTTGAGACTCTCAACAGCAGCCTTCCGTTGACTGCTCAGAGGCTAGCTGGAGGCAAACAAGTGTGAATTCAATAAAGAAACTTGACTTTTACTACTAGTTTTAATGACTGATCCTGCCACCTCCTTGATGAACCAACCCCAAGACCAGGATAGCAAGCTCAGTGCCTGGGTTAGCAGACGGTATGGCAGCTGTAACAGCTGATCACACTGGTTAAGTCCTATTTATGTAACGTGGTGTCAGCCTGGATGATTGCCCTTTGTGCTCGGTTTGTGTACTTCATGTGCTGCTAGCGCAAAAATCTTTCCAAACGTGTGTTGTATTTCAGGCTGTGGGACTGGCCTATTATATCAAAACAAGGAATACATGATGGGTGCTGGAACTAAAGGTTACGATGTAGGTACTGCTATATATAGCGTAAACATTCTCTGTGTTATAGTAGCCGGGTATGAGGCATCCTTCCACCAGGCAGCAAGGAAGCTCTTTTGTAATGCACTGTTGTCCTGCAAATGACAGAACCCTATTGTGTCGACCAGTGCCCTATGAACTGGACAAGAACTAAAGAAGTGTTCTTAAACTGTACCATTTGCTACCAACTTTGCAAAACGTATTTTGGGAAGAACGTTTGCATATTTTGTAAAGTATTTTTGAAATCCTAATAGGTTAAGGCCAATGGCACAGTTTATCACTGATTGGTCCTGAAATCAAATCCAAAATTCCACAGAGTTTTCTGGCTAAATGTCTATTAATATGTAGCATTTACCATTCATTCTGCTAAAATTACTCCTGAAGTTTGAATCTACCTGAACCCTTAGAGACATGCACGGATTGGCTCTACTGTGAGTTTTCACAGTGGGCTACCAGGACGGAGGGCAGGTTTTAAGGTTAGTGCAGGCCAGTTCTGTTGCTGGGGGTTCAAAACCATTTGTTTTTGCATTTGGTTGGTTTCTATCTCCTGCAGGGTTCAAGAGCAGCGCTCCCCTTCAAGGCTTTAGGGCAAAGGGGATGATGGGCTATGCTGCTTGGCTCAGAGTCCAGTACATACATGATAAAGACTTTTCAAAATACAAAACCGTGTATTTCTTTATAATGTGAAAGTTGCAATGCATTTCAAACTTATTATATTACATTATTTCATTGCATTGAGTGACAATCGTTAGAAGTGTGTCTGATCATGAATTTACAAACCTTCATGCCCTCCTTGCTATGATGGCAATGCTATTAGTGAACTGAGGGGAAAGGCAGTTGCCTTTTGCCCCTATATGTGGCCTAGGGCATTACTTTAGATAGAGTAACATTATAGAATTGTGTTTTGTGCAGCACTCACGATGAGCTAATGTATTTCAAGGTGCTCTCATGTGGTGATGAAGGAAAAGTAGACACTGAAAAAAGTAATTGCCTAGGATCACACAATGTTGTCAAGTGGAAGCCTGGATTGATGCAAAATTTTCTAGTTTCACATTGTGCAATTCGGCCACTAAATGGTCCCTTTGAAGTGGTCAGGCTCGCTCGCTGAGTGCAGCATGAGCGCTGGTCTGACACATTTTGCCTGGGCTGGTTTTGGTTCCCAGCTCGGCCCTGCCTATTGGTAGATATGCGTCACATCTTGCTCCCTTTCTGGTTCATATACCACCCTTTCAGTTCAGAGGCCTTGTCATCAGTCTGTGTTTACATGCCGCAGACCGGTCCTCGGAACACGAGCACGCAGACATGGTATTGCTGAGGTATGCCAAGCCTCCATCATTTGTGGTCAGAGCAGAAGTATTGAGGGCTGGTTTGAAACGGGATCCATTTCTGGGCGAAAGTTAATGGGATGTGTGGTCTGGGAAAACGGTACCCACACCGACACTGGAATGCAAATGGAACCGCGGCTGCTGGCTGTTTTCAGACCCCGCAGGGCTCGTGCACCTTTGTATGCGTTTTGTACCGACAGTAAAACCTCTAATTTTATGAATGATTGCAATAGGACTTGGCACATTGTGTGATCCAATGCGCGCTCATCGGTGGTATGTGGCGCCGTGCCGAAGGGTCCTTAGGGAGGAGGAGTGCAGTGGAAACAGCCACAGGCGAGCTGGCTTCTGCCGTAAACGAGTTTGCCGAGTAGGACCAGTGAATCGATCGGGCCGGTTCTAGGATTTTTGGGGCCCCGGGGCAGAAAGGGAATGTGCGTGGCCCCTCTCTCATTCACATTCAGGGCTGTTTGCATCTCAGTAGATGCCCCTGCAGCCCCTCCCTCTCAGGCACCTACAAGCACCTCTTATCAGCTCATAAAGGGCTGAAGGTGTGAGGGTTGCTTATCTCCAGAGAGGGTTAATACTGCCAGGGAGCTAACCAGGGCAATAGCCATCCCGCCGTGCCTCTGCGTGTGTGGGGGGTGGAGGCGGCGGCGCCAGTGGCGTAACGAAACTTGAGGGGGGCCCTCTGCAGGGTATGTGGAGGGCCCCCCTCCGGTTTCAATCTGGAGCTCTCCGGCCGAAGTGCGGTGCTGAGGGGACCCCCTGGAGGTTGCCCCCCACAGCGGGGGCTGCGGGGGCCTGTGTTACGCCCCTGCACGTGATCTCGGGGACAGCCTCAAATCTCATTTTAGGGCTGTGGGACCCTCCCTTTGGAAACTGACATCCGATCAGCAGGGTAGCAAGTTTCACAGATGGTGAGATGGCAACAGCAAGGCATGCTCTCGGGTGTCTGCAAGCACACACGGGAGGGGGAAAAAAGCTGAATTAATGCACACGTTGAACATCCAGACCTGAGAACGAGCACATGCGGGTATCAGTGCTCCTGCGGTACTAGTTAACGTCCTGGCAAAGCAATGCAGTTCAAAATTACCAAAGCTAATTTTAACATAGTAGACTATGTGAGATGAAAATATAACAGTCAATCCGTGCTAAAAAAGAGATCATTCATTTTTTTGTTTTAAAATATTTCAATATGAATTCATTTTACATGGAAAGGAGCGTGTTGTATGATGAGAAACTATTTGGCAGCGTTTTATCCCCTGATATGCTGTTCCATATTTATGTGGTATGGTCTATGAAGTGCACGTTTTTTAATAAATAGATCCCCACTGATTGCGCGGTATTTAGAAAAAGAGCCATATCTTAATTACATCAATTAGTCAGGAAGTATTAACGTTGTGCACATTCCCGAAGGATCACGTGCCACAGTTGCTATCAGGCTCGAGAACACGAGCAGATAAACTCTGCACACACGGATATGCAAATCTGGCCCTAGAGGTTGTATTTCTGGCACAGTGGCCAACTCTGTGAATGGCAACGATTCGGCGAGTAAATACATGTGCAACACATGCCCATTGTAACAGGCACGTGAAAGAAAACAAGCCTCTTGCAGACCCCACATTGTCCCCGCAGCCTCTTCCTAAGAGATGTCACCCATACGCAAGACACAAGCATAAGTGTTAGAAACATATCGGGTGGCATTCGCAACTAAGAGTGGACTTTTTAGTGCTGCCAATCATCGGCTGGCAAGGGTTCATCATGCACGTCTCGCGAGCCATTAGACAATGTAGGGAATGGTCGATTGCATCAGACAAGGCACACCATTGCATGGAAGTTTTCCTGGGATTACTGGGCACACCATTCCACGGTTTTGTAAAAATGCATTCGTGGACAACCCCTAAAACTTCCTCCCATTGCACTTCATGGCCTAAAACGTATTCCCGTTAGCTTCGGGTTGGTAAAGTGAGGGAGTGGACAAGGAGGGGAGGGCAAATTGTCATTTCACAACAAGCATCTGCTATGCAATAGGTCTCGCATTTACGCGCGTTGGAGTGGGACGTGTCTCTGGCAGCCAAGGCGCCGCTTCTGCAGCCCCTGATCTGAGCCCCAGCTGAGCTATTCAGCAGGGCTCATTTAAATAATGTCGGGTGCTCACAATCACGCTGTGCTTGACAGAGCAGGGTCCGTTCAGGCCCTGTGCTGTCAATCACATTCACACTTCGTGTGCATTCCTGCAAGCACAGGAATCATGTCAGTCCCCTGGCAGTGGCAATCAGGCCATGGCCAGTCCGGCCCTGGTGGCAATTAAAAAAGCCATGGTAGGTGAAGAGAAAAAATGGCTTTCATCTACCTTAGTCTTTTGTGTGTCTGCTATGTTTGTCTGTATGCCTGTTTTTGTAAGAAAAAAAGTGAGAGAAAGAGAGAGAGAATTCAGACACTCTCAGTAGGTATTTTAAAGAAAATGGGTGGCACTTTGTTTGTACATGTCTGTTCGGCGACAAAGATTCATAAATAACGTAAAAGGGAGGGTGGGTGAGTGGATAAAAGGGCGGATGATGGTTGGATAAGTGAAAGATTGGATGGATGAATGAAAGGTAGGGAGGATGGATGAAAGGGTGGATGATGGATGAGTGAGGAGGGATTGAGTGAAAGGGTGGATGGAATAAAGGAGTGAAAGGGTTGATGGGTGGATGAGCGAAAGGATTGATGGATGAGGGAAAGGGTGGATAAAGAGATGGATGAGTGAAAGGATGAATGGATAGGTTTGGAGATGGATGGATAGATTTGGCTATGAAGGGTGGATAGACGGAATGGTGAAAAACTGAATGATTGATGAAAGACTGAATAGACGATAGAATGTAAATGTTAAATGGTGGACATCAGCAGGTAAATGGTAGGATGAAAGGATGAATGGATAGATCGATGGAAGAGACCAGAGATATCTTCTGGGGAGGGTCATGATGAGTTGATTAATTTGCTTGGTGCCTTAAGAGCTTTGATTCGACGTGGGGGTATTTGCAGTTTCTTCCTACTCGCGTGCTCAAAAATATATAGTATTGTGCTTAACAGCAATTAACAGTATGACATTAAGAAGGTGCAACTATTGCAAAAAAAGGAAATGTTAACATATTATTCCATTTCTCTTTCATTTTGTGTAATGAGTTAACCTGCTTTGTTTATATAAACATATTTCTCATGTGTTTTGGTATGTGCTGCAACTAATATAGAAGTCGTTAAGTATCATCAGGTCTTGCCCTTAGCCCCGCCCCTAGCCCCGCCCCTCACTACACCTATAGCGCATTTTAATGAGTACCTGCACTTATTTTTTCCCATTTAAAGCACTGAGGATCACCATTTTCACTAATCCAATTCTGCCCGTTACTGAGAGGGAGTTTAGTCCAGGGCTCTATGCGATTTGCCGTCTCAGTAACGGGTCTGTCCTTGTTCTCGTAGTTTATATTAATCCCCAGACATTAGACTGAGGGTCGCTCCTTTGCAGCTGGTATTCTTGTACCGCTGGGTTGGTATTTCTTGTTTGTGGATAGATAGAATGTGCCCCAGTTTATTGCGAGGCCAGAGTATTGTCCACAGTTTAGAGCCTCCGTTATAATCAGGGGCCGATTGTCACCTAGACTTTTTTACAAAGAGCACCATGGCATCTGCGTATAGGGGGAGCAGTATTCTATGCTCCGGAAAAGCCCCTTTTGTGAATGGTGTTGTCGTAAGAGGCAGGCGAACGGCTTTATACCTATGGCACATTTACCTCTGGGTGTTAAGCCTAACCCGACAGCTGCCCACCAGATGGGAATCCTGAAGCATTTTCCCATCCACCTACCTACATCACAGTGATTTATGAAACGAAATAAAACTCATCCGATTACCACCCCACCCACTGAGACTCCGTCCTCGCCACCCCCACGGACCACTCCTGCCTCGGACAGACTGAGACTCACCTGAGGGCTGAGGCAGGCGCGAGCAGGCAGCAGAAGACAGGGCAGGGCAAGGCTAGCCAGTCAGGGGCTAGTAATAATTTAAATTATGGCCGGTGACGCCCCTTCTCAGTCTGTCTCTGGCATGGCTGGGTCCGGGAATGCCTCAGCTCAAAGTCATGGCACGCGCACTTTTAATTGTGCTCCACAATGCGCATGACAAATTCAATGGCATTGGTCACCAGCCCTACCCTGAACGCGCAGAGGCGGAGACAACTGCGCGCCGCGCACTGAAAAGAAGATGCAAGACTCCGTCGAGTAAGTAATGAGGTTTATTGCCATCAAGACACAGCAAGGGACAAACAGCACCGCGCCACACCACTGCTTAAGTAACTGCCAGTCTACCAGCGCAGTTCTAGAATGCCAAGAACGAGGGTTCTTGGCTACAAGTGAAGTCGCGCGCACATACAGGAACTTACAACCCAACACATCTTTCCCCTTATAAGGATAAAAGAGAAAACAACAATAAAGAAAATTAAACACTAAATAAAAGTACAAAATGCTGTTACATAGACATGGAAACGTAAGATAAACTTTAAACTAGTTTTGCATACTAGTACATTACATTACATAGTCTTGAATTTTTTTGGGTAATCTGGACACTCTGGAAGAAGGAAAACGGTTATTGAAATCTGGACGCTTCAACTCAGGAGTCAGAACATGGGGTAATTTGGAAATAGAAATTTTGTTCTTGTTCCACCACTTCCCATCTTCCAATTGTACCGCACTCTTGTTAACTCTCACAATGGTTTTGAGACCAGAAAATTTGGATTCACCCTTGGGCAAAATCCTAGAACTTTTGATTCTGACCTGATCACCCACCTTCACTTTCAACAGTCTAGAAGACTGTTGTATGTACTTGCTTTGAGCCTTAAGTCTGTTTTTGTTTACTTCCTTTATCTTAGTAGACGGAAGTTTGAACGACCCCATCCACTCCCTCAACAATTTCGAAGCAGGAAGACGCCCTCTTAATAAAATAAACGGAGAGACATCAGTATCAGCATTAGGAGTAGTACGCACAGCCCACAATAGATTTTTGAGTTCATTTTTGCAATTTAGACCACTGGCCTTTGACAACTGTATGTTATCCTTAACTACCCTATTGAACCTCTCAACGAGACCATTGCTGCGAGGGTGATAGAGTGAGGTTCTGGTGTGTCTAATTCCCATGAGATCTAAAAATTTCTCAAATTCTGAGGAGGTGAATTGGCAACCATTGTCAGAAACAATTTCATCTGGAACACTTTCCCTGGCAAACAGAAATTCAAGGAAATCCACTACACAAACAGTAGTGGGAGTTTTAACAAACTTTAGTTCAGCCCACCGACTATGGTAATCCATTAGCACTATACCATACTCTTGAACACCATTCTCAGATAAAATTAGAGGACCAATGATATCGATGGCAAGTTTTGACCAGGGTTTGGATGGAACGCTCACAGCTTGAACTGGACTAGGAACAGTAACCTGAGATTTGTCACTCACAGCACAGGACATACAATCCCTCACGAAATGTTCAACCTGCTTGTCTAGCCCAGGCCACCAAAAACGTTCCCTTATTCTTCTTTTCATAGCACGTATACCAATATGCCCTTCATGAACTAGATTGAGAATCTTGTCCCTCATCCCTACAGGAACTACAAGCAAGGAACAACGATACAAAAGACCATTATCAACTGAAAGCTCATCAAATATGTGTTTAAATTTGCACAGATCGTGGTCTTGAGAACATTCCCTAGTCCAACCAGTGTGAAATACACTCATTAGTTTCTTGATATCTGTGTCAGAATCATGTGCATCTCTCCATTCTTGTTCCGAAACAGCAGCGTTCTGAAGTGATACAGTATAACAAAAAACATCAGAATCCAAATTCGTTTCACTATCATCACATAATGTATGTGTATCGCATGGCAATCTGGACAGACAATCAGCAAGGACATTTCGTATCCCTGGAATATACTCAACATCAAAATTATGGTCTAAAAGTCTGTACTGCCATTTGGCAATGCGAGGAGTGGCCTTATCACCACCCTTGGTAGTGAATAACTGGACCAAGGGTTTGTGGTCTACTCTTACAGTGAATTTAGACCCCCATAAGTACTGCTTAAAGTGAACAATGCCCCACCAACAGGTTAACGCTTCGCGTTCTATCACAGAATAGGTGGCCTCTGCACCCCTGAGACTTCTAGAAGCGAAAGCTACCACTTCATCTCTACCATTTCTATGCTGCATAAGCACAGCTCCTAGACCCTTCTGGCTGGCGTCAGTCATAATTATGGTGTGGTCATTAATATCGAAAGGCTTCAGTGGGATGGCATGAGCAATCTCTTCCTTGATTAATTGAAATTCATCCATACATTCAGAACTCCATTTAAAAACAATATTCTTTTTAAGCAGATTTCTCATGTGAAACGTCTTGCTTGAACAATTGGGTACAAATCTTGCGTAAAACTCGACGAGCCCCATGAAGGATCTTAACTGATCTTTATCCTTAGGAGCACCAAAATCTTCAATAGCTCTTACTAATGATTCTTTTGGTTCCACACCTGCAGCCGATATCTTGTATCCTAAATAGTCTACAAAAGGTACATTAAGTTTACATTTCTCAAGGCTCAATGTTACCCCCTTTTCATGTAAAATAGAAAGAACATTGTTCAACCTCTCGTTGTGCTCATTCTGATTGGAACCATAAACTAATACATCGTCTTGAAAGGCCACCACTCCAGGTATGCCCTTGAACATGCTCTCGACAACTCTTTGAAATACTGCTGACGCAGACGCAAGTCCAAAGGGCATACGCTTAAATTGATATAAACCTTCAGGGGTAATGAACGCTGTGTAATGTCTAGAATCTGGATGCAAATCTATTTGGTGGTAGGCCGAGGTCATGTCAAGTAAACTAAACCACATGCCACCTTTCAATGTAGAGGTCATTTCAGTGATGTTGGGCAAGGGATGTTGATCTATCCAGATATTACCATTTAAATCGCGGAGATCAACACACATACGCAACGATCCATTTGCCTTGCGGGCCAAAACAATGGGGGACACCCAATCAGACGATTCGATAGGTTCTATTACATTACTAGAACACAACTTGCTTAGTTCCTCCTTAAGTGCATCCCGTAACGCTAAAGGTACCCTACGAACTTTGTGTATAACTGCTTTGGCATTATCAACCAATCTGATTTTATGTTTAAATCCTTTAAAAAGACCCAATTTATTACTAAAGATTCCAGGAAACGTGGATCCCCATGACTGTTCTTTGACAGCTTGAATTTGAATCAAATCTTTCTTTAATATGACCTGGTTAGGATCATTGGGATCTAGGATGATGCCTAAATTGCCTTGGTCATGCCATCCTAGTAAACAAGTATCATCCTTGGCCACATAGATGACCCCTGGTGCACAATTGCCCTTAAAACATAAGTTGGCTTGAAATTCACCTAACACCTGAATAGACTTACCACCATAGCCAACAGGATGAACATTTGAATGATCTAATTTTAAACTTTGAAAGAGATCTTCCCATATTTTATCACTTATAATGGTAAACGGGGATCCAGAGTCAGCCAACACGTTGACATCTATACCATTGACAGATAGAACACACAAGGGACGTTTTCTTTCTTGCAGAACAGCTGACACAATATTATTAGTTTGGGATGATTCAGTGATTAAACAAATTTGGTCTTCATCACTTGAAGATGATTCAGCGGTGGGCTGCTCGATGTTGAGTACTTTCTTTTGAGAAGACCACCTAGAATTAGTGAATGCTTTCGAACTGGTAGAGGGTTTCTTATTAGATCTACAAACACTGGTGAAATGTCCTTTTTTAAAACATTTAGCACAAATTTTCTCTAAAGCAGGACAAAACGTAGCGTTACCAAGATGGGAAGCACTCCACAGCGATAACACTCCCAACGTTTTTTAGGGGGTTGGTGTTGAGCTTGGTATCATCCTTAAGTTTCTCTTGATGTGACGTCACTCTTGACGATTTGTATTTACTCTTTATAGCTAAAACGTCTTGAGTAGGAGAAGATGAGGTAGAAACAGACATCTCTTCCAAATATGACGTAGTGCTTTCAATTCTTGAGGCAATTTCCAAAGCCTTTTGTAGAGACAGAGACGGTTTGGATAAAAGGGCTTCTTGGATTTTTTTGCTGTTAGTTTTTTCCACCAGTTGGTCTCTTATCATTTCTTCTTCAAATGTCTTGTATTCGCATGTACCTACTAGAATTCGCAAAGCACAAACAAAACTGGATGCAGACTCCCCAGGAAGTTGTGCTCTCTTGTAGAATTTGTGCCTCTCCAATGTTGTGTTCTTGCACGCCTTGAATCTGGTATCCAGTGACTTAATGGTGGTGGCATATTCATCCTCAACACCATCACCTTCACCTTCAATGGACAGCACGAGAACTTTAGGAATATGTTTGAGTATCTTGCGACCATCCGATCCCAAACAATGTCTTAAGATAGCACATTTTTTTTTACTTGTGAAAGACTCACCGTCGAGGGCATCTAAATAAACCTCGAAACTTTCCTTCCATTTCTCCCAATCTGATTCTGGAGATGAAGGATTTGGAGAAAATACTGGAGGTGCTTGCAACGATTGTTGCATGGTGATATAACGTCGCTAAACTGAGTGCTACAATCACAGCAAAAAAAAAAAATTGTGAGAGTTAATAGTTGTTTAAAATATTGGTTGTTTAAAATATGCACCAAAAATTATGGGCTTGTAGGTAAGGTTACCAACTGTGTGCTTAAACTTTAAGTCAGACTGTGCACATCAGTGAATGCAGGAACTGAAGTGCACGTACATCGTTGCTTGAACTGTGTGCAGTCAAACTGTGCACATCAGTGAATACAGGAACTGCAGTGCACCTGTGCATATAGTGAAAGCAGGAACTCCAGTGTACATACATGTACCTAAACTGTGCGCGTCAGTGTAGATGAGCGCTAAACTTTTTTTTTTTTTTTTAAATTCTTTTTATTAACATTGCTCATGTTCAAGTGCAGTACACAGCGGCAGTTCATAATATATTCACAGGGATCACAGTTCGTCACATTTTTGCATGCATGGAAATGCAGAGAAGTGATTGCAACAATCCTCTATCCCAACCCACCTTGTACAGCTCGAAACCTTTGCCAGGGACCCCACACCTTCCGCCATTTATTCACACTTCCCCGGGACCTATAGACCGTTTCCTCCGCCCTCTGACACCAATCCAGGTCACAGAGCCACTGATCCCACGAGGGGGCGCCTGTGCACCCCAGCACCTGGCAATATTGCGTTTAGCCACCCCTGCTGCCAGCCCCAACCAAATCTCGTTATAACGTGTCCAGTCCGTGGCTCCTTTGATCATGAGCAAGAGCCACTTGGGCTCCAGTGGGACCGGGGACCGCACTACCCCCTCCATCGTTTGCGTCACCCTGGTCCAAAACGGAATTATGAGTGGGCAATCCCATAGAATGTGATAAAATGAGCCCTCCCCTGACAGCCCCTCACACACAAGGGTGATAGAGTCCTACCCCAGGAGAACAGGTGGGTGCGGGGATAATAGACCCTGTGGAGTATTTTTAACTGCACAAGGCGGAATCGCGGCCGGATCGCGACCTCGCGAGGGCTCTGTAGGGCGTCTTGCCAGTCGTCGTCATCTAGTGTTCCAACGTCTCCCTCCCATCTCGCCCGCAGGGGACCCAGGGGGTCCGGCATATTATTAATAAGTTTCCGGTAAATCGTTGACGTGGGTTTCGTTAGAATGGGGTCGAGAAGGATCCTGTCCTCCATAGGGGAGTACTCCGGGATGGAAGTGCCGGCACGGATGTGGGTCCGCAATGCATGTATAAGGCGCAGGTAATGGTAGTGCTGGGAATCATGAAGTTGATACTCTTTTTTTCAGAGCCGCAAAGGGAACCGGGGCCCCCCCCTTCCACACATCCCCAAGATACTCAATGCCGATCAGTTTCCACCCCCTATAGCCGGATAGTCCCGCCACCTCCTTTAGCCGATCGCCCGTCCAAAGCGGGGTCCGTCCCGTTAGGGTGTTCGTCCAGCCCAAGAATTTGTTGGCCTCCCTCCAACAGTGGAGTACCACCCCAGTGTGCGCGGGCAGATCACGACCCCGCCCGCGGGAGTAGAGATATGGCTCACAGGCTCCTCCAACCATCGCGTGCCTATCCATTCTGTAAGCTGGCTCCGAGGTCGGCGCGTAGACCCAGTCGTTGACCACCTGCAACTGTGCTGCCCAGTAATAGAGTTGCATGTCCGGGAGGGCCAGCCCCCCGTCGTACACCCCCTCGTAAGCTTCTGCAACGCAATTCTCGGGTTGCCGCCGTCCCAAAGTAACGTCCGCAACTCCCGGGAGATCCGCTTAAATGTCGCCGTCGGGACCAGGTACGGTGTGTTTTGGAGGATATATAGAAGTCTTGGCAGCGCCAGCATTTTAAAGAGCGCAACGCGCCCCATCAGGGACAAGGGCAGAGACCTCCAATGTCCAATGTCCACCCCCAGCCTCATCAGTTGAGGCTCCAAATTTCGGGCGAAGAACTCCCCCGTGTCTCTGGTGACGTACACTCCCAAGTACCGGAATCCAGCGGTCTCCAGCGATGCTGGGCAATCCCGCGGGATGCGAGGAGGTGGACCCGACAGAGGATAAACCACCGATTTGGTCCAATTAATCGAGTAGCCAGAGTAGCTACCGAAAAGGGCGAAAAGGTGGAGAGCCCGCGCCATGGAATGGTAGGGTCTGGCCATGTACAGGACAATATCGTCAGCGTATAGAGAAATACGCTCTTCCCATTCATCCGTGAGTGCCATGCCCCAAAAGGCCCTATCTCTTCTGATCCAATGAGCGAGCGGCTCCAGGGCGAGGGCAAACAGGAGCGGTGACAGGGGGCAGCCCTGCCTAGTGCCCCTATACAGGGCAAAAGCCCGGGACGTCACCCCATTGACCCTCACCCTTGCCATCGGCTGCGTGTACAGGAGTCTCACCCAGCTACCGAACACGGGGCCCAGTCCCAGTCTATTCAGTACCATAAATAGGTATGGCCATTCGATGCTATCGAAGGCCATTGAGGCGTCCAGCGCCATCAATGCCGTCTGCGCATGTCCCACGTCCTTAGTCATGTGCAGAATACCATAGAGCCTCCGCAGGTTGTGCCGAGTGCTCCTGTGGGGCATAAAACCCGACTGGTCTACATGTACGAGGTCGGGCAGTACGGATAGCAGTCTTGTCGCTAAGACCTTGGCCAATACCTTCGCCTCCACGTTCAGGAGGGAGATAGGCCGATAGGACGAGCAACAATCCGCCGGTTTCCCGGCTTTATGAATAACCACAATCGTGGCCTCTCTCTGGTCTGGCGGAAGCGCGCCCACCTCCCGTGCCTCAAGGAACATGCGGCGCATGGGCTCCAGTACCACACTCGCCTGTTTCTTATAGATTTCGACCGGGAGTCCGTTGGGTCCCTGCGCCTTACCAGCCTGGAGGGCATTAAGGGCTTCTCCCAGCTCCGCTCTTGTGAGGTCTGCGTCCAGACACTCAGTTTGTTCCTGGGATAGCATAGGCAGCGCAAAGTCTCGCAGGAATTCCTCACAATCTCTCTCGGTTCTAGTGCACACTGGGGTATATACTCCTTCATAGTAGGACGCAAAAGCCTCCGCAATGGCCGCACTCGTGGAAGCCAGGGCCCCCGACCCATCTCGCACCTCCGTAACCCAGGAACGCTCCCTGTCGCGACGCTCCAGCCACGCAAGAAGCTTCATACTCTTGTCCCCTGCATCATATATCCGATGCTGCGTGGCAAGGGAGTAGGCACGTGCCTCCCCCTCCGCTAACGCGCGAAGTTCCCTGTGTTTCATGGCCAAAGCATGATTGCGCTCCGGCGAGGGCGACGCACTGGCCTCTCGCTCCAGAGACTCGATTTCGCGCTCCAACTGTTGAATCTGCAGCGATTCCTCTTTCTTCTGGGCCCCGATCAAAGCCTGGGCCTGTCCCCTCAGGACCGCCTTGTATGCCTCCCACAATGTTAGCTGGGAGGTAACCGACCCCTGATTGTCGGAGAAATAATTCTCGGAGCCCTCCCGAAGCTTATCAGTAATTGAAGTGTCCGTTAACCGCCACGGATCTATTCGCGGGAATGCGGCCCTGTCTACCACCGTCCCCCGAAGGATAACACCCACCGGAGAGTGGTCCGATATGCCTCGCGCCATAATACTCGGGTCTACAAAATCACCCAACTGATCCCCCCCGCGTGAAAATATAGTCCAACCTCGAGAAGGAGCCATGTCTGGCCGAATAAAAGGTGTAGAGTTTGCTGGCTGGGAACCGTGTTCGCCATATGTCGCAGAGACCCATTGCATCCGTGAAGCCCCGCAGGCCCGTCTCCCCTCCTCTAGCCCGTCTGTCGCCAGACCGGTCTAGTTCGACGTCCATTACCGCGTTGGTGTCACCCCCCAGGACCAGAGTGCCGTTGGGGAGGTTCGCCAAGTGTGTCCCCAGTTTCTTGTAAAGTGTAGCATGCAGGCCGGGCGGGATGTAACATGAACACAGGAGCACCGTACGCCCTTCCCATCTCACTGCCACCGCCACGAAGCACCCAGCGTCCTCCGTCCAGGAATTTAATACAGTTATTGGCAAGCTCCTACGGACCAATATTCCCACCCCCTCGAGCCGGACGTGAATCCGGAGTGAGCTACCATCTTGTACCCGAACCTATCTAAGGCCCTGCAATTATTACCCCGGAGGTGGGTTTCCTGCAAGAGCACCACATCTGGAGAATGGCGTTTCAGGTGTTGTAGTACTAGAGTTCTCTTGATCTTGTTGCCCATCCCATTAACATTCCATGTCCATATTTTAATCTTAGCCTGATCCCCCATCCCCACTGTGAATCCACATCCTCAACGGATTTCCACCCTGCCACTGCGCAGTGCCCCCACAATACAACAGCATTAAAATAGATATATTGACATGAGCTAAACTTAAACTTCCCATCAACCCCATCTCACCCCCCCCCAGTCTGCCCCCCCCTCCCTGCCTCCCTGCTAAGTAGGCCCCCAACCCCCCACCTTAAAAACTTGCAGAGTGCCTGTCGCCCAAGTAATCCCATTACAACTAACTGAGGGAACGTAAGCCCACAACTCGCAGAAACTGGCACAACTGACTGTCGGATTTCCACCCCTTAAGCACGAAATTAACACCCACCCTCCCCCCCCTCACCCAAACCCCAGCGGGCCAACGCCTAGAGCCCTTTGAACGAGCCATCCACGTCAGCCAGCGTGGCCACCCACAGTCTCGGAGATGTTCAAACTGTTTGTGCAGCATGACTAGTGGCCTCCAGCCCAGCAGGGCCCAAGCGGCGCGCGCCCCTGCCCGCCCTCCCCATGTGTAGCCCTCAATGCGGCCTGTGTCCCCATCAGTCCTCCGGTGGCGGACGTTCACGCTCCTGACTCCCTCGGGCTGGTGCTATATCCCTCCCGGCCTCGCAAGAGGTGTCGTTGGAGGTCCGGCGCCGTGCTACACCCTGGCGGCCCACGGTCCGCCATCCCTCTATCCAGTCGCTCGCCTCCGCCGGAAGAATCGAAAAAGTACACCTTTTCCCCATCCAGGATCTTGAGCCGTGCTGGAAAGAGCATCATGTACCGCACACCCTGGTCCCTAAGGGCTCGCTTGACGCCCTCAAAGGACCTGCGCTGGCGCTGGACTTGTAGAGTGAAGTCCGGGAAAAAACGGATCGTTGCGTTCTCCAGTCTTAGGTCCCCGTTGGTACGTGAGGCCTGCAGGATGGCATCCCGGTCCCGGTAGTTCAGGAACCGGGCAATGATGGTGCGCGGAGGGGCCCCAGGCTTGGGCCTCCCCCATTGCGCGATGGGCCCTTTCAACAGAGAAAAATTTTGAGAGACGCTTGGGCTTAAGGTGTTGCAGTATCAGTTCCTCAACGAAGCAATCCATGGACGGCCCTTCCAGTCCCTCCGGCACCCCTACGATGCGGACGTTGTTGCGTCGCGCCCGGCCTTCCTGATCCTCCAGGCGGGCTACGACGTCACCCTGGGCCTTCACCAGCGTGGCGACCTGCTCCTCAAGCTTCTTCGTTCTGGCCTGTAGATTCCCAATGCCACTCTCCGTCTCGGCCACCCTGCCCGACATATTCCGAAAGTCAGCCCGGAGGAGGTTAACCTCTTCTGTGACCGAGTCCAGTTTGGGCTCCATTGTGCCACGCATGTCTTTAATGGCCTGCATTATGTCTCTGAGTGACGGGTCCAATCCTCGATGAGCGCTAAACTTGAAGTTAAACTGTGCGCATCAGTGAAGATGAGCGCTGTGAGCAGTTGCACGAAACTTTTAAAATGAAGCGTCAGGCTCCTTGTTTGTTGTAGTTAAACTGTGCGCATCAGTGAAGATGAGCGCTAAACTTGAAGTTAAACTGTGCGCATCAGTGAAGATGAGCGCTGTGAGCAGTTGCACGACGCTTTTAAAATGAAGCGTCAGACTCCTTGTTTGTTGCCAGGTAACGGTAGCGGTGAATGTGAAAGGCACAAAATGGATGCACGTACACGGACGCAACGTCCAGGCAACAGGCAGAAGTCTTGACGTGAGTACGTCACAGAAGGGACATTTGTGAACGCCAGAGACGGAGTGCGGTGCGCGAGGAGAGTGCGTAGTTGCGAGGGTGGCAAAAATGAATAAAAATTCATAAAGTCTCACCGCAGAGTCTGACGATGGTGTGGCTTGAAGGTGAGGAGTTTCCGTGACAAGCTGCAGCGGCGAGGATGTCCGATGCTGAACGTGGTCTTCAGTGGGGAAGAGTTGAGACTTGAGGCACGCGTGGAGGGTCTTGATGGCAGGAAGATCGTCGCCAGTGAAAAGAAGATGCAAGACTCCGTCGAGTAAGTAATGAGGTTTATTGCCATCAAGACACAGCAAGGGACAAACAGCACCGCGCCACACCACTGCTTAAGTAACTGCCAGTCTACCAGAGCAGTTCTAGAATGCCAAGAACGAGGGTTCTTGGCTACAAGTGAAGTCGCGCGCACATACAGGAACTTACAACCCAACACGCACCCGCCAGCACCCGCCATTTAATTAATGCAGAGAGAGCCTCAGAGGCCCGGCAGAGAGCCTCAGAGGCCCGGCAGGGGCCTGCGCGTGTGTAGTTGAACTTGCGCACCATTTCATTAATGAAGAGAGCCTCGAGGCCCGGCAGGGGCCCGGGCGTGCCCACCATTTAATTAATAATGAAGAGCCTCTGAGGCCCTGCCGGGCCCGGGCTTGCGCACCATTTAATTTATTAAGAGGCAGGGCGTGCGCACCATCATGATGAAGAAGCTTGCTGCTTCCGGAGGGAGGGGGCCCCTGGAGCGCGGGGCCCCCCTGGAGCGCGGGGCCCCCCCGCAACGCGGGGGCTGCGGGGGGCCTGTGTTACGCCCCTGTGGAGGCCTAATTGCAGGACAAGCCTGAGGAATGTATCTTCATGCAACAGGGACTGGGGGCCCTGTCCCCTCTTCGCCCTGCTACACCATAGCAGTGAGGCCAGGAGAGGGGGTGCCCCAAGGTGGCGCACTTGCGAGGTGGCACCTTTCATGCCGTGGCCTGGCTGTGTCCCATTGGTGTGAAACCCCAAGTTAGAGGGCTGACTGCGGGGCCCTGGGCAGCTGCCCACACTGCCCATGTCTAGCGCCGGCCCTGATCGGGCTTATAGACTGCGTTGCACGGAAGGTTTGGGCGCAATTCCAGTATATTTTAGTAACTAAAATAAAACAAAAGGGCTGGGATATGGCTAACACGAGTAGACTGCCACCCCTTGTGCCAAAGTCTAGCCCATGCTCACTCATGTTTTAGCCAAGGAGAGAATTAATGATTTATTTTTTCATTGAATCTATCGGTACTCCTAAAACATGATTTCTCAAGCATGTGGAATGTGTTTAAGGCAAAAGCAAACAATTCTTTGCTTGACGGGCTAGTCACTGTGTTTTTTTAATTTTTTTTATATGCCATAACCTGCTTACTGTAACCCATAAACTGTGCGCCTCTCTCACTCTTCTTCATCCATCACACTGCTAAGCGATGCGTCCCATAACACAATAACCGCACCTCGGTGGTCCTCATGCAAACTATGGAAACACTTCCCACATAGGATCAAAACAAAGACAACAGACTTTCAACCAAACACCCTACACGGTGGAGCGTGCTACCCATGTAAGCATATAAATATTGCTGCGAACAATAATAGCACAAATTTTGAACTACAGAGATTGAGAGGCAATATTGCAGATAGCTCAAACACAGGGGGACCTGCACCTTGGGAACGCTGTGATCCGCTTCTTCCCGGACTTCACCTTACGAGTACAGCACCAACGGAAAAGCTTTGACAAAGTAAAAAGGGCTCTGCGGGCCAAGGAGATGAAATACATGATGCTCTTTCCTGCCTGGCTCAGGGGCAGCATGGACAGGAAAATGTGGCATTTTACCATGCCGAAGGAGGCATGGCACTGGCAGGAGGGCTGGAGAGTGGCCGGGAAGAGGGCGAACGGAGTGCACAGGATGAATCGATCTAAGGCCCCCAGGGAGAGCAGGGTCTCCCGCTTGGCTGGCTGGCAAGAGCTGCATCCCTCTCCACTGGACACGTGAGCATAAACATTGGGACCCTGGAAGGGGGTTTTGACAGTTAATAGTGGGGAGGGGTGTAGTTCATTGAGAATAACAAAGCTGGGAGGGGGAGCACAGGTGGGGGCTAACCCACGGGGATTAGCCAATCGAATGACAGCCTTGCAAAGAACGAGCACGAAGGGGCTTTCTTTCTGAAGGTATAGGGGATGTTGTAACATGTTCATATTACATATCCGGAACGCCATTGACCAGGTGACTATAGCCCACTCCAGTTATCAGATGTTTTATTTGGGGCAACAGTGGGGGAGTGGGTAGTTCAAAACTCACAAAGCAGGGTAGCGGGGTGGTGGTGTTCAGGGAGATTATCTTTTGGTTCTTGTTTACAGAGGCTTTAACGGTATGTGATCCTTCTCTTAAAAGGAGGAGGAGGGGTGTGGACTGGTAATTTCCCGGCCAACCTGAGTGAGTTCTGGGAAGGAAGAAGCCCATACGGGGGAACAGCATGGATATCCTGGATGGCTACAATGACTGGGACACACCACACTTCCCATAGGTTGACTGTATGGTCCTGTAATGTTAATGACTTGGGCAGCAACATTAAACGTACAGTAGTCCTACAATACCTAAAACGCCATGGCCCTGATGTGAAATTGTTACAGGAGATGCACCACCGGGGCAACCATTACAGAGCCCTAGACAGAATGGGATATGTACTGAAGACCCTCACTGGGTACACAACTGACTCCCGCGGAGTGGGTATCCTCATAAAGAAATCGGTGCCCTTCATTCCTCACAAGGTATGGCATGATACGCATGGTCACTATGTGATGCAGAATGGGACATGGGAAAGAGTCGCATTAAACCTGTGTTCAGTATATGTCCCGTCAAGGCTCCTAGGGATGACCCTCCCTGACCTGGGCGAGATGCTGTTGCTCCCCTGGGATACTGATGATTGGGGTAAACATGAATGAAGTCATGGACGCTGCCTCTGACAGAGCGGGGGCGCCATCGGGGGTACGAGGGATGGACCCCTGCCACAGTTTGTGGAAGCAATAGGACTCTCGTACCTATGGAGGAAACATAACACCCCAAAGCACCAATGTACGTATTTCTGTCCACATGGCAGTTTTTCTAGGATAGACTATATTTTGGCACTCCAGGCCCATATGCCCTGGCAAGGGGTACATCGGACCATTCCCCAGTGGGGGTCCAACTTCTGGGCCCAGCTCGGGACTTCCAGATGCCCCCACGATTGGACACTTGGTATCTGAGGGGCAGGGGAATGCGAGACAGTGCATGAATGTGCAGAGCAGTATTTCAAAGAAAACCAGGGGTCGGTGGAGTCAGCATTAACCCTAGGGGAGGCATTTAAGACTGTGATCAGAGGAGGGGCTCAGGCACTAATTGGGTGGAAGAGGAAGGAAGCACGACTGAAGTGTGCAGTCATCGAAAAAGAGATAAAGGACTCGGAGAGGCGGTCATGGGAGGTTGGGGAGTGAGAGCACTGCCACCGATTACAACTTCGCCAACAAGACCTGCACGCCTTGGCAGAGGGTTAGGCATGAAAGCATGCACTGGCAATGCAGAGCTGCCTATACAATATAGGTGATAAGGCCGGCAAACCCTTGGCCTGGCTTGACAAGCGAAATAGGGAGAGCGGAGGCCTTTGCTGCCTACTATGAGACCCTCTATGCCGCCAAACCTCCATGACGGGTGCAGACTGCGTGGATCTCCTTAAAGATATCGCCCTTCAGGCGCTCACTGAAGAGGAGTGCAAAACCCTGGAAGCGGACCTAACGGAAGAGGAGCTGGCCCAGGCATTGCGCAAGCTCAAATATGGGAAGGCACCGGGCCCTAACTGCCTACCGGTTGAGTTGTTCAAGGGGCTTGCAAATGTCGCAACTAAACTAATGTTACCAATGTTCCTAGAGGCGAACAAGGAGGGTTGCCTACCCGAGGACCAGAGAACAACGACCATAGTGGTAATTCACAAAGAGGGCAAGTCCCCGGAGGATTGCGGGTCATATAGACCGATCTCCCTGCTGAACGCCGAAGCCAAAGTACTAGCTAAGGCCCTGGCGACGAGATTGCGTTGGATCCTCCTCTCGATCCTTCACACTGATCAGTCGGGCTTCATACCAAACAAGAACACCCGACTTAATCTCCGACGCCTGTACGGAGTGCTTTACCTGACCGAGTCACAAACGGATGAACAGGTGGTCTCAATGGCCCTAGACGCCAGGATGGCATTTGCCTCCAATGAATGGAACTATATGCTTGTGGTGCTGGAGAGGCTGGGCTTCGGGCTGAAGTTCTGTGCGTGGATCAGGTTACTTTATCGAGCCCCTATGGCCAGGGTGCGAGTAAACGGTGAACCATCTCGTAGTTTTGAGCTGCGGAGGGGCATTTGCCAAGGCTGCCCACTATCCCCCATGATGTTTACCCTGACGCTCGAGCCTCTAGCAGCGTGGATCCGTCAGGATCCCTTGATATGGGGTATCAAGGCGCCGGGTGGGTGGGAGAAACGGATACTTACAGAGGCATTGATGGAAGGGGGCATGTCAAAGATGTATAGGAAATTAGTACATTATTCCCCGGACCCACTGGGCCCCTTGAGGCAGGCGTGGGTGGGTGATCTAGGAGAGTTTGAGGACGAGGACTGGCTGGAGACCCTCCAGAGCCCCTAGGAGATCGCTATCCGAGTAAGATTCAGACTGGTCCAATTTAAAATACTGCATAGGACTTACTACTCACAGACATTGCTTCACAAGGTTGGCAGGGCAGAGTCTCCGCTGTGTAGGAGGGGATGTGGGAGCGAGAGAACGTTTTTCCACATCCTTTGGGAGTGCCCACTTGTGCAGAGCTACTGGACTGAAGTGACGACTAGGATGGCCAGGGTCACGGCGATGGAGGTCCCCTTTTGATGCAAAGTGGCTCCTCCTAGGGATTAAAGGGAAAGAGAACTGGCCAAGGTACACGGAGATCTGGCTAAGGCTGGCAGCTAGAGTTGCCAAACATAACATAGCGAGAGCATGGAGGGCTGCGGTCCCGCCGTGGATTGCAGAGTGGGGGGCTACCTTGGATTGGTGCCAGAGGGCAGAACAGGTTATATACAGGGTGAGAGGCTGTCTATAAAAAATGGGAGAAAGTATGGGGGGGCATGAAGCAAGAATAGAAAGATAGGATGCTGTAGGAGAGACTCCAGGGTGAGGAGGGCTGTAGGGGTCGATGGGTACACGTAATTTTATTGGGCCATAAAAGCGCCATTTGTGCAAGGTTGGGAAATACTGACCATTCATACGATGAACTATTGTTTGGTGTATGTGTAACAACTGTCCATCCTTTCTTCACCATGTGATATATGTAGCCTATGTTTTTCAATTAAAAGAATTAAAGATATGAAGGTTGCAAAAAGACTGTCCTACACCACTGACCTCCCGGACTCTTTATTAACATTTTTCATGGTCACCAGTAGGAAAAGCACCTTAAAGGTTGGAAGCACCTTCACCTGATGGCAACCATGCTGTCGTCCTTTACAGTCAATCCTTCTTGGAGCTACAGGAAAACACACCCACTGTACTCTGGCACGATTTTTGTGATCACCCATTTTTTCATACTACCACACACTCATTTGAATACTCTTCCTGCACATTGGCAATAGCGACCTACATAAGTCCTCAGTACATGTTTGGTTGCAACACCAAAATCAGTATTACAAAATAAAAAACACAGCAATAACACACATTTTTGGATTTCCATTGAGATGTTTTGCAAGGTAAATTCTGCTGAAATATGCTAGAAAAAAACTGATCATGTTGGAATTACAAGTAGAGATCGATTTGAAAATATCAATTTCCCCTGTATTTGCCCATTCATCATAAGAAAACCTGTGATAGTCCAGCTTTTTCACATCCCTGAATTATTTGTTCCAGAGATATTAGTAATTATGTGTGCAATGTTCCTGAATCACTTGTGATTGATCTGTATTGTGTTGGTGGCTGCTGCTGATATCTGAAAGTACTGCACGTGTGTCAAAACCGCTTTCAGAGGGCCATGGAGCAAGAAGGAATTACTGGGCCCAGCTGAGGTTGTTGAGGCCTGTCACCCCTGATTTCTTGAGGGCGGCCTACTATGGGCTGTGAGCAACTGGGCCAAGTACCCCTTCCGCACTTGACTCTCAGTGGTAGCGCGGATTGAGCTGTCCAAGGACTTCTTAGGGAGGAGGATGTAGGGCGAGCACAGGCTCACAACTCAAAATACATCCAGCAACCCCAATAAATGATTGTCAAGTCAAGCCAAGACACTGGCATCCAGACCGGTAGTCACAAATATAGATCCATCGATCATTAAGGCTTTTACGGATATAATGTCCACCCTTTTGGAAGCTAAATTGAGCCCTATCTTTGATAGGTTGTCAGCGATTGAGAAAGGATTCGCAGGGGGGGCACAGTCAGACGCACCTGTAATTAGTGGGGATATGGGTGATCCTGTAAGCTCAAATTTTGCAACTGACCCAGGCTTAGCCCCTATTTCTAGCAATATATTTAGAGACCAGCAACGCACACAAAGCCATATGCCGCATTTAGCCCAAGGGGGGGAGGTGGTTCACGGGGAGAGCCGCCATCTAGCGGGTCATCGGCTGCTCTACCCTCTAGGCGAAACATACAACTCCCCTTAGGTCGGCTGGACGACCCTGTGGTGCATCAAGGGAACACAAGCCAGCACTTGCCCATTATCCATCTTCCTCCAGAATCTACACCCTATGTAGTGGTTCTGGGGAATGTGCCACCCCTCTTCCCTGGCACAAAAGAGGATTTTAGTCAGCTCAAAAATAAGGTACTCCACTGGCTATCAAATAACACCCCTGAGGGCCCCGGTGTGGAACGTAACATAATTATGGTTCGCCGGGTGGCATGGATAGGTAGCTCGCAAAAATCAGGAGGAGGTGATTGTGTAATTGTAAATTTTAACAGAAGCTTCTTGGCTGAAAGAATTTTGTCTAGGGCCTCTCATGTTGGTTCATTTATTTATGGTTCCAGAATACAAGTACTACCTTTGGGTTTTTTCTATAGAGTAGCCTTCCGAGGGGATAAAATAGGGTACAGTGCTATGGAAATGCCCCGAGACAGGCAGTATCCAAAAACCTTGATGACCAGCGATCAATGGTACTTACAAGCACCCTATAGTGCAAGTTCAAGAGGGTCTCACTATGCCCCTACCTTGCCCCCTCCCCTAGCTCTAACAAATAGATTTTCTATGCTATCGGGGATGGAGGAATGCGATTGACTGCATACCCCTAGTGCCCCTGTAGTAGAGTCCAAGTGCCAGCAGAGGGCTCACTCCCCAATGGTAGTTGAAACAGAGATACTGCAGCCGGCCCAGTTCCCACCTTTTCAGCAAGAGGTGATACCCCATATACCGGATAGTAATGTCATATCATGGAACATAGCAGGCCTGGCCGATAAGTTTCAGGACCCCTTATGGCAGCAGTTTGTCAGGCAATTTTCTGTTATCTGCCTACAGGAAACATGGCTGGTGGATTGTAATTTGTTTTTGGAGGGATTTAAAGCTTTTTTTGTCCCTGCTGTACCATCATCTAGTGGCAGAGCAAAGGGTGGTCTGGTTACTTATATCTCCCTGTCAGTTGATTGCCAGACACGGATTAACCCCTCTTTAGTCAGGCACTCCAAGCTATTACCCTCAAGAAGGGGAATGATCTATTGGGCCTGTTTAATTTCTATAATTCACCAAATAGTAAGCAGGGGGAAGGTAACATCATCGAGTTGGGTCATTACTTGAGGCAGACCTGTGGCCATACATTGCATTCAATAATGGTGTTAGGAGATTTTAATATCCATCCATGTGATGACCCAAAGTTTACAATAATGTCCGACCTGGGATGCCATAGAATGGGGGTTTCCACTTTGAGCATACCATCCAGGGGGACGAATTGAATAAACTAACTGATGAATACGATTTACTGGCATTAATGTCCCTTACGGCTCCTAACAGCAAAGCATTGGTTCCCACTTATAAAGGGAATGGTAGTGGGTCTTTTATCGACTACATTTTAATTTCTTCTACTATCCAGTCCGCGTTTCAAGGGTTTACTATCCGGGATAGCGCTTATAGTGACCATAACCCCCTATGTGTCCACCTAAGCGGTTCATTTTTACCTAAAAAACATAAGGGGAGGGCACCAGGAATATTAAGATCCACGGATGGCGGGCGCCGTCTTAAGTGGTCACAGATTGATGCAAATGTTTTTTATAGAGAAGTGAGAGATTCATGCGCCGCTGAACTTGCTCTCTGTGTCTTGCCGGATAGCTCGCCAAAAGATGTTCTTAGTGCCTTTAACGTCATTTCGTTCAAGGCAGGGGATCTCTTAAGCACACCGGTACGTACAGTATCTAAAACAAACCCAAGATGGTTTGATTCCTCCTGTACCCAGGCGGCACGAAAATTGAAGGAGGCCTTGAAGACCATCCCGAGAAATCAACAATTCATACGCTCCTGTGCCTAGCATACAAACAGGCTTTAGCTATTCGCAAGGGAGTTCTTAAGGAGGAGGCATGGAAGGAGCTGCTAGAGTCTAGTACCTTAAGGAACAGTTCAAAATTTTGGGGAATCGTTAGCAGACCTTTGTTTGCTATAGATACAGGCAGTGCCATAGTCTCCCTTATTACGGAGGAAGAATGGGTGGCCCACTTCCAGTCCATGTTTATGGGGTGTATGGCCCCCCCTGGACAGCCACATTGGGAAACTAAAACTGACAGTTTGGTCTTCGTGCAGGCAGAGGTGGAGGCGGGGATTGCCGGTCTAACGTGTAACAAGGGTCTGGATGGAATCCCGCCGGACCTTTATAAATCAGACCCTCCTTTCTGGGCACCGATCATTGTGGCCGTGCTTAATGCGGCAGCCAGGGAAGGCTGCCCTGAATCTTGTGCTACTTCTACCATCGTGCCAGTATTTAAAAAGGGGGATCGCAATAGCACGTTTTGTTATCGGCCAATCTCCCTCATCGACTCAATAGTAAAGGTGGTGGGAGGTGTGCTACTGCAAAGATTATCCTCTTGGGCCGAGGAGCATAATATCATCTCCGATATTCAATTTGGGTTTCACCCGGTGGCCCAATGTTTAAACCTCTACCTGATCCTTGGCAAGTACACGCTGGCTCGAACCAGGTACGATCTACATGGCCTTTATGGACCTATCGTCTGCATTTGACTGTGTTAACCGGACTAAACTGTGGCAGTCCATGAGGGCCTTGGGGGTGGAGGCCAATATCGTGGATTTCTTAATGGACCTGCATAGAGAAACAAAGGCGAATGTCAGATTTGCCCAGGATCTCCGGGTTTCTAGGAACTTTAACATCAGAAGGGGGTACGCCAGGGCTGCATCCTGGCCCCCTTCCTTTTCAATCTTTATATAAATGACCTCGAAGGAGCCTTGGTTGCAACAGGGGCTGATTATCCGCATATAGGGCGACGGGGTCTCCCAGTCCTACTATATGCGGATGACGCGGTCCTCATAGCTAGGACAGCTAGGGGATTACAATCCTTATTGAACTCTTTCGAGACTTTCATGGGGACCCGAGACCTGGCTATCAACAACGCCAAATCTTTTATAATGCAGGTAGGGGCTCAGTCCACGAAAAAGTACCCCTATGTGGTGGGCCCCGAGAGGGTCCCCCTGACAACAGTGTTTCAATATCTGGGGGTTCTGTTGGATGACCGATTAAAGTGGGGACCCCATATACAGAAGAAAAAAGGGGAGTTTACACGAATAACCACCGCTATTTTCAACTTTGCTGCCAAGATGGGCAGGCGCCCAATTGCAGCTATGCTGAAAATCTATCAGGCCAAAGGTGTAGCAACTGCCTGCTATGGCAGTGAGATCTGGGGATACACCAACACAGATGCATTGCAGGTGGTTGAGAATCATTTTCTAAAACGCCTGCTGGGTGTGCCAAAAAGTTTATCTAATTTGGGAGTCCATGAGGAATTGGGGGTGCCATCTTTATGTGATATACTGGCTCTGCGTCCTTTGGTGTTTTGGCTCAAGTGTTGGCTAAATAAGGAACTAGAGCTCACACAACAGATCATAATGGACTGTATGAGCCTTGACCATATGCTTCGAATCCCATGGCTGAAATACATTGGTGGTTGTTTTACCGAGTTGGGCCGCCCGGATCTCTTTTTAAAACCTTCTATCATAGTAAAAAAGGATGTCGAACTGGTTAAGAAAGCTTTCAGTTGTAGTAGGAAGCTAGAAAGAGACGAGCTGGAACTAAGAAAACCAAGTGTTCGCAAATTCTTAACCCTGAAAACTGATCCATCTATAGATCCATATCTCTTGGGAACACTGACTACATATGAGAGGTTTTTATTGTCTAGGTTCCTCTTTGATCTTTTTCATCTGTTACTTGCCGTTCCTAAAGGGTATAGTAGAGGACAGGTGTTAGCACCCTGTGGCTGCGATCAAGTATCTCCATAGGATCTGCTACACTTTATGTTTATATGCAAACTTTATGATACACCACGAAGACACTTTTTGCTCTCCCTTTTAAAAAGGTTCAATTTTAATCAGGCCCGCCCAGCACTTTTGTTCTTACAGATGCTAAAACCTGATTGTATTTTTTTCATCGTGGGATATCTGAAAGCAGTAGTGAGAACAAGGGCATGTCTTGAATCTTAGCCATATTAGAAGGAGAAGGTTTAAAATTATGGATCATGCGTTCTGTACTGTATATTAATTAATAATATGAACTGTAAAACTCTTTGTTTTTAACTTTTATGTATTTATTTGTTTTTATCTATTGTTATAAATTGTAAAACTTCCTAAGAATCAGGCTTTTAACGAGGTGTGGATATGTTGTAACTTTTATGGTTTTAGCGAAAAACCGAATAAAGTTGTTTTTTGATTGATTGATTGATTGATTGTCAAGTCAAATACTTGCTTTTATATTAAAACGAGAATTCATCTAACACAAAGTTCAGTACAACACACTGCAAACAACATACACAGCCTTCTTGAGGCAAGCCCACTATGGTTACCTGGGTCAGCTTTCCAGTCCCACTACTCTGTTTATCGCGTGAAGTTATTCCCCATTCACATGTGGCGACATCCAAGCTAGGCCCCGCTAAGGTGTTCAAGTCTCAGAAGTTCTATGGGGGCTCTTTAGCAAGATCCCCGATTCCCTGTACTGGAGTGCCAGTTCCCCAGGCCCGTCGGCCCGTTGACTCGTTGATCAATATTACCCGCTTTAGCGGATTTGGTAACTCCAATACTTCTGGATGGGGGAGATGAAATCGTTGCTCTCACTCTCCAAAGGTCACAACCCGCGGTGGCTTCTTGGATGCAATGTGGATCGGGGCAATGCGCCTTTTCCTCATTCACCTCCTCTTCCTACTCACACGCAGTAGAGCCACCGCAGCAGCATGCACATACATGGCGAAGGCTCTATCTCTATACTGCAGCCCCCAACTGGCATACTGGGGTTGCGGGCTGGACAAATTAGTTGATAGACCTCTTTGGATCACAATACTGTATCCGGCAACGGCACTCCATCTCTCACAGTGCAGCGCCATGGGTGGAAACCCTTTATTTTTCACCATGGTCCCCACCTGGTAAGAGGCTAGTGGACTTTGGCACACTGACTGGGAGCCTGATCGGTGCGTCTGTCCCACCAGACCAGAATCTCACACTCTGCTCCTGGGATCCACGCAGCCAGATCTCCAATGGACCTTGCTCCTTCCAAGCGATCTCTTTCACCTCAGAGGGCCCACTGGCCTTGCACCAGGCAGAAGCTGGTGCTACAGGCTCCAGGTGAGTGATCTTGATCCTCCTGGGTGATGTGCCCTCCCCCACCATGGAAGACTGACCGACTCTTAGTCCCCAGCCCTAGTTTCAACAGGTAGAACTCGTGCTGAGCTTCTACATGCTGATGTACAGCGTCAGTTTGACAAATTCAGAGTCTCAAGCTCCCCTTTTTATAATCCATTTCCAGACACACTTGTAATTTAGTGTCTGCATTTGAAGTTTGGGTTCTGGGGGTTGCACACTTTGAAGTGCCCACTCCTTTGTTGTGCTCTTCCTCCAGAGAGCAGTTTATCCGAGCAGGACAGTCTCCAATCTTGTTAACCCCAAACACAGGACAAGGGATAGACTAGAGGTTCACACCTGGATGTCAGCCTCAGTGATATGTGCTTCAAAAGGTTACCAAAGGCACCAAGCCCCACTCTTTATGGTTCTCTTATCAGCTCCATTTCCGTCCTCAGATGTGCCTAGGCCAGTTTGAACAGTGCCCTTTTTCCAGAATCAATGAGCTCCTATTGCATTGCAGAGAAAAGCCTGGCTCTTATTTCTTCTAATGTGTGTCACACCAAGTTCTCAGAACAGCAGCAATCCACAAATCTGTCTAGGGAAACTCTCTACCTCTCCCTGCTCCTCCAGCAAGCCCTGGATTTCCCAACATAAAAACCAGTGTTTTCAGTGTACTGCGCTCTTCACAAACAAACACCCCTATGCACACACGCATTCATATGTGCGCAGTCTCCAATGTACTGTACCTCTTGCCAGGCACTCATTCTTTCTAGCACGCTCATTCCACAACATGCACCATCTCCTATGTGCTGTATTTCCCACAAACACACACACCTTCTAACGCACACACGGCACAGACCTGCTCACGCTATTTCTTATGCACTGTACCATCTCTCAGATGCACATACATCCTCGCGCTCACATGCAACTCCTCGTGCTAGTACCATCTCTCAGGCACATGAGCATTCCCACATTGCACACACTGCTCAGTGCAGGCCAAAGGTCGAGTTTTGCACACAATGGTGGAACTTTGCTAGGGTGGGCAGAAGGCACCACTGTAGTGACATAGGTAAATCTGAACTTTTCACTCTGATTGCTAAAAACCCGATATCCTGCCACCGCGGCACTCATGCTACTTAACTCCAGGTCAATGCAGCTGCCTTACACCCCCTAAGGGTAACACTTTGGGCATCGATCCTGGTCTAAACAGACCAGAGTCCATGAGACAGGCCTAGGTCATAGCGCACAAGCATGAGCCGTGTTCGCTCATGAGCCAAAATCAGTACCAAGGATCCAGATATCACCGCAGCTGGGGCACTCAGGGCAAGGGTACAAGTCTGTCACCATGCAAGGGATTTTTCTGTCCCAACAGAGTGCATACGCGATACTGAGAGCAGAGTTGGCAGCCAAATTTATATATGCTTCTCTGCTAACGTCAATGCCATTTCCCAACTTGATTGCTTTTATCTGTGAATCTTAGCTGCTTTTTCTTATTGCTTAACCATACTTGGAAATCGCCTTTTTGTGTGTATATATTTAGTAATTTTTCAGTTTTTAGTAATATCAAAATGTGAACAGTTCCCACAGTGACAGAGCCACTTGCGTCCTGACTATTTGATTTATGTGATGATTAGGGTGGTGGCAGTCCAGACGCTGGCCATCAGTGAGGACACCTAACATATCTGGATCAGCTGTGAGGGTCATTGGTAGGACCAAGAAGCGTTTTAACCAGGTCTGGGTCATGGGTCAAAACAGATAGTCCAGAACCGTGGAATTTGGATTCTGAAAGGAACTAGCAGAGTCTGAAACATTCGGATTTTGACTCCTTCAAAAGCATGATTGATTTCTTGCAGAACTGTGTCTGCAGTGAATCAAGGTCTGAAGGAGTGTCCTCTGATGCTTCCTGGATTGTGGAGATGGACTGAAAACTATGAATGTGGGTAAATGTTTGTGCCTCTTATAGTCTGGTATAACTGAGGCAGGCTCAGCTGGATATTTGGCACAGGCTGACTCTGCCTCAGTCTTACCATCCTAGCAGAGGTAGTGACCTATTGAGAAGTCTCCAGAGTTCTCAGTAACTTATTTAACATCTACGGTTTGCTTTTTTCCACGGCCTTGGTGATGAGATGGTGGTGTGGGGAGTATTTCCGTGCATAACACCTGCCTGCAATATTTTTAAATCTCCATTTTCCACCTACCTTCCACATGCGAGATTTTAGCCTTGGCTGTCCACTCTAGAATCCGTGTACCCAGTATACTAGCAGTGGCGGCTGCTATGGCATTTAAGTGGGGGGAGGCTGCGCAGGCAAGGGCAGCGAGGGGGGCACATGAGGGGGGGGAGAATAAAAAAAAAATAACGCTTACCTGCATTCTGCAGCATCAGTGCTCTTCTGGCATCTGCTCCTTCTCGACCTCGACTCCCCGCATGCCACAGGGTCCCCAACGCCAATGTGGACATTCTCTCATGCTGGTATCATAAGAGCAGCGCTGTGATTGGTGTGAGCGTCATAGTTAGGCGCACACTACACCATAATTAGGTGCTCACTAAGGCCCTACGACCCTCTGCTTGTTTTCCACCCAAGCTGTAAAGCACAGCTCGGGTGGAGAGGTCGAAGTATGTATGATGGTTTGGCCGGCCTTAGACGGCTGGCCAAACTGTCATGCACACCTTAAGCAGTGCCACCACTCCTCCTCCTTCCTGCAGCTGTGTCGATGTGTGGGAATGGACACCCTGCCCTCGGCTCAGCTGCAGGAAGTAAGCAAGGAAAAATAAAATAACCTTTGTTATTATCACTTTATTTTTCACATTTTACTGCTCAAAAGCTGTGGGGTGACGCTCCTCTGCCTTAGCGGAGGAGCTGCCTCTGTGACTAGTAAAGCTTTTTTTATGTTTCAAGGCAGTACGTGGAATAAAAATGCAGCTATAATTAGCAAGCACAAAAGTCATGTATTTCTACCGTGGGAAGGCAAGGAATCTCGAAAGTTTACAGTGAGCTTTGACACTCGTTAGAGCACAGTCCTTGAGTACTTTCTAGTGATTACTGTCTGCGCATGTCTTGTGACAGTATATGGAATTGCGTCATACGCAAGACTGATTTAACCATAGCATTCGCTCCTCTCATTATCTTGTCAAAACTGGACAGACCCTCACACAAAATTATTCAAGGACATACTTGTGTTATCCTGGTTCGTAAAGATGGGTTCATCAATTTTAAAGTTTCTTCATATCTGCCTGGGATTCCCCGTCTAGCATAGGGTGCCATAACCTTCCTTAGCTCCCTCTTGTGTAGCAATGTTAATGGGCTATTCCTAGGTTCCTTTGTGTTTGCCCTACACAAATTACAATATATAGAAAATACTGTCAGACTGCTCTGCTACACATCTTTACTTGTGATCATAGCACACCGCAAATCAAGCCCTTCACTGGCTCTAAATAACCAGGGTGAAGTCATTGAAGGCCCACATCGAGCCATCAATAGCAAATCTAATGCTTTCGAAATGCAGGTTTAACCCACTAGCTCACGTGTTATGTACTTGAATTGTGGATCTCTATTTATTGTGCTTCACATTGTAACGTTTTGGTGTTGGGAGCGTACAATGTTAATAACCTGAATACATTAATTCCGGTACGTCTTTGAGAAGCTGTGCCTTTGTGGATTCTGATGCTCTGCTTTTCCAGGACTGTGATGTGCTTCTTGGGGATGTTTCTGTTTCTTTGCTCCGAGATAACCCCTCAGGCTGCCACATCTCGGAGCTTGAAGCCCAGAGAGTGCAAGCCGCTATCGAGTGCAGTCCGATAAACACCTCCCAGCATCCTGTTTTGTATTTTGACATGCAGATGGGAAAAAAGTGATTATTCGAGATGTGCGTCAGCCAGTGTGGGAACCGGGAGGTTGTCAGTCCCGCCGCTATATCGCGACTACAGTGCCAGGGCTCTCGGCGCAGTCTGCCATGAAAAGTGTACATGTGTGTGTATGGTGGGGGCGTTGCTATGGTGAACAGGCTGGTCTGTAGAAGAATCTTTATTTTCTCCAAAAGTTCACTTCCTATAAAAGACCACTAGGACTCGGGCAGTGAGTCAGTCCAGTGTGTGTTAGGACCGTGTAGACCGGTTACTGCCCCTGATATGCTGAAAGCCTAACAGATACTACACACATGTCGAGCAGCACCTTCATGGTCCCATATCAAAGCTACAACACTTGTGCTGGAGTGCAGCTTGAACTGGGTGCATTGAGCACAGACTGTGTCTGTGCGCCTTATCATAATGAATGTGTTCCCAGCGCAGCAAACGAATGGACCAGTTCCTGCTCTGGGGCAGCACTTTATGAAGTCCGGACCGGCTGTTAGAAGCTGTGGGTCCATCTTTCCCTGCACAGACAGAAATCCGGTCAGAAGTTTAAAGGTCGGCAGAGATAGCACTGCAGGTGCGTCCAGTGAGTGACCGCAGCAGCATGCAGGGCAATGTTTGGGGGTACCTCAGACTCCATCCTCCCTTTCTTTCAAGGGGCACCCTCTGGGGTGGCACACTGACTGAGCGTCACCTGTATTTAGCACACAACCAGTGCACCCGTTGACAGCCTCTTTACATCTTATAAATCTGGGCGCAAAGGTAAAGTGTTTCCTCATTTGCATGGGGCCGCGCTGCCATGCAAAGATGGTAACACCCTCTTGTGATTATGCTACATGTCTGCCAGCATGATATGTGTTACGGAAAGGTCCTCCAAGCATCTACTCCCTTGGGGGCGCAAAAAGTGGGTACTGGTAGGACTGACAGTGAGACACCGGGAGCCATATTATCGCCCCTGAGGCACTTGCGATAATATGGCTCCCGGTGTCTCACTGTCAGTCCTACCAGACTTCCAGCATCACTGGCCAGTTTGGAAGTATCCCACCTTGACTACAGGCAATGCACCTCTTGGAAGATAAGCAGGTTCAGCAAAGCTAGCAACAGACTAACAAAATATCTGCAACAAAAAAAAACTTTTCCGGTTACCTCACCACCAAGGAAGGTCATGGAAAGTATTTGGACCCGCACAAATTTGTTTCTCAAATGCATATGTTTTTTTCACATAATGTTACCCATGAAAATATCACAAAGTGCTTGCTAGGGAAAATACCAAACCCAAGCATGTTTGTCAATAGGAGTGCAACAGAGTCTTTGAAAAATAAGGTTAATTTGATGATTGGAATTCCCAGTGTGAACCACTTGCCTTTAACCGTGCTATAAACTCTCCCAGTGCAAATCGGCACAGGCATCTGCATCACCACTACCACCTTGCTCTCTACTCCTGCATTCAAAAGTGGAGATGGGTGCTTACAGTTGTGGCCCCCCCCAATCGTTGCGACTGCCCATTCACATCAACTGTCTCCACCCTCCATCATGCGTGAATTCCTGGAGACCAACCTCCTTGATTGTACCTTCTCATCTTCTGGGTGGTCTTCAGAAATCCCATTACTATAGCCATGGTTCTCCTTGAGTTGATGCCTTCACATCTTTGGGGTGAACACAGTTACAGGGGAAGCAGCGTTTACATCGCATGCGGTACAACACATGCGATTACAACGCAAGTCATTTCTACGACTTGCTATAGGGGGGCGCTCTAAACTAAGGAATAGTATCATTTACTATTCCAACACCTTCCCTACTGTTGCGCAGGCTGGAGTTGGAATAGTAAATTATACTATTCCTAAGTCCAGCGCGCCCCCTACAGCAAGTCTTAGAAACAACTTGCGATGTAATGGTATGCGTTGTAACAACGCAGTCGTTGTAACGACCACATTGTATTCGCATGCGTTGTACCGCATGCGATGTAACATCGCATATTCCAGTTACAGTAGCATAAATCTACTCCATCGTTTACAAATGAGGACAGTATTGCACACACCACGTGTGTAATATTAATAGAAGTAAGGCTGCATGAAGTGGTTTCTATTCCTCTTTTGTCTCTAAATCTACACACATACTAGCAGTGTTAAGTTTGCTGCAACATGACCAGATCACATCAGGACCTCATGCACCTCACCCAACTCCTAACAAGTATGCCATACTACAACAACACACCTCTCATACTAATTGTACAGATGTGGTTACTTAGAGTACTACTTAGCCACAGTAGTGGTAGTTGTGTGCTGTACAGACGACAAATAACATAGCATGTAACCTTCCCACCTACCTGGTCTGCCGGTCTCCTGTGCCATTTGCCTGGCCATGGCCTAGTAGGACTAATTAGTTTGTAGTGTGCATAACAGAAGTCGCAAAAATAAAAAGAGAACTAAGAAATCCCACGGTAGTTTGTCTTGTTCTCACTTCCTTCCATACCGGTCTTACATTCCATTTTCTTAATAGCAGTTGTTGGGCTCTAGCCATGCGTGCTGGGATGAATTTGTTTCAAAACACGTGGTCGGAGGTTTGTAATAGGTCAACTTTGTCTGCCTCCTCCACACCACATGTTTTAAACATGGCGCCCACTTCTAGAGACCTGGTTTCTTTTTGCTTTGAAATGATCTTGGTTTATAATGAGGACATATTGGAGCGGAGTGAAAACCAGTAGTGTGAAAATGCATCCTTGACTGCTAACGTCCGACTCAGACGAGGGCAGCGTGCTTTTTAATGAGAAACACTCTGTAAGTTATTTTGCAGAAAGCATCTGGAATTTAACAAAACTCGGGAGGCCACATGGTAATGTGATGCAAGTAAAGCTGAGAGGGAAGGTAGTGTGAAATGTTTCAACTGGTTTTCTAGGAGTATGCCGATATCTCGGTCAGCGGCAATCTGGAATTGTCCTGTCTGCAAAGGAGGGATCTACTCTCGAATGACTGCCAGAAGCTTCCCACCATAATGTGGATAGCCATCGTAGTACGGCACAGTCCACAATCACAAGAATGAGGCGCATCCTGCTAAGAGATTTCAAATAGTTTTGCTGATATCATTCTGTGATCCAACAGTGAGTAGTGGTTTACACAAGTATGTGATCCAAGTGTCAGTCATGCATTCATTTTGCTCCCATGGCTGAATTTTCTTAGGGAGCTTTCTTTTCTGAGCCTCTTATCCCAAAGCATTGGGGACTAGTAGTGGGCAGTTTATAGGAGCTCTTTTGTCAGCTGGGCAATGTGCTGATAGGTGCACATATGCTGCACTAGTGGGGAGGATGGAGAAGTGGGGAACTAGCCAACAGGACCTCTGCCGCTCCCATCTCATATTCCACATACACCCACACAGGTGAGTGGGTGATGATCACTGACATGTCTCTTTCTCAGGGACATGCTTGTGGGTAATCTATATATTTGAGGTGTTTTTGTAGCACTACAAGCCACTGGGGGTAGCCTTAGCCCGCAAAAATATCAACTAACATTGGTACATTGATAAAGAAGGAAGTTTATACCTAGTAGAAACAACAAGTATGCAGAATATCCAAGGTGAATATTTAAAAGCCTTCGAAAGAGTCAAAAGATGCATCTTGAATAGAATAGCTGTTATTTGATGAATACGTCTAACCACAGATTTTTTTATTTGAGAAATGTATTTATTTGAGGTGTTTTTATAGCACTCCAAGCCACTGGGGGTAGCCTCAGACCTCAAAAATATCAAATAACATTGGTACATTGATAAAGAAGGAAGTGTATACTTAGTAGAAACATCAAGTATGCAGAATATCCAAGGTGAAGATGTAAAGGCCTTTGGAAGAGTCAAAAGATGGACCATGGAGAAAATAGCGGTTTTCTGATGGATACTTCTAACCGTAGATTCCTCACCTTATGACTACACCTAGATACCAGCAGGCCCCAGGTCTTAGGTGGCCAGGTGATTGGAAGCGTGTCGAATGCATGGCTGCAGAGCTGGATTTTTTATAATGTTCCTGAATCGCAAAGTCATTTTCAACTCTTAGATGCATTGGGAGTGATTTCCATAAGGATGATCCATATATATATATGATTGGACTTCCTCCAAACTTCCTAAAGGTGGACTGGACGAATCGAGAGAAGTTTCCAGTTATCTTGGTGTGACCTACTTTCCCAGGGTTAAGTAAGAGCTCTGAGCCTCAAATTTTCATACGTCTTGAGAGAAGGCTAATTAGCAACTCTTTTCGAGCTTTCTGAGATCTTTTGATGAACAATGGATCAAGTGAACTGTAAGAAATGTATACCTGTAGATACAAAAGTCAAAAGTTGTAATTCTGTACAGAACGATGGGAGATGGGAAGCATTTGATACTGTGCAAGTAACTAATGACATACTGATATGTAAGTATTATTTTAACTTAATAAGAGTTGATGTATACGTCCTCTAAAAAACAACTCCCGACTGTACTTCATAAGAAACATCAGACTACTTGTTGAGAGAACTTTGCATGCAAACTGACAGCCATATTAGAGGCGAGTGTAAGATAAGACTGTATAAGAGGCAACCATAGAAAATGATAATTCTTAGTAGAACTATATTGATCCCGCTAATAATTTCCATTTAATACCCATCTCCTGTTTCATATTGAATTGAAATGGAATAGATTTGAAAACTCCAAAAAATAGAACAACAGTCATTGAGAGGAGGAAGACTAAAACAATCCTTTGTTAAAATCAACAACTTAGAATGCTATACTGTGGCCATTTTGAAATGGAACCCATACCAGGATTAGCATTGATCATTGAACGTATGTACTTAATGCGACTACTCTAGGTAGATTCAAAATGTAAAAGATGGACTTTGTTTCTGGGCCTTAATATATTATCGATGTATTTGAGAAATTTGAGTGTATACACAATGCAATGTAATCACTTGTCGACTCATAGTGATAAATGGCCCTATAAGTTGGTTTATTAAAATGTTAAATAGGTAGGAAGTAGTGAGACCCATGAAGGTCTGGCCATGGAGAAATTTCATAGAGCAAATGGAGAACGCAGCTGGCACACCATGATGCATTGCACAAGCCATTGTGATTGCGCTGTATAACTTACTTGTGCAACATTCATCTTAGATATGTCTTCTCTGCACACAGTTGCCATGCTGGACACCTCGGAACCCCCCAATTAGGTAACAAAAGTATGAGCACCTCGCTCATTCCTTAACTGAGGTGAATGTTTTGAATGGTCACCAGTGACCGGAACTCACTGGGAAGTGTTCAGTTTTTACAGATCAAAATACTTCAACTTATGCACTTGAGCAGAGAAGGGCATAATGCTTAAATGGAATTCATTAATTACATTGTAGATAATACCACACTACGGTATACCTTCCCACTGAAATATGGAGCTTTTGTAACTAGAATCGCATTGCATGGACATTTACTATTGGGGTTCCAGATTTTGCTTAAATGCCCATCGAGAGCGCAGATATCAAATTTATGAATGAAGAATATTTAACATGCACTTTCCTCGGCGTTCTAACTATAAATTGATACAGTAACAAGGGAGTCACCATTCTTGCTCTATTTACAATTAATGAAGTATGAGGTACTCAATTTTCAGTATAAAACAAATCTGTTGGGTACCCACCATTACACCTCCTTTGAGAACATACTTCTTCCCTACATCCTTTTACTTGTTGTTTTCCTCCTCATTCCTGCTATCTCTATCTACTGCCTCTCTTCCTGCTTGTGCTTACCTACCCACACCCACTGTCTCTATCCTGTCCTCTACCCTCTTATCTCTACTAGTTTCCTCTGTCTACCCCCATCCTCTGCCTTCTGCTGTCGCACTCTCTCCCCTTCTGTCTACATGCTGGCTTTTACCCATCTTTCTACTGTCCTCCTCTACAGCCTATCCTCCGTATAACTAAATTTTGCCTCTGTCCTACCTTCAACCTGCTATATTGGTCCTACCCTTTGTTGTATCCTCTGTCCCTGCCCTACAGAATGCCCATGCTACACTCATACAAAGTACCCATCAAGCAGTTTTTTCCGTGTAAACAACATTGCTTGACTGGAGTCAACAAACCATTCCGCACTCATGAAGTGCAATGACCGCAGTAGGAATCCAAAATATACATGCTTGTACGAGATTGTGCAGGAGGCATTCCCGTGTGTTAAGTTGTAGTCGCATGAAAATAAGTAGCAAAGTATATCTAGATGGTACAAGAGCTGACTCTCTCTTTTCTCTCTTGTCCATTTTTTCCTTGCCCCTGACCTCTTCATCTACCACAGGCGATACCATTGTCGAGTTGCTGCACAGTCTGCAAGTCCTATGGACAAAAAGGAAGAACCAAGAGGTGAGAATACTCTTATTTAATTCCCTGCTTTAAGACCTATTATTGAGTTCATTCCAGGACACGTGACACGATATTCAGAGGAAGTGGACTGGCCGGCAGAAAAATTGAGAATACTCGAAACCACCGGTGCCTCCAAATTCCAATAGGGCTGGAGAAGAGCTTGTATGTCAAGAGAATGCCACCTGGTCATACTTTGTCATGGCTACATGTGTGCTGAGTGTCAGTCCAGCCAGTCTCTAGCTACCTTCTATACTCCATCTGCAGCAAAGACTGAAGTGTGATTTTGATATATCTGCGTTATGAGCTTCCATGGCGGGTACTTAACATTGAGAGGTTTCAGAAGGACCGTACCTCCTTCTCAGGGATGGTAGACAGGAGGAGGGGTTTCTCAGGGCCTGGCATTTGGAAGACTTTTGCTAAATCCCATAGAATATTTTTGCTTGATATTTTTTGTGCTAGCACCTTTTTTCCATCGTCCTTGTTGAAACATTTTGTCATATTTGTGCTTTGTTCATGAACTGGTACAGATCTGACTTCAAGGTACGTGCGCCCACGAACGGGATAAAGCAGTGGTATATTATTACCTAATACAATCTTTTTGGAAGTGTACTCCATACTGTGGTCCCCAAACTTGTACTGTCTCAAAAGTTTGAGTGCCCACTAACGCCATGGCTGTTCATTGGTATAGAAGGTCGCAATGAAGCTCTAAATCATTCTGGAGCATTGGTGCATGGGTTTTAGGGGTGCAACTAGCACAACCTTGTGGTGCTGGTGTAGTACTGTCTCAAGGGAAGTGGCGTACGGTTTCCACTTTCCAGTAGGAACTGTTCGTTTGTTGGACAACATCAACGTTGGGATAGTGCCCGGCTGATTCCATGCACACCCTCAGGATATGTTGGCCTATAGACCTGCTAGCTCAAAGTGCCTCCATAAGTACCCCTAAAACCTGGCAAGGTAACAAGTGGCATGGGCAACCTCAGAACATGACAACCCTGACTCCCCAGGGAATCGTGGTACCAGATCTAGAACCTTTTCACTCAGTCACTCGTGTTCACTGAGAGAGATACACAAGAAGTACGCAAAGGTATTTTTTCAATATTTATCGAACCATTTTGATTCTTGTATAAAATGTGTGCTGCAATGATTAATAGACAGAAGCTGATAAAGGTGATTAGCAATATAAGGACAGTTAAAAGAATGAATGATTTCACCATCGTGCTAAAACAGTGTATATATGCTGGCATATAAGTACTGGGTATAGTGCGCTCCTTCTATGCACTCCCTAACCTAGTTATCTAGGGCGGGTGTTCTCCCAAGAATCCCCTACTGGATGTTCTAAATCCCCATTACCTGAAGGCAAGGTATGTAGGTCCCTGTCTTGGTCACAAGTTGGACATCCCTCCTCGCAGAGAGTAAACAAGAATCAGCTGGGCTGAGACTCCGACACAACGACAATCTCTCAATGACAGCAGAGTGCTCCTCTAATCTGAGCATGGGCATGCTTGTATATTTAAAATAACCTCATCCATGCTTCCATGTCGAGGTTTCAACCGGGCTGACATTGTTTATTGTCTCTGTGATAGCCCTGTCGCCTCATGGACAAATAATAAACAGCATTTGCACAATGTGTGTTCAGGCCTTGTACTGAATGTTCAAGGTGTCGTGTTGGTGTACTTACGAAGTGTAATTGTAAACAATGTGGTTTCAGAGAAACTAATCTCACACAACTGTCACGCAAGCAAATATGTGTCAAAAGTCATTGTGTTAAAAAGACGGCAACTTAAGAAACATGTATATGTTAAAATGGCAGTGCTTCTTCCTGGGCCTAACCTAGCCACGTGACAGGTGTGTTCCTTTTACCACGCTGTGCCGCTGGTGTAAGACTGGTTGGCTGTAAATGCGCCCCTTAAAAGCAAGGTGTGCCAGACCGATAAGATCAGTTAAGGGGTAAGTAAGTGTTATCTGAACAGTATGCTGACTCACTGGTATAGGATTGGCTAAATATGCCCTCCTAACATCATCCATTGGGAATAGTACAAGATGGTTTCAGTGGTAAGGGTGCTGTGCCCTTGGGTAGCGCCAGCTCAGTGGTAAATGTTCCCCTTAACTGCATGCTGTGGAACTGGTATAAGACTGTCTCCAGGGTAAGCGTGGGTCCATTATCATTCTATGCCACTGATTTAGCACAGGCTCGTATATCTGACCCCTAACAGCATGCTATGGAACTAGTGTAAGACTGACTGTACTGTAAGGGTACAGTACCAAAGCTCCAGCTATGTGCTAAATTTGCACTCTAACTTCAGGGTTTGCAACTAGTACAAGACTGCCTCAGTGGTAAGTGGGCTATGCCACTGATGTCCCACAAGCTCAATAGTAAATATGCCCCCTGAAAGAATGCTGTGGGAATAGTTAAGACTGTCTCAGTAGTAAAAGTGTGCCTATTATCATACTAAGTCACTGGCGTAGTGCAGGCTAAGTTATAAATATGGCCCCAGCAGTATGCTGTGGGATTAGTATGGGAGTGGAAGAGTACCCCTAACCACCCTCTATGACTCTGGCATAGGACTTGCTTATTGTCTGCATCACCCTCTTGGACTGATGTAGAACTGCCTCAGTGGTGAGAGTTCCTCCAAATCACATCCTGGTAGTATCGTGACAGGCCTGTCACAGGCACAATCGTGCCTCCTGAGACCATGCTAAGGTGCAAGATTAGTTCTGTTTGACGGAGTACGTTTACTTGCACCATGTCTGGCCCTAACCTAGTACTGATTACAAGGGAAGTTACACCATGGTATGGAAGTGATTTGCTCATGTATTTGGAAGTTTTTTAAAGTACTGTGTGCACCTGTCCCTGATTTGAGAGTGTTGGAAGCCTTGTCAGCAAACTCTGGGCAAGCATGTGCCACCTTTGTGCCTGATCGGCTGAGGTGAGTACTTTGTGATACTCTTCATTCTCAAAACCTTTACATTTTCATGTATTCCCTGAACCATGTGTAGTTTGAGCCTACTCTTGGGTTTAGGTTAACAGCATTCTACTATCTATGGCCCTGGACTCCCACAGACCTGTCTCTGTCCTTCAGACATTTGGCAGCTTATATGTTGATCGAGTGTGCAGCCACTTAGCGTAGATTCCTGGTTTATGGATTATAATGAGAAGAACAAAAAAGTGATGAGTGGCTTGCTTTAAATATTCTCACTCTGAGACACATTTTAGTCCATCTTTTGTTAGGTCTCAGCCTAAAGGTTTGCTAAAGACATCTTGGGAACATTCAGAAAGTTGTCCTAGGAATGCATTCCACCCGTTGCTTACCATTGACTTTCTGGTTTGTAACTCAAATTTTCTAGCTTTCCATTTGCTGGCTTTATTTGCTTTAGGCTGTCCAGCTCAAGTTCATCCTTCCCGTTCTTCCATGACCTTGCTTTCTGTAAACAGGCATTTAAATCTAGATCTTATTTTGTCACATTTGCTGTGCATTCAAAGACAAGTCAAATGCCAAGCTGTGTCTTCCAGGGAGCTTGGTGTTTATTTTTCTTTCTCTGACTTCGAAGTGTGAGAATTTGTGACAATCATGCTGGCTAGTAGGATCTGCTTGAGGAAGGCTGTACAGATGTTGTTTTTTGTTTCTCTCTAGCACACAGCACAATTTACATGTTGTATGTAAGTGAACTGTGCTGACGATCAAATAATACATTACAAATGGTATCTCCAAAATTGTAAACTAGAGCAAGTAAAAACATGCAAGTATCTGGGAGTACTTTTTGATAAGGGATCATTTCAACCACACAAGATAGACCTGCAAAGGAGAAGTAATACCTTATTGACTGCATTTCGATCCTTGCAGAAGTTTCTTGGGGGACCTAGCTAGCTCCCACTTTTAAAAGTAATAAAAGCAAAATTATTGCCAAGTATAACCTACAGTAGTGAATCACTGTGCAGAAAGGACTCTACAACCGTAAACAATGCTCTCATTAAAACCTTCGTTACTTTTTCAGCTTTGCACGCCCAAATTAGGCTAGAATTCGGGCTACCTAACCAGCTCATTGCTAGACAAGACCAATTCATAAAGGTGTGGAAAAGAATAAAAACAGACACCACAAACCAAATGTGCCAATTGCTATGGCAAGAAATCCAAACAAATGAAAAATCTCAATCTTGGAAGTATTTACAAGCTTCCTTAGATGAGCACTTAGCACATGCTATTTGGGATATGTCTATAACGTCAGAATCTTTTAAAAAGACCATTAATAAAATAATTGTCCAAGGTGTTCCACAGCAATCTTGACGATGGCTTCCATGGCGAGTTTTGTAAAGCAATATTGTCCGCGCCCCTAAGATGCATAATCCAATTTAACCATTTCTTGTATGAAGTCTTACGTGTGTTTTTCCAGTTAGTAAGAACCATTTTCACAGCTGACGTGAGCAAAAGATCAAGGAGGGCTTTGTCTGCATCCGAACGCATATCAACTATTAAAAAACCCATAGATAGTGTGGCGAGTTCTCTCTTCAATTCACAATTAAAAATTATAGATACGAAATCAAAAATCTTATCCCAAAAGGGCCTTACAGATTTACAGTGTAGAATAAGATGGGCTAAATCACCAGTTTCTAAGCTACAGTTCCAACACATTGGATCATCTCGAATGCCTAAGGAGTGTAGTCTAGCTGGGGTCCAGAAAGCTTTGTGCAAGAGCCAACACTTAGTTTGGGAAAGTGCTGGAGATATTTTATTACTTGCCACTGAACTCCACACCTGTGGCCACAAGGATTCGGGTAGTGGGTCAGAAGAATGCGAATCCCAAAAAATGATAAGATTCTTATTGAGGTTAGAAGTTTTAGAGCGAAGGAGTTTATAGATATGGGAAACCTGATGTCCCAATTTGTTAATTTTAGCCACAAACATTGGTAAGGACGGCAGTGTGCTAGTCAGTTTGGCTTTTGTTACTGCCGCTCTTACCTTCAAAAAATTATAAAATTCTATATTATCTAAGTTATATCTGGATTGAAGGTCCAGAAAGTAACTGGATACGAAGCATGGTTCAACTGATGAGGGAAAAAAATACCTTTGTTAATCCAAGTGATAAAGGATAGACATTTACCTTTATAGATTATTCTACGGTTATACCATAAGGATTCCATATTAGATCCCTTGATACTCATCTCAAGTTCCTTATCAATCCGCATAAGTGCCAATTTTGTGTTTTTAAAAATAGATTTAGAACTGATAAGCGTTGTTTGCATTTCATATCAAATATATTGTATTTTTGTCCGATTCTATTCTTTGGGTTCGTGTTATTTTTACACTTATATTGTATGCTTAATTTAACTATTGTGTCTACTGGGAGTATCCACCATTTGTCTTAGCATATGTTTCTCGCATGCTCATTTAGGACTTTTCTCGGTTGCATAGGGGTATAGGCATTTTATATTTTTCTTCTTCTTTTCTGTTTCTTTTCCTTTCTCTTCTCTCTTTTCATTTTTTTCCTTTGACTGTATATGGTTTGGAGTATTATGTATATGTTACTCTAACCATGTTATGCTGATCATTTGTTTATTCGAAAAATGTAATAAAGCATTTTAAATAAAAAAAAGACCATTAATAAAATAACAAAACAACTTTCGATGCAGAAAGAATGGCAAAAAATAAATTGGACTCCGGTGATTAGATGTCAGCAATACTGCAGTGAAATTCGCAGAACTAGTATTAAAGAGTACAAATGGGACATGTATAAGTGAAATAGGCACAATAAGATTTGCACTTTTTCAGGTATCGGTAAAAGGGAAATTAGAGTTAATAATTGGAATTTTATTAGAGATATATGATATTTCGTTACTTTTTTAAAATGTGGAATCCCCAATCCAAATAATGAATAACACGTTTTTATGCTTAAATGTACATTTTTTAATATGGATCTGTTTTTTTAATAAGTATATATTGTATGATTTTAAATAATCAAACAATAAAAATTAATTGAATTGAAATCAATACATTGGGTGAATCCATTTCAACACATTATGGTTGTGTGCTGTATATTTTTATCAGTAAAACTTTGTGAGTGCAAATGTAATGGTCATTTCAACTGAAGATGTGCTGTCTTTAATGGCAGTACGCTACCATACCAACCATACTCCACATTACCCCCCTCTACTCTGCACTACTCCACACTGTCACTCCACTCCACACTGTGTCACTGCACTCTTCTCTCCGCCACTCCTCTCTACTCTACATCACGCCACTCTGCTCTATACCAATGGGGTTCTGCCCAGGTCTGGGGACCACTGAACAGGCTATCAATTTAAATCTACTTATAGGGAAATATGTAAATATTAAAGGAGGCAGTTTGTTTTTAGCATTTGTAGATTTAACTTCAGCATTTCATTTTGCCTGACAAATTATGGTCGATCATGGTTAGTATGGGAGTAGACCACCCTATTGTGAACTTCCTTAGAGACTTATATGCACTGGGCTGGGGCAGAGTTCGTTACAGCCTTAAAGCCGAATGCACCCAGTCCTTTGCTGTAGAAAGAGAAGTGCGCTAAGGGTGTGTACTACCCCCATTTTTGTTTAACCTTTATCTTAATAGTTTAGGCAGTACCCTTGTAAATGAGTGCTCTCATTTAGCGCAAGTAGGACAGCGTCCGATCCCGGCACTTTTATATGCAGACGACGCCGTACTAATGGCTCGTACCCCATTAGGACTACAGCGAGCACTCAATGAATTTGCCCAGTTCATGCAGGGTCTGGGTTTAAAAATTAACATCAGTAAAACTTTCATCATGAAACTTGGGAATAGGTCCACAAACTGCTGAGACATTTTTATAGAGGGCTCTGATTCTGTTCACACCTATATTTTCTTATTTGGGTATTTTAACAAAGATGGAAGTTGGTCCAATGCAATTAAGTCAAGGAGGCTGCAATTTGTCAAAAGCACTACAGCCTTGCTGGATTTTGCCAGAAAACTGAGAATAAACCATCCGAGGGAAATGATGTCCATTTATAAGGCCAAATGTAGATCGACTGCCCGAGCTTTGGGAATATGCAAATGTCAAATTACTAGCATGCAGAAAATGTATTTTTAAAGAACCTCCTTGCTCTTCTAAAAAGCTGTTCCATTTACGTCTGTCACTCGGAACTGGGAGTTCCATATCTAACAGATGTGATTAAGATTCAGCCAGTTTTGTTCTGGCACAAGATCTGGTCCTCGGAACACACTGCGCTTAATTGCTCTATTATAGAGGACTGTCTCAGATCTACATCCTTACTAAAAATCCCCTGACTCAGATTTGTGCGTGACTTTTTGATAGACATTGGCCACCCTGAGTTTTTTGACCACCCGGAGCTTTCGGCCAGCATTCAAAGGAAAGCTCTTAAATTAAAATGTTTATCCCTGCTAGAGGATTTGAGGCTATCCACTGAGATCATGAAACCCTCGGTTCGGAAGAACCAGTTAATTCTGACCAGCCATGTCATGCAACCCTACCTAGCCAATGTATACAATCACCGCCATAGATTTGTGCTGACTAGGTTTCGGCTGGATATTTTTCATTATTTAACGACCTTTCCAAATATATAAAACTGGGCCCCTGATCTTGAGTTATGCACATGTGACAACATGTCTGATGGATACATCTGCCTGTGGATTCCACACCTTTTGAATTCTCCCCTGCGCCAGCATTCCACGGAAACTTTTTTCTAGCTCTCCCACGTCAAGGACGTCATAATGGCACGGCTCCGCTCGCGACTCCATATGACGTCACCGGAGCCACAAGTAGACCTCGTCGGCGTGCTGACGTCAGTTCCCTTTTTTCCGCGCCGTCAACGTGTAACGGTTTTCTGGGACTCTCCATTTTCTTTACAGTTACTTTGTTAGCTGCTGTTTCTCTTGATGTTGCAGTGCTATGGCGACATCAAAGAAGTCGGGTTTCAAGCCCTGCAGAGTGTGGGGGTCATATGTCTATCACTGACCCTCATGAAGACTGTTTGTGGTGTCTTTCTTCGGACCACAACGTTGGAGGCTGCTCCAGTTGTCGGAAGATGAATCTGAAGGCTTTGAAGGAGCGTGAGGCAAAGCTCTTTATGGCGAAGGCAAGAAAGGAGAAAAGGGGCAGAAAGAGGTCAAAGTCTAAATCGAAGTCGTCAACTTCGCATACTTCGAAGTCGAGGAAGCATAAGAAGAAGAGAAGGCACGGTTCCCGGCATCGTTCATCGAAGGATAGAGCTTCGAGGTCGCCTTCTCCGGCTTCACGACGTCGTTCTAAGGACTTCATCTCGCCGTCGCCTTCTCCTTCTCCTCAAGCGACTCGGGCGCACTCTCCGTTGCCGAGGGGTTTTCCGGCGCAGTCTCCGTCGCCGAGGGGTTCTCCGGCGCCAAGGTTATCTCCGGCGCCGAGAGATACTCAGGAGCCTAGGTCGTCTTCGCCTGTGCCTACGACCTCACCTGTTTTGGATCCGGCGGCGCCGACTCGGCCTCGAGTGGATTCTGACTCGGCCTCTTATCCACCTTTTCCTGGTCCTGGGTCGGATCCTTCGCATTTTCTGAATGCGATGTATGGCATGTTTGCGAGAGCAGCCTACCCCACCGGTGCGCCGTCGGGCCCCGTGGGTCCGCTTGCTTTCAATTTGGGTGTTCCACAACAATATGCCCAGGCACCCTTCGTGCCTTTTATGCCGACGGCGCCGTCTTGGCAGTTTCCGGCTCCGAGGTTCTCGATGCCGTTTTCTCAGTCTCCGGCGCCATCTGGTGGACCTTCTTCCTCTCGGCTTCGATCGGCGCCGATGCCTTCATCAGAGGCTCTTCCATCGACGCCGGTGTCTCCGGCGCCGCACATGGCGCCGCCGACGCGCGTCCCAAAGGTGCGGTCTAGAAGAGAGGCTCAGAGGTGGTTGGAAGAGGAAGAGTTTCAGCCGGAGGAAGCTGAAGAAGGTGAAATTGATGAGACTGTGGATGAGTTTGAGGGCCTTCAAGAGGCTAGTGGTCTGGACATCTCCCCAGAGTGGGAGCTTTCTTCTCCAAAGGCCTCTCCTTCTCATGATGTGGCGCCTTATCACGCTGTGATCAGAAAGGCTGCTGAACTTTTAGACCTTAAGTTGCCCACGGCTGAGTTCAGGCCTAATATTCTTACGGAAGTTTTGCATTCCCCATCTTCTGTGATTGAGCCTCTTTTGCCTTTTAATGAGTCTTTGAACCAATTCTTGAGGTGTGGCGGAAGCCCCTTTCTGCGCCTGCCGTTTCAAGGTCGGTGGCAAGGAGGTACAGGCCTGCTCCTGGTGATACTGCTTTTCTTTCTGCACATCCTACTCCGGAAAGTTTAGTTGTGCAGGCTTCTTGTTCTAAACAGTAATCGGGATCATTTCCTCAGGCTCCTGCAGACAGAGACTCTAAAAAATTGGAACAGTCTGCCAAGAAGGTCTTCTCTTCTTCCAGTATGGCGTTGAAATCCACCAATGCTACGTGCTTGTTGGGGAGGTATATTCATACCCTAATGGATTCGGCCAAGCAGTTGGCTCCCAAATTGCCGGATGGTGATTGTGGCTCTTTTTTGGAGGTGCTGGCGGATACGCAGGCTGCAGCCCGTCAGGTCATCCAGTCTGGTCTGGATACTGCTGATTCGGTGGCCAGGGTGATGGACTCCTCTATTGCCACCAGGAGGCATGCTTGGCTCAGGTCTTCAGGATTTTCGCCAGATGTGCAGGCTACTCTCCTCGATCTGCCGTTCGATGGGTCCAAGCTCTTTGGAGAGAAAGCCGATTCTGCGCTGCAGAGGTTTAAAGACAGTAGAGCCACTGCAAAATCTTTTGGTCTTCAGTCTCAAACCAGGGGTTTTGGATATAAAAGATACCGTGGTTTTGGTAAGGCGGCTTCCTTTCGTAGCCGGCAGCAGCCTCGACAGCAACAGAATCCTCTGTACAGATCTTACAGAGGAAAGGGCGGAGGTCGTCTGCGAGGTGCATCCCGTCAACTCTCCTCCTCCTCTTCTTCCTCTCCTGCCCCCACCACTGGTACCACAGGAAAGCAGCTCTAGATCCCCCATCTTGGAGCATGCTGGTCCTGTAGGGGGTCGGGTGTCCCACTTTCTTCAAGATTGGAAATCTATCACTTCAGACCTTGGGGTTTTGAATCTTGTGGAAAATGGATACGCCCTTCCCTTCCGGGAGTTTCCTCCTCCTTACCCTCCTCACCAGGGCTGGTGTTCAGAGGATCATTTGTTGCTTCTGCAGCAGGAAGTTCTTGCCTTATTGCAGAAAGGTGCGATAGAGGTGGTTCCGGAGCAGGAAAGGGGTCAGGGTTGCTACTCCCGGTATTTCCTGATTCCCAAGAAGGACGGCAGATTAAGGCCTATCCTGGACCTCAGGGTCTTGAATTTTTACCTCAAACAGGAAAAATTCAAGATGTTGACCCTAGCTCAGGTTCTTCATGCGCTGCATCAAGAGGACTGGATGGTGTCGATCGACTTGCAGTATGCATATTTTCACATTCCCATCCTGAAGTCGCACAGGAAGTATCTCTGTTTTACGGTAGGGTCTCAGCACTACCAGTTTGCAGTCCTTCTGTTCGGCCTTACTTCTGCGCCTCGAGTCTTCACAAAGGTGATGGCGGTGGTGGCAGCTCATCTCAGGAAGTCGGGGGTTCCTGTTTTCCCCTATCTGGACGACTGGCTGCTCAAAGCAAAGTCGTCGGAGATGGTGCTTCATCATCTGCATGCGACAGCACGGTTGCTGTTCAGCCTGGGTTTCTCGATAAATGTGCCCAAATCTCACCTGGTGCCCTCTCAGCACAACCTGTTCATAGGGGCAGTACTGGACACGGTTGTTTGTCGAGCTTTTCCGCCTCCGCAGAGGATTCTCGACATTCAAGAGATGATTCCTTTGTTTCACGATGGAGCGGTTGTTCCAGTCCTGAAGGTCCTACGCCTGCTCGGTCTGTTCGCTTCCTGCATTCTGTTGGTCAACCATGCACGCTGGCACATGAGGGCTCTTCAGTGGTGCCTCCGCAGGCAGTGGTATCAGCACAACGGAGATCTCAGGGAGTCGATCAGGATCTCCAGAGACACTGCAGCGGATCTGACTTGGTGGAGTGTGGAGGGCAACCTGTCGCAAGGAAAGCCTTTTCATCTTCCTTCACCGGTGGCCACAGTGATCACGGATGCCTCCACTCTAGGGTGAGGTGCTCATCTGAGGGATCTGGAGATCAAGGGTCTTTGGTCTCCGGAGGAGAGGTTGTTTCACATCAACCTACTGGAATTGCGGGCGATACGTTTAGCTCTCAAGGCCTTTCTTCCCTCCCTTCGCGGTCGGTTCATGTCCTGACGGACAACACTACCGCGATGTGGTATATAAACAAACAGGGAGGAGTAGGGTCGTATCGTCTCTGCAGAGAGGCTCTGCGACTCTGGTCCTGGGCTCGGGACCATCAGATTTATGTTATGGCAAATCATCTGGCAGGAGTGTTAAATGTTCGTGTGGACAGTCTCAGTCGGCGCTTTTCGGCCGATCACGAGTGGCGGCTTCATCCGGAGGTGGTCCATCTCATCTTCAAGATGTGGGGATTTCCTCGGTTGGACCTCTTTGCCACTCGCGAGAACGCGCATTGCCCGCCGTTCTGCAGTCTCCAGTTTCCGATGCAGGGAGCGTTGGGGGACGCGTTTCAGTTGGAATGGAGTTCGCAGCTCCTTTACGCGTCTCCCCCCATAGCCTTGATTCCTCGAGTTCTGAGGAAGATTCGCCTGGACCAGGCCCAAGTCATATTGATCGCCTGGATTGGCCAAGAAGGGTGTGGTACACAGATCTACTTCACCTCTCATCGCACCCTCCGCTCCGTCTCCCTCTCAGGGCAGATCTCCTCTCGCAGTCGCAGGGGCAGGTTCTTCACCTCCACCTCCAGAGCCTGCAACTTCATCCCTGGAGATTGAACGGGGCAACCTGAGTACTTTCTCTCTCTCACCGGATGTGGTGGACGTTATTTTATCTTCCAGGAGACACTCCACCAAATCTATTTATTCCTTCAGGTGGTCCAAATTTGTGAAATGGTGTGGAGAGAGGTCTATTGATCCTTTGAAGGCACGTTTGTCTGATGTGCTGAGTTTCTCTCTTTCCTTGGCCCAGCAGGGTTGTGCTGTGGCTTCAGTTAAAGGTTATTTGTTAGCTTTGTCGGCTTTCCTTTGTTTGCCGGACCAGCCGTCTTTGTTTAAATCTCCAGTTGGCATGAGGTTCATTAAGGGCCTCACCAATAGGTTTCCTCCTATTCCCTTTGTTATGCCTCAGTGGGATTTAAATCTTGTACTCACTTTCGTTATGGGTTCTTCGTTTGAGCCTCTTCATAGTTGTCCGTTGAGGCTTCTTTCTTTCAAAACGGTCTTTCTGATTGCTATTACCTCGGCCAGGAGGGTAAGTGAGCTTCAGGCTCTTAGTTCCAAACCTCAGTTTTTGACCATTCATGCAGAAAAGATGGTTCTCAGGACCAGGGCTGCTTTCCTGCCTAAGGTGGTTACTCCTTTCTATCTTGGGCAATCCATTACCTTACCTACCTTCTATCCTCCCCCTCACCCTTCCAAGGAGGAGGAGAGACTTCATCGCCTGGATCCTAAGAGAGCTGTCAGTTTCTATCTGGACAGAACCAAGGATCTGAGACTGGACGATCAGCTCTTCGTGGGCTATGTTGGACGTATGAAGGGCAAGGCTGTTCACAAGCGGACTCTCTCCATGTGGATCGTCTTGTGCATCAAGATCTGCTACGCCTTGGCTAAGAAGGAACCGCCTGAAGGTATTAGAGCTCATTCCACCAGAGCTAAGTCTTCTTCTTCTGCTTTGGCTAGAGGTGTTCCTGTTGTTGACATTTGTAAGGCAGCAACTTGGGCCTGCCTCCCACACCTTTGCGAAGCATTACTGCTTGGATTCGGAGGTTAGGAGGGATGGCCATTTTGCACGCTCTGTGCTTCAGGATTTTTTGGTTTAGGTTGGTGGACACCCTCCTCCGGGAGTGGGACTGCTGTGGGATTCAATTCAAAAGGTGAGGAATCCACAGGCAGATGTATCCATCAGAAGAACAAGTTACTTACCTTCGGTAACGCTTTTTCTGGTGGATACAGTATCTGCCTGTGGATTCCTCACTGACCCACCCGCCTCCCCGTTGTCTTCGTATACCAAAGGAGTTATTGGTTATTTGACATGGTTGTTTCCCTATGTCTTTTGATTGCCTTGCTATTGGTTGAAAGGAAATGCTTTGTTTCTTTAGCTTTTCCTATTTTTCTTTATGCTGTGTGTATTTGTGTTTATATTGTATACTGTGTATACTCCAATTATGTTGTCGGTCCACCCGTTCGCCTCGGAGGCACGGAAAAAATGGGTGGAACTGACGTCAGCACTCCGACGAGGTCTCCTTGTGGCTCCAGTGACGTCATACGGAGTCGAGAGCGGAGCCATGCCATTATGACGTCCTCGTCGACGTGGGAGAGCTAGAAAAAAGTTTCCGTGGAATGCTGGCGCAGGGGAGGATTCAAAAGGTGAGGAATCCACAGGCAGATACTGTATCCACCAGAAAAAGCGTTACCGAAGGTAAGTAACTTGTTCTTCTAAGCAAAGTACTATTCACATTCTTTTTTCTGTTTTATTCAGAGTTGAGAAAATGTTTTATTAAGCCGCTGCTAAAACAACTTTGATTTGTGCAATGTTGCCCAGATTTTATTTGCAATCACTTCCGAGCCTGTACACGTGTTGTATTCTCACAATACTTATTGGCTGTCATAAGACGCAGGAAGCAGCTGTAGAAACGTTACTGTTTACAAGGGGATGTCCATGCTTGTTTTTATTCATGTGTTTTATTCCTCATATCTGAAAGAGACACATTAGTGACAGATTCCTTACCTTAGAATATCCCCAGGCGTCAGGCTGGATCCGGAAAGTTTTGCGTAGCAGTACCCCTGCGCGTCGGTGGGCGGCGTCGTGCGGCTCCGCGTCCGTCGTCGGCGTCGTGATCGCCGGGATGACGTTGCGGCCAGTACTTAGACGCCGCCCATGCGCGCTGGCGTCAGTTCTTTCTTTTCCGCGCCAGTAAGTGCAGATCCGGATTGAGCAGTGCCCCAGTCATTTTTTGACTGAGTATTTTTGAGACTTTTTGTCCAAGTTTTCGAGTCGTTTCGACTCCAAGGTGTCAGTAGGGATGCCCGGCTTCAAGCCATGCGAGATCTGTAATCGCATGATGTCGATTACGGATCCGCGCCGAGAGTGTCTCTTCTGCCTGGACGGCGGCCACGACCCACAGTCGTGCCCAGAGTGTCGGTCCCTCGCCCTGAAGGCTTTGCGAGAGCGGTCTCGAAAGCTTCTCGAGGCCCGGCACTCTGTTCCGCGCCGCTCAAGTTCCCGGTCCCGGGAGAGGTCGAGGGGCCGGTCGCGGAGCCGTCGTCATTCGTCGGGGTCGAAGTCTTCGTCCTCAGGTAAGGCGAAGCACAAGAGGTCTAAGAAGCGTCGCTCTGAGACCTCCCCTCGCCGGTCTCACGACCCGGCCGAGGGTCCAGATGGTACCGCCCCGCAGCTCCGGGGGTACCCGCGCAGCTGACGCCAGCCTACCCGCCTGTTCCGGGTCCGACGTCGACTCCGGCCGAGATACAGGACTTCCTGTCGGCCATGGCTCGCATCTTCGGGCCTAAGGGTTACCCCAGTGCGCCTTCGGGCCCCAGTGGGAGTCCTCCCTCTGCACCACCGGCGGCTCTGGCCCTGGTGTCTCCGGCGGCTCCGGACCCGGCGCCGCAGGACCCCCTCGGATCCAGGCCTGGATCCCGGTCGACGCCGGTTGACCTAACCACACCGGCGCCGGCCTCACCGGTACCGTTCACGGCGCCGTCTGAGGCCCCGGGCGGCGCCGTCCCCAGGTTCTTCCCGGAACCGGACACGGAGCCGGATCGACGTCGCTTGACGCCGATTCCGACGTCGATGGGACCTTTCTTCCCTCATGTCCCTCCTCCATACTTTTCACCTGTTTTGATGGACGAGGAGGACTGGGAGGGGTCGGAAGACCCTCTCACAGCTCAATGTGAGCCTTATCAGGACTGGGCTGAGGAACTGGGTGATGCCAGTGGTCTGGACACCTCTCCTGACCTTGGCACTCTACTCTATACCACTGCACTCATCACCACTTCACTACTCTGAAACAATCTACTCTGCCACTGCAGTCTGTGCCACTCCACGCCACTCCCCTCAGTTTTATACTGATGCACTCTATGCCACTGCACTCTACACCAACTGCTCTCTACACCACTTTACTCAAAACAAATACTCTATGCCACTGCACTCTATATCGATCTACTCTGCACCACTGCACTGTACGCCACTATACTCTACGCCACTGCTCTATTCCACTGCTCTCTATGCCACTCTACAGCATTGCACTCTGTCACTTTACTCTGCACCACTGCACTCTAAGCCACTTCACTGTACTCTGAAACAATCTACTCTATGCCACTCCACACTACTCCACTCAATTTTATACTGCTGCACTCTATGCCACTGCACTCTACACCAAATGCTCTCCACACCACTTTACTCACAACCAATAGACCCTACGCCACTGCACTCCATGCCAATCTACTCTGCACCACTATACTATACGCCACTATACTCTACACCACTGCACTCCGTCACTTAACTCTACGCCACTGCACACTACGCCACTCTACACCACTGCACTCTACAACAGTCTACTCTGCAGCACTGCACTCACTGTCACTGAACTCTATGCCACTCTACTCTGTGCCACTTCACTCCATGCCACTGCACTACTCTCTACCACTCTACTGCTGCACTCTACGCCAATGCATTCCACGCCATTCTAATCAACTGTGCACAACTGCACTCTTCACCACTTCAGTCTAGGCCACTCCACACCACTCCATTCTGCAACACTGCACTCTACGCCCGTACTCTATCCCACTCCACTCTACCCTGCTCCACTTCACTCCACCCCCTCCACACCACTTTTCTCTACTCTGAAACAATCTACTCTGCCACTGCACTCTGTGCCACTCTGCTGCACTCTGCGCAACGCCACTGCAATCAGTGCTGTGCCATTCTATGCCACTGCGCTCTACCCTGCATCACTATACTCTAACCTGCATCACTCCACTCTACTCTGAAACAATCTACCCTATGCCACCGCACTCTTCGCCACTGTAGTCTACATTATACCACTGTACTCTAAACCACTGCACTCTACATCACTTTATTCACAACCAATGCACCCTCCGCCACTGCACCTATGCCAACTACTTTGCAGCACTGCACTTTATGCAACTATACTCTACCACATTCTGTTCTATGCCACTGCACGCTACATCGCTGTATGGCACTGCTGTCTGCACCATTCACCTCTGCACCACTCATCTCTATATCACACTACGACCCTGCACTTGGACATTCTACGTTATGCCACTGCACTCAACTCTACGCCACTCTACTGCACTGTTTACCACTGCACTCTACCCTGCACCACCCTACTCTATGCCAATTCACTCTACGCCACTCTACTCTGTGCCACTCTGCACCATTGCACTCTACACAACTGCAATCTACTTTGCATCGCTTTACTCTGTTCCACTGCACTCTACACTACTCTACGTCACTGCATTCTGTACCACTTTACTCAAAATCAATGCACTCTACGTCACTGCACTCTATGCCATACCACTCTGCACCACTTTACTTTTCACCACTTCACTCTAGGCCACTCTACTCCACTCCACTCTCTAATGCTCTACTCCATTAAACTCTGCTTCACTGACGCTCTACTCCACTCTGTGCCACTCCACTCTACAGCACTCTATGCCATTCTACGACACTACTCCACTCTGATGCTTTACTCAACTCCCTCTATGCCATTCCATGATGCCACTTTACTTCACTCTATTCTATAGCACACTAATCCACTCCAATCTATGCCACTTCACTTAATGGGAATCGACTCCGCTGTACGCCACTCTACTTTATAACACTCTACGGTGTTGCTGTCACGTATATCAGTGACAGAATTGCTGTCTAAGGCTTGAGTCTGTGAGATCTGTGTAAAGTGTGGAATAGATATGCTGTTATGGGCCTGAGCGAGAACAATCTGTAAACCGAGGAATAGGTCAGTGGCCATCTCCAACCCCCAGAAGTTGATACCTTTGTCTGCTACCTCTACATGTGTAACTTTAGGATAGCTTTCTTGAGCCTTTGTTGACCTGAGACATAGATTTTCTGTCAAGACCTTAAATTAGTATGATTAGATTTACATGAATAAAGCTCAGTTTTTTAAAGTCGGTGCCTGTGACTTCTGTTCTGACCCCAACGAACTCTACCTCAAAAAGTTGTAGCATGTTCAGATGTTTAAAAATATGTACAGGTAGCATAAAATGATCTTGAAAAGACTGCTATACATAACATCCTTCTTAAATGAGTGGTCTTTTAAAAACAAAAAATCTTACTACCTTTCTTTATTTTGACTTCACTACTGTTCAAGTCTGATTCCTATGTTTTAAGAACTGTGGTTGCAGTTGTAAGCAGACAAGATCATCTAAATTGTGGTCCTTTTTCCTTACACGGGAATCCATTTGGGAAATTACATTTTGAAGATGTGTAATTCGTACCACTGATGAATATAAATTGGGATCTAAAAAATATATTTAAGCCCAGTGCCCCAGTAGTCCTTAATATGGAATCTGCCTGTGAAGTGGCCTAACAGGGCATCAAGCAGCTGAAAAGTTAATTCAAATACTTTCTGAATGGCCCCCAAAATATGTTTAGCCCGAGGCCCTCAAAATCTCTAAGATGTCCCTGGTATTCCTCAGCAAAAGCCCCTTATGCTTCTATTAAGTGGCCAAGATTAATCACACACCCCCCTCCCACCAAGAGGGCCACAATCTAAAACTTTGAACAGTGGAGCACACCTCATTGCCTTCATCACATTAAATGCAGCCATAAGAGAATGTAATTTTCTTCCCATAATGAACCATGCATGCTTAAAGCACTGCTTAGGTAAGCCCCAAACAAAGACAAGTACTTTGCCAGTTTAGTGGATCATCGTTTTTTGTAGAACTAAACAGTAATGCAGTTCCCTTCCTTAGCTTCACTTATAAGTTAGGTGGTGGTCTTTTCCTCAACCAAGCGATTGACACTGGACTTGGTGAATGTTATGTACTTAGGCCACTCAGACAATGACCCCTAAAAAGGTTAAATATTGTGAAGTATGCCCCTGTTTTATTAGCTAGTTTTTCCTCTAAGGTGGTCAATGTGGAACACTGGTTCTTCTATAGCACTCTTCGACTGCTCACCACAATGCACAGAGTCTGCTACAGCCGCGTCTCCACTGCTCCTGATAGAACATAGGGCTTGATAGCTGCTTCATTGTACTGAGCAGGGTCTTATAAGGCACCAGCACAGCTAATCGGAGTCTTCCGTGTCACCTGCTCCATGGCTCAACAGAGCCAGTAATGGCACCCACTTAATGATGCACTAGAAACTAGAAAGCCTTTTATGTCAGCAGTTCCACTGTTCATCACACTGCAGAGATCCTTCTGCTGAAGGCCTCCACAGCTTATAGCAGACAATAGAGCTTTCAATTGCACCTAAGGCACCAGCTCCACTGCTCACCACAGTTCACAGAACGGCCAGTAGCACAGTCTGCAGTTTTCTGTGGCATTTGAGCTACTCCTCATTGCAGGGTACTCATCACCTTTAGGGCACTGGCTTCTCACCTCACTTCTTTTTCCAGATTTATCTATGGCAACAGCCTTTCCCGCACTATACAGTGGAAGTCAGTGGGCCTGGCCCTACAGAGCTCTCGTGCTCAACACAAGGCTGAGGTTTTGTGACACTCTTCTACATAGATCCTGTGCTGACTAGGGGCATACAACTTTCTGTCGCATTGGCTCAGCATAGTGTAGTTGCACTGCCCATCACTTCTTGGGCACTAGCTCCCCTGTTAGTGATGGTGCACAGTGCCTTCTGTAACAGTGCTGCACATTGTTCCATGGGCCGCTGCTGTGCTCACATCTTTGCCATCACATTTGTTTAGCTCCATTGCTTCCCTTGGCACTCAGTCTTCTGCGGCACCAGCTTCACTGCTCGCCCTGTGCACATTTCCTTCTTTGTCCCTTCCCCACTGATCACCATTGAGCACAGTGGTCTCTGTGGTTTTGTACCTATATAACTCACCATGGCGCATAGGATTATGACACTGGTCACACACCGCTTAGCTTGATACACAGGACACTCTGTCACCAGCCTCAAATGCCCACACTCCATTCTGTGAATCTACCCCCCCACCCCCAGAGATCCTCTACTAATCATAGTGTACAGGCACACGATGGCACCAGACTAACCCACCTCCTATTTTTGATACAGTGCTCATTGTCTTTTATAGCACCTGCCCCACGTATGCACAAGTTTCACCATTGCAGACTGGATCATTTAGGACAACGGATCGATCCTATAAAAAGTGAAGTACTTTTTGTTTGAAATGTATTGCTTTATACTGCATTTCTTTAAGTTTTGTACTCCTCTAAGAAGTGTCATTATCCAGCCCAATATTACTGCTTTCACTTTAAATTGTATTGCAAATATATACACCATTTGCAATGCATTGCAATGTCATGATAATTCATCCACCGGAATTGGACTTTCAACATGAAAAATGAGGGGGCGCTAGAGAGCCGGCAAGCAAGATGGCCGCACTCTCGTGAGGCTTTGGCAGCCCGGGATCATAATCCAACATAATCCTCACCTGTATGATGGTATAAATCTTGCAAAAGCTGCAGTCAGGCTGGAATAAGACACCGGGACGCTGAGGTGGCGAGCGGAGCCTGACTCTGTGCGAAGCTACACGACATACTGCCTGCGGTGTGAAGTAATGGCAGCTATCCAGGCGAAATAGCGAGCTACACGGAGGCCGGGAAAGCTGGCTGGCGATACTGAGCGGTGTTACCCACTGACTGCAGTGATGGGCACTGGGACTGTCCTCCGCGGCGTTTGGCTAGAGGGGGCGGCCCGCTCCCTACGACGAAGAGCCCCCATCGGTAGGTGTTGCCTGCCCAGGTGAGCCAGAGCGAGAGGTGGGCAGGGACGGAGCGGATTGCGTGCCCACTCCCCGGGGCTGCTGGGTATTGCCGGGGTGACGGGCGGCCCTATCCTGTGGGACGCCGCTGCGTAGGGTGTGCCCCCCCCAGGGGCCATCGAGAACGTGAGGCTGCTACAGTGGGGTCTGCCCAAAGTGTATCCTGCACCGGCAGGGAGCAGCCCGCTCGGCTCGTGGTGGGAGCGCTGAAGCATACGGGGCACCCGGGGCCTGCTGCCTGAAACAAACAAGAAGCGCCCACGATACCCCTATCGGTGGACCGAGTGGATGCGCTGCTGCGGCCGGAACTAGAGGCCACCAGGGGCACTGGAAAACTGACAAACCTTTGCAGCTGAGGAGATCCAATTAGCGCTCAGTGCCCAAGGCCGACTACAGCTGCGAAGAGCCAGGGAAGCCTTGAACAATACCCATGAGGTAAAGGGTGCGATATTACAGGAGCATACAGGGCTTGTAGGACTGTGCAGCTGGGTATAGACCAAAGTGAGGGTGACCTGCTTCCCAATTTCACCCCGCTCCCCTGTGGAATATAAAGAGCCAGTTAAAAAGCGTACAGTAGTGCAGATCATGGGCCGCACGGAGGGCAAACAGGCAAAACTGCAGTTTGTGGTGCGAAAAACCGCCTCCAACATTGCTTAAGACACTAATTCACACTGTGAGGAGGACAACCCACCCTCGTCCGTCTTGCAAGACTCCGACATAAAATCCCTCCTCCTAACCATGCGTCACAGCCTCACATCCATCTAATCCAAAATGGATGCAATGAATATGCGTATGGATTTCATAACGCAAAAGTTGGTGAAACACGACGGCCATATAACTGAGGCGGAACAGTGCATTTCCACCCTTGAGACAACACCTCAACAAGCCGAGAGCGACTCCAAGGTATGGAAAAACTCCTGAAAATCATTGCAGCTAAAAACGAGGACCTTGAGGCGCGCTCGCACAGAAACAACGTGCGCATAATGGGTGTTCCGGAGTCCAGCGCCACGGGCCGCATGGAGGAATATATTGAGCGAATGCTGCTGGGGCTGTTTGGTGTGGAGGTGTTCTCCAAAGTGCTTGTGGTGGAGAGAGCTCACCGCTCGCTCTCGGCCAGACCGCCGCCGGGCGCACCTCCCCGCCCTATTCTGGCGCGCCTACTCAATTTTAAGGACCGGGACACAGTTTTGACATTGGCAAGAGACGAGCAAGAGCTTGTGCACAAAGGGAACAGTATCTCCATATAAGTATCTCCATATATCCGGACTTCACTATTGCCGTGCAAGAAGCGTGAAAGAAGTTTCTGCCAGTCAAACGTAAGCTCCAACAAGCCAATATACAATATTCTATGCTATACCCTGCACGGCTGCGTTTCCCATATCACAGGAAGATACACATATTCAATACCCCACAACAAACCCAGGACTTCCTAAAATCTGTAGGACGACTGGCGCCTGCCATCCGAGATGATGATTCTGGCTCCAGAAGGCTGTCTCCGGTACCTGAGGAGGAATAAGGGGGCCTGTCGCAAGGATGGCGTGAACCTACTCATCTACTGAGATTACGGAACGAACTCACTGTACGCCTGCCAGAGATGCATGCATGGCCGCATTGGAACGCTCATACATACCTCCCGCTTGAGCTTGCGTAGATGCAGCTGCTGGGATCAGCTAGACTGCCACCTAACACTGATTTCCCGGGCACCCTTGCACCAGCGAGGCGCAATGTCGGACTCTCAGGCGCATATCCCCAGTGGGAATTCCCTGGACAATGCATTATCTCGACCTGGAGCTCACTTCCCACTCTCCCTTTCCTACTGAGGCCTATCTTACCAGATCTCTGTCTATATACTTTCACCCTCACGCCTTTCTCCGTCTTTCATCCTTTATATCTCTTTTCAATGCTCCTCTTTGGAACGTACTCCAACTTTGATTGTTTGTTGGGATTTTGGGTGGGTTGATAACCGCCTGCGGGATTGGGCCGTGGGTGTGGGTGGAGGGGTGCAAGGGGACTCTACTGTTATATACAGCAGCATTGCACGTCAAAATCCTGTATCTGCGCAGATGTGATTACACACAGACAAACATTTCAATTCTAAGCACAACGGACTTCACAAGTCCTTCCAGCCAAAGGGACACCAGCGGATCAACACATATATCTAAACTTATAACTTTCTGACATGGAACGTGCGAGGCCTTTGATATCCCCGCAAAAGCAGGCACATCCTAAGCTACCTTGACAGGCACCATGTGCAATTGGCAATGCTGCAAGAAACGCACTTAGACCCTAAAACATCACCCAGTTTTGGAAGGAATTGGGCTGCACATAGCTGCTTTTCATCCTACTCGACGTATTCTAGGGTCACAGCATTCCTAATCAAAGCTTGTGTAAAATACTGCCCGATTGTGGCATATCAAGACACACAGGGCAGATATAGTGTGATGTGGGGCAGGCTGGCGGACCACTCCGTAACGTTAGTAAACTGTTATGCCCCAACATTGATGATGCCACTTTTTTTTTACAAACTCTGGGGACGCATTCTGGAGATTGGCTCCACCTACATCATATGGGGAGGAGATTTTAACATAGCACTAGACCCGAGGGCCGACCGCTCACATACACTCCCCTCTTCACATTCAAAAGCAAATAAGCACCTCACCGGTATTATAGCAGACCACCAGCTGTTTGACGCTTGGAGGTCCCTTCATCCTACACATAGAGAAGGCACCTTCTATTCCAGTGTGCATTCCAGCTGGTCCCGAATTGATTTTTGGCTGCTCTCTAAAGGGGTAAGTTCATGGCTCCGAGACATGACACACCTGGCACGCACCCTCTCAGATCACTTCCCTGTGTTGATGAAATTGGCCCCGCCGGGCAGTGTATCCCCATATCGATCCTGGAGGCTCCAACCCACAGCGCTATTAGATGACTCCTTCCGCGAGGAAATTGGCCAGGAAATTCTTGAGTTTTTCCCCCGTAATATAGATAGTGTCTTATCACTGGCTTGCGTATGGGAAAGCTTTAAGGTCACTATTAGGGGGCTCTGTATAGCGAAGGGAGAGGGGATCCTGCGAGCCATCAGATGGACTTTGCACAGACTGGAGGGTGACATTAAAAGAGCGGATGACTGTCTGGCTGCTGACCCTACCCCTCAGCGGCGGGCACACCTCAAAGAGCTACTAATAGAATATTCTGATGAGGCAGAATGCTAATCTAGGTTTTGATCTAAATATCACACGGCTAGGACATATGGCGAGGGCAAACGCCCCGGTAGGGCCCTTGCCAAAGTAACTCGCATCCCTAGATTTTCCAATCAGATCCTTGAAATAGTAGACGAAGACGGCATTAGACATACTGACTCGTGCGAGATCCTCAGTATCTTTACCGACTACTATGCGCAACTTTATGGCACGCATAGAGGGAACCCACCTGATATTGCTTCCTACTTGGAAGATACGGCCCTTGGCTGGAGCTGCGACTCTCGCAGAGAGTTTCTTGCAGCCGATATTGAGGAAGACGAAATACGGGCTGCCATAATGAACCTGCGCTCTGGCAAGGCCCCAGGCCCTGATGATCTGCCTGCAGACTTCTACAAATGCTATATTGACCAGTTAGCCCCTATTCTTAAACAAGTCTATTAAGAGGCCAGGGAGAATGGCGCCCTCCCCATCACAATGCGGCAAGCCATGATCATTTCCTTGCTCAAGCCAGGCAAGGATGCCATCACATGCGAGGGCTATAGACCCTTTTCACTGATTAATTGTGACACCAAGATACTGGCTAAAGTTGTAGCTAACAGGCTGACATTGATGATGGAGGGACTGGTACTACCAGATCAGGCGGGCTTCGTACCCGGAAGAGCAACCTCGCATAATTTGTGGACCATATTAGCGCTACTGCACCATATTGATCTGGAGATCTCAGCTGTCGGGTTTTTTTTGGACCCCACAAAAGCCTTTGAAGCTACACGACATACTGCCGCTCAAGATAGAATGCGGCCTGCGGCGTGAAATAATGGCGGCTATGCAGGCGGAATAGCGAGCTACACGGAGGCCGGGAAGAGCTGGCTGGCCATACTGAGCGGCATTCCCCGCTGACTGCGGTGCTGGGCGCTGGGACTGTCCTCCGCGGCGTTAGGCTGGAGGGGGCGGCCCGTTCTCTACGAGGTGTTGCCCGCCCAGGTGAGCCAGAGCGAGAGGTGGGCAGGGACTGAGCAGGTTGCGCGGCCGCTCCTTGGGGCTGCTGGATATTGCCAGGGTGACGGGCGGCCCTATCCTGTGGGATGCCGCTGCGGAGGGTGTGTTCCCCCCCCCCCCCAGGGGCCATCGAGAACGTGAGGCTGCTACAGGGGGGTCTGCCCAAAGTGTATCCTGCACGGGTGGGGAGCAGCCCGCTCGGCTCATGGTGGGAGCTCTGAAGCATACGCGGCACGTGGGGCCTGCTGCCTGAAACAAACAAGAAGCGCCCACGATACCCCTATCGGTGGACTGAGCAGATGCGCTGCTGCGGCCGGAGCTAGAGGCCACCAGGGGCACTGGAAAACTGACAAACCTTTGCAGCCGAGGAGATCCATTTAGCGCTCAGTGCCCAAGGCCTACTACAGCTGCGAAGAGCCAGGAGAAGCCTGGAACAATACCCCGGAGGTAAAGGGTGCGATATTACAGGAGCATTTCGGGGCTTGTGGGACTGTGCAGCTGGGTATATACCAACGGGAGGGTGACCTGCTTCCCAATTGCACCCAGCTCCCCTGTGGAGTATAAAGAGCCAGTTAAAAAGCATACAGCAGTGCAGATCATGGGCCGCACGGAGGGCAAACTGGCAAAACTGCAGTTTACGGCATGAAAAACCACCTCCAACATTGCTGAAGACACTGACTCACACTGTGAGGAGGACAACCCGCCCTCGTCCGTCTTGCAAAATCCGACATAAAATCCCTCCTCCTAACCAGTGGGACTACATGTTCATGATACTGGGCAGAATGGGTCTCCCTCATCCTTTTTTATCGTGGATAAAATTACTCTACTCTCAACCGGAAGCCATCGCACAGATTAATGGCCTGTACTCCACTCCATTCCCCATCTCTAGAGGCACTCGTCAGGGGTGTCCTCTCTCTCTGCTGCTTTTTGCGTTGGCTATTGTACGCCTTGCAGCCAATCTCCGACAGCACCATAGAGAACATGCGATACGGTATCCCTCACAGCAAATATTAGTCTCACTATACGCAGATGATATTACCCTCTATATCCGCGAGCCCCACACGAGTCTAAACCCTATCCTCAGGGAGTTTGTTCGCTTTGGCACCCTATCTGGGATAAATATAAACTGGAACAAATCGCAGATATTTCCCCTCACGCTCAACACCACCAGATTCTCCCTAGAGTACCCATTGAGATTGTGCAAGTCGGAGGTAAAATACTTAGGTGTGGTAATAACGCGAGCTACGGAGGAAACAATCCGTGCAAACTACTGCACAACCATTGAAACAATCACAAACTGGGTGGCTCGCTGGATTACATTGCCGCTATCTCTAGCAGGTAGAATGTCCTTAATGAAGATGATTATCCTACCCAAACTATTATATTTATTTCTTAACATACCTTATAATCCGGGTCGGCCCTTTTTTCACACACTCCGGTCGCTACTAATTAAGCTGGCATGGGGTGGAAGGCAGCCCCGGGTAAGCTGGCAGACTCTGACACAACCGTTCTCTCGCGGCGGCTTCGAGGCTCCAGACATGGAGCCTTCCTCAGTGCCCGGGCCCACTACGCGATATATTGGCTCCATCCACCACCATTCATGCCGCATCTGGCCATAGAACAGGGATATATACGCCTCCACACCCACGACATCCTTCCTAGGAACGAGAGTCCCCGGGGAAGGGGTTGCCCATCATACAGTGACCTGCACCAAACTAGCATGGGAGCGGCTAGTCAAGATAGCGCGTAAACCTGTGTTGTATTCAACGCTGCTGCCTCTCCCGTACCATCCCCTTGCACCAGTCACTCGCGAGGCCGCGTGCCAAGATATGCTCCGAAAAAGAGGCCTACACACCTGGGGAGACCTCTTTCATGAGGGTATTTATAAAGATCGACAGGTGCTAGAAATGTTTTACATATTGAATCTCGACACCAAACACCCTAAAGGGCTGAATGCGACAGAGGAATTACATGCCAGCCTGCTTGGATAAAAATTGCAATGATGAAAAGTATAGTTAACAATATCAGGTTTATCACTCAAGGAGTCATCTTAATATTTAATATTAAATAGCAATATGCTATATATCAAGGCCAACATCCTCCTCATACTTTTAAATAAATTTTAGCTAGATAGGTTCTTAAGCACTGATAAGTTATAGGCACTAGACACTTTATTTTATTCAATTTTGCACATGGTAACACTATTGGACAACTAAGGCGATACAGTGAACAAGAACAGATTCTTTTGATCTCAGGTTTAGTGGTAAAGCAATATGGAATTGTTGATTATATGTGGATTGTGAAAAACGTTTTAGTATTGGTAATGTATGAAATCGGGTATTTATACCGGTATGAGCATTCATGAATTTTTATACCAGCCAATATGTATATATTTATAACAAACAGGATTTATCCAGTTATTTATCGTTTATTTGTATACATTTTTATATATATTTATTTATTTATATATTTATATGTTTTAATAATGTGATTATATAAAATAGACTTAGGTCTTGTTTAAAAACAAAAATTGCATTTCCACACGCTGCAATTCTTCTATGTCCATGAATTTTTAGTGTTACTAATTTATTTATGTATATCACTTTAAGCACTAAGTCACGTGTGCATTGACAAAAAAAGAAAGAAAAAATGGCAACTATTTTAACGAACCACTGTGCTATTAGCGCGTCATGTGATCAAGTCCCCTGCGAGGGTCGAAACGCGTCATGGCTAACATGGTCTGTTGGGAGCAACAACAATAAAATAGCCAACAGTAAAGAATTACCGGGTCCGTGCTCTTTCTTCAGCCGACAAAGTGAGCGAGAAGGGAAGGAGTTGTTCTGTGTATATATATATATATATATATATTTTCTCCAAATGCTCTGTTTTCAGCGGCGCACTCCACAGCAGGTAAAACAAACATTGAAATACCATTAGAAGGTCGCTCTTCCTCCGTGATTGCTGCCTTTCGCCGACGCGTTTCAAAGCTGTTCGCTTTTTCTTCTGGGCGTGATGGCTGGAAGCGGAATTGCTTTCCCCACGTGTATTCAATCCCTTTTATGCTTAGTAGCACTCAGTGCATGTTGGGATTTGTATGCTTAGTAGCTTATTGTAAGAATACGGGGAAATGCAAATAGTGTTTTTACCCACAGTGGGTCCCGCAATCCATTGCCTTAATTATAAGGATTTACAGTAACTCCTTGGCCAGTCACTGTATCAATAAGGCTCTCCAGTGAGCCCCGGAATGAAGTGCTTCCTACTGTCAATTGGAGTTCCTGCTGTGCCACGAACATCGGAAGGTTTCCTGTTCGCTCGGCCCTCTCTCCCATGACTCCATTCTCATTGTCCAGGTGGTGCGCTCACTACGACTGAGACCGCCGTGGGGGTATTTAAATGTGTTGAGAGGAAATATCGGAGTTAACTGCTGCATATGCTAATTACCCATGACTAAGAGGCAGGAGCCTCGAAACGCGTCAGGACAATTAACTTGAAAACTGATGCCTGTTCTTCTTGCAAATAAAACCGGAAGGTTTTCCTCTGGAGTAGAGTGCGCTTTCATTGCTTTGGGGCACTTTGGTTACAAACTATACACACGGCAGCCCTGCCGTGGAAAGCAGCACCATCCCTTCATCCGTGGGAGGCTGGAATCGGAACTGTGCCAGATTCATCAGCACTTCAGGGGAGATTAATTCGAACTGGCACCAACTTCAAGGCTTACCTAAGTAAAATAATGGTTTTAATTTCAGCATGTAACAGCGGAGCCCACTGTGGGCTTTAAATCAAAGAGTGACTCTGATTATGGACTACAAGTCCCAGCTACAAAATACCACACTAACGCACTGCGCAAAGCCCACTGGGGGTATTTAAATGTGTTGAGAGGAAATATCGGAGTTAACTGCTGCATATGCTAATTACCCATGACTAAGAGGCAGGAGCCTCGAAACGCGTCGGGACAATTAACTTGAAAACTGATGCCTGTTCTTCTTGCAAATAAAACCGGAATGTTTTCCTCTGGAGTCGAGTGCGCTTTCATTGCTTTGGGGCCCTTTGGTTACAATATATATATATATATATATATATATATATATATATATATATATATATATATATATATATATATAATTACTTATATAAGTGTTAATGGTACTTTCAATCAAATCTTGTTTGAATCACGCATTGTATCGGCTAGCTGCTGGTAAGAGTACATTCTTACATGTATATCATTCTTTACTTAGTACCAATTTATCTGATACTATTGGTAAGAAGCATTATCTTTATGCCAGGTAATCTTGACTCTTTTGGGTATATGCAACCTAAATCTTGCTGATAGGTGTGGAATATACTATTAAGTTCTTTGGACTGGTTTTCAGTTCTATATATCTGGTATGTATACAGAGTACATATAACCTTGTGTGTATGTGGTACACTCGTTTAGTTTTCAAAAAAAAGAAAGAAAAAGGGAGAAAAGAAAAATGTTTAGTCAAAGATGCGGTTGATTCTCTTTTCTCGCTTGCCTTGGTGTTGAGCTTATTCAGAGCTCTAGATAGTATTCAGTCTATTGTGCTGTGACACTGAAGACTATATGGAGGAAAGCTTTATACATTCTGTCTACTGGCAGTAGTTTTTGGCCATATAAATTCTGTGAATTGTTGGGTTAATTGAGGTATCTGGTGACGCATTTATGTTCGTACATATTTTTATGTCTGTATATGCATCTTGTGGCAAGATGTTATACAATCGGTGCGTAGGATGAATATGGATATTCTTTTGTCCAGGTTGAATTATTTATGCCAAGAAGGTATTGTTGTTCATCCTTCCCTTGGGGAAATGGGTTCTGAAAGTCCTGTTTTAGGATTTTATCAGGGCAGATCTTTTTTTAGTTAATGTTGTCATGACAATGTAGATTATAGGACTTTATGTTGTTGACCCTTTTTGGTAATTGAGCTTTCTTTTCCCTTTGGGGGACAGGGGTTTATGTCTATTCTCGGACAGATGATTTTTCCAGTTGTTTCTCCCCCCCTTTTATTCCTTCAAGGGGCGATTCTCTCGGTCCAATAAGATTGTTTTAATTTATATGTTCTGTGACGGTGATCATGGATTCTGTTAAGGACCAAGCCCTTGTTCTGCTATACCTATGTGCACTTGGTCGGTCGTTAATTTGACTGGTTAGTTCTCTTAGAGAACTTTCATAGGATTAGATCGCAGACCCCTCCTCCAGTGGGGTATAGCTATGATATTTAATTCAAAGTTGAGGAATCTGCGGCTGGATGTCTCTATCAGATGTAAAAGTTACTTACCTTTGGAAATGCTATATCTGGTAGAGACACATTCTAGCCACAGATTCCTTAACGCCCTGCCCATCCTCCCCGCTCTATGAATGGTTTTTGAGGTAAGGGTTATACTCTTTCAGTACTGGGTTTATATACCAGTGATCACTATTTCAATCTGTGTTGGGGTTAACAAGCTACTTGGCCTGGCCACTTAGCTTTTGTTTAGAGGTTGCATTACCATCCATTTCTGAATATGTATGGTTGGTAGAATGAGTGTGTGTTTCTCTTGCTCTCCGGTTGACACACCAGTGAGCAGTATTAACTTGTTTGTTCTTTCTATGAAAGATTTTTTGGTAACGTCATACCTTGACGCTGGTACGGTCAATATATCAGGTGATGGCGTAAATTAACACATAGCTTAGTGTTGTTGTTGTAAGTCCTGTTGGACTATTGCCATGCCATTACATGACCATTGATATATGGTGCATAGAGGGTAGGGTCTCTTCCCTCATATGGGGGTTATTTACCAGGGTGCAGTGGTTCATGTAGCCCTGTGTTAAGTTGTTTTTATTGGGGATTTTCTCTAAAATCCATGTCTGGTATTTTCATACCTTTTGATGTTTAATTTTCTAATGATGTTTAAAAAAAAAAAAAAAAGAATTGGTATTCTTTTGGCACACTGTTTCCACAACCAGTTTCTATAGTGGCTCTGCGTTCTGGCGCGGAAGGTTTCTCAGAAGAAACTGACGACCGTGCGCCGGAGGGGACTTTTATGGCTCGATTGACGTCACTGCAGAGCTGTACGATGCCATCCCGGGCCATGCAGAAGTACTGCTGAAAACATTTCCAGATCCAGACTGGCGCCTGGGGAGAATTCGAAGTTAAGGAATCTTCGGCTAGACTGTGTCTCTAGCAGATATAGTGTTACCCAAGGTAAGTAACTTTTACATTAAGACCATGATCTATTAAACTTCAAAATACATATCATCAATAAAACCATATCGTCAGACTACAGAGCAGTAGATGTAGTTGTGCATTGTGAAAGGGCGACGGATAACCCCTATGTAACTCCCCTCCTTTTTTCTCTTACCAAACGTCTCATCTCTTCTCTTATCGTTCCCTTGGAATCGCTGTTGCTTTTCTTATATCTAACTGGTGTGTTGACTGAGTGCTGTGTGACGAATTGGGAGAGGTGGGTACCCAGAAAGGAGGTGGGGTGAGAGCTTGTTGAGGGTGTGAGTGGGGAAGCAAAATTGAGGTTTTTTCGGGTTCACAGTGCCTCTCAGGCTGTTTACCAGTGGACTGGCCGGGAGGCACGACTTGCCACGGTGATAGTACCTAAGTGTTTGGACAGGGGAGATCTTCCACTTCACGCCACAATAGTCGCACACATCTGAGTTAGCAAGTTAAGGGTGGAGGAGGGACTCGAGTATGGGTGGGGAGACACGGTTTGAGTTTGCAAGTGTTTACCTAGGGTGGGGGCAAGGCAGTTATTTAATTTTTGTTTATGCAGCATATCAATACACAGCGCCTCTCTGTATGGTGGGCTGGAGGAGTGAGTTGTCCGTGGCGGCCTGAGCTGTTGGTGATGGGGAGTCCGGCTAAGACTATTGGTTCGTGGGTGGATCGCATGGAGTGATGTCAGGACACATGAGCATGGTCACCTGGAATGTTCGGAACTTAAACACTTTTGTCAAGCGCTACAGAGTAAAGGCCTATTTGAGACGGATGGGAGTGCATATAGCGATGCTGCAAGAAACAAATTTAATGGAGGGGGAGGTGCAGAAATTACTGAAAAAATGGAGTGGCCAGTTGTTCTCCTCGACCTATCACAGTTATGCCAGGGGGTTTCGATATGGATGGGCTCGCAGATTTCATTTCACATGCTCAGGTTCTTAGCAGACGTTGAGGGATGATATGTCCTGGTCCATGGGTTACCGAATGAAGTAGAGTTGTGTGGATGATGGGGAGTTCTTTGGCGCGCTAGAAGGGGAACTACTCTCATATATGGGGATGCCCCCTATTTGGGATGGGGATTTTAATTGTGTGCTCGATAGGTGGCTAAATAGATGCACTCCCAGCATGGGGACCAAACCACACATGACCTCTAGGCTTAGAGAGTCAATACACAGTGTGAACTGCAAAGACATCTGGAGGGAGCTCCACCCAAACGTGGAGTAGTTCTCCTGTTTCACCCCTGTCCATGGCGCATACAGCCAGGTAGACAGATTTTTGGTGTCAGATGGCAGTGCAGCCAATGTACAGGGAGCCCTGGTATTTGGTGCGATTCTTGTCGGACTATGCACCATTGTTGCTGGAATATGGAGTGGTGAGACGCCACCCCAGGATCCCATTGTGGCGGCTCCGAACTGAGGCGCTGGGAGATCCCATTTATAGAGAGGAGATCCAGACGGTCCTGCAGGGGTATTTCGAAACCAATTGGAACTCTACTCCGCTGAGGGATACAGAATGGGACTCCTTGAAGGTGGTAGTGATGGGATAACGCCTATCTAGGTTCTGTGGCACTAGGAGGAGGCTGGAAAGGGACGTACTACAAGGGGAGGAGCAGGGGTGTTGAATTTATTAAAATATCTATTTGCTGATGGGACAGTTTGCTTCGTAAATCAACTAGTCCTGTAAAAAAAAAAATCTACTTGTCCCTTTGGTGCCATGTAGTGCGGCGATAAATTGTGGCAGCAATCTTATTATACAAGAGCTCTGATAATATCCTCTCTGATTATGCCAGGGCTAATACTATAGTAGGGCTTGAATACTAGCAGTTTCCTTATTTTGCCACCTTTCCGCAGATCTACATACTGAGGCTGGAGGCAGCAGTGCGCAATAGTTTCAGGGTTGGAAAGCCCTTTTGAGTCTGTGCTAACCTACTAACTTGCATGTTTTAAGGGTTTTCACCAGATCTTCTCTAATCTTTTCCTATCATGAGAAAGGTTGGAAATCCACTCCTGACAAGGGCAGAAATACAACTTCTTCCAGGCTTGGGATTAAAGTGGTTGGAGGGAAAGTGAACTTGTAAACACTCAACAGATTTTCGCATGAGCAAATCTACACATGCACATTTGCTCATGCTAAAATACAGTTTACAACTATTTTCTAGGAGTACGATTTCCTGGTCTTCTGTAAATTAAGGTGAGTTCATGAAATAAGTAAATCTGCACTAATGCAAAGACCGATACCATGGCTGCACATTTGTGACTTTCCCAAAGAGTTGGGCCCCTAATTAGGTATGGCGTTAAACAAGACCTTTTGTTTTTATTAAAATTCTATCTCTCGCCGCTATCCATCTTACTCTGAGTGATGGTATTCCGCTCTTTCACACGGAGCATATCAGCAAACACAGTAGTTTTGTTCCGTGCCAGGAACCATTGTGACAATGTGTGTTTTTTGAGGTCCAAAAATATTTTTGCCAACGTTTGTTACAATGGTGAGAGCTCGGCAGCTCCCACAACAGTGAAGTTTAACAAAAGCCATGTCAAAACAAGACACGCATTGACCAAACCAAACGACAGATCACCAATGTCAGACCTATTGGCTTTGCCAATGCTTGTTTATTTTCATGTTCCCATAGTCTTGTTGAAAGTGGTTACACTGATTTTCCATATGAATATTTTCTTGAAATACTAGCACGCACCAACACATTTTAATATATGATGCTTTTTTTTTTACTGGAAACACTGTCAGAAGTGCGGTCCGAGCTCACAACATTTATGTAGAGCGCTCACCATAAAAACAAGTTCGAACAGCATTAACATATGGACCCAAATATTACCTCAACTGCAGACGATTCCCTTCCCTGCTCCATAATGTGGTACAGTAAACTGGCAGCCAAAGGGTTTGTGCTGCAGGGGGTTGGGCCTACTTGTCCCAAGGACAAAAGAAACATATAAACTTGTTGTCCTTAACCCCAAACATTATGTCCTGGGCGTGCTGCATCGGAAGGGAGATAAATTCAGGCGACTGCTTAAGCGAGAAAGACCCCCCTCTCAAATTGATTTTATGCTTGACCCGGGCAGACGGAACAACTTTAGCTGGACAGACCAGCATTAATGCTCTGTTGAGAGACCACATGGCAAGGGAGTACGAGGCACAGAGTCAACACGAGGTGAGAGGTAGGGGCTTTTCTTGACAGAGTAGTGATTCCCCGGCTTACTGCAGCGCAGCGGGAGGGCCTGGAGGGGGAAATATGGGAAGAGGAGCTCCGTGCAGCCATATTTGATAAGGCCCATGGCAAAAGCCTAGTTCCGGTTGGGCTGCAGGTGGTATACTATCTGACCTATTCAGAATTACTGGTCCCCAAGCTACTGGAGACGCTCCTAGAGGCTAACCACTGAGGCAGGCTATCAGTGACTATGCTCGACGTGCTCATTATGAGGATCCCTAAGCCGGATAAAGACCTGTTAGACCCTGGGTCTTATCGGTTACTCTCCGTGCTGAATGTGGATGCGAAAATCCTTTCCAAGATACTAGCCAAAAGGTTGTGGCAGGTTGTCGAGCCTGAAGGTTGTGGCAGGTTGTCGAGCCTGGTGGAGGACGATCAATGTGGGTTCATTCCTGGGAGGGGTACCCACATGAATCTTCGACGACTGTCCACTTGATGCAGTTGGTTCAGGGGATGGACTTGGAAATGGCACTAGTGGCCCTGGACATCGAGAAACGGTTCGACACCCTGGGTTGGTAGTACCTGTGGGAGGGGTTGAGGCGTATGGGAGCGGGACCGGAATTCTTGTACTGGGTGCGCATTCTGTACGCTGAACCCACTGCGCGGGTTGGGACGGGAAGGGTGGTGTCTGAGGTTTTCGATTTGGAGAGGGGTACAAGACAGCGATGCCCCCTATCCCTACAACAGGACCTGGGGGCGTGGGGTATATGTATCGGGACTACAGTGCATACTGTTTCGATGGATGCTGACAACACTCTCTTCTACCTGTGCAGGCTGGGAGACTCGATACCGGTATTGCTGGAAGTGTTGGAAGACTTTGGTAGAGCGTCTGACTTCTGCATCAATAGGCATAAGATGGTGCTTTTCCGTTGGCAGGCCTGGTGGAGTGTTCGGGTCTGAGCTTCCCAAGGTAGGCCTGCCCTGGGAGAGGGGGAACTTCCGGTACCTGGGATTGCAGATCACGCACGGCTCGGGACCCCAATATGACCTTAATATAAGGAGGATGATCAATGGTTTACAAGCCTCCATTCGGTTCTGGAATACACTCCCAGTCACAGTGATGGGTGGGGTGGCTCTGAGCAAAATTATGCTTTTACCCCGTTGTCTGTTCACAATGCAGAATTCTTTCTGCGACCTGCCGACCGCATGTTCACGGAACTCAATAGCCTTCTGGTGTCCTAGGTATGGGCAGGCAAGAGGAACAGACTCATACTAGATGGCCTGAAACTGGACCCTGAAGAAGGCAGGCTGGGGCTCCCAGATCTGCAGCTCTATTATATGGCTGGACTCCTGCAGTATGCAGCGTTATGGTGTGCAGACTGCATCAATAGAGAAAAATCCCTGCTGGCTGGCTTGGTGGATGACAGCGATCTCCCCAGGTGCTGGAATGCTGGTAGACTTCCCGCACAAGGTAAGACAGGCGGCGATTATCTGGGAACAGGTGGTAAAACAGGTCTTGCCTATAGCACTGTATGCTCGGCTTCTCTCGATGTGGTGGCTGAAGCCTTTCCAACAAGTACAGACGCTGATGAATTTGAATCAGTGTCTGGTGGGGGACTTATACTTGAATGGCACCTTCGTTATAATGGTAGAGGCGACCACCCTGTTTCAGGTGCCACTGGGACAGTTTCTGCAGTATGCCAAGCTTTCCCGCACGGCCTGGGGAATCTGGTTGTCCTTTCTCGAGGAACCGGAGGAATCACATAGGCTTAACGTACTACTAGATCCAGGTGCGAGTAGGGGGTCTCATTTCCTAACTGTACGTGACACTGAAGTCTGATAGATATAGGACCTGCCCACAATAGCTGCTCAGCGGACCTGGAAGACTCACTCACAGATGGCAAATGGAAGCGTCCTCGTGCCCATGTGAAGGACACCACTAGTAATGCATGCTTTAAACTCATGCAGTTTTATTACATGCACCGAGTTTACCTTGCACCACAGTGGTTACATAGGATTTTCCCAGATTGTGCAGATAAATGTCCCAGATGTAATGTGTCCCCGGCACATTTTCTCCAAGTGACATGGAGCTGCTGACGGTTGGAGGCTTACTGGGTTGGAGTGGTGCGGACGCTCAGGGAGGTCACAGGCAACAAGTTGGAAAGGACAGTGCTCCATTGACTGCTCGGGCTATTGCCGCTCCCAAAAACAGGGAGGAAACTGAGAAACAGACTTGCGCTGCTGGATCTGGTAACAATAAACTGGTTTAAAAAATCAATAAAATCATATAAAACATGTATAAAATACTTTGCAGGATTATCTACCCTGTAACTGCATTTAAAAACCTTCCCAATGCATAAGCTAATTCTAAACACTGCAAATTTTATAAATCTGCTGAATTGCATCACTTCTTGAGCTTGTACCATATTTCAATAAATAGGTTTTAAAATTGAATGCCTCACTGAAATAAAATATGTAATCAAACAAAATATGAGCATTAAAATTCCGTCTTCTAAAACCAGTATAGTGTCCATCCTCATCCACTAAATATTGTACCTTATTGGAGCATGCATATAAAAAGTTAGATCCTTTGTGAAATTTCAATAAATTCAAGGGGTTGGGTAACTCTGATAAATCGGGATACACTCAATTATACTGCCACAACTTGTACAAATATAGAGGAAAAACTCTTTGTTAGCAAATAACTACGATCACTATTCCTAGACTCATTGAAACAGATTTTATTTAATTGGGGGTGGGGGGGTTCTCAACACTAAAATCCATAATATTAAAATCAATGGCAATTCTTGTTAATTGTACTTTTTGCCCAATACAGTTTGCTATAATGGATTTCCATTGCACAATAATTCTGATGGATACATCCACCTGTGGATTCCTCACCTTTTGAATTACCCCAATGCGCAGCATTCCACAGAAAAAAGGGAACTAAACGTTTTGGTGGAATGCTGCGCATTGGGGTAATTCAAAAGATGAGGAATACACAGGCAGATACTTTATCCACCAGAAAAAGCGTTACCGAAGGCAAATAACTTGTTTGTTGATGACTTATGCCTTGGAGCAGGTAACTGTTTATACCAAATGCACAAACTTAGAATCATAGCTACAGAATTCCAAGACTTTATATTAGTTTCTGCTCGTAATTTCTGTGCCATTGCACATTTTGGAAGCCTAAGTACTTTTTTTTTTTTTTTTAAATAGACATTTTTCTTCGATCTCTTTCCTGTCATGTCTAGAACCCAAACATATTATTTCAGCCCCATATAAAAATTGAGGGGGAACCATTACTGTATAAGCTGTGCTCATTGATTACAGATGGAGTCCTCCAAAATCCCTTTTACATTTCCTTGGACCTCCAACTGTTGTCTTGGCTCGTATTTGTTGGGCCTCCAAATGGAGTTTCCAGTTTAGATTTTCATGGAAGATCATACCTAAATACTTATAAAAACAGGCTTCTTTCACTACAATTTCCCAAAATCACCATTTAAATGGCTTACTCTCTTTTCCCAAATACCACGACGTTGGCTTTCTCCATATTTATAATCAGTGAGTTTGCCATACAATAATTACTGAAAGCTTCGAGCTGCCTTTCAAGCCCCACCTGAGTTGCATCTAAAATTGCCAGATCACCTGCATACAAAAGATATGGTACATACCTTCCCCCCATTCACTGGGAGAAGGCATGAAGCTCTGGTGACATTGCCAGTAGACTGGCAAGATAAATTGCAAATAGGGTTTGCTGAAGAACATTCCCTATTGGAATCTTCCTCGATAAGGAACCATTCATATCCAATTCCACTAATGCCCATTATCTTTGTGTAGCTCTTCCAGTATAGCCAGAAGACCGTTGGGTATATTCATGTTCCTTAATTTATTCCACAAAATATTATGATTTAGTAAGTCAAATGCAGAATGAAAATGAACAAAGCAACACAATTAATTCCCTGTGTTTTGGTTGTTTTCTGTCCCATTTACAAAGACTAAAACATTGATCAATAGTGGAAAGCCCCTCCTTAAAGCACCGTCTTCAATACGGACTAAGTCGTTGCTCTCTTTCCAGTCCTTCAAATATAATAATATAGCTTTGGAGTACAGTTTGGCTTCCAAATCTGTCAAGCTAATTAATCTGTAATTTTTAGGGGTTTTGGCATCATTTCTCTTGTGGATTGGATTACAAATTGCCCCTTTCCAACTAACTGTGAAGGAACCAGTTTCGGTTACTGTCAGAAACACTAAAGAAAAAAACCTTGCCCACCAGGTTTGCATATTTTGTATAATGACCGCTGGTAAATTTTCGGGGCCTGCCACCCTTGCTAGATTCAAGGAAGATATTATCTTGTTATTGTCAAATACGACAGCACATCCTCCTCTGGTCTTGCTCATTCCCTTCTATTGTGATTGTTATTGATTTTATAAATTTCACTCAACTAAGCGATGCAGACATTCCATGGGACCATGCACCTGTAGTACAATTCACCTGCTTAGTCTAATCTATACAAGTTTCCAAGTTTTTAGTATCTTTCGAAGAGATAATCTCAAGCATTTCATCTTAATTAGCCCTATAATAAATATTTTTTTCTTTTCTTTTCTTAGAGCTACATATTCCTCTTTGATTGCTTTAACTTGTTCCCTTCACACATTTTGTTGAACTTTTTGGTCTGGTCTTTCTTAATTTCTTTTTTAGAACCCAGCATTGCAAGTCATACCAAGGTTGATTTTTGGACATTTTTGTCTTTGTTCTCAGGGAAGTAGCACTGTACTTACCAGTATTACTAAGCAGCTTGTCACTTTTAAAATCATAAACTTCCACCAATTCAGTATTTCACTATAATCTTTACCCCAAACATCTAAAGAATGTGTGATTTTCAGCTGTGCCAAAAGTTCAAGATTCAAATTAAATTTAGAAGTCCCCCAGAGGCATCCCCTTAGCCTTTTTGCGTTATGGCTATTTAAGGAAGTATTTTGATGGGCTTGCTCTATCTTTTCCATTTGGGTATCCTTATACAAAGCCTGTTTAGGCCTTTCCACCCCCGCCCTGAATTAAATTTATAGCTAGCCGGGAATAAAACTCTGCCTTTGTAATTTCTCTACCATTCTTACTATTGCAGAAGCCCACTTATTTGATATCCTTAGAGGAAATATTGCATAATGTTGAGCAATTCTGGAAAGCATGCAGCAAATTTGATCCATCTATTCAGGAGAGTCCATTTTTGTATTTTCTTCTCTCCACTTAATACATTGAAATATAAATACAGGTTTTCGAAATCAGGCTTATGTAAGTGGAAACTCTTCTCCCTTTTGTTTTATATGATATTTTTTATGGTATATTTCCTTCCATAACCCATATTTTTTCCATTTCTTAATCTCATTTTCCTTACTCAGCTCCATTTCTTCAATCTTTTTTACATATCCGGTCTAGCTCACTGCAACAACTTGTGTTCCCTCTGAACAGCCATACCGCTCCCATGCAGCCTCTTTCTTCTTGCCGTGGAAGAAGAGATTGAGAGCACACACAAAAGGGAAACAAAAGAGAACAATTATCGCCCTCTAAATATGAATTGGCCATGAACTTTATCAAGCCTCTCAACGCAGCGCCATGCTCCAAAGACACTAGAACGTATACCCTGCTGGTTTAGGGTGGTCAGAGCTGGACGAATTGCCTGCTGATGTTTTTGAGAGATGGGGTAATTATTTGTAAGGGGGCTATGCATATATGTTGACTGTGCCAGGAATGCAAACACCAGAACAAACAGATTAATTGAAATCAATTTTTGAATAGTTCGGAGTGGCTTTGTAGTGCTTTATGATTATCACATAAAGTGATGGTGAGTGAGCATACGAAACTGAATGATGTCTGAGTCAAGAGGCAGTAGATGATGTTCTTTATGCTTATCTTTCTCCCTCAGGTACTGACCTAGTGCATAAGGAAAGTGAAATTTGTGTGCTGCTGCATACTTGTAAACATCATTCCTTGAATTAGCAGAAGGAAGGCCAACAGCCTATTTAAGCCCTCACTATATTCATCCAAACAGCAAATAGTGAGAGAAACCTAAAATATAAGCATTTTTAAACAGTTTTGTTTCAGCCTCCATGGTGCACCGACTGGTTGTAAAATTATATGACAGTTTCACAAGAAATAAGGGCCTTGGATGGCCTATAGAGCTGGGGCTTGCCTCACACATCACTGGTTGTGCCCAGCACCACAAATCTGCCAGAGGACCGGAGTTCCAGTTTAAATTAAATAAAGCACTCCTTGTCGTAATACTATGCTTTTTAAGTTAACTTAAAAAATGTATGCAGAATTTATTGAAAGAAGCAATGTATACTTTTGTGATATACAGAAGAGCGCACCAACCTACACCTCATGCCCTCACCTTCTCTTCTAAGTGCCTCACTTATTTCCGACCTAATGCGGAACTGCCCCCTGGAAATCTCTGCTTCTTGTGGTAGAATATTCCTGGTGCATTGATAGATCTTTGTACTTCCCGCTAGCAGAATAGGAGGAAGTGCTTCTGGTGAAGGATTGACTTGCACTTGCAAAGTTTAACTTTACAAAATGGCAGAATACAACTTGCGGACAGCACCCTGTGAAGTACATGTATGGGAAGATGATAGGTGGCTGAGTCCCCTCCGCTCCAAAGACCATGAGCCCAGGTTTGTGACCCACAACCCCCCACCCTGGTAGAGCTGTGCACATGCCAGGAGCACAGGATATTTTTTTTGCAGTTGCAGTGAGTGAGTGAGGTGCACAGGCAAAGTTGTGCGTCTTCTGATTTGTTGGTCAGCTGCATGGTGAGCCCTGAGGAAGGGTCAAATCCCAATCCTGCTGCTCTACAAGTAGAGCCAATGGGATCAAATTATGCGACAAAGTTGCCAAAATTTAGCATAAGAGAAATTCTAATTTTTTGTCAAATTGAAATTATTTTCCAAATTATGCAGTTATCGCAAATTAGGCAGTATGTGGAACTATTTTCTAGATATTTTGGCATTTTAAAACCTATTGTTTCAAAGTGAATACCAAAGCCATAGCAAATACTGGCTTCTCCCAAAAAATATTCACATTCAACAGATACTGTTCAGAATTGCATTAGCCAACTATTTTAGATTGTGCCTCTTCTTTTTTTCTTTTCTGTTTTAATTAGCGCAAACTCGATCCAAATGTATTGGAGTTATTTATATGAGCACCAGTTACATTACACAAGGTTGCATCTGTTTTTTAGCCAAAGGGAGATGAAGTGATTTGCCCAGAATCACAGGATATTGAGCCGATACAGAGACTCTAACATGGTTCCCCAATTCCAAAGTCTGCAGCTATGGCCGTAACCCCACATCCTTTCTTGCTCCAAGAGTGAAATAGATTGTATAAAACATACACACTATTACACTCTGCAGAAAAGTAACCTGCTTATTCAAACTGACTGTGTGGTGTGTATGATGTATTTTGTGCGTTCCATTTATGTTCTAAAACTTGCCTTCAATTTCAAGATCCCAGTCTAAGACCTGCAGAAACGCCTATTTTCATTAAGAAAGATGGTAGAACAACATAGTATTATTTATGTTTCTCAATGAGAGATACTTTAGGGTTCAAGACAATGGATGAAAAAAAGGTATTAACTCTTTGGGCGTCTTCCCAATGGTGAATAAAGCAGCCTTTTCTAGTTTTACCACTCTGTTACTTCTTAGAAATAAATGCAACAAAAGCGTAAGCGCTCTCCAAAGTAATTTTGCATTCAGTGAACACATTTATGACTGTTAATAAGTTTGTTAAATATTCAATAACTTTGCTTATTTAACTAACCAGTAGTGGGATGAACTGAACCATCTTCTGAAAACCATTGCCCAGTTTATGTGAAGAACTTTGGCAGATCTGAAAATAATCTGGACAAAGCCGAAAAAAGTAATTTTTACTGAAATAAAGATATATATTTTACAACTGGATCACTAGAAGCAGCGGAGAACATACTTATTTTGCGGAGAGTTGTTTTATAGTCATCTTGGCTTGGCCTTCTTAGCCTTTTACCTCACATACCATCCATACCCTCACTGCCACCATCCCATAGGTGTGATAGGTCCTCACCACTATCACTCAAATAGTGACCCATCGCTACTCTTGATTTTGCATGCAGTTAATTCAATTCAATTCGTTCTTTATTCGGATAAAAGATATCCATAAAAGTACAGAATAAAATACCAGCACAAATATGCATTAAAAACAATGACAATCGACATACATAAAAACAATGAACGCATAGCTAAAAGCAATAGGCACACAAAAAACATATACATAGTGCAAAAATCGATACGGCAAATTCATCATAAACTTGTAATTTAGTTAAAACCAATAACAATGATATTTCTAAAAACAGTGTGAATCATAAAATGTAGCAGCATAATGTAATAAAGCGCAGACAATTTAACTTATACAGTGCCCATAGAGGCACGGGATCGAACAGCCAGTCTTAAAAAGGTACTAACATGAAGGGTTAAATTTTCCCCATTAAGCGTAACAATATCCCTGTAGGCCGCCTTAAAATCAGTAATGGCCGAAGCCTTAAAAAAGGGAATCAGCAGCTGTTTACTATATATTTGGTAGAAGTTACAAAAAAACAGAAAATGTAACATGGATTGATTACCGCGGTTTCCACAGGGGCAAGGCATTTGCTCAAGATTGATATTAAAGCCCAAGGGGAAGCACAGTAGGTATTTTAAGGTGCCAGCCCTAAGGCGAAAGAGCAAGCTTCGTTCCCAGCGGTTGGTCACTTTTAAGAGATAACTAGCTGGGAATTTTGTAGGGGGGCCGTCAACTTCCACCATAGTTATATACCGGGCGACTGAGGATTTCAAAATTTCTTGCTTATATCTCAAGTCGCCGTAATACTCATACAAAGACTTCTGGATAATCTTTTTGTTAATGCCTGCCATGGTGCTTGGGTTTGTGAAAATATGCAACAAGTTTACAGTGGACAGGCTATTCTTAACGGCCGCCAACCATGGTATGTCATAGCCCTTGTTACATTTAAGACAGTCAACTATGATTTCTCTAGTTAACGTGGCTGCTGGATTTTGCCATACTTTTATCCAGAAAGTGGCTGGGCGGGTCCTAATATAATCCTCTATAAAGGACAGTTTTAACTCATGGTGGCAGACAAAGGATGAGGAACAGATCGGTGCCCCCAGAACTCTCCGACAGAATCTATTTTCTTCTACCTGGATACTGTTGCAATTCACCTGGCCCCAAACTTCAGCTCCATATGTTGCAGTAGGTAAGCACTGAGTTTTGTATATTTTCAATAGAGATAACACTACCTCAGTTCTTCTAGGTTGGGGAAGGCACAGGATCGAATTAACGGCCTTTAAAAACTTGCTCCGGCTATATGCCAAATGAGCAGCCCAAGAGCCAGTATCTGCAAAAACCAAACCCAGATATGGAAAAGTGCGTGTGCATAACAGTTTTTCAGAACCAGAGGTAATTACATTAACATGGTGTTTTTTCGGGCCACAACTCATTAAAAATGATTTTTTTAAATTTGTACCAAGATCCAGCTTATTCATAAAATCAACAAAACCCCCAACTAAAATGCGCAGAGCGTTAGGTGTGCGGCCCATTAGGACCGCATCATCCGCATATAATAGGGCAGGTAATTTATTACCGTTGATCATCGGGACGTCCATAGTCAGTGTAGACAACTCATTATGCAGCTCATTAATGTATAGAATAAAAAGCAGAGGGGCCAGCATGCAGCCCTGCCTGACCCCTCTGCCAATAATAATAATCTGAGACTGCCCCATCCCTACTGATCCTCACCTTTGCCCCCAGGTCCCTATGTAAATAAGCCAAAAAGTGCACTAAGTCCTCATCCAGCCCATATTTTAAAAGACATAACCATAGGCGTGATCGGTTTACAAAATTAAATGCTGAGGTGAGGTCCATGAAAGCTAGGTAGATGGGAGACTTCCGAGCTATTGTGTACTTGCCAACTATCAAATGTAGATTGAGGCATTGCTCTACCGTTCCCAATTTACTTCTAAAACCTAACTGACATTTATTTAAAATACTTTCATCCTCAGCCCAATTTCATGATTTTGTTGAATAACACCCGCCCAAGTATCTTAAGTGTATTATCGATCAAAGAGATCGGTCTATAACAACTGGGGTTGGACCTGTCCCCCTTTTTGAAAATTGGGACTATGATACTGGTCGACCATGTGCTGGGGATCTGGGAGTTTGTTAGGTTGTTAAAAACATTAAGTAAAAGCGGTGCCCAAAACTCCGGTTTAAGCTTAATGAGGTCAATAGAAAGCCCATCAGGACCAGGGGCCTTGTTACCTAAACTTTGGTCAATTGCATCCTCAACTTCAGATAATGATATCTGGATTCATGTAGCAGCTTGAAGGTCTATATAGACCTCATTCTGAGGAGAAGCTGTATATATTTTTGAGAAATGGGCAACCCAAGCATCGCTAGTTATATTACAGCTTAGGGGAGTTAGAGTCTGGCCCATAGTTCTCATGTTTTTAGCTGCTGCCCAGAAGCTGTTTGTATTGTTTAATCTTGCGGCACAGGCCAAATTATCCCACTGTTCTTTCAAGATATCTCCTCTTTCCTCTGCTTAACCACTTTGTTATATTGATTCCTCATTAATCTGATAAGGTTTGCATCCCTGGGTGTAGCTGACAAGGCAGCACGAAGCTCTCTATTGGCCCGTGAGCAAACGCTATTAAACCACTTGGGATTGTGGTTATTATTAGGCGCAGGTTTTGAGATCATTTGTTTAATGCCTGCGCATAAGTGGGCAAAAGCAGCAACTACCTCAGGGTTAGGGTCAGTAAGCGACAAACACGTATCAATAAGTGATGGATAAGATGTTAACATGTTCGAGAACACATTACTGTTGTCGATACCTTTCCAGATAATTCTTAGATTATCAGTTGAGGATGATAGATTACAGGCCCCTGGTTCTGCATTAAAATTATTTCTAAGGGCAATTCTAAGCATAACCGAGGTTGGGTTGTGGTCCCCAAAAACAACAGGTATAACCTCAGCTCTGGCTAAAATATCTTCAAGCGTGGCTGATATAAAAACATAATCAATTATTGAGGCACATCCACGACCTCTGTAGGTGGGTATTGAGCGACTGTCATCATGATGGTTTATGGCTGCAATATCCATCACATTTAATAAGTCGTGATTCGACAAGTAATCCAATAGTTCAGTCCCCCTTTTACACAGATTTACATATGGTTCATGGACAGTGTCCAATTTAATTGCCCCAGAGATCTTAACATTAAAATCGCCACCCAGGCAGATTCCAGCTAAATTCTGGTACCCTATTAGGGTTTGTATATCTGAGACAAAATTAAAAAGATTTGCAAAAATCATGTTAGGTACACTTAAAAAGTCATTGTTATAAAAATTAATAAAACAAATAGAAGCCCCCGTGTATATATCAGGGCTTGGAAGTTTAGACTATTTGTAGGGATAATTTTGACACTACCACCAGACAAAATGTTAACCCAAATAGAAAGGCCACCAGAAGGTCGCCCATATTTAGGGGCAAGTGCACAAACATTAAAACATTGAAAGCCCTCGAGGTATAACTCCCTTGTAGCCCAGGTCTCCTGGAACATTAAGATGTCAAATTTATTTACCAGCTTAACCCAGTCCTCATTATCTACTTTGGAGGATAAGCCGGCAATGTTCCAGCTTAACACCTGCAGATGTTGGTCTAGTGGCCCAAAGCGTCTTTTTCAGGAAACAGGTACTGTTGTAATAGAGGCTGGTTCGATGAACATTGGTGTGGAATACAGTCAATCTAAAGTATCTAAGCCAGAGAGGGAAGAAAACCTATTTTGTAACAAGAATGGAGAAATAGCAGGTATATTATGGCTGATATTGGGTTTATAAAAATAGCCTAGAGGCAGTGACCAGACATCCGTAGGTGGGGAGCTGTTATGCACTCTTGACATTAATATTGATTTAACAAGAGCCGGTCGACGAAAGTTAATAACAACACAATCTCACTCTATGGTCTTGTCTGAGGAACCGACCCAGCCAACCCTGCGCACCATCAGGATGTCATTAGTGTTGGACAACCTGAACCCTTTGTGTTTAGCCAGCCAATTAATACTCTTATTGCATAATTGGTCCCACGACTCTGACTGATTTTTCCCTATAGAGGGCACCCCTGCTAAGACCAAGACATAAGGACAGGCCTCGGGTGGTAAGCTTAGAACATCTTTTCTTACGTCAACGGGCCCGCAAACATTGATCCTGGTGACAGGGGCAGGGACGGTACTCTGGGAACTATATGCTAAATTAGCATTATTTGCGGGGGCTATACTAGGTGCATGGTCAGCTAATTGACTAGGTAAGTGTAATGTGTTGGAGTTACCTGGGTTTAAAGTTTTTTCTAAGTGAATAGGAATCTCGGGGAAAATACATTCTTTGACTTTGCGACAAATGTCACAAGGGCCAATTAGCGGAGGATGCATAGCAGTTAATGTTTGCTGTGGCATGCTAAAAGCTGGCCTGCTCGGAGCCTGCGCTTTATGTGACTCCCCCTGTTGTGATAACATTTTGGGTACATTGCTGTGCAAACTAGACTTATTAATTAGTGATTCTAGGCGATCCAAGCGCTTCCAAAGTGTAACAAAATTCCTATCAACGAGTTCCTTAACGCGCTCAAACATGGTATCTACGATAATATCAATTGCAGTGTCTCCCAATTTCATATTATTAAAAAGTGCTGGTGCAAATTCAGTCTGAGTATGAATTGAATGGTTATGCATATCAATAGGCGTTAAAACAGCAGGGGCGCTGACAGTTACTATATCAGTTGCTATGTCAGCTGAGACCGCTGGGCCTTGAATCCATGTGCTTAAAGCAGTACGCTGTGGCTTTAGACGTGATGGTTGCTTCCTCTTTGGGCAGGCAGGCTTATTTGTTTTCCTTTTTCTTTTTGCCCCTGCAATTTCTGGGTTTGGGGAGACATTCACGTTAACGCCAGTGCCAATGTCCTTACAGATTGTCAATGGCAAAAGATCCACAGCCTCCCTAGGATCCCCAATAACCTTGGTACCCTCATCACCCGGTCCGCTTCCCAAGGCTGGCAAGTGCATATTGTATTCGATTGGCGAATTCAGCAACAATGGGGAGCTCGTGAAATCACCATTAATGTTAGTGGGGGTGCGTTGAGGAGTTGTTAGTTCCAGGGACATACGCCTCTCAGTTAACTCAATTTCGGTACTAACGATATTGACAACTCTCTCCAGCATACTATCTATAGAGGCAGGGGCACGTGAACTGGGCATAGCAGACCATTTAGCCATGGCAAATAAAATCCACGGGAGCACGCCTTGCTTTACTCACCACACCGATGTCATGTATGATGGTAATTGTCAGAGGGATGGCCCAGCCCGGCCTCCACCGGTCTCTGACGGGCGCAGACGGGCCCGCCCTTGGCCCGGGCACGCCTGCGCGCGTCCCGCACTGCGGGAGGCTGGTTGGTGTTTTACGCGCCTCCTGGCACAGAAAGCAGCGTCGCAGCAAGCGCCGCTGCGGGGGGATGTAGTCACCCCAACGGCCGTTCCCCTCACGGCAAAAGAGTGAACTTGTTGGCCGTTCCCCTCACGTCAGGCAGGTAATGGCGTTGGTGGCCGTTCCCCTCACGGCGGCAGCAAAGTGCACTGGATGCAGCGTCCCACGCTGCGGGAGGCTGGTTGGTGTTTTACGCGCCTCCTGGCGCAGAAAGCAGCGTCGCAGCAAGTGCCGCTGCGGGGCTGCTGGGGGATGTAGTCACCCCAACGGCCGTTCCCCTCACGGCAAAAGAGTGAACTTGTTGGCCGTTCCCCTCACGGCAGGCAGGTAATGGCGTTGGTGGCCGTTCGCCTCACGGCGGCAGCGAAGTGCAAGTTCCAACTCTCAACGGATCACACGAAACTGGATCTAGGATGAGACAACTTCCATGAATCTGGCGAAAAAAGCCGCCAAAGTTGACATGAATCCAAGAGATTTTATTTTGCTTCGAATCAGCTCCTCTGAAATCGTGCGAGACTCGCGTCCTTCCTCTTACAGGAGGTACAGTACAGAGCAGCAGCGTCTGTATCCTTCCGCATCTGAAACTTCTCCATTAGATTCCCGGAAGTAAACGAGGCATGCAGTTAAGAAAAGTGTGTCCACAAGCATAGTGTTGCTGTACACAAGGTAAAAATAATTAGAGGGTATGTTGGCCACAACCATAGCGAACAATGTCGTTTTACTTCCCCTCCTTCCTTTCCTTCTGGATTCAATGTGCATAATCCCTCTACTTTCCTCCCCATTAATATTTTGATGCTTTCTAGACTTCTCTTTTAGTAATCCTGTTAGTAATCCTCATCCTCCAGAACTGGTTTATTTCTTCTCTTTATCAACATTGACCACCTAGAAATATAAACTGTTGTACTCTCTTCCCTTTCTTTCCTTCTCCTTTTTTCCTACCCCATCTTTATCATCTATCGTTCTAGTTCTGCTATATGCCTGACTATTGAGGGCATAAAAAGAATTAATTTGTTTCAATTCCTGCGCAATGTCCTAAGTAAACCTGTTTGGATTATCATATTGTCATTTGAGAGTATATCAGCGTCTAAAATGCCATGCAATGTTATTTGCATTAGGAAGAGAGCATCTATCATTGAATAAGAAACAGCTGTAAAGCTCTCCAAATTCAAGGCTAAGTGCATACTCTCAGACACAAACGATTTTTGAAGGACTTTCCTCAATTCCAGGTCTGTCAGGGTTTTTGAAACAAGTTTTGCCAGTATGCCTAAATGAAGATTCCTCCAAGGATGCTTGTTGTACTTGCTGCTCAGCCAGTGTGAATGTGGTGTGGAATGTTGGAGCGTGATGATGCTTTGGAATGTTGGATGAGTGAGGTTGGCAGTTGGTGTATGGGCTGTGCATCTCTTGGTGGGGCTCTTCATGACATCTTATCTCAATAAATCTACTTATCTAATCTACCTTGGAACTGAACTTCTTCATTGTTTACAACATTTTGGCGATGATTTTTAAAAGAACCTGCGTGTGAGAACTGGATGGAAGCTAAGACTAATTGAAACACAACCTCCTGGAAATTGAAGCTTGTAGCAACTTCTTGGTGAAGAACATCCTATTGAAACTAAGCGCAACGTGTGCAACTACAATCTAGCAGCCCTGAGCCCCACCAGTGACCTCGAGACCGGTCCGCCCCAACCCGGGTGTGCCAGAACTTTGTGTGTCATCTTAGTTTTGTAAGGAGTGTACCTGCGGTGATCATAGTTGGACCGGCGGCGTTCTGCCCTACCTACCACCGTTTGATCGGTCTGTCACAACTCGGCATATTTGGGGCAATTTTCCCTGACTGGTTCTCCATGAGGAGATCAGCTGTCCTGCAGCACTGTGTGTGGTTATTGGTTGCCGGGTCGTGGCCAGCTTGCCAGCTGTGTCTGTTCCTCAAGAGTAGCTCATTGGCAGTCCAGAGGAATTGATGAGGAATTGATTTGACTGACATCAAGAGAGCGACATTTGGCGAGCAACGGAGAGCAGGAAGCTGTGTTTGTGCTACTTAAGAAACGGTTGACCGCTGCTCCTGTGTTTAAACGTTTTTGAGTTTGAGCCCTCACCTGTCTCCAATGTTTCATCCTCGTGCGATGTGTCTTCTCCAGCGCGATCCGCTTCGTCTGAGCTTGTGGAGCGGTGAGAAGCTATGCGGCACTGGGCTGCACGTGCGTGCCTGGAGCCACCCGGGACGCTCCTGGCATACGTGTTGTCAGCGTGCTGCGATCTTGCAAGTGGTTGTGGTTTTGGTAATACTTTGCCTTTCGTCTGCACTTTTGCTTGAGTCACGTTCCTCTCAAGCGGAGTGCCTGAACCTGGAGAGTGTTTGATGTCTCCCTCAGCGTTGCCTGGTGGTTCGTCGAGGCTTGCGCGTCCGTGGCCCCCTAGCTGCTCTGGTGAGGGGTGGCTTCACTTTTAGCGAGGAGTGCTGGTACTTAAACATGTGGAAGTGACATTCTCAAAGCAGCAAGTCTCAAGTGTGTTTTTTTTTTACGTTTGATGTACATTTTAAGCTGGCAGCGGATTTCCATTCTCGTTTTTGGGACAACCAATACTGTTTTCTTTTGTAGTAGTAATCGCTTTACTGCAGGTGCAGTGTTAGAACTCACCCTGGGAACTATGGTAAAACCCCAGACCCTGTTTGTTCTAGCCAAAGTTTATGCACCATATTTGAAGGGATATCGTTTAAATTTTTTTTAACATTTATTGGATGGGAGTTGACTGGGTGTTAGTCACTCGTGTCTACCACTTTTTGTGGTTGGTGGGTGAAGTAGGTATCACCCTTCGTATTGGCGTTGTGCTTGTGAATTGTATTTGTGTTGCTGTGGTTAGATCTCTACTGCACCGTGGGGTTTGGTTTACTTTCATTTCAGCCTGGCCAGCTGGTATGTTTTGTGGCATAAGGGAATTGGTTGGTAATGGAGTGGAGTGCGTGGTGTAGTAGAATGCGGGTTTGATTGTTTTGTGTGGAAAGGGAGTTGATGTGTGTAAGTGTAGTCTTTAAGAAAGCAGGAAGATTGATTTTATCTTGCCCAGTTTGTTGTTTTCATTATTGTGAGTAGATGGGTGGGCATTGTCTTCCATCATTGCATATCTTTTGTTAACATTCAAGTAAATTGTTACATTCTTCTGTGCTTACTTTGCATTGTGGATGTTAACTTGCACGCCCATTGTACTCTGTGTGTTTTTGATCTTAACTTGTATGCCCTTTAGCCATCTTCAGGTCTTTGTAATGGGTCCTCATGTTACCGTGCATGTGTATTTTACCAATGCATACTTTTCCTTGGACCATTGCATTGTGTCTTGTTCACCGTAAAGAAAGGAGATGTGTTGTACTTGCTGCTCAGCCAGCGTGAATGTGGTGTGGAAGGTTGGCAGTTGGTGTATGGACTGAGCAGCAGGAAAGCTGCTCCTGGTGGGGCTCTTCATGACATCTTATCTCAATAAATCGACTTATCTAATCTACCTTGGAACTGGACTTCTTTATTGTTTACAACATTACTCCTCTTCTCGTGCTTCATATTCCTCTTGTGCTCTACCATCCAGTGAAGCACAACCCAGCTGTGGAAAATGAGAGATGTACGGAGCAAGGATAAGCATGGTTCTGGAAGCTCCAAAGGATCTTACTCATGTCCCGAGATCTCATTTCCATTAATTGAGATTGGTTCATGGGGAATGGATGCTTCCTAGTTCCTAAGCAAGACAACGCCAAGTGTTCATGCTAATTTTTTCTTTAAAATGTTTTCCTACAAAATCCTTTATTGAAGATGCTGAAAGAACAACCAGAGAATTTGTCTTTCTTCCTCCTCACTAGTGGAGTTGTCTTTGTGCCCACCTCTGATCCAGAGATAGAAAAAAATAAACCTAGACAAATAGTTCAAAATCATTCAACAGATGTAGTAGCAATATACTTGTTGAGTATGTTTCTAAAGACTATATATGCTACTTGCACCATTACCAAGAAGTATCTTATCACCATGTACAGTCTTCACTTTTTGCTCACTGAGCACCATGTAAAATAGAAAGAGTGGAGAGTCCTCAGTTGCAGGCAAGATAGGCATCTGGTATAATTTCTTTAAGGAAGAAGGGGTTTGTGCCACTAAGAAGCAATAACCCATTTCCTTTAAAAAAAGAACAAGCATTGGCAAAACCAATAGGTCTCGCCTATTAGATCTATTGGCTTTGTCAATGTTTTGTAGCTATTTGTACAGCAGCACGTCTGCTGTGCAGCATTGTTAAAAGCATTGTTAAAAGTAATTAGTACTAAAGGGCTAGGAGGTGGCCAGCGCTGGCTGCGTCATAGAAATTATTATCTAGCGCGAGGCAACGCACAGGTAAGGCGGGAGGCAAAAAAGAAGGGAGTGAGGCGGGGGCGGGAGGAATAAAAAAAAAAAGTGCTACAATGCAGCCAGCGCTGTGGGCAAGCAGATGTACATATGAGGTGTGGCAGGCAGGAGGCATGGGGGAAAGAACACGGAGGGGCAGAAGTCCACAAGGGAGACAGCTGATAAACATGCACTCTTGTTCAGTGCTTAAAAATAGAAGCAAGCAAATGAGATTGACAATAAAGCCAACCAGTTATAAGCATTGGGTGACCTCTAAAGCTCCTGTAAAATAACAGAAGGTCTCTTAAGAGACAGCACATGCACTGCCTTGGCTGCGTCCTAAAAACCAGTACCTCTCTTAAACTCCAGAAGTTCAATGCACCAAAACGACCATCCCTAGAGCAGTTGGTTTCTATGCAAGTATGTTACAGAAATTGTTATGCTGGGACTCCAGCCCTTGAGAGAAAAACACATGTCCACTTAGTCCTGCATAGATGTTGATGAGACGTATTCATTCTTCACTGGTTTACTGGTGCAAACTAAAAAAAAAAGCAGCTAAGCGTTCTTTCGGCGGCTTTCTTGGTCAAGAATGTTATCTTTCTGACAGCATTCCGTGACCCACTGCCATTAATGCCATGCAATAAAAGCTCAAAATGATACCTCCCTGGGAATATAATCTATATCACGGAAGCATTAAGCAACTATTGAAGAAGGCAATTGTTAGTCAATCCAGGCATAAAGATCAGAAATCTTTCAAAATTAAGGCACACAGCAAGCTAGTCAAAAGAAGTTCTAAATTAACAAAGCACCATTTGTATTTTCATCTTGCAATTTCATGGGTGATTAAAAATCCAGTTCATACACCTGTACATCTTACTATTTGAAGTAGCACATCCTTGGAGATACAAGAGACAGTTTGGTTTGCCATTTTTGTTTTTACAAACAAGAGTCACTTGCCCATGGCATATGCTGTGGCCCGGCCTTTGCATTTGACTGGAAAATGTTTTTAATTCAAAGATTTCGGCAAGCAAACGTAAGAAGTTGCATGCACACAATTTATGTTTTAACGGCACTGAACACACACTTTAATAAGCTGATTTCTAAAATGTATCAATGTGTTCTTTAAAACTGTGGATAAACTTTGCTATTGATTGAACAAGAGTGTAAATATTTAATGTTTTTCATCAACTAAGAATAAAATGTTTTCATTCATTGTTCACTCTTAGCATCTCAAAGAAATTGTCTGCTACATACCCTTTGTCTTATCATGGAGAGATGTCATCTTCAAAGTAGTGGTTTCTTTTATTGTGACTTCCAGTTATAATGCAGTAATATGTGAACTGAACTGACTAACTTAACTGAAAGGAACATCATTTTACCCATGGCCTGTTTCAGAAGATTGTATTTGCAGCGCAAGAAGAGGACAACTGGATCCTATTTAAAATGAGGTCGACAAACATCATAGCCATTGTATTGTAATGTATTGTAACAGCATTTATGTAGCGCTTAAACCCCCTAACGAGGTATTGAGGTGCTTTACAGACAGGTAGCACGTTACTCCAGAACCCAGGATTCGTTGCTAATCCAGTAGTTATGTTGCAGGGCTGACAATTCAAAGACAGAGATGTGATTTATGAGCTGAGGTGTAAGCACTTTTTTTTTAGAAATATAACAAGAGATTAAGGCAGACAGACACGCAGCTTAAAGGAGGCTACAATCAGAGGGAGCAGGCATGCAGAGGATGGAGCCGTAAGGTGAAGATGGTTCGATGGACAGGAAGAAGAGAGGAACAATTGCTAGCTTTAAGTCGAGGTCAATTTTCCATGCAGGCTTTCTGGGAATAAATATAGAGGGTGATGTTGCAATCGGAGGATTTAAAGTGGGTATAAGGAAATAACATAATTTGCCTGTGAGATAGCATATTACAGTGTAGCATCTGTATGGGCCCACCTCCCCCCAATGATGACCTATAGTCCCGCTTGGAGTGATTCACAGAAGAGAGGTCCAGGGAAATGCACCGTGCGTGGCTGCTTGCTATGCCCTTCTCGATAACATAGAGAGCCCTCAGCCAGGGCCTCTTAATTCCCTATCTGGCACTGCGTGGTTTTTGACTTTGGTGAACTGTATAATTATTGCACCCGTTTATTGTACGCCAACATTCCTCACTCAGATTCATCCTGTCCACCGCTGCTTCCTATAACCCCACTCCGCCCCCCCCTGCATTTTTTTTTTTTTTTTTTTTGCTGAAAGTTTCAGACTAAATCCTCTCTGCGCTGAGATCTGTCAAGTGATTTCTGTCTAGACTAGAGCAACAAAGCCTGCACTTGCGTTTTCATATTTAACCTCCACCTTTCCAGCATTACTTACCAGTGCCTGCACGACTGGCACTTTCATTACAAAAAGTTACTAAAACTTAGGACGTAATTGAAAATAAAACATTATTTAGGTCAGAGTTTCTGAGCACAAACCAAGTTCTCCCATCCGTAGGTAAACGGTCAGTATTACTCTCAGTCTTTGAATTTGCGTTTTCTTTTGACGTATGCAGAATGGCTTCTCAGTGAAGTACGCAAGCACTCGCTGTAAATTGGTAAAAACTCTTTTTTAGATTTGCACTTTGTGCTGTGATGACATTGTGCAGCGCTGTTTTCGAAGCAACGCTGGTGCTTTAGACATTCCATGTAAATGAAGGTAAGGCCGGCATGAGCCTCCTCCTTCCATCTGCAGCCTGTGCCGCCTCTTTGTTCAGCCTGTCCCGGGGACCCTGCCTTTATGGAACTGTCCCTGTGGACACTTGTTACACGCTCCCTGCTATCTCTGGAGGCAAAGGGACCAGGCAATCAATCGGAACAGACTCCGAGTGACAGCAGAAGTCACCCAAGGCGGGAATGGTTAACCGAATAACAACAGTAACGCCTCCAGAGGGATTGCACTGCTTTTGTGTAGTTTTCGTGTGGTGGGAGGTTTGGGGGAGCCTTTGCAGAGATGTATAATTTCCCCTCTTTGACATGATAATGTCCTTTTGTGTCTGTCTAGCTCCGGGAACGAGCCAGGGAAGGTTTCACTGGCCTGACCGAGCCATTGTCTGATCTCTTGGACCTACTGGCAGCCTGCAACGACGGCAAGGGGAAGGGCCCCTTCCTGGGTCACGTCATCGCCAGCGAGTTCCAGGAATGGATAAAGGAGCGGCCATTGGTTCAGCAGGTTGGTAGCCAGCTGGGGCAGAAGATGGGGTTATTTCAAGGTGAAAAGGCTACTTCATACCGCAAATGGGTTCTCCCAAACATTTTACCAATTCCAAGGAAGCCCCCTCCTCGTTTACTCTTAACAGCCAAGGTAAATGGTTAAACAGGTACCTTGTCTTCACATTCCTCTTATTATTCAGGAAATTCAGCTATTAAACAGCATGGGAGACACCAATCGGAGGACAAGAGACTGCACAATTTTCCTACTGTGGTCTCTAATTGAGAAATTCCACCCATTTACTCCCGTCTTACTCCATACCTTTCTGTGTGTGCAGTTTAAAGCAAAATAACCAAGTATGAAATAGATTGTATTCGTAGCGCAAGAAGAAGGCAACTGGATCCTATTTAAAATGAGGTCTACAAACATCATAGCCATTGTATTGTAATGTATTGTAACAGCATTTATATAGTGCTTAGAACCCCTGATGAGGTGTTGAAGTGCTTTACGGACAGCAGATAGCACGTTACTCCAGAACCTATGAGATTGGTGAGATCATAAATAAATTCTTGATAATGATGAAGGTGAAATATCTAAAGATCCACTGTGGGACACAATAAGTCCCTAATGCTGATGTAGTGAAGTGATAAATCATCAATGACTTACCCTTGGGCCGGTTAACTCGGCAATACCAAATAGCAGTAGGAGTTAACTTCCAAGTAATAGGCTTGACTTAGCTTATATGTTAGCAACTGAATAAATTAGACTCCTGTGCCTGCCAGGTATTAAACTCTTAGTATTAACAAAGCGGCTCCAACCATGTTTTTTCGAGAGGGGGGGCATAAGTTTGGATTCCATCTGGCACCTGTGCTAACTTCATTGCCAACTGTAAAGAACTTGTTCATTTAGTGCAATTATTTTTTGTGTGCAGTTCATTTTTTAGCTGGAATGCTTAGACAGTTCCACTGGTAGGTAGATAGCTCCAGGAATTGTGTTCATAGGGTTGCTGGGAATTCAGTGGAAGGAATCAAAGTGAAAAACCTCTTCACACAATTTACTTGTGAGCGTTACTTCCAGATGGGCCCTCCGGAGCTCTGAAAGTCTGTAGTAAATCTGAGGGCATTTCTTTTCTGAAAATGCGGTGCTACTTCAGCCATGAGATACCTCAGGCCTATAGACGAAGGTATGCACTATTTGAAGTATTACCAGTCTCATCCTGAGAAGTAAGCATAGTCTAACACAGGCCTAGTCACAATGGTCCCACACCATCTAACACCAGACTGGATTCAGGGGTCAGTGTGGCCGAACATCAGGATGTGCCTTGGGTTGCTTCAGAAACTGCAGTCATGTAATAGACTTAAGCAGCATGACCAGACCTATCCAGGTGTGATCCTTGTGTTGTGATAGCCATGTCAGATTTTGCTTCAATGGAAGATGAGTATGGAAACTTGAGGCAAGAAAATACAAACGCAAGTGAAGCAAAGCTGGTCCACGTTTAGCCTCTGCACTGCGAGGTTCTGCTTTAGTGGAGGTTTCTTCTCGATTTTTAAGGGGCTGTACCTAAGAAACATCTGGCAGCCAGGTGAAATGAGTCTAGGATGCTTCAGTTTCACAGACAGTAAGTACCACAGTACTAGTCCAGTCTTTATGGTAGGGACCATTTCTTCTATAAGTGTAGGAGAATAGTATGGATATAATGCTCGCTCTTAGCCTATAAATCTGGCAAGATGTGCTGCAGCCAGTGCTGTGTATCTATGGTACTAAGCCTGAGAAGACTGAGAGCAGTATTGCCAGCACCCCCAAAGGTCACTTGTTATTCGCTTCTGAAGAAGGTTAACAATACTGAAACACATGTCTAGAAATAAACTGCAATAGCTGCACCAACAATGGTGAATATTAAAGACCTTCAACTAAAATGAGTGTTATCATGCACTGCATTTACCACAATCCATCTGGGCTAATTGTGTGCTGGTATGCCAGGTAGTGTACTCCCTCTTTCTTTTATAGTAGCTCACCTGTACAGAATAATCCATAAGAAAATTATTTAGACCCCTAGACACAGAAACAGTAGAACAATGCCTACCTGCAAAGTTTGGAATAATCATATGGTCAGAATGAAACAATTGATATACATTAACAAGATCACATTCAATTGTAGCGCCATACAATAATGCTCTGTGTGAATCAACAAGCGAGGAAAAAGAAATCTTATCATCCAGTGCCAGGATATCCCTCGTAGGTGATAGTGCGCTTTACAGATACACATAACAGAAAAAGGATTGGGAAGAGTTGGAATAGAGATAATCTTGGCATTAGAATTGCCAGCCAACATCACATATGTGGCAGATAAGGACCACAAAAGATGTAGGGAAGTTGTCCACCATATTAAAAAGCATATAAAAATTATAAAAATTGCGACTCCGATAGACATTCATTGTAAAAATGAAACAAATACAACCGCAAGGCATTTTCCTAAAAAACAAACTGTTGATGCCTGAGTGGCAAGTGCTAAGAACAATGACAGAAGCAAAAGGAACAAATGATGGACAGAATGCTGAACAATGCAAACATTTACCCCCAGTCACAAAGATCTGGGTTCAATCCATCATTCTTTTGCTCACAACGCCACCCCAGTTTGGACCTAGCCGTATGCAAATCAGTCTTGACCCTGTTTCCTCAAGGTAACAGTCCAGCCCGAACTGCCAAGCCAGGCCCTCCCTGAACCATAAACAAGCATCCTGGGACCGGTTTCGGGGCATCACCCCTCATACAGCCAGGCTAGCTTGAATCCAGTGGCATAGTGAGCACGAGACCCCCGTCTGGGCTACTCTTCCCACTTAGGGTGACAAAAGGAACAAATGAGGGATGGAATGCTGAACAATGCAAACATTCACCCGTGTCACAAAGATCTGGGTTTAATTCATTGTTTTTTTTGCTCACCACGCCACCCCAGTTTGGACTCCGCCATATGCAAATTAGTCTTGACCCTGTTCCTCATGGGAGTGGGAAAGGTATGTCCAGACGTGGCTCCCGTGCTCACTGCACCACTGGATTCAAGCTAGCTTGGCTGATGAGGGGGTGATGCCGATTTTAATTGACAACCAGAGAATCATCTTATTCTTAAGTTGAAAGGTGGCCTCGGTAGTATTAGGGGGCAAAACAGGAACGGTGGTCAGAATTATAACAAAAGGCCAAGCTTCAGGAGGGAGATGCAGAGTCTCAGGTGGAGAGATGAATACATTAGACCGACCTGCAATGTCAGTAGTGGAAGTAATAAAATTGAAGGTGGTCTGTTAGCAGCCATGCCTGGAAGATTCAACAGGCTGGGTGCCAAGAGGGGTGAAACAATTGACAGTAACCGGTGCAAAGAAACAGGCCAAGGAAGCACCGATGTTAGGCTCATGAGAGCCTAGTAAAGCACCATTGGTGTGAGAGGAATTATGTACAACAACTTTGGTGGAACTTGGCTAAGAAAGTAAGGTAGACGCATGTATGACAGCTAACCAGTATGTCTTAGGCATGTTCAGTACAAGACACCTGTCTTCAGCTGTCTTAAAATGTGACTCAATCACAGAAGTAATTTTCCCCAGCATGCTGTCTAAGAGACATTTACCTATAGGTCCTGACAGTAACTCATCTGGGTTTTTACAATGACACTCAGGCACTTTGAAGCATGCGCTAGACAATTTATTCTTGCATTTAGCTGCAGGGCTGGGAAGAGGAGCAATAATCTTGTCGCATTCAACAAGTGGCACTGCATCAGGGATCATGGCAGAAAAGGGCATATCCGAAGAAATAGAAGGCCCTGTAGTTGTAAGTGCTGCATTGAGGATGTTGGTGGTGATGGGGAAAAAATTGGAAGACACTCCACCGATGGATGCCTCTCTGCCAATTCAGTGCCTTTGGAGGTTACCTCAATGGCATGCTCAAGAAAAAAGTCAATGGTGGAGTGAAAAGAGTTGTTATTAACTAGCCTAGAGTTACCTGGAGTCTTATGCTTCTCCATTGAACAAGACAGTACTGAGTGAGAGAGGGTAGCCAAAATGGGATGGCCCAGTCGCTACCTGGCATAGACATTGCATGTCTCACTTTTCAACCTCCATCTCTGTTTTATTTATGATGCTTTTTGGATGTTGCCAGCAGATGAATAGAAAAGAGGCCGAAAGTAGTGACTCTGTAAAGAAGCAGGTCTGTCTAAATGCATCAGGTTAACATAGATGCAGTCCTAGTAGACCATAAATTTAAAAGAACTTCGGGCATCCTCCTTTTACACAACCAGGGAGCCATTTGATCTATGGGAGAAGGCTTCAATGTTTATCTTAAAGTAGTCGTAGTTCTGTTGACACAGTAGTCTTGCTCCTAGGTATTGTCTTCTTACCTAAACCTGAGGCCCTATTATCTTTTTGCAGAGTTCCAGTATAATTTTGATATTTTCTGTTTTATTAAAAGTTGTTGTTTACCTCATTCACTGATGAAATTCAATACAAATGCAAGATAACAGTTATAAGTGCCATCCGTTTTAGTAGTCTCCACCAAGCTGCCCCTTAGCTTTTCCAAGACATGGAATGCTTTCCTGCCCCATACTGGTTGGATCAGCATTTTAAGATTTAATGAGTATCTACTACAAAGAGGATAAATTGTCTACTAATCAAATAGGGAAGTACCAGATCTTCTCAAAAGGCTATTTCATCACTGCAGGCTCTTCTGATCAAAATAAAGAAGATTGTTTTCACCTCTGTAATCATAAATCATCAGCTGGGCCAGGAGATGCAGCACTAAACAAGTTCTATTAGCATTCATTCGCTTTGGCCCTTGTATACAAATGGAAATTAAAATCTAAAATAAAAATCAGTCAAAAAAGACGCAACAGAAAAGTCGATTACAAAAGACATGGAGAGCTGAAAGTGAAATAGAGAAGATAAAGGTGTAAAAAAACAATTTTGTTGTGTTTATTTCAGAGGAACCCCCCCACCAATAAAACATACATAAAGTACAGTATAACATTTCATCAATTTCCCTGCAATATTAGAAACAAAACATCTAACAGCAATTATTTCATCTGTAATACTAAAATCTTAAAATACTTCAATTGATCTACATCTTATCTGGCAAGTGTACAATAAATATCTTGAAACTGCAAAGACAATTCACTCAGTATTATCTGTTCTTAAAATTCGAATTGCATCTGCATAGTGTCTCGTGCCCAACAAGCGACAAATTGGGATTAACCAGATTTTCCTTAAATGACTGTTAACTGGACAGAAGAACAAGAAATGCACTTCAGCCTCAGGCCATAGTTTACATGAAGGACACATGTGTCAAATGGCAAGCTTTTTCCATTTGCTGCAAAATGTATTCATTGAAAAAATCCTTTATCTAAATTTTAGAAAGATCGATCTCGCTTGGGGTGGTTCCATATGATCCATAAACATTTGAAATTCCTGCTCCCCTAGCGATAGTGTTCGATAATTTATTCAATAGGAAGCCCCACACAACCGGCTCTGAACGATAAAGGTCTCTAGGAATCTTATCCAATTCTGAAGCTTTCCCAGCTTTCATGCTTTCTATGGCTGCTAAGGTCTCTTCCATAAAGAAAGAGACTATAGATGCAAAACTCTAGCTCACTTCATTCAGTTGTTCTCCCTGCCTACCTTCACGCTCTCTCCTGCACTGATCGGTTTAGAGATTACTGAAGTGTTGTGTCCAAATCTGTTATTAACAACAAAGTGGTCCCTAGGGAGGGAAGTGTAGCCTTGGACTTCCACAGCAATAGCGATGTAAAGAACTCTTCTGTAGGTTTATTTCAGTTCTGCGATAAGTGCATTTATTTAGTTACTTTTTTCATGAATGACACAGCATTCAAACTTTTCTAAAAATATGTACAAGGTGCTCCTACAGAGTGTATGCGCAGTGGGAGTGGGTCAAGTGATTAGAATCGTGCTTGTGTTATATACAAAATATGTGCATGTGACTGATTGTGACAGTATGTTGTTACAAATGGCACTCACAGTATGAGCGTCAAGAGAAAAATCAAAATTTAAAACCAGTCCACATAAGTTTTCTTTGTCGACGTGTCGACCCCTTAGCACAATTATTTAGAATGGGGTCATCCTCAGGACAGAATAAGAACGGGAGACACCTACAAGTATAAGAACCATATATCAGAATTTGAAATTTTGCGTACATATTCAGCTCAACTGCAATAAGATGACAACGAAACACCTAAACGCACATACCAGGTAATTGGGACAAAGAAACCCACAACTGTAGATGTGTCGCACGCAGTCTCAGGGAAAAATCTCAGCAAACTGCATCAAGGTAGCTGCAATGAAAAGAACTGTATTTAAAACCAGCTGCGCCCTGGCCCTATATGCAAACAGGTTTAAAATGTTGAATTCAGGCCTACCCAGGGACTGAGACATTGTTCCTTATCTGCATGAATGCCGCTTATGTCCAGTCTGGGGGCTATAAAGGAATAGGTAAGTTTAGAATAGTATATCTAAACAAGAGTGGCGAAATGAGCCAGTGTGGGGAAACACATACCCAAAAAATTAATTTCTGGTTTGGTAGGTATCAAGGTCCCCCCTACAGCACCAGGAAATATTACCTGCATTTATAGAAAAAGTTAAGCCTGTAGGACCACGTGTGTCGGTAGTGTATAACCAATTTGGCCAGTTATAATTTACTTACACAGTGGATACTAAATCTACGCTCTCTGAGCAAAAAGCATGTAAAGTAGACTGCGCACAGGTAACTGTAAGCAAAAGACAAAAAAATTATTATCCCTCTTTTCAGATTTTGGCCACAACTATGTCATTGTCTCCTTGTGGGGAGCCAAAAGTAAAAAAACAAACTCCTTTGTACTTACGCATAGAGTTAGTGTATCTTAATGGTCTCTCCGTGTGGTAAGGAGATAGAAAAAGCCTTCATGAAAGGAAGCTAACTGGGGTGACCAGTCTTAACTACTCCAGCAGCAAGGAAGCTTGCAGCTTCCCAGCAGGTGCTCTGTCCGTGGGCACTCAAAGTGCTCCTGTCCTGCATCGGATAGTAACACGTGAGAGGAGCAGCAGCACCCTGCATGTGGGCTGTCCTCTGAGCTTACGCGGCTGGCTCCAGCAGTGATCGGAGGTGGTCCAGTGCTCCTCCTGCATGACAAGTTCTGCGCTCCCCATCGGGGGGGGGGGGGTTGGATTCCGATTCTCCCAGTCGGGGTCCCAGTGATGTGGCGATGCACCCTTGGTGTCCTCCGTTCACGAGGACAATTCAGGTCAAATCCTCAATGCTTCCTTGTGACATAAGGGTCACACGACTTCACAGTTCTCAGGTGGCAGCCAGTTTCCCACAGCAATCTTGATTACAGCAGCCCCACCTGGCATATGGGGTTGCCGCAACACTGCCAGCCAAGGTGCTGACTCTCATCGCACAGTAGTCTGTACCACAGCGGCCCCTCCTGGCATGCAGGCTGCCACTAGGCTCCTCACAGGCTTCAACCCTGCCTTCATCCGGCAATAAATTACATGGTGGCCCCTCCTGGTATACGGGGTCGCCACACAGGCTCCACTCGCCCTGCGCGGCACTCTGCTCACAGCTATGTTCATCGCGGCCCCTTCCTTTCATACGAGAGCTGTTGATTTGAATCTGAACATGGGCAATGACCTGATCGGTGCAGCAGCCATCTCTTTATACTGGGAGTCCACTCTGCTGAGCTGCCAATTGGACCTCACTCCCTCCAACTCTCCCCTTTTCCTCACAAGGCGCACTGGTCTTGGCAAGTAGTTGGGCACTGGTGCACCAGAGCAGGAGGTCTTGGTTTCCTTGGGAAATGTCCCCTCACCCAGCAGGGAGACTAGCAGGCCTTGGCCCCCAGTCCTGGTCACAGTCATAGGCAGAAGTTTTGCAAAGCTTCCCCTCCTCACACTGCCCGTCTGGCTGCTTTCCTATAGTCCATTTCCAGAAGCAAATGTGATTTAGGGTCTGGATCTTTGAAGTTTTATGTTGGAGTTCTGCTTCTTCTGACATACTCACTTCTCCTCTCCCTCTTTCTCTTGAAAAGCCTTCTGTCACAGCAGGAGAGACTCTGAAGCTGATAGTCCCACAAAACATGCCATGGGAGTGCCTGAAGTTCACTCCTGGATGTCCGCCACAGTGATATTTATATCAAAAGATTAATCCTGGGCTTCCAGCCCTACTCTTTATGATTCCCTTATCAGCCCTATCTCCTTCCTGAGATGTGTTCAGGCCCCTTCCCAGTGATCTATCACTGTTTCAAAGAGCACCCTTTGAAGTGTACGGGGGGGGCGGGAGTCTCTCTCCCTTCTCCAGTGTTTTCCTCCCAGCTCACAGGAATGCAGCAATGCACAAATCTGTCTGGGGGGTTGCTTCCTCTACCTCCTCATTCTTCAGCAGGCAGACCTGGGCTTCCCAAAATGGAACCCAATGTCCTCCATATAATGTACCATTACAGACACACTTGCACTCAGTGTATGCACACACTAAACAGTACTGTTAACTTCCTGCATTGTGCCATCCCAGGCACACATACATTCAGCACACACAACCCCTTGCAGGCACTGGTCAGTACTGTAGCCTTTCTGTATTGTGCCAAGGTGTGCCACATGCAAGCACTTACATTCACCATGCTTGCGCTCCACAACACATCACCCTTCATGTATTGTACTTCTCGCAGGTAAACATACACCCAGTACATGCATTCACCACACACGCACTGCGCAGCACTACATCTCTCATGTAATGTGCTCCTCACAGGTATACATACACCCAATACATGCATACACTGCACAGCACTTCTCTATACACTTCTCTGTACCCTTCTCAGGCACACATACAACCAGCGCAAAGTCACCACTCCTGCGCTGCGTAGCCCTTCAAATTTAACTGATGTAGGCCAAGGGTAAGTTAAGCACACACACACAGCGGAACTTTAATAAGATGAGTTAGCTGGTAGGCCTCACACCAGTGACACAGTTAACAAGCATTGGCATAGCCAATGGGTTCACCAATATGTTTTAGCTTTGTTGTATATTAGTGTGGTTGCTATTTAGTTTGGCTAAAAGTTATTGGTGTAAAGGGGTGCGTGTGGGCAGGTGTTTAATGGACACAAACGCAGAAAGGAATACATGCTTGCACAAACATACTATAAATCTTTCACATAAACGTATCCAAGAAAACATTTAGAAACCAGCATAAATGTGGACATATATTCCCAATGGGCTTTACCCATAATAAAAAAGGAGTGTATACCAACATAAACACATGAAGGAAGGTACGTATGCACAAATGGGCATTAACAAACTGATATAAGCCGACACATACGTCTACGTATCCACAAACATTTCCTGCAAGATATACAACATGTTTACCTAAAACAAATCAATCATGTATCTGAGTTATTAACTATGTGCAGGAATGCAGAAGTGTACACACACACACTAGCAACACCCTGAGATAGGGCACACGGGAAGCTTCACAAAGCAAGCACATGGGAGCAGGTGTGTAATAGACACAAATGCAAATGGGAGGCATACGTGCCTAAATAAACATGCAGTAAATCTTTCACATAAATGTATACAAGAGAATATGCACAAACACACGTCATTAAAAAAGTACTGGAAGATACGCAGAAAAAGCGGAAAGGTGGACATATACTACTGATGGGGTTTATCCATAATAAAATAGGAATGTATACCAACATAAACACATGAAGGAAGATACCTATACACAAATAGGCATGCACAGACTAACATAAGCAGACACATATTTTTACGCATCCACAAATATTTCCAGTAAAGCATACAATATGTTCACCTAAAATGAATCAATAATGTATCTGAGTTATTAAGTATATACAGGAAGGCACACAAAAAAGTACACGCGAGAATATTCAGAAAGGTATATACACATACACTGACCCAAACAAACACCACAAGGTATGGACACACGTACGTGCATAGAAAGGTACAGGGATGCATAATGACACATGTGGAGGAAGGTACACATACACACTGTTGTTCACACAACCCATAGCTAAGGAGGTACACAGAGACAGATCCTACCACAAGCACATAGAAGTGTACAGATAAAGAAATGCAGGTCACAAGGTGCGCCAATATTTTCCACACAAACACAGCTGCACATTAACACACACCGTAGCACTGCTCTTGTCAGAAATGGCAGCACAGAGGCATTCTGAGAATACAATTCTGATGGAGTGGTTCACCACATGGAGGAGGGGAGAGCAGGTGATTGGGGGGGGGGTGCAACACTGCGACGTGCACTTACAGATCCACATAACTTGTTACGATTTAAACAGCTGGGATTGTGAAGGCGCAGCATAAAAGCGACCTGGCGGATTGAGGCCATTCTTGGTGTGAGTGGCACGGGAAGGGCGTGTGACAGGGTAGGCAGGACTTTGGTGGTGCCACAGGGGAAAGAGAACACATCTAGTAACAGGGTCGTGGTATGAGGGCCTGCAGCAGTCGCCATGCCATGCAGAAATAAAGAAAGGCGCGCAGCCTCCCAAAGTGGCTGCCATGCCGTGCATTACAACTGTGAATCTACCTAGAAGTCTGAGGTCTTCAAGCCAGCAGCTCTCTATTATTCCTAGGTTTTCTCGTTCTCGCCTGTGTGGTCGTTCTTTTCAGGTGGTAGCCTCTCAGCTTTGGAATAATCTGCCGCCCGCTCTAAGTCATGCCCAGGATCTCCTCAGCTTCAGGCGAGGCTTAAAAACCTGGCTTTTCATGCAGTAAAGTAGCTGTCAGGAGCGTGCTCGTTCTGTTCTGTCATTGGTTTCCTTTCTCAGCGCCGGGACACTCCTGGGAGTAGCCGCGCACTTTATAAGTGCCCAGTAACATAGCATAACAATCAAACGCTAACACCCCCCTACCTGCCATACCCATGTCAAGCAAGTCATATCCTTCAGAGACTGACCGCTCTCACTGATTACCTCACTGGCAGCGACAGCAGCAGCTCCGGCAACCTGTGCAAGCAAGCGTGCAGATTAAAAGAAAGGGGTGTCTCCTCCCGAAGCGGCCTCCATGCCGAAAGATGAAGTGCAGCGTCTGTGAAGCGGACACTGCACTGCTTATATGCAAAATGTAACAAGCGTGCAGAAAAGTAGAAAGAGGCCTGTCCTCCAGAAGCGGCCGCCATGCAGGAAGAATGGCAGCAGCAACAGGAGAAGGAGGGGCGGGAACAAAGATGCAATAAAATACAGGTGCGAAGCTGAACACACACCCGCAGTGTAACACGAGCAAGAAATAAATTAAAAAAATTGCCCCCCAAACGAACAGATAAATGACCACAGCGTAAAGATACAATACTTGGTCCGTGGGAGGACACGAAAGAGAAACAAACAAATGAAAAGAAGTGGGCGGGCTGTAAGCCCACAAAGTATATACAACAGGTCTCAAAGCTCTAAAAAGGACTTGTTTATTCTTACTGATCACTACTTGTTAGTGCTGCTTAACACCTGGTGAAGGAAGTATAGCCTTCCACCACTATGAGGGTATCGCTTTGGGCACCCCTCCCGGTCCAACAAGACCGCAATCCGTGAGACAGACCAATATCGCGCACACACGTGGTCCATGTTTGCCATAAGACAACAAAAATCAGCATTAGGGATCCAGATATCAGTGTAGTTGGGCATTCAGGGCAGGGGTACACATCCATTGCCATGCAGAGGACTTTTCTGTCCCAATAGATGGGAACTGTCATCAGGTTCTCACTTGTATTCCATGTTGCTGTTGGTATGAGTTCCCTCAAAAACCGTCTGGCGTGTGCTGATAGGAAAAATGGCCTGGCTTTCTAGTAGACCTTTGTTTTTTATGATTAAAAAAAGTATAAATGAGTTCTGAAAACAGGAACAATATCGAGCTCCTCTTAAGAAAGCAAGGCATCGTATCAAAGGGCCCTCCGGAGTCCCTCTGGGGTTTGCCTGCTCTGGCCACATTCATTAGGTGACAGAAACCATAACCCGGCAGAAGACACACCGCCAGCAGGTTTAGGTGATGAAGCCATCATCTTAATCACTGTTTTTCTCCTTTTGTTTATTCTTGGCTCCTGTAACTGTTGTAATTTTGTAACATGTAACTCGCTGATCCTCATGTAAATCGCTCTGATACCTCCGGGTCTAGCCAGCGCTATATAAAAACTCATAATAAATAAATAAACATTGGAAAAAGAAATGTGTGCACTAAGATGGAATTACACTGGTGGCGCAGCAGCTGATTCCTTTATTCTGCCAAGTTATACTTAGATGTGGGTCCCATTTTCATTGTGCCATAGAAATCAAACTATAACTCACTGATGAGGCCTAAGTAGACCAAAACCTGACCCATATGGAGTGGATTTGGTCCGGCAGTTTAAGCTGAATTACTCTTTTTGAAGCAGGACCAAGGTTGATTTTCTTATGACTAGTGTTTGCCTAGAATGATACTGTAGTTAAGAATATTGATGCACTGTGAAGTGAGCCAAGTAATTACCAGAGGCTAAGAATTCAGACTTTCCGCTCATCACCTTTTTGTTTACCTCAGTGTGACCCTCTAGGTGTGAAGGGTGTGCCCAGACGTGGGTCTGTTCCTCATAGGAATCAAGTTATACCTCACTGACAAGGCCTAAGTAGGCTGAAACCAGCTTCTGGTTGCTTGTGCTCCTATATGGAGGGGGACTGACCTAGCAGTTCATACTGAGCTCTTCTATTGGAACATGACCAAGGCTGATTTGCATATGACGGCTCTGTCTAGAATGCATAGTGGACAAAAAATGATAGACTGGAATTTGGATGGAGTAATTTCTAGTGCTTGACATTATATCAAGCATTCCACTCATCAACTTTTTATTTTCCTCTAAAGAAAGCAAAGCATTGTTCCAGGGTCGCCACCTTTCCCCCAAAAATACCAGACGTTTTATATTTTATGGGGTTGCCTGAGCAGCACGCATGCGCTGTCAGCAAAATGTATTTCTTATTAAAAAAAAAAGCTTAGAAACAGTTTAGAAGTCCGCTTATTACTTACCAATGCTTCCACGTCACTCTCGTTTCCTTGCTTCTTATTGATCACGCATCCTGCTTCTCTCAGCTGCTCACCTCCTCCGGCTTTCTTCCCGGGGCTTCTGAACCTGCTTTTGAGCATGGACCTATCACAGCTGCCTGTTTGCAGCCCGTGTCTTTCCCCACTGGCTGTTCGCTTCTCCAGGTCTTTTTTTTTTTTTGCCATGCACTCTAGAAGAGTGCACAGCACTGTACGGTCTTCCCCGACTCACGCCCCACCACCCTCCTCCTGCTGTCCGTAGTTGCTTCTCCTTTCCCTTCAGTTTCCTCATGTTACCCTACTCCCGCTGTCCGTTGCTGTTTCCTCCCACACACCTTCTTGGTTTTGTTTACCCCTGCCATTCCACCTGCTGTCTGTTGTTTCTATTCCCTCCCTCCTCCCACCCCCAAGGTGCTTTTGTAGGCATATTGCAAAGTAGCACAGGCTGCTGTGCAACACAGCTTAAAGAAAAAGCACAGTCAACGCTGGCCATGTCATAGTGCTTTTTTAATTTACTTTAAGGCATGTTGCACCGCAGCCTGCTCTGCGGTGCAACATGTCTAAAAAAAAGATTGACAGAACCAATAGATCTTGCTTAGAATAATCCTATTGGCTTTGCTAAAGCTTGTTCTATTCTGTAATAGCCAAAAACTGGTCAATGAAAAACACTGAGTCTAGAATACTCTGTATTCATTTGTGGCAATATGGCATTTATCCTCCGGTTTGCTTTAATAATTAATTAGAAATCATTTCAAATACTTGTTAGATAGTTGATTCATGAGTTTGCTCTTTTGGGTTAATTTGTGAAAATGGAAAAATAATAGGTGTCACTGCTTTTCCCAATTTTACGTTGCATGGACATAAAAAATAGTGGTTAGGCCAGAAAAATACCAACCAGATGGCAACCCTTAATATTACACTTCCATATTAAGGTTACTTGTTCTCGCCAAACTCATTATGTGACCTTAACCATCACAGGCAGAAGACAGACCACCATCAGGTTGAGGTCATGAGTCCACAATATTAATACTGGAATTTGACATAAACGCCCTTGGATGGAATTAGACTGGCTGTTGATTCTAGTCTTCTGCCAAGTAAAGCGCCACAGGTATCCTGGTGCTCATTATGGGGGAGAGCAGCTGCACAGTTTGCCTGCAATACAACAAGCCTTTGTAGTACCACCAGTTCATAATGTCGTTTTGCACCAGGAGATGTTTAGCCTCACTTGGTGGACACCACAGTGGTAATAAAAAATCCTTCAAAGGGCTGCAAATGAGATAAAAATTTCCCTCAAGAGAATTGCTGTTGCTATACAATATGTCAGCAACAGTTTTTCCAGCAGATCTAGTCCTGCTGATGGTAAATTTACTGCAACTGCCAGGAACTGGCAGAATTGAAATTGCGACTCTGTCAGAAGGTTAACATTCTTTTGGCAGATCAGAGTCCAGAATGGTTTAATAAATTGAACTTTTCTGGATGAAGCCAGAGAGGTCGTTGCTTATTAACTTATGGCCCAAGATTATGAACGGTCAGCAGAAGGATGGCCAAGCTGTTCACAAAGTGCAGGAAATTACCTTAGCAGACAGCTGTCAAGGTGGGAGGTACAGTAGACCTTCTGGAGCCTGAAAGACTCCACTTCCATTGCCAAACTTATGGTAAGGTCTCAAGGCACTATATTGAAGCTGAATGGCAGCTTTTTATACAGGTACTAATGGCTCTCCATGATGTACCCAAAGAATTACCTCTACCTGATGGAAGGGAACAAGAATATGCGTGTTCTGTGCACCCAGAGAACACCACTAGTCTTTGTTCTGAACAGCTCCTGACACTTAAGTCAGAGTAAGCATCTTGAACGTCTGGAGGGGAATCCACCACCCTTTTTTGCTGGTGATGAAATAGTGGGTTTACAACTCCCATTCATAGGGCGGGGCCCCTCAAAAGATGATCCTCTTCACATCCTACACACTGAGCCAGAGCTGGCTTCAATGGTGGAGACTGAGGGTACTGTACAGCCTAACTCTCACAATGAACCCACCCAGGGGTCAAGACTGTGATCATCTGTAAGACCCTGTGTTACTTGTCTAGTGAATTCACATTGTGACTCTGACTGAGGCTACTTACAAAAATGTTGGGCATGCCACAGGGCTCGAATTCCAACGATAGCAAAGGCTTTGATGTTGGGAGCCAAAGCAAAAACAATAGTGTAGCTGTGCTCATTCTCTGGTGGTGGGACTGGCACCTTGATCAACAGAGTTTCAACCATAACACTGTTCACGTCATTCATGTCCTTGTCAGATAATCTTTGCTTCTTATTGTCACCACGAGATGTGAAAGTTAAGGTACCAATTGGTGCCTGTCTATTGATCATCAGTCCCACAGGGTCATAAAAGATATTAAGAGGAGGCACCTCATGCTTCATCATTGATGTATCCTCTTACCCAAGTCGAACATTGTCACCTGGTTGGGCACAACCAAGTCTGGGAGCTCATATATATTCTGTTTTCTGGACAGATGCTGATGTCCAGTTAGTATAAAAAAAATGTATGGGTATACCCTACATTTCTTTATTCAATGGGGACCCATATCAGATAGGATCCAATGGAAATTCAATGACTCCGACATCCTTATATTGCCAACATGTTTCAGCCAATTTAGTAAATGTCCAGTGGGTCACTCTGCATTGATCAGGGCTCCTAGACCTCCCTGCCTACCCCTAACTAATTCTAAAGGTTTATTTGCAAACAAGGAGGCACAAGGCTCTCCTACCTGAACAAATGATAATGATGCAAAACCTGTAGGATATCAGAAGTATATACAAGATATCAATTAGTGATATTGTCATTGGAAGTAGAAACAATTCTACGCCCGTAGGTCTCGGCTTAAGGAGACACCACTCCATTCAAGTTTGTGCTCACAGCAAACCATGCACACACACTTCTAAACGTGAAACCCTGCACCATACTGTGTGTACATTGCATTCCATCAATCCATTTTCTGCTCATATATATACAGCATCACAACTGCATCCATCGCTACTATATATGGCAATTATAGGTGGGTGTTCTCAAATGTGGTCTAATTTACCACTTTTGGGTTTCTAAACAGGCCCCATCAGCTGAGAGGGAGTGGACGCTTCCCTGTAGTCATACTAATGAGAGTAATTATAATAATGTGTTTTATCTGAAAGAGACAATTAGTTATGGATTCCTTACCTTTAGAATTACCTGCACCATACTGTGTACATTGCATTCCATCAATCCATTTTCTGCTCATATATATATACACAGCATCACAACTGCATCCATCGCTACTATATATGGCAATTATAGGTGGGTGTTCTCAAATGTGCTCTTCCTCCCCACTTTTGGGTTTCTAAAAAGGCCCCATCAGCTGAGAGGGAGTGGACGCTTCCCTGTAGTCATACTAATGAGAGTAATTACAATAATGTGTTTTATCTGAAAGAGACAATTAGTTATAGATTCCTTACCTTTAGAATTACCCCCAGGCGTCAGACTTGATCCGGAGAATTTTTTCGTCAGCAGTACCCCTGCGCGTCGAAAGGTGGCGTCGGTCGACTCTGCGTTCGTCGTTGGCGTCCTGGTCGCTGGGATGACGTCGCGGTAGCTACTTAGATGCTGCCCTCGCGTGCTGACATCCGTACTTTCTTTTTCCGCGCCGCGCAGATCCGGAGAGAGCGGTACCTTCAGTCACTTTTTGACTGACTTTTTTGCGACTTTTGTCGACATCGTCTTTGAGTCTATCGACTCCTGGGGCACGTAGGGATGCCCGGTTTCAAGGCTTGCGGATACTGCCGAAAATTGATGTCGGTGACAGATCCGCATCGCGTGTGTCTGTGGTGCCTGGAGCGCGACCACGACCCCAAGTCGTGCTCCGACTGCCGGACCATGAATCCGAAGTCTTTGCGGGAGCGGTCCCAAAAGTTTCTCAAGGCCCGGCAGTCCGCTCTGCGCCGTTCGAGGTTCCGGTCGCGTGGGAGGTCGAGAGACCGGTCGCGTAGTCAACACCACCACTCGTCCTCGAAGTCTTCGCACTCCTCAGGTAAGTCGAAGCACAAGAAGAAGTCGAAGAACAATCATCGCTCTTCGACTTCTCCCCGTCCGTCGGCCGACGCGACGAGGGATGCGGACAGTGCCCGTCCCGCGGCTCCACGGGCAGAGCCCGAAGGGTCGGCTCCCGAGTTTCCCTCCTTTTCCGGGAGCCGGAGCGATCCCCTGCCCAGCTTCGAAGCTTTTACGAAGCGATGCATGCCATCTTTGGGCAGCCCGACTCCGCTGGCGCGCCTTCGGACCCCACAGACTCGGCTGGGGGCCCTGGGCCTTCGACGCCGGCGGCTCCGGCCCCAGCACCGCAGGGTCCCCTTGGATCCGGATCGGCACCGGTCGACCTGATAACACCTCCCCCGGCATCGATTCTACCGGCACCACGTCCTCAGCCGACGTCGGTTGTGTCCCCAGCCGACGTCGACCCCGGCCTCCACCCTGACTTGGACACGGAGCCGGACCGACACCGGATCCGGCACAGACTGGTACTTTTGTACCCCTGTTCTACCCTGGTGCTTCTTTCAGGCCAGATTGGCAATCAGAGGAGGGTGAGGAGGACTGGGAGGGGTCTGGTGACCCTTTAACTGACCAGTTGGAAGACCCAGACTGGAGAGAGGAGTTGGGGGAAGCCAGTGGTCTGGATACCTCCCCAGACCTTGGCATGTTGTCTCCTCCTACCGTGGCTACGGAGGAGTGAGCTTCTTACACAGTTTTGTTGCGTAGGGCGGCCGAGGCTCTCAACCTCGAGCTATCCACGGTGGCAGTCAGGACTAACCTCCTGACAAAGGTGCTTCAGTGGCAGCGAGCTCTTCGGAGCCCCTGCTGCCGTTAAATGAGGCTCTAACTGACATCCTTTTGGGCACCTGGTCCAGGCCCAACACATGGGCTCCTGTGGATAGGATGATTGCCCGACGCCACCGCCCGGCTCCGGGCGACCCCACTTTCCTTTCCCAACACCCCACCCCTGAGAGCTTGGTGGTCCAAGCCTCGACGTCCAAAGGCGCGTTCCCTACCGCACCACCTGATAGGGAATCCAAAAAGCTGGACCATCTTGGGAAGAAGATGTTTTCTTCCTCCAGCTTGGGACTGCGGTCGGTAAACACTGCATGTCTGTTGGGCCATTACACACACTCCGTGTGGGATACGGTGGCGCAGGTGCTGCCCCAGTGCCCGGAGGAGGCCCGGGCCGTGCTCTCCCGTGCAGTCGCCGAGGGGAGAGACGCAGCCAAGTTTACCATACGTTTTGGACTGGACACTAGGCAGGACGATTTCAACGTCGGTAGCCCTTCGACGCTACGCCGGGCTAAGGTCGACTGGTTTTTCCGGGGATGTCCAGGCTACGCTGATGGACATGCCTTTTGATGGCCGTCGCCTATTCGGCGACAAAGCAGACAGTGCGCTAGAGCGCTTAGGACTCTCGGGCTACGGCCAAGTCCTTGGGCCTCTCCACCACCCGCCCTGCGCAGTCTGCTTTTCGCCCCTTTCGTGGCTACGGAAGGGGTGCCCCGCCACGTTCCACCCAGGGCCACAGGCCGGCGCAAGCTGCTCAGCCCCTGCGCGGCCGGGGACGTGGGACTCACAGTCGTGGGTCTGGGCGCCAGCGAGCGGGCCAGTCCACCAATGCCCCCTCTGCAGCAGCCTCCAAACCCTCCTAGTCCGACCTTTTAGGGCCACCAATCGCCAGTGGGCGGCAGGATTCGCCATCACCTCCCCCACTGGCGCACCATCACATCGGACAGGTGGGTTTTGCAGATAGTCCGAAGGGCCTACTCCCTCCCCTTCGAGACTACCCCCCCAGCCATGCCACCTCAGCACCATCGCATGTCGGAGGATCATCTGGCCCTTCTCCAACAGGAAGTTATGGCTCTCTTGGCCAAGGGAGCTATCGAGCGAGTTCCTGCTCCAGAAGTAGGTCGTGGTTGCTATTCCCACTACTTTCTGGTGCCCAAGAAGGACAAAGGCCTGCATCCTATCTTGGATCTCAGGAACGTCAACCGCTTCCTCCGGAAGGAGAAGTTCAAAATGTTGACACTAGCTCAGGTCCTATCTGCCCTCGACCCTGGAGACTGGATGGTAGCGTTGGACTTGCAGGACGCTTACTTTCACATCCCCGGCCCACCGGCGTTACCTGCGGTTCACGTTAGGCCATGAGCACTTTCAGTTTACTGTGCTCCCCTTTGGCCTTACCAGCGCCCCTCGGGTGTTCACGAAAGTGATGGCGGTGGTCGCAGCTCATCTGCGCAGATCAGGGGTTCCAGTCTTCCCCCTATCTCGACGATTGGCTGTTGAAGGCGGGCTCGCCCCAGGCACTCGTCTCCCACCTCCAGACTACAGCGGACCTCCTGCATTCGCTGGGGTTCACTATCAATCTGCCGAAGTCACACCTGACTCCCTCTCAGAAGCTACTTTTCATCGGAGCGGTTCTGGACACGACGCAGTTTCGAGTTTATCCTCCCGAGCAGCGAGTCCGGGATATTCGGGCTATGATTTCGATCTTTCAGCCTCTGTCCCGGGTTTCGGTCAGAATGACCCTGAGGCTGCTGGGCCTCATGGCCTCCTGCTGGTGGCATATGCGGGCTCTGCAGTGAGACCTGAAGTTCCAGTGGGCACAACATCAGGGGAATCTGTACGATTGCGTTCAGATCTCAGAGGGCACTGCACGACAATTGCAGTGGTGGCTGACGAACCAGGATTGGGTCAACGGCAGATCCCTCTCCCTTCCCCAACCGGAGTTCACAGTGGTGACGGTTGCATCACTTCTGGGGTGGGGCTGCCACATGGGAGAGGCGGAGATCAGAGGCCTCTGGTCTCCGGCGGAGTCCGGGCTCCACATCAACCTTCTGGAGCTCTGGGCGATCCGTCTTGCGCTAAAAGCATTCCTCCTCTCTGTCCGGGGAAGAGTAGTGCAGGTGTTTACGGACAACACCACCGCCATGTGGTACTGCAACAAACGAGGCGGGGTGGGGTCGTGGACCCCATGTCAAGAGGCTCTCCGTCTCTGGACATGGCTGGAACATCAGGGCATATCCCTGATGGTTCAACACCTGGCAGGTTCACTGAACGCCAGGGAGGACGAACTCAGCCCCAGGTGCATGATGGATCACGAATGGCGTCTTCACTCGGAGGTGGTGCAAGGTCTCTTTCAGCAGTGGGGAGAGCCTTGGTTAGATCTGTTCGACACCGAAGAGAACGTGCAATGTCAGCAATTCTGCATGTTGGAATTTCCAAGGCGGCACTCACTAGGCGACGTTTTTCGTAGTGAGTGGAGTTGCGGTCTTCTGTAAGCCTTTCAGCCTATACCACTTCTGCCCAGAGTGCTGAAGAAGGTCAAGCGCGACCGGGCCCAAGTCATTCTTGTAGCTCCGGATTTGGCACGAAGAGTCTGGTATCCTGAGCTGTTACACATGGCCATCGATCCTTCGATCAGACTGCCTCTTCGGGAGGATCTTCTGTCGCAGCATCAGGGGACGGTCCTCCACCCGAACCTGTCCAGCCTCCACCTCCTTGCGTGGAGATTGAGCGACGACAGTTGACAGCCTTCGACCTTCCTCCCGAAGTCTGTGATGTTCTCTTGGCAGCCAGGCGTCCCGCCACTAAGACAGTATACGCCTGCAGATGGAACAAATTTGTGGCATGGTGCACAGCAAAGGCTGTGGATCCCCTTTCTGCCCCTCTCTCTGAGGTTCTCTTGTTCCTCCTTTCTTTAGCCCTGCAGGGCTCTGCTCTGGGCACTCTTAAGGGCTATCTCTCAGCTGTTTCAGCCTTTCTTAGGCTTCCTGATCAGCCTTCTCTTTTCAAGTCCCCTGTTGTAAATCGCTTTCTTAAAAGGGCATTACTCATCTTTTTCCTCCTGTTCCCTTCGTAATGCCTCAGTGGGACTTGAACTTGGTTCTTACCTACCTCATGTGCGCTCCCTTTGAGCTGCTACATTACTGCCCTCTCAGACTTCTCACTTTGCAAACTGCCTTTCTGGTGGCCATCACCTCTGCTCGCAGGGTGAGTGAGCTACAAGCTCTTTCTTCCAAGCCTCCCTTTCTGGCTGTCCATCCGGACAAGGTCGTCCTTAGAACTCGACCTTCCTTTCTTCCAACGGTGGTTTCTTCTTTGCACATTGACCAAACCATCACTTTGCCCACCTTCTTTCCGCCTCCGCAACCTTCAAAAGAGGAAGAGAGGCTCCACTGTCTGGATCCAAAACGTGCGCTTTCCTTCTACTTGGATTGCACCAAACAATTCCGGGTGGATGACCAGCTCTTTGTTGGGTACGTGGGCGCTAAGAAAGGTTGGGCCGTGCACAACCGAACCATCTCCAGGTCGGTCGTTCTGTGCACCAAAGCCTGCTACTCTTTGGCAAAGAAGGAGTCTCCAGTGGGGCAGCGTGCCCATTCCACCAGGGCGACGGCAGCTACCACTACTTTGAGACGAGAGTCCCCCTAAATGACATCTGTCAGGCAGCTACGTGGGCATTGTTGCACACGTTTACTAAACCCTACTGCCTGGACAGCCAGGTCCGGAGGGACGGCTTCTTTGGCCGTTCTGTTCTCCAGGACTTTCTGGTGTGAACTTGGTTCGCAGACCCACCTCCGCGGTTGGTATTGCTGGGGTATCTATTCTAAAGGTAAGGAATCTATAACGAATTGTCTTTCAGATGAACAAGTTACTTACCTTCGGTAATGATATATCTATAAGAGACATAGATTAGTTATAGATTCCTTACCGCCCCACCCATCCTCCCCGTTGTGCGAACTGACTTCTAGGGTCAGGGAATACCTTTCAGGGCCCTAGTTTTGTGCACCAGTGGTCAGTGTCTTGCATGGCTCTGCGCTTCTGGCGTGGAATGTCGTGTAAAAGAACTGAGGTCAGCGCGCGAGGGCGGCGTCTAAAGTAGCTACCGCGGCGTCTAAAGTAGCTACCGCGACGTCATCCCGGCGACCACGACGCCAACGACTAACGCGGAGTCGACCGACGCCACCTTTCGATGCGCAGGGGTATTGTTGACGAAAAAATTCTCCGGATCCAGTCTGACCCCTGGGGGTAATTCTAAAGGTAAGGAATCTATAACTAATCTGTCTCTTACAGATATATTGTTACCGAAGGTAAGTAACTTGTTCATTAATGCTTGTTCTTATTCGTGTTGTGGAAACTACTATGATGGTTTCTAGCCAAGTCATTAATCTCCTTGTTGTTAAGATCCAAGAGGTGTTCCCAAGCCTATATCGGTACTGCATATATAATGGGTAATCCATCTGGCTGATTTTTGCTGAACATCTCCCTTTGTACCACATCCAGGACCCCGCTATCCCACTCATTTCATGTGTTGAAATCATAGCCCTTTTGCCTCCTGTAGTTAATCAGTAGGAACAGTTATTTCACGTGTCATTTTTGTCAAAAGTAGACCGACTCGAAACGCAAGTATGCACACTGCATGCATGACAAAAGAGAACATACTACATACAACATGTATCCCTCATAATGCACCCTTTATTTCTTTGGTCTAGCACCGCTCTAATCAGATGTTAATATCTGCACCAGTAAACTCTTTATCACAGTAATGTGGCCCCTGAGCTCAGGTAAAAAAATCTCTGCTGCTTTGGACGCTCGACTGCCAGCGTCCGTATTATATATCATGTACATGCTTATGTCTGCCCCAGTGGTCTCGAACTTCACGTCCCATCACGTGCATAGCGTGAAAGAGTCATGGGAATTATAGTCCCATTTTTTTAATTTTTTTATTTATTTAAAGAGTTTTATATAGCGCTGGCTAGACCCGAAGGTATCAGAGCGCTTTACATAAGGTTCCACATAGTTGCAAACTTACATCAGTTACAAGTTACCAATGATACCAGTAAAAACATTTAAGGAGCATAGAAGAAAAGGAAAATGGAGTGAGACGGGTAAGGGGGTAGGGGAAAAAGGGGTAGGGTATAGATACGACAGAGAGACGAAGGGAAAGTCTGCCCAAGGTCCGGCTGGGTAGGTGACGGCCAAGGGGGAATCCGCAGCCCATCTCCTCTTCAGCTATCAGGTAGCTCCACCGGGCATCGGTCAAATAGCTAGGTCTCAACAGAAAAACATTAAAGGGGTAGAAGGCCAGAAGAAGGGAGCGTAGAGGGTAGGGTGAAGGGGTAGGAGGGGGATACGACAGAGAGACGAAGGAACGTCTGCCCAAAATCCGGCTGGGTAGGTGACAGCCGAGGGGGGATCCCCAGCCCATCTCCTCTTCAACTAACAGGTAGCTCCACCGGGCATCGGTCAAATGGCAGGGTCTCCACGGTCGAGGGAAAGTTTGAAGAGTACCTGTCCTAGAGGGAGAGCAGGATCAAGGTCAGGTGAGGGATGTGGTTAAGATCAGGTCGATGACCAGTTCTATTGTCCAGGAGTGGTGGAGCATCGTGGAGAGACCAACTGAGGCGGCCATCTTGAGGTCAGGCAGGGGGGTTGTGACCTTGGTGTTAAGTTCAGTCGGTCCCCAAAATTCTCAATGACTCAAAAACATAGGGGGTGCAATCTATGCAGTGAGGCGGCAGGAGGACAGGGCCAGTGTCCGCATGTCTTCAGAGGGGGTGAGTGATGCCTCCAGAGTCATTCTCGCATAGCCAGGGAGCAAATCTGGGTCATCCTTATAGGTCTGGACAGTAGATACAATTTCCGTTCTATTATGTGGCATTAACGCCGTAGATGCAAACGGGGGATTCCTTTATGGTGTTGATAAGACCCCAGGTGCCAATCTACTGCAGGCGCCATTTTGGAACCAGGCGCATTTCTTCAGAGGCACTTCATACAAACATCTTTGCCCAAAAAGATTGCCTGCTCAAACATGCCTGCTCAAAAAGCCTCCTTAACCCCGGATGCTGTCAGTACAAAACCTCAGGAAGCAGGATACTGGGTGTCCTGTGCTGCAGCTGGAGTTGTCGGTTATTATTGTCCAAAGCGGGCGCCATGTTTAAGTCAGGCTACCCGCTCCGGTGAGGTATCTTTCTGTGGGACTGCTCCCCCCCCACCCCCCCCCCCGCTTGCGTGAGTTGAGCTGCGGGAGAACAAGGTGCCGTTTTGTCCACCTACGCTGCTTGACAAAACTCACTTTGCCGCCATTTTGGATGGGATTCCGGACATGGATCGTGCTGCGTGTTAAAGATATAACGCACGGCCAGCGTCATCAAAGCGATCCCTCTTGATAGTAATTGTAGTGCGATCCATTGCAGCGGAGGGACGCGCCCCCCACAGGGTACGATCCAATGTCTAAGTCAGCAAAACGCATTAACAGCACTCGTTGCCCCCGTCGCATTAACATGGACCACGTCTCACCTCCTTCCCCAGAGATCAAACCAGATAGGATTTCCTGCTTCAGGCCAGATCAAGTGGGTTGTGCAGTGCTATTCGTACTGCGGGTGGCTCCTCGACCCACTCTGTAGATGGTGCTGGGTCCGATGTAATTACGCCGCCGCTTTCCTATACTCGTATCGAGCCGCCATTTTGGGTCAGGCTCCGGAGTCGGAGCGCGCTGCTTATAAGTAAATTTTACCGCTGTTAGATGCCGTAATAGCTGAGTCCGCCTGCAGATTTCAAAGGTCTCAACATTCCGACAGCATATTTAGTGCTTTTTGGAAGTCTGTCTGCCGTCTGCGCCTTTCAGCAGCCGATGATGATTTTGGCCAGCAGAGCTGCACTATCGTGCGGCCATCTCGCCACACGTCCCTCTCTGTCCATTTAGCCGCTCTTACCTGTCTCTCTCATCGTGCTAGCATACTCCACGTATAATCATGTATGTGGTGTGCGTGTGCACAGTGGCGGATGGCGGCCCACAAAAATGGTGGGTCAACATAAATAAAATTAAACAAGATACAAATAAACATTTACATTTTAAAATGAAAAAAAAAAAGTTTTACTTAACTTTTTAGCCTGCAGCACGTCCTCGGTGTTCTCCGGCCGGTTCCTGACTCCTCCAGCGCAATGTCTCGCAGCTCCTTATCTAATCCAGACACTGCTCTAATGCTGAATGAGAGAAGTGTCTGAATTGGTTGGAGCAGGCTTCTTCAGTGCTCAAAAGAGCACTGAAGGCCTGTGCCTGCTCTCCACCCCGGCTGTTATAGACAGCCAGGCTGGATAGATTGAAGTGCGCATGTCTGTTTGGCCGTAATAATGTTGCCGGCCAAACCAACATGCCCAACTCATACTGAAGGGGCCATTGCGTCATTGGTGCCAATCCGCAGCAATGACGCACTGGCCCCGCCCAGCCCTCTCTGTTCGGCAGAAAGCCGGAAAACTAAAATGTTTATACAATCCTTTCATTAACATTTTTTTTCCCAGCCTTCTGCAGTTGTGTGGGGATGGGGGCGGCGCTCCTCTGCTCCTACGGAGGAACCGTCGCTGTGTGTGCATAGTGTAGAGGCATCTTGGAAATTGTAGTCCCTCCTCACTTCCGTGTTACTTGTACCTAATCAGCGTGTCCCTGTATTCTTGGGACCATAGGGTTATCAATTTTCGTAAGTATACATCCCCTCAGCCCCCGAGAGCCTGTAAAATATATGCTTCGATGCATCCCAATTTTTCCATACACTCCAAAGGGTGTCATGTTGTAGAAGTATGTGTAGAGTTTATAATATGAGCAACTGTATAGATTGTACCGTGCACTCTATAATTTCTATCTGTTGGAGAGTAATTAGTGTGATTAATTGTTCCAGGAGGGCATTAGCGATTCTTTTGGATGCCGGACAAGTCCGTGGTATGGATATAAACTGTGCTGGAATTATGGACCCATAATAGTCAGTCAGGTTAGGGATGCATCTTCACCTGTGTACCCCAATGTGGGTGCCACAATATGTGCATTATCGATCTAATCCTAGGTTGACTTTGAAAAGGTAGTTCCTACTCCCCCTTGGGGGACATACTACAGTTGTCCCCAGGTTATGTCAGCTTTCAACCCGTGCTTATTGGTCACCAAGCGATAAATCCATCGCTGTTCATAGTTGAATAATTTTATTGTTAATTGGATTTTGTTGCCTGCGACTTTCTTTAGTACCACCCATCTCAGATCTCTCTGTGTGGCCTGCATTTAAAAAGTGTCTTACTTGTGTGTTATCCTTGCCACAACTACTAGTGCTCCGATGTTCATTTATCCTCATTCTCACTTTCCTGGTGGTTATACCTATGTAGAGTAAGCTACATGGCAAAGTGAAACTGTAGACCACATTTTTGAGTTAGTTTGTGTGTGCCTTCAGCACCCATGGTGTTTTCAAGACTAGGTGTACAGTTTTTGCTCTGAGTCTAGGTACACACATTTCAATTGCCACATGGATAATGCCCTGTGATGGCTTGTAAATTCCATAAGGATTGTATGTTTGTGCCTCGTCTCTTCCCTCCTTTTCTTGGCTTTGTGTGAGCCACTATATCTCTTATTGATCTACCGCTTTTAAATGCAAACATCGGTGGGTCAAAATTCAATGATACTGATATCAATATTCTCAAATTCCTGTTAATTATTTTCTTCACTATGTTAAAGAGGAGGTTGTATCTCGTCACACAAATCAGTCTATCCTGCTGTTTCTTCTTGTTTTGGTGTAATAATACCTTACGCAGATGTTCTGTTGCTGCTTTTTCCCTGCTTTATATATTTAGTGGGATATTCTCTTTCCCTTAGTTTATTTGATAATTTTCTGAATGTTTAATGAATTCTTTTCTGACCCAGTCCTGGATCGATTACTTCATGATTCATGGCCAGCTCCTACCACACATCGCCACTTGTGACATTCTGGTGGCGGGCCTCGCTGACCACAACCCGGTATTGCTCGGGCACGACATCGGACATGGGGCAACCCCACCCCCTCTGCCAATGGGGCATGAAAGCTTTTGGCAAACACAGTCCCACTTTTCCAACAACAAGGGATCTGTGCCCTCCCATAGAGTGCTGTGGGCGGCCAGCAAGGCGACGCTCCTGGGCTGTGTGATGGCATACACTGTGGCCGCAAACCATAAGGAAAGCGCTGACAGGGGCTTCCCAGAAAGATAGATATACACCTTACAGTGCAATACACGACCTTCCCCCCCCCCCCAAGTCTCTCCTTAAACGACTTGAACTCCCCAAAATGCGACTGAACTCCCACTTCACGAAAGCCGCTGAGAAGGCACTGGTCAAAGTGCAGTGGAGGCGATGTGACCTTGCAGAAAAGGCGGGTGGACTCCTAACCGCCCAGCTGAAACAAAAGGAATAGCAACTATCCATACAAGTGATACAGGGTCACTGCTTATACACCCGCGTGACATTGCCTCCCTTTTCTCTTCCTTCTGTACTGCCCACAGGGTCACTGCTTATACACCCATGTGACATTGCCTTCTGTTTCTCTTCCTTCTATGCCGACCTCTATACCGCGGAACAAGGAGCCACGTTAGAACAATTGAACGCCTTCCTGGCCCTCCTACACCTGCCGGTGCTCTCTGATGAGGGCCGAGAATTATTGTTGGGAGCCTTCACTGAAGTAGCTGATGCTATAGCGGCCCTTCCAATGTGCAAATCCCCTGGGGAAGGTGGGTTCCCAAGTCAATATCACAATACTGGGAAAGGCTTCCTTGTCCCCCACCTAACGAGGGCTTTCCAGGAGGCCGAAGAGGCAGGCACACTGGGGGCCTTTTTTAATAAATCCACTATCACCCTTCTTCTTAAGGCAGGTAAGGACCCCCTGGACTGCATTGGCTACCGCCCGATATCGCTGCTCAATGTTGACACAAAGATTATGGTCAAGGTTCTGGCCGCACCCTTGAGCAAGGTAATACCCTTCCTGATCCATGAATCCCAAGTAGGCTTTGTCCTGGGCTGCTGCTCCTTTGACCATCTCCGGCTGCTGTTCCACCTGTTGTGGCAAATGAAGGACGAATTCCTAGCGCTTTCTTTGGACGCCGAGAAGGCATTTGGCGATACCTTTTCCATGTCATGACCCACATGAGCTTGGGAGTGGACTTCACTCACAAGGTACACCTCCGCTATAATATCCCGGTTGCTGAGGTCTCTTGTGGTGGACTCCTATCAGGCCCATTCTCAGTCGTACGGGGCACCTGTCAGGGATGCCCCCTCTCCCCCTCTTGTTCCTCATTGCTCTAGAGCCACTAGTGGCAGTGATCACCAGCAGTGTCAGGGATCCCTACAGCAGCAGTCAGGGATCCCTACAGCAAGGCACTTTTTTATGCGAATGACATCCTACTTCTCCTGTCCCATCCCCAGACCTCAATAGCAGCCACCATTTTGCTCATCGATGACTTCTCCCACCTTTGGGGATGCAAAATTAACTAGAAAAAGAGCGAGGCCCTTCCTGTGCCAAGCACAACCACAGAAGGTTGTATTCACGACTATCCCATATGATGTACGATGAGTCCTGATGGGACTTACCTACCTGGGAGTTGAGATCAAAGCCTCCCTTGTATGGTGGAGGATAATCTGCTCCCACTGATGGATTGCACGAACCAGGATTTTCAGAGGTGTTCCCTCCTGCATCTCTCCCTATGGGTAGGAGTACAGACCATTAAGATGACAGTGGCTCCTCGTTTCAACTACTAGCTTGAAATGGTGCCTTTACAAATACCACGAACATTGCTTGCGAACATGGATGGAGATATTCATACTTATGTATGGAGTGGTCGTAAACCTAGGCTCTGGGCAACCCATCTTTGGGCAGGCATGGAGGCAGTAGGACTGCGATTGCCCCACTTGAAATCCTTATACTCAGCGTTCCAACTCTCCCTAGTAGCGGCCCATCTGGGCCCACAACGGGACGCCCCATTATGATCATGGCTAGAGCATCACCAAATTGGTGACCCTTGTCCCTTTCCCCACAGAGCCTCTAACCCAGGCCTGGCGGGGGCGGCTTGGAAGGAGACACACAGATTAGTAGGCATGCCTCTGTTCCTACACCTGAAGGGGCCTTTCTGGTACAACTCGCCCTATGCTTTGGATGCATGCCGTTCTACTGGGAGTCCTGGAACACACAAGGGCTGCACTATCTAGACCAAATGTACAATGGTAATCTACTAAAGACTTTCCCGTCACTATAAATAGAATTCGGACTCCAGCCATTGGATCAGTGGCATTACTGCCAATTGCGCCACTGCCTTCAGGCTACCCTTGGATTGGTACAGATGGAACTCACCACATCACTCGTCCTATAATACCTCCACGCCCTGGGATGTTACTGGGGAGTAGTCTTTCCTCTCTATGGGTCCTTATTAAATTCTCCCATTCTGGACCCTCGAGCACAACAACATGATTGTCATGGGAGACGACACTCGGCAAAGCCTTCTTGTCAGAGGATTCACCCATATCCCCCCCCAACCCTCCATGACACCCACCCGTCCAGATATGATACTCACTGTTGCATACCTCCTCCGTGTTCTCGCTGCCTGGCACTCGGAGTAGATGGCTCACTGCGTTACAACACAGACAAGTTCCTATGCTCCCTGTGCTGGGACCAGGGCTGGACTGGGAACACAAACCAGCACTGGCAATTCAGTTGGACCAGCCCTTTGCTAGTGAGAAGCACTGCTGCAAAACCGGCCCCCAGTAACAAAAACGCCCCCCACCACTCAAAAACCGGCCCCCAGTAACAAAACCGGCCCCCACCCTTCTGGCCCAGCAGGAAATTGCCTAGGGCCAACGCTACGGCCAGTCCGGCCCTGCCAGCCCCACTTTTGGACAACACACAATGGCCATTCTACACCCTAGAGCCCCAAATGCATCCAGCAGCTTCATGAACCCTAGAGCCCCAAATGCATCCAGCAGCTTTCACGAAAGTTATGTGTATAATGTTTGTATGATGTTCATGATGTATGTGACCTATAAAGACCCCCAATAAAATGTTGAACAAAAACAACAACCCCCAACTGGGGGAGCAGGGAAGAACTGCTAATGTGAGGGTAACTGGAAAGGGAAAACAATACAAATGTGGAGAATGCCAAAGGCTGAGTGCCAACTATCAACAGCAGAACCTTACAGCACAACATTGCAAGGTAATGTGACTTCATTATGGCTCTGCTTTTATGTTCCAGGAAGGACTCCTCTAAACTGTGAGTGCCTAGTTTCACCTTGCCGGGCTGCCACGGGCCAGTGTCTGCACTCTCCATTTGGGTCTATAGTAACTGACTCTACCTCTTCCCTTGGCTTGATTCGACTTTACTTGCAACTGGTTCTGGTCCTCAGGCTCAGCTACTCTTCTAGAGTCAGTGTCTCTGTGGTCAATAGAAGGGCTGTTCCGTGGGCAGTGTGGTGCACCTATCTGGGAGAGTGGCAGGCAGAGTGCAAGAGTATGGAAAAGAGAAAGGATTTCAAACTAGGGGTTCTTTTTCTCCTGCCTAAAAGATACATTTCTTTTGAAGAATGTGTGGCTAGCCTTAAATTATTCCAATCCAGGATGATCGCTATCCCAGTGTTTGTTGCTTGAAATTTCCAATACAAGATGGTGCTAACCATTATGTCCTGCCTCGGCTATGTAAGGAGGCTGTGTCTTGAGATGAATACATCTCAGTGAGTCTTATCTTATTCTATAGTTCTGAAGACCTTGTAGTGGACTCATTCTCCACCCTGGCTTGGGGTAGTGCCCTTGCATCATTCATCTACAACTAAATATCACCAAGATTGCCAAGAGGTTTTGCCCTTTGATATTTTTTTCCTCGTAACTGGGACCCTCTTCAGTGGCATAGCTAGAGATGTCGCCGACCGCCGGAGCGATCCCCGAGTTTACTGCCCAGTGACGGTTGGTGCAGGTAAGAGCAGGTTGGGAGGCATCAGACGACAGCGAGCAGGTGTGGGGGGGGTGGGGGCAGAGACAGAGGCGACCAACGAAGAGGAAGAATAACATTTAAAAAAAAGAAAACTTACCATGCGCCCCAGCACCCCCCCGCCCCCCCCATTTACGCCACTGACCCTCTTTAGAAGACACTGGACACCTTTCATATGAATTCTAAGTGCCTGGTGGTACTGTGGCTACTGATAGAAGCCACCCTTTCCTCAGCCAATCAAGAAGGGCATTTTTGCAGCATGCAGTCTTTGACACCTATGGATAAATAGCCTAATTTGGTCAGCCAAGCACCCTTGTGGAGGAGACGACCGCTGCTGTTAGCTAGAATACAACAGTGTTGAGAATAAGTAATCACTGCTCCTGAGAGAGGCTGCCAAGTCTCCATGTTGTTGACAAATGGTGACAACACCCCCATAAGTTATCTGTTCCTGCTGGTCTTTCCAGGTGTACTGTGCTGTGACTGTGGCTGCAAGCTATGACAGAACAGTAGCCAGTGAGGTCCGGGATACTCGCCGCTCAGTTTGTAGCCATGATTTTGCACAAGTAGCAGCATAGCTTGTCTGGAATGCAGTTATGGTACGCTGAAGGTGCTTGCTGCTAGTTTTTTGAAGAGCATCAGGTGGTATTCTTACTATTATTATTACAAATGTTGCAGTTTTTTATTGTCTCGATCGGTGTTGAGGAGTTCTATTTCAGATTATTGTATTTGTTTAATTAAATATTTGGGTCTTGCAAGCAAGGTGTTCATTCACGGGCATCGGTACAATATCTGCCTTTCACATTCACCCAGTATTGGTTTTTCATGGTGTCATTGAGGAATATGTGAATCACACTAGCGCGCTATGTGTGTCTAAACTGCATATGCGTTGTTTTTTTCCAATGCATTTTCCTTCCATTCAACATGTGCTGTCCGTTGCTCCTAACATTTGAGTTGATTATTGTCCTTGCTGTGTATGAGTTCTTCATAGCAAGTATACTGCCTGATGGTTGCTACAAAGCACTGAAACACAGAAGCATAATTCGTACAGGCTAAGTAAACAGTGATCATAGCACATAAAAGGGTATACATAGAAAAAATATATATTTTCTGTGCAATTCCTCCTTAAATGCAAAAACTTACTAAAAGGGGTTTTCTCTTAAAGATCACAGATCATTGTGGTTTATTTGTAATATATATATATATATATATATATACACACAAATAAATACAACCTCACATATTGGAGTTTCATGCTGAGCCTGGATGCTTAGCTCTAAAAAGGATTGCTCTCTTCGGCTAAATGATATGGTGAATTTGAGAAATTCATTTATGTTGTTAACCCACTGATTATGGACACAAGGGGCACCTTCTCCAAACAGAAGGAAGTGGTTGGGGCAAAGGCTCTGTCAATCGAGGTAGCACTAACGAAGCTTGCAAGGCAGTTATCCTGCCCAAGTTTGTCCCCACTACTAACCGTCATGAAAGCCCAAACCTCCAATTATTTATCTTATGACCAGGAGATTATGCTGTGGAAATACGCCTGTCTGGTGAACAAGATAACAACTAGAATCTTCAAGCGAGTATGGCGTCTACCGAAATCCTCATCCCCAGCTCAGATAAGACTTTAGTTCGTCCTTTTAGATTATCGAGGGGTTGGGGCTGTGCTTTTATCAAGCTGTGCAACAAACTGCGCATTTCAAGAGAAGGAAGCCTGGAGGCTATGTTGTGGCAAGAAATATCAGCCAGCCAACTGGGACGAAGACACCGTTGCCACCTAGAACACTCATTGCAAATGCTGGATGCGATTGAAATCTGGGGAGTTAACCCATCCCAGCAGGCCCTCAAAACGTACATTAAAAAAAGAGTCTGGTCCTGGTCTTTCCACTCCGATAGGGCACAACTTTCAAAACGCAAACACGCCTGGACAGTTTTATCAGGGTTTAAGCCAGGGACCGTGGTGCCATATCTATCATGCACCTATGCCATAGCATGGAAAAAAAGATTTTTGGCCCTCAGGATGGGTGAATGGCCTTTCTTGCACCACTTACCAGATTGGCACCGCTCAAATGACAATACAATGTGCAGGGGGTGTGGGTGTACTCCAGAGTCGATTGAGCACGTGGCGTGTGCTTGCCCTGCCCTACTCAACGATTGAAGGACGCTGCTACGGGGCGAATGGAACAAACTCGGTATTCGCTCTTGCCGTCAAGCCATTTTAGCAGCCATGAACCCAGAGAACCCGATACTCAACATCCGGTTCACTAAGTTCGTCACAAGAGGGGCAAAAAGGTTAATGCAGTGGCAGTGCCAGTAACCAAATTTCCACCACATTGTACTGGGCCGCTCTCATCTCAATATGCAGTTAGTCGCCATCTCCTTTCTGGACCAACATGTTAGTGGCCTTGTGTGGCAAACCGGCTGCTCACTTCACCTCATGGCTCCGAGTTCCGTTGAGACTCCAGAGTTTCATTCTTTTCCCATGCAGGGACCATCCTCCTTCTAGATAGAGCCTTAAAGCGAGCAGTTCTGAAAGTTGGACTTTTTTTGACTTGTGCCTCGTCCACTGCTTTCACTCTGTTTTAATGGAAAGGTTTTTTTTTTAGTAACGAAGTTACTCTGTGCCTCTTGGCACACATTTCATATAGAAAACGCATGCCATCAGGAAAATTATGAAAAATTAAATCTGGTACCCCCTTGCTTTTATGTAATTACGCACCGTCAAACATTCTAACTTTTGTATCACTGAATCTCTTTTTATAACATTTTATTATCAGAGTGTTTTCCTATTGTAAAGATTTTAATTAATCGAACAATAAATTCTTTTCACTAATCACCGATTAAGACAGTAATGAATGCTCATCTCTTTTTCAAATCCTAAAAACAATATGGATGTCAAATTTCCAAATACGTACGTTATTAATTATTCTCATCAAGAATATATTTTGACTCCAAAGATTTGACTTGGGCCTGAGATTCTGCAGTTGGGTAACTCTGCTATACACTGACCCGACATTGGCAGTCTACATGAATGGGGCAACCTCAGATCCATTCCCTTTAGGCTAGGGCACTAGACAGGGGTGCCCACTTTCCCCTTTACTGTTTGCCCTTTGCATGGATCCTCTGGCAAGCTTGATCAGAGAAATCCGGGGAGGCGGCAGGGGCGCTGCAGTGGCTAAAGTAGCAAATCTCCCTATATGCGGTCGCTGTCCTACTATACGTCATTGACCCTGCCACAAACCTGGTACCTCTACTTGAGAAGGTGAAGGCCTTTAGGGATTACTCTGGGTACAGGGCCAGCTGGGGAAAATCAGCACTTTATACAGTGGGGCAATGGGACCAGAGGACATGGGTCACTGAATCAATTAAGGTCTCCACGGAAAACGTCTGATATTTAGGCATCTTGGTGACGCAGGACACGGAGGCCTTCCGGGAGCTGCAAATGGTGCCTTACAGGGGGATGTGGCCAGATGGAGAAAGTTGCCCTTGACGAGTCTAGGTAGGGCGGCCATCCTCAAGATGCTCACTTTCCCCAAGATATTATATATAATGCAAAATACCCCCTTACCGATTCGGGAATCCTTTTTTGCTCAGTTGGACAGGGAATTATGGCAGTTACTGCGGGATGAGGAACCTCCCAGGATTGCATTGGGGACTCTGTCGGTTGGTCTACAATGGTGGGATCGCCCTCCTCCACCTTATGGCATACTATTGGGCCTCCAAGCTCCAGGTAATAAAGGATTGGGCCCATGCCCCAAGAGATGAGCCCGCATTGCGCCTGGAGAGGTGCTCCGTGGAGTGCCACTCATGGAGACACCTCTTTTATAGCGCCAAGGGCAGATCTGAGATACAGGGCCTGTCCCGAGTTGTACTTTTGGCCTAGGACAGGACTAAGGCCCATGTCGGATGGAAGGAAAGGGTCACCAAGGCTACACCTTTGTGGGAGGTTGGTATGCTCCAGAAGATCGGACAGCTGCATTGCTTTGACCACCTGGATCTAATAGGCATCTCCACCCTTGGGGATGTGATTGGGGAAGGGGCTGTGAAACCCTTCTAGCATCTACAAGAGGAATATGACCTTCCAGCCACACAGTACTGCAAATATGCCCAACTCAGGCATGCCCTGATGGGGCAGGGAGCAGTCTTGGCTACCTGCAGAGTGATCATCAACAATATGCCTGACAATTTGGGTACCCTTATGAACCGCTGGGAGCACAACATAGAGGACATAGACTGGGAGATGGCCCTGATGCAGCCTCATGGGGTGGCAATCAGGGCCCACTTCCGACTGATACAACTGAAAATTCTCCACAGGGTGTACCTAGCGAGGGACAAACTACGTAAAATGGGGAAAATTCCCAGTGTGCACTGTTTACTATGTGGGGACCATGTAGGAACCTTTGTCCATATGATCTGGAAATGCCCGAACATCCGTACATACTGTGACTGCATCCTGGGGAAGCTAGAGAACATATTGGCGGGGAGGATCCCCTCAAACCCACATTTTATCCCCCAAGGGATCCCGGGGGACATCGACGTACCCTGCAGTAAAATAGTGTTTTGTTCCCTGCTCCTAGTGGTCTCCAAGAGAGATACTTCACAAGTATGGGAGCTAAGAACCCAGCCCACTGCAGACCAATGGGTAGCAGAAATGGACATGTGCATGGAGGCTGAAAAAGAGGTGTATGCAGACAGAGGCTGTCCTCAGAAATTTATGAAAGTTTGGAGGCAATGGAGGTCGCACTATGACTAGGTTCAGATGATCATCAGGTGAATCAGGCTGAGATACTGGACTTTGATTCTCCACCCTCCCTCTGAGCCTGAGAATGGGCATGGTTGTTGGAGCTTTCCTGCCCCCCCTTCTCTCTTTCCTCCTGCTGGTGCCCCTCCTGGAACCCTTCTTATCACCTTAGAGATGTTGTCTCAGATGTGCTCACAGTCGTAATGTTTATCTGTCTGCTCTGCTTATGTGGCTGTGTTGTAATGAAAAGCAAATAAAAATACAATAAAAAAAGAATATATTTTGACTCAGTTGTGTACATATATACACCCTATGTTCTATTCAAATGCGCTACCCATGGAAGGGCCATGGGTCTTGAGGAAAAACTATTGTTCAAACTGAAAATTTCCTCGTTGGTGCTATGTGCACACAGTCCAGAATAAAGCCTTTGGGAGTGATGGAATTCCATGGTTCATTTTCAACTAGTGCTTCGAGGACTCTTAATGATTCCCCCGAGGGATACTAGTCTATAGTAATTCTGCATCCATTGTGACCAATAAATTCTTTTGGATTGAAGGTTTTGCTTTCCATGAAATTCAGCATATCTTTCGTGTCCTGTAAGTAGGTAGGTGCCTTCCTCGTCAGCGAGTTTAGAAAAAAAACGATACATTTTGGTAGTGGTTCAAGTGCCGACCCGATTCCTGATACAATTGATCGTCCCGGCGGGGGTATCTTGCCTGATGGACCTTTGGGAGATTTTAAAAATATGGAATGTGTGTTGTTTCTCACACAAATAATCAGCCTCGTGGGGGTTATCCAACCGTTCTCTTTGGCTGTCCCCACCATGTATGCAATATCCTCAGAATTCAGAGGTGGGGTCTCTTTGTAAACTTTTACAGTCCCTTGATCATTCAGTAATTTGAGGCATGCCTCTATTCATTGTAGTGGGCAAAATCATGGTTGCTCCTTCTTTTTCTGCTGGTTTGATGACGACTGTATCCAGGTCTGCTAGATCTTACAAGGCTTGTTTTCTAGATGAGATAGATTGTGATAAATATCGCATTTGTTATTGTTCAAGCTTTAAATCTCATTTTTGAAAGCGTGTTCAAAGGCCAGAACTTCTGGTGGCATGACTGATGACGTAGGTGTAAAAGTGGTCTCCTTGCATAATACTGTATTTTCCCTTGTTTTTGTCCTCATCATCCTCTTTGTTCAAAATGTAGGTTCTCAATCTAATCTTCCTGAAAGTCTGCTATTATGTTGTCAATATAAGGATGTCAGAGTCATTAGATTTCCATTGGACATCCTATCTGCAAGTTTTTGACCATGATATGGTTCCCATTGAATAAAGAAATTTAGGATATACCCATAGTCATTTTTATACTAACTGGACCCCCCACAACTGTCCAGAAAACGGAATATATAAGAGCTCCCAGATTTGCTTGAACCCATCCGGGTGACAATGACTAACATAGTTGAGAGGATACACCAATGATTAAGCATACCACCATTTGGTGGCTGAAGTGTCTCCTCTTAATATCTTTTATGACCCTGTAGGACTGATGATCAACAGACGAACCAATTGGTACCTGAGCTATCGCATCTTGCTTGTGATGAGAATAGTTTGCGATATATGGGAGGATTTGCAGAAGCTACACAAAATAACCTCTCATACTCTCTTTTTGTGAAGAATAAATATTTGCTTCTTGCAAAGCAATAGCTGAGAAGTATCACCTACCACACTGATTGGGTTTGGGGAAACTACTGGAGCATCTGGAACAGGGCTGCAGCTTGGGCTCAGGATCCACAGCAGATGCATTTGGGAGTGCCAGTAAAAATGGGGTGGACGTCAGTGTCTGGACTGGTAAAAATACATAGCACAGACATCTACCAGTACTAGCTGGTGTTGAATGGGGCCTGAATAATAGAGTGAAGGACCAAATCTCTTGCCCAGAGTTTCCCGCTCAGGGCATCAGAAGTGGAATCCAAGACTTAAGTTGACGATATAGTTGCCTGGTTCAGTCAGACCTTGTACATCAAAGGCAGTCTCATGCTCTAAATGGTGGCTGGAGGGGTCAGAAAACTTAAATACATTCAATCTACGTTTCCTGAGAGATAGGCAGCCAATGAAAACTCCTGGTTCCCACAGACTCATTTGACAATAGCTGGGGCTTAGTGCAGAGAATTACCAGTCACAGTGCTGGTAGATAAAACTGATGTTGGAACTGAAGGAGGGTTTCCTAGCTTTAATAGCGTTCCTCCCTGTTTACGGCCAGCGTAAAACACTGACAGCACTACATTTTGTTTGCTTGTAGAACCTGTTAACTATAATTCTGCTTGCTGGCATTACACTTTTGGTACTGGGTTGTTTCTCAAAGAATGTTCCTTCCAGCTTCCCACATTGTAGGCGTCTTGGTACAAAGAGCAGCCAGCTTAAAGTTATCTCCAGGCACTCGGGAAATGGGAACTGACCAGGCAGTCCTCAAAACCATGTTCAAGGACTGGGTTTCTCAGACACGCCTTTGTGGCACCTCTGAAATAAAAATAAAAAAACACATAAACAAATTTTCTTCTTCGATAAACAGGAGTCTGGTATTCCTAGAACAAGCTTCCTTATAGGCTCAGTAAAGTTTATCTATGCCTTCCCTTTGACTCTACTCATATCACCTACTACAAGAGGTCCAGGTTATGCCCTGGTGCCCCATCATCCTTGTGTCTGTGCCTACATGCTGCGTCTTCTGCAGACAGAGGTGTACTTTTTTCAACCAAGGCAAGGAATGCTGGCCATTCATGGGGATTATTCCTGAACCTGATGCTCAGTTTCTGCATCCCATGCTTCTTTTTCTTCAACCTTAAAATCCTGGCAGCTGCCAGTAGTGACAACTCCTGGTCCCAGTGTAGAGCACGTGGCTGTGAGTTTAATAATTGGTGTCAAAAAGCATCCATCCATTAAATTTTTTAGTGAACAGTGGTTAATGCTACAGAAAGCAGCAGGGTGGAGTTTGTGTTCAAATAGATGCTTCCACAATCCACCTGGCAAACAACAGGACCTATGGGCATAGGCTAGATGTGGTGGTGGGGGTCTTCTTTTCTACAGCTAATACGGTCAATTTGTGCCATCTTACCTCCATTCTGGATCTTTCCCTCCAATCAGAGGTCCAACCCACTCTTAACTTCATTCTTTCCCATGTCATGCACTGGCCTGATCACCCAAGGGCATCCTGAATCACTATTGACAAAGATTATCAGCCACACCTCTCTGTTTTTCAGTGGGAAGCTAATCCATCGAATATTAAAGTGCCTTCCACCCGACTCCATGTAACATCTGAGACATTTGTTAGATATGTTCCTGCACAGATTTCCAAAGTATGTGTGATGGCCAGCCCCACACGCATTCTGCATCCAGTACACCCCTGAAGATCCACCAGGGCTTGATGTGCAGTCAGGTTAATATATTTAAAAAAACCTTTTTGTTTGATTGATTGGTTGAGCTGTAGTGCTTCTCCTTCTTCCAATATTGTTTTCTCTTACTGTCAAAACTATTGACAAGATGGGATTAAGAGAATAAAGGTATCTGTATGGTGCTTCTGTTATTCCTAGTCTATGGAATCTCTCCTATTTCCTACACCCTCTTGCTAAATCCTCTGTCATCAGCCAAAACAATTACCCTCGGTACTGGCATTATTGGTTACCTATGTGGTAAAAGTGACCCTGGCTGTGCAAAGTCTTCATTAAATAGCTTTGAGACACATTTTCTAATCTCATCATTTGGTGGCAGGGTATTCCTGAGATATTTGGGTAAAGGCAGCTTTATCTTCTGCGAAATTTCCTGTTGACAACTTGCAAGAGAGGTTTCTAGTACAGGTGCTCATGTTCTTTCTTTTACTTCCTACTTGGCTAAATTTGGCAGAGACTGTAGAGTATTGCACACAGTGGCATAGCAAAGAGGCTACTGGCCCTAATGCAAGGCCAGCATTTCGTGTGGCAACTAAAGAACAGCTGTACTTTGGGTGCAGCATGCCCCTCGCCCTCTGGGCGCCGGTGCTATTGCACCTGCTGCACCCCTGATTGCATGTCCTACTGGATGGGGATGGACACTTGTATGAATCTAGAGTGTTATTGTTTCTATGAATCTCTCTTCTCATTTTCTCGTTCTCAGTACTTTGTCTAGTATGGGATTTGAATGTTAATGCAGTCCTGGTCCAGAAGCCATTTGAACCCATGGCATCTACTGACATTAAACTGGTAGCATTTAGAACCATTTTACCCATTGTAGTTGTTTTTGAAGCCAGGGAGATTAGTGAGCTGCCATTTCTATCCATACCGTTTTTCATAGAGACAAGGTTGCCCTTCCTGCTCATCACTCCTTGCTGAATGTTTAATTGGCAAGGAGATCCTTTTTTGAGGTTTTTTCCAAAACCCTTCTTTTGATGATAGAAGAACTCTCCCGATATGAATATTAGGAAAGTCTCCAGCTTGATGTATATCCTGTCAGCGTCTTCTGATAGATTTTGTCTGAGATGCAGAAGTAAATAAGAGTAACCCACTACTGTGATTTTTGTACTTCTACTCCGATAGCCTGACTCCATGCTATGTCTAAATATCTCTCTGTTTTTGGTATGGGTGGAAGAAAAAGACATCTGTATCTGGGGTAGTTACAGTTATGCCAACCTCTGTCACCCTCTATACAACAATTTGTCTGCTGCCCGTACACTGCCCAACTTTCCTTGTACTATGTAATGCACCATAATTAAATAAAGCTTTCTAGACCGTCCCTCAGTTTCTGCGGTGTTTTACTGTATCACAGTGGTATAATGCATTTTGGGGTTGTTTTTCACACATGGTCTGTCGTCTTTAACATTAGCCTTGTCTTTTTAATCCTAGACTGGGCTATGGCTGAAGAAGTTGCAGGCCCGTGTGTTTGGGCTGATATCGGCGGGACAAACAAACGCTGTTGATCCGCTCATCGAGATTTACCAACTTAAGAATGCGGATCGTGACTTTTTGTTGGGTCATGTCAGTAACATTTACCTCAGTGGCAAGTACAAAGAGGTGAGTGCTTGTTGACAGAGTGGCAGTAACCTTGGGGGCTAGGATGAATCATGATCTGTATTTCAGTAGCCTCACCTGATGAGTGATGGTCCTTCCCTGGTAATGCACTCATGGTATGGTGCAGAGTGTCAAAACAGGTGTTATGTTATGCAGATTTGTAGTGCCCTCTATCACCCTAGAAGGTATCCTGGCGCTGAGCAGGTGTTAGTCTAGCCACACCTAGGGCCTAGTGGGACTACTTAAAAAATCCAGATCTTGGGTTTCTTGAGGAATTTAAGATGTGAGGAGAAGAGTCTGATGTGTAGCAGCAGGTTGAACAATGCTTTAGGAGCGAAGTAGGCGAAGGCTCGACCGCCGGATATGGTTTTCAGTTTGCGTGGGATTCGTTCAAGTAGGAGTTCCGGATGAGTGGATGTGTCTGTAAGGTTGTTGAAAGCACATGCCATTGTTGTAGTAGGCTGAGCCAGTGTGATGTAGTGCCAGAAAAGTGCGGGTGAGGAGTTTGAATTGTGTTTGTTTTTGAATGGGGAGCCAGCGGAGTTCTGTAGGAAGCTGGCTCTGAATACTATACCAAAATAAGGTATAGTGTGCAAAGCGTTCAGGGAGTCCCAAGAGATATAGCAGAGGCTAAATTAGATAAATACTAACAGCTCTCTTTGTGGTAGTGTGGGCAAGCAGTTAGGCTTATCCAGAGGGTGTGTTAAGCATTTATTGTATTTACTCACTAAAGGACTGTTTACACTCACTCAGAGACCGAATCCAGACCAATTGGGTAAGTATAAAAAAAGGTATACTTGTATTTTATTTCTAGAACCAAACAGGACTTGGTACAGGTAGGTAAAATATACTTTCAATTGTAAACCTTATTTATTTATTTATGAGGTTTTATATAGCGCTGGCTTCACTCTTAGGTATCAGAGCGCTTTACAATAGGGAAGACAATAGCACATAGGTTAACAATAACAAATGGCTACGAAAAGAGGCGTAGAGATATAATAGTCTTAAGCAACAAAGTAAATAACATATTTTGATTATGATACAAAGTGAAAGGATGAAGCTATTTCCTAAGCAGCATAGAAATAAAAAATTTCAAGTTATTAAATAGTAAAAGAAACTAGTCGCGTTATTGTCGATACAAAGTGAAAGGATGGAGCTATTTACTAGGCAGTATATGGGTAACATAGTTACAAATAATTAGGCAGTAGAAGAGGAACTAGACTCATATTTTGAATGAAACGGAAGGGTTAGACGAGAGTGGAGGGAGGGGAGACTAAAATAAAGGAGAGGGGTGAACCGAGGGGACGCAAGAGGTATGGAAGGGTAAGGTGAGGGGCTATTAAGTGTTGGTGGAGTGCAAGAGAGGTGGGAGAAAGGGGGGCAGGATTGGGGATTCAAGGCGGAAAGATATTGAACAGCAAGTATGGGCATAGAATGATTATGGACCCCAATATTTGTTGAGCAGGTGCAATTTAAGTCTTTTTTTAAACTGACGTATGAAGGATTCAGTCGTAGGTCTTTGGGGAGGGCATTCCAGATGCTGGGGGCCTTACCAGAGAAGGAGCGAGATTGTGCGGCTTTCTTTTTTAGCAAAGGGGGGACGAGGAGGAGAGAGCGAGTGCTTCTCATCGAACGGGTACTGCCCGCTTTTTTGAGTTTGTTTGAAAGGTAGAGCGGGGTTTTTTGCTGGAGGGCTTTGAGAGTAATGCAGGCTAATTTAAAGGAGGATCTGCCTTCAATAGGAAGCCATTTAAGGGTCTTTAGGGTCGGCGAAATGTGGTCAGAGCGTTTGCAACCAGTTGTAATCCTAGCCGCTAGGTTTAGCACAGATTTGAGTGGGGCCAAGTGAGTTTTGGGAGAGCCGATGAGAAGGGCGTTACGATAGTCAATTTTCGAGAGGACTAGGGATTGTACAACAGTTTTGAAATCTTCCGCTGGAATGAAAGGTTTGATTTTTTTGTGATGTTGGAGCGTAAAAAGTGCGCCTTTGGCCGAGTTTTTTACATGGGAGTTGAGCGTAAACTTACTGTTGAGGGTGATGCAGAGGGATTTAACCGATTCGGAGAGGGAGAGTGTACAGTTAAGGGCAGTAAGGTGAGTGATCCATGTATTCACACAGAAATGCAATTGAGGGTGAGTTAGCAATTATTACAGGTTGGTATCACTTTAATAAGGAGTTTGAATTACACAAATTACTTTAAAGATACTTTTGGATTACTTTCAGATTACATTGAGTACTGGGGGTGGTATGTCTAGATACCACACCTAAGGATCTTACAATACATAGCACGTAAGACTTTTTAGACTTTGCAGTTTAGTTCTCTTTTCTCCATACAAACACCAGTTCAACACTTTAGACCCAAAATCTCATAACATGGGTTCCTACGGGAGAAAAAGTGTTAGCGGTTTCTCAGGTAAGTACACGACTTATAAGTGGGAGTTTTGGGGGTTAGGACCAAGGTTCCCAAAGGTCTAGTTGGGCACTCGAGTTGCACCACCAGCGGCACTGGGGCGGCCGGATGCAGAGTACAGGGGCCCAGTGTTAGCCAATCGGGCGAAGGGGGCCTTCAGTTAGGGACTACTTACGAGGAGACCACGCGGGTGTGGGGGCAAAGCTCCTGGGGTTAAAGTCAGCACTCCATGGGCCAACGACCAGCACAGGAGCTGCACCACCAGCGGCACTAACCGGCCGGGTGCATAGTGCCAAGAATACGTCGCGACCCTGTGCTTTTCAATGGAGACTTTCGGTTGGGCAAAGTTGCTAAACCGAAGGCGACCACTGGCTGGAGAAGTAACTTGGGATCTTGGGGGATGCCTGGACACTGCCGGTTGGGCCACCCAAGGCTGTGGAGTGTCAGGTGCAGGGGTGTCTTCTGGCGTCAGGTGTTCTTACCAGCTCCGGTCACGGTCGGGGGGACCCTTCAAGCTGAGGCTGGTGGCGTCGTCTTGAAGCTTGAGGGAGGTTGGGGATCACCAGATCCCAGGTCAGGATCGCTGGGGAGACCTCCTCGTGGTGTTGGGCCACTCAGGCTGTGGACGTTGGGTGCATAGTGGTGCAGAATCGCTGAGTCTCCTAAATCCGGATTCTGGACTTAGAGTCTTTGTTGAGCTAATCTGGTGCTCACAGGAGACAGTCTGTAAGGTGAGTGCAGGGCAGGTCCTCCGGGCGGCTGCTGGCTGCTGGACACGCCGGTTTCTTTGCTGTAGGCAGGTCCGGGTCGGGACAGGCTGGTAGGGCTGGGGCCAAAGCAGTAGGTGTCCTCCTCTTCCTGGGTCAGCACGGCTCTTCGGTCCTTCTTCTGTCTTCCTCAAATCTGAGGAGGCAAGGCTCAGGGTTGCCCCAAAATACTAAATTTTGGGGCGTTAAAGGGTTGTGCAGGTCGGGACCAATGGGTCCCTTCCTTGGGGTGGGTACACCCCCTATTATGCCACCCTCTAGTGGGAGGGGGCATGAGCCTCTCCCTAATTGGCTGAGTCCCCCCATCTTCAAGATGAAGGGGACTGAGATGTGTGCTTCACCTCGCCTCCCCCACCTGAGGGGTGGGTTTGGCAAAGGTTGACACATCTCTTCCTAGCTTGGTTTTCCCACTGATTCTCTCGCCCAAAGTGGGTGCCAGAACTGGTGGGAGCCAGTTGCTTTGGACAGCTTCCAAAGGCTTTGAAGCTTCATCTTCGTGGATCCATCCCATCCTGGCGGAAGAGGCATTACACCTCTGCCCAGGATGGGCTTTTATTTCTGGACCCAGAGAGCGGAGGCTCTCTACCCAGGGGTCCAGAAACCTGTCTGGTGGTGGAAAATGGCAGGCAGCCATTCAGGAACCACACCAGGGCTGGTAGATTTTCAGGGGGCATCTCTAAGATGCCCTCTGAGTGCATTTTACAGTAAATCCCATACTGGCATCAGTGTGGGTTTAATGTGCTGAGAAGTTTGCTACCAAACTTCCCAGATTTTAGTAAAGCCATTATGGAGCTGTGGAGTTCGTAATGACCAACTCCCAGACCATATACTCTTTATGGCTTTACTACACTTACAATGTCTAAGAATTGACTTACAGACTGTAGGGGCACAGGGCTCATGCCACTGTGCCCTCACCTGAGGGCTAGTGCACCCTGCTAGATGGGTGACTTACCCAGGCCTCAGGCAGTGGGTTGCAGGCATGGCAAACAGGGATATGTGCCATATCGACTTTTCACTTTTCTCTGCACCAAAACAAGCAGCTTGCAATGGCAGTGTGTGGGTGTTACGGTACAGGCCCTCTAAGGGTGGCACAATAGGTGCTGTAGCCCTTAGAGGCCTTCCCTGGTCACAGTGCCCTTGGTACCCATGGGACCTTTTACAAGGGGCTTACCTGCGGCCAGAGAGGTGCCAAACGTGGGCACAAAGGTACAGTCTTGGGAAAGAACACAGGCCCTGGGAACCTGATTGGCAGGGACCCAGGGCACATCAAGTCAGGTTGCATCAGATGTAATGCAAAAAGTGGGGGGCAACCATGCAAAAAGGGGCACTTTCCTACAAGTTCCTTCAGGTGTGGTGTGAATTGAGTGCAGCTTGGGAGGTTGACATTGATTCTAGCTGCTGAATTTTGAATGATCTGCAGCTTTCTGGTGAGTTTTTTTGTTGATCCCGGCATAGAGGGTGTTTCCGTAGTCCAATTTGCTTGTGGCCAGGGTATATGTGATGGTTTTCTGGATGTTGATTGGGAGCCTTTTGAAAATCTTCCTCAGCATCTTCAGGGAATGGAAGCATGAGGTGGTATCTCTGCTCCACAAACTCCAGACCGTCCAGAATGCCGCAGCCAGACAAGACCACAACACCCAGCACCTACGAGACCTCCACTGGCTCCCAGTCGAAAAGAGAGTGACTTTCAAGCTGCTCACACAAGCCTACAAAGCCCTCCACAACACCGGCCCCCAATATCTCAATGAACGAATCTCCTTCTACGCCCCCATGAGGAACCTCCGCTGACTTTGACCTGGCCGAAATCCCACGCATCCACAGAACCAGAACGGGAGGAAGATCCTACTACATCGCGGCCAAGACCTGGAACCAAACTCCCCCTCAGCATCAGACGAACCCCCACACTGCAAGCATTCAGGAAGAGCCTCAAGACCTGGCTCTTCGGATGAGCCGGAGCTCATGAATTCCCCCCTACCCCCAGCGCCTTGAGACCCTCACGGGTGAGTAGTGCAATTTACAAATCCCTGATTGATTGAGTGATGGCCTTGACTTGGGTGGTCAGGTAGAGTTTGCTGTTGATGATAATCCTAAGGTTCTTGCCATGGGTGGGTATCAGTCCTAGCTCTGTTGGCCACTAAGTGGAGTCCTACAGTGAAGTGCTCTTCCCAAAGATCATGATTTCGGTCTTGTCAGTGTTAAGCTTTCGACTTTTGATCTTTATCCAGTGGGCGAGTTCAGTCATGCAGACATTTAACTTGATCCGGGTACTGCATGTCTTGTCTGTGAGGGAAAGAATGAGTTGTGTGTCATTTGCGTAGGAGAGAACAAAAATGGGGTGGGAGCACACTGCCTTGACGCCCCAGCAACCAAGTTCACTCAGATGCATTCTGGTAAATGAAGTACATAGTAACACTTACTTCCATTAAACAGTCTTTTGTTTTCACCATGGTTGGTGCAGCCATTGCGGAGTATCTTTAGACATAAGATTCTGTTTCTGGATAGTTGTCGTTCATCAGTAGAGAGTTTACTGTTGAACAGACTTTTCAGGTCACAGGACCAGTCCTAGAGCGTGGGGAGCATCACACAGAGCTCCTCTTGTTTGGCATAGAAAAAGACATGGATGTCGTGCAAGAGGATGATGTTGGCTAGAGGGGTCATGTATGCTTTGAAGAGGATTGGGCTCAGGGAGCATCCTTGCGGAACTTTGCAGATGAGGTTGTGGGTGTCCAGAATGTACGATGCCAGTCTGACTGACTCAGTCCTTCACGTCAGGAAGGAGCAGATCCATTAGAGTGTGTGTCCATGGATTCCTATGTTGTGTAGGCGTTGGATGAGGATTGGCTTGGAGAAGTTGTCAAATGCTGTGGGGAGGTCCAGAAGGATGAGGGCCACCATGTCTCATCTTTCCAGAATCATGCGGATGTCATCCGTGGCAGTAATGAGGGCAGGTTCCAAGCTGTGGTTGGGTCTGAAAGCAGATTGAGTGGTATCAAGGTGTTGGTGGTCGTTGAGTTATTTGATGAGGTGTCCTGTTAATTATTTTCTCTTAGACCTTGGCCGGGAATGGTAGCAGGGAGATCAGTCTGTAGTTGACAAGCGTTGAAGGGTCTGCAGAGGGTTTTTTCAGCCTTGGGAGGATAATTACATGCTTCCAAGCGTCTGTGAAGGTCGCAGAAGAGATGGAGGCATTCAGAATGGGTGTGAGCATGGTGCTAATGGGTTGCAGTCCTCTGAAGTAGACATGGTAGGGGTAGTGGCCTGATAGGACACCTGAGTGGATGGGCTTCATGGTGGCACAGTGTCTTCTGGGGTGATGATGGGCCTTGTTGTTAGCACTGGTTCTTTGGATAAGGTCGAGAGGTGTTTGACGAGGTCTGTTGGGTCCGGTTGCGGGCTGAAGTTACTGTTAATGGCGGTGATTTTGTTGCAGAAGAATTGAGAGAGATTGTTACAGAGGTCCTACGAGGGGGCGATCGAGTTGGAGGCGGCCAATGGCAAGTTGAAATCTTTCGCATTTGCAAAGATTTCTTTGCTTCTGTTGGTGCTGGCATCAATGCGGTCCCCCAGAGCGGCACATTTGGTGGCAGCCTCTTAGGGTGGATTGAACGTGCTCCTGTCCACATTGTCCTGGCTCATTCTCCATTTGCGCTTCAGTTGTTTGCAGTGGTGCTTCATCAGTCTGAGTCCCTCCGTGTACCAAGTGACCTGGGGTGAGGATCTTGTTGTGTTGCTGTGTTTGAGGGGGGCCAGGAAGTCGGCGCAGGGGGTGATCTAATTGTTGAAATTCTTGATGGGTTTGGGGAGGCTGTTGCTGTGTAGGGGTCAGTTGTTGTTGAGAGCGATTTTCAAGTCCTTGTTAGTGATGCTGTTCCAGTTTCGGCAGGCTGGTCTGGCAGTGGTGTGTGCGCTGGACTGGGATGCTGAACTTGATGAGGGCATGGTCTTCCAGGGAACTGGTGTAGACTTGTCGACTCTAATGTTGCTGATTTGGTGAAAATAGGGTTCATGAGGGGCCCAGCGACGTGGGTAGATCCCTTTACTCGTTGGGTGAGGCCCAGGCTTCCAAGGTTTTCGATGAGTGCTCTTGAGTTGGGGTCAGCATGGTCTTCTAGGTGGAAGTTCACATCTCCAAGTAGGATATAATTGCAAGCATTGAGGGCGAGTTGTGCAACAAAGTCCATGATAATGTCAGTGAAGTTGGTGCGCAGTCCTGGTGGTCTGTAGATGAGTGCTGTTTACGGTGAGCTCGACATGGAACTTGAACGTAAGGTGTCTGGCAATCTTGTAGCCACAGGAGGGGATGGCTGTGGTGATGTAAGGTGCTGATGCAGGGTTCAGCAGGGTTTCCATGAGGAAATGTAGTTCAGGGGTGTCGTGCAGCAGGTCCCACATCTCAGTGGTGTGTTCAGTGAGTGAGCGGTGTTGAGGGGCATGGATTTGAGTGTGGAGTGTTGTGTGGGTGGTTGCAGGACTGTGAATGTAAGAGAGTTGGGTGATGTTGGTGCTGTGAGTGTTTGGTGTGGGTAAGTGCATGAAAACTTGCAGGAAGCGCAGGAGAATGCTCCCTCACTTGTGAAGCGACGGCCGGGGTTGAGGTCTCGTACGGTCACAGGGTGGTAGCTGCAGGAGGGGAAAGGACCAGGGTTCCTGGTGTTGAGCATGATCCAGGCATGAACGTGCATTGCCTTTGGTGTGCCCATGCTGTGGCAGTCGTTAAGTAGGTCCTGAGCGAGGATAGGAGTGATGCCACATCCTGTGCAGATGGATGATGGGAAGTCCAGTGATGCCACTTCCAGGGGCATCTCCTCCATGAGAGCAGAGGGGCATCACCCCACTTGAATGCCACCCAAACCACAGAGATGACAAATAAAATGGTCATTAATTACCATTTTATTTTTCATCATCCCCCCCTGAACCGAGTGTCAGGACAGGGCGGTGCTGGCTGAGTTGCATCAGGGAGGAGTGGTGAGCAGAGGGCTGCCTGTGCACTGTTTAAAATGTGCATGTCTCTTTGGACGGCTGTCTTTTGATGACCAGCCAGACATGCTCACTTTAAACTTCTCAACCCAGCTGTCTTAGACAGCTGGGTTGAAAGCAAGTGCAGGCCTCCAGTGTGCTGAGGAGTACTGAGAGAGGCAGATCCCTCCAATCAGGGCACTGCTCTCATGCTGGCTAACAATGTGAGCAGCTCCAGGCTTGGTCAAGGGTGTTTGCTGGTGCCCAATCTGCAATCGACGGAAGAAGAGACCTGAGGTCCGGAGCGAGGAGGATGTGTAAGGTAAGTGGGTTTTTTTTTCTCCATTTGCCCCCCCACCCCCACCCTCCCCTTGAATGCCAACCACCACTGGTCACTTCCTGTGCAGATGGATGATGGGAAATCCAGTGATGTCATTTTCTGTACAGAGGGATGACGGGAAATCCAGTGATGTCCCTTCTTGTGCAGATTGCTTCCTGGCAGACGCTGTGCTGTTTCAGTCAAACTTGGAGGGGCTGTCGAGAAGTCAGTGAGATTTCCTTTCTGGCATTCACTTTATGGGTTGTGGCGGACTCATTGTTTTCAGCTTTAGGGGTTCTGGGTTGGTGAAGATTAGTGACTATTCTGATGTTCAGCGTGACATTGGAAGTGCCCTTCCATTTTTTACATGGGTGTATTTTGTGAGAGGTGAGACAGTATCTATCCCATCCTGCATGCTGGGTCTCTCCTTGAAGTGCGATTAAACAGAGGGAATCAGACTGATGTGAGAGTGTATGTCAGTCTTCATCCACAGTTAGATGTCTTACTGGCGTTAAAGTGGGTGCTGTTCATTTGCTTTCATGCATGGGGCCTGAGCAGGGGCGCAACTAGACCCAGACTTCGGGGGGCAGGGTGGATGGGCACTAACCGGTCAACCAAAGGAGGCGGTACTAACACTTCAAACAATGGGGCGGAGCTATCCTTAGAGCCAATATAGGAAAATATAGTGATGAATTGTGCATTTCAAACATATTGCTCAAATCTGATACAATTACGATTAGTTGATTTAACAATGTTTATAGGGTGCTGACATCTTTAAAAAGCAGCTTCTACGGACTTCAGTGCAAAACACTTTAAACACAGTTTTTGCCAAGTTATTTCAAGACAACTGCCCATTTTGAACAAAAGTACATTTTCAGTGTGCTCATCGGGATATTGCAACAAATGCTTGTCTGAGGCTGTGCCCATGTGCCTGTTTCAGAATAATGAGCTTACTGGGTTAATAATGCACCTGATTTGGGGATGTGTGAATGGCAAGATGTATTTTTCAGAGCTGTACTACATTTGTGTCTTCCCTTTCTCATTCCTTTCTTTTCTCTTCTTTTTCATTCTTTTCCTCTGTTTCTTTAAGTTTTCCATTTCTCTCCTTTTTCTCCCTTATTTCTTCTTTCTTTCTTCCTTTCACTCATCCTTTCTCTTCTCTCCTGCTTTGTTTCTTCGTTTTGTTCTTTATTTTTCAGTTTCTTTTTCATTTCCTTTATCTCCTTTTTTTCCCCTTTCTTCCATTCTTTCGTTTCATCCCTTCTTTCTTTCATTTTCTCCTTTTTTCTTTTTCTTCTACTTTTTACTTTTGGGTCACCTTCTTGTTGTCTCTGCTGTCTCTTCTTGCTATGACTTTCTGTATTTATAGCCTTTTTTTTATACCTCCTATTTTCCCGATCTCCTTTGTGTTTGTACCTCATTTTCATTTTTGTTTATTTCTCTCTCATCTTCATACCTTCTTCCTTTATTTTTTTTTTGCTTCGCTCCTGCCCTCATTGTTCTTTTTTCCTCTGCTTCTCCCCTTTCCTTTCGTTGCCTCCATATCACCTTTGTTCCTTCTCTTCTTTGTTCCTTTTTGTCTTTCCTTTTTTTCCTAATGTGTTCCTTCTATCGTGTCCTTCCCTCCTTTGTTCCTATTTCCTTTTCTTGTCTCATCCTTTATTCCTTTTTTCTTTTCTTATTGCCTTGGTGTAGTATTTGCCGTAGGAATCACACAAGAGAAGTAGTAGTTGTAGAATATCCTTTATTGCCAACCCACAGGACAAACCCTTCACTCTCAAAGAGAGCGCAGCATCTGCCCTAAGGATTCCACACCCTGGTATATAAAGGTAGAACATAGAACGTAGAATACACAAAGAGAGAATCTAACTTCCATAAACACTAAAGCGAATACCTACCAATGACATCACTAACACCCATATACTACACATCCCTCCTCCTAATAAAACAAAAAAAACACACAAAAAAAACCAACTTTATTCACATATAAAATCATCAAAACGGGAAGGTTTCTTAATAACCCTTCCACTAGAAGTTTTTGGTTCTGGTTCGTAAAATGTAGAACAACCTTCAACAGGCAAAGAAGTTTGAATGGAAACAGGTTGAGACAAATCTTGTGAGACAACCTGAAAACCTGAGGAAACTCTTTCATCAGAAACATCTTGTGCAGTAGTTAAAGCTCCTGACATAGAATCATCAGAGCTTGGTTGGGAATTGTCATGAGCAGAAGTTTGAAGATTGCACGAGTTAGAACACTGATCACACTCCAACATCCACCAATAATTCTTTGGAGTGGGAAGAATAACCAAATCCTGTGAAACATTTTCCTGTGAAACATTTTTACTAATAGCCAAATGGTTCATATGCCAAACTTCATCATTGTCAAGAACTGCAGTATTATTATTGACTTTGACAACTTGATGAGGTTCACTAAACCTGCTATCCCCTTTGGGAGTTTTCTTAGCAAGTTTAACACGAACCCAATCACCAACAGAAAGATCACAAGGTTTACTACCGTGTTTTGCATCAAAATAAGCCTTATTCTTAGATTGAGAAATTGTAATATGATGCATAATACTATCCCAATCAGAATGAACACATTTACTTCTGTTCATCCAACTAGGATTTTCCTTTGAAAATGGAATTCTACCCCTCATGATGGAGAATGGGCTGCAACCTAGAGGAGAATGACTAGTAACTCTGTAAGACCAAGTCATTTTCACCAACTCATCATCCCAAGACAAACCCGATTTATTAGAAAGTTGAATAATCCCTTTAATAGTTCTGTTAATTCTTTCTACAACGCTGTTCCCAGTGGGATTATAAAGTGCAGAAAACTTTTGCTCAATCCCAGAAGAACGTAGATAACGGACCATATCATTAGATTTGAATTGGACACCATTATCAGTGAGAATATACGCAGGAAAACCTTCCCTAAGAAACACAGAGTCCAAAAATTTTATAACAGTGATGGAATTGACACTTTCCACTATACTTAACTCAAACCACTTGGAAAACACGTCCACAAGAACAATAATAGAACCGTCCTGCCACACAATAGGACCCATGAAATCTAAAGCAACCTCCTGCCAAGGAGAATTTGGACAATGCAAAGGAAAAGAAATTGACGCATTCTCTTACAAATCGTTCCACAGCAGTATCCGCACCTGGCCACCAATATAAAGCTTTAAGTCTCTGCTTAGTACGCGTGATGCCAGAATGACCATCATGACATAAACTGATTATTTTCTTTCTTAAGGACAAAGGAGGTACTACCTTATCACCTCTTACCAAAAATTGATCATCAATACTCAATTCATTCCTCACCTCCCAGAATCCTCTTATTTCATCCGCAATATTCCTTCTTTCAACATCATGCCAACCGTTAATAACTTTGGATTTAACATTGAGGAGATTAACATCCTCGCTTTCAGCTTCTAACCACTCCGCACGTTCAATGCTACCTTGCAACACATCAACATAAGAAACATTATCAACAGAAAATTCGTTCCATGAGTTGCAATCAATCTCGGTTAGAGGCAACGCCATTCTGCTCAGAAAATCAGCAGTTCTATTTTTAACGCCAGGAACATACTTTATAGTATACAAAAAATCTTGAAGTCGTAATGAAAATCTAGCAATTCTGGAAGTGGCTTTGGATAAACCTTCAGTTGTGAGAAGTTTAGTTAAAGGTTTATGATCAGACCTTAAAACAAAATGCCTCCCCCATAAAAAATTTCTAAAATGCTCCAATGCCCAAATGCAGGCCAACGTTTCTCTCTCAATTACCGAGTATTTTTCTTCTGAAGGAGATAACGACCTAGAAGCAAATGCAATGACAACTTCCCTATTATCTCCATCAAACTGAGTGAGGACAGCACCTAACCCCTTTGAGCTCACATCAGTAGTAACACATGTGTCAGCTGACGGGTCAAAACCTTGTAAACAAGGAGCTTTGCTGATGGCTTGTTTAATAGAAAGAAAAGCTTGTTGGCATTCAGAAGACCAATCAAAACTGACCTTATTCTTTAAAAGAAACCTCATAGGATGAGTCTTTTCGGAAAAGTTCTCAACAAACTTAGCATAGAATTCCGCTAAGCCCAAAAATGACCTCAGATCATCCTTGGACTTAGGCGATGGTGCATCAACAATAGCATCAATGAGTTTGGCTTTGGGTTTGATACCCTTACAACTTACTTCATGCCCTAAATACGTTACACTGCGTTCCGCAAACTTGCATTTTGAAATTTCACCAGTTAAACCTTTGGACATTAAGACCTTCAAAACCTTTCTTAATCGATCATCATTTTCAGATCTATTTTGACCCATAATGAGGATGTCGTCTTGAAAAAACGTAATACCCGGCATATCACCAAATAACTGAGTCATCAACCTCTGAAATACAGCAGCTGCAGAAGCTAAACCAAAGGGCATTCTGCGAAATTGGTAGCAACCAAAAGGGGTACAGAAAGAGGTGAGGTTTCTGCAAGAAGGATGTAGTACAATTTGGTGATATGCCGAGGAAAGGTCGATAGTGGAAAACCACTTTGAACCTCTGGTCATTGAAAGCATTTCATCAATCCTCGGGAGAGGAAATTGGTCTACAATGATGCTTTCATTTAAGCTTCTGAGGTCAACGCACAAACGAATCTTTCCATTGGATCGTCTAGCGACCACTAACGGAGAAATCCACTCAGACGCCTCTATGGGTTCAATAATGCCAGCATCTTGTAGCTTTAGCAATTCAAGTTTAACTTTCTCTCTTGCAATTAATGGAATATTGCGCACTTTGTAAATTTTGGGAATGGCAGAAGGCTTGACCCTAATGAGATGAGTGAAGCCTTTAAGTTTACCAATTTTCCCATTAAACACTTCTTTAAATTCACTCAAAACCCATTTTTTTGTTTCTTCACTCTCGCAAGCCACCAACACTTGTTCAGGGCTATTAGGATCCAGAATAATATTCAAAGCTTTTTTGGTCCTTCCAACCTAAAACTGAAGGACCATCAAAAGCAACATAAAGTTTACAATATGCTTGTCTTCCCTTAAATTGAAATTTAAGTAAACGATAACCTAGCATATTTATTTTTTCACCTGTAAAGCTTTCAGGATTGATATCTGAGGATTCCAAGTGTGAACCTAAAACACTTACAAACTTGTCATCCCAAATGGAACGAGCAATAATTGTGAAAAGGCGATCCGGAATCAGCAGCCACCTGTAAAGGAATACCCCCAAAATTGATTATGCACAAGGGTTTACTATTGTCAGAGTCAGTGATATTGAGAACGACTTTTTTTAAATTAGGAGTAGAAATAGAGGTAGGAAGAATACCCTCAGAATCCGCGGAATCACTTTCCGAAGAATCTGAATTTTCAGTGAGACAAGCGACCTGGTTAGATTTCTTACTCACTTTTCTTCTACAAACTTTAGCCAAATGGCCTACGACACCACAATTGAGGCATTTAGTAGATCTAGCAAAACACTTGTCAAAACTGGCATTATGCTTGGTGCTGCCACATCTGTAACATGTAAAATTATAAACATTTCCTTGAGATTTAGAAGTACTTTTATCAGACCACTTGTGGTTAACTTGCGGAACAGTTAAGTAAGGTTTTCCCTTAGGTTTAGATGAAACAAGACTGACTGAAAGTTTCTCTGAACTTGTTGAAATGGCCTTGGCGCTCCTTTCAGATAGTTCCGCTTTTTTTATAAGGATAATTATATCCTTAAGGCAAGAGTCTCCTTCAATCCAGAGTTTGTCTTGTATACTTTTATTTTTTTGACATACGACTAATTGGTCTCTTATCATATCGTCGTGAAGTGTTCCAAATTTACAAGGAATCGCCAGAGTTTTTAAACAAGACGTATAATCCTCGATGGACTCACTTGGCTGTTGTTTCCTTTTATAAAATGTACGTCTGGAAATGGCTATGCATACAATGGGAGAGAAATGATTATCCAAATCCAGAATATCACACTTAAAAACATCAACATCGCCAGCTCTTTCCACTTTCTGCATTTGGTTGTAAACTCTCAAACCCTCCGGTCCAAGACAGTGCATAAGAATTCTTTTCTTTCTGTCAGACCACTATTGTCTTCTAAAGTGGCAATATAATTGAGTAAATACGCTTTCCAATCTTCCCATTTGACAATAGGCTCACCTGGATTAGTAAGAAACTCTTTTGGAGTGTTCAAATTGATACCAACAACTAAATTGTTAACAACATTAGGAGAGGAAGATGTCCCTTCAGAACTTCTCTCCATGTTCACTCCAAATATGCACAGTAAAATGAAAGGAAAAAAATATATAGAAGTAACCAACCAGTACTCGATAATTATGATTGATGCGCTGAAATAGTGGCGTAAGCTGAGGTCACCTCATCCGGCACGAAGAAAAGAAGCTCCGTACATCGCGCTCGAAATTGACACGAAGGGAACAGGAGCGTTGCTAGGAAATGCGATGAAACAAAATGGCGGCACGTAGAGGTCACGCAGCGTGACCCACAAGGAATCCCAGGGTACCTTGGGTGTGTGCCACTGCGTCAACAATCACAAGCAAGAAACATCGGAATGCCGGAGTAGCAGTAGAATGCTGGCACTGTAGGTGCGTGCGAGCCAGTTCAAATAATGCGGGCAACGGTAACATACACGTTGGAAGAAAAGTCAAAACAAAATTTACCCGACTGGCATGAAAGCGAGCACTCACATTGTGAAATCGCTGAAGTAGTAAAAGTTCCCATACGTTTTTCTAAAGTTGGTTTCAATGGTGCATCGTCGATTAGAGTTCATAGATGAACGGCAGGATAACCAAAGGAAACGGAAACTCGCTGTGGGTCCGGGGTTGGCTTCCCAAGTCGTCGCCAATTTTCTGTAGTATTTGCCGTAGGAATCACACAAGAGAAGTAGTAGTTGTAGAATATCCTTTATTGCCAACCCACAGGACAAACAGTTAACTCTCAAAGAGAGCGCAGCATCTGCCCTAAGGATTCCACACCCTGGTATATAAAGGTAGAACATAGAACGTAGAATACACAAAGAGAGAATCTAACTTCCATAAACACTAAAGCGAATACCTACCAATGACATCACTAACACCCATATACTACACTTGGATTCCTCTTTTTCCTCTCCACTGATTTATGTCCTTCCCTCCATTCCTTTCTCTTATTTTTTTTTTTTCCTTTCCTCCTATCCTTGCTTTTTTCTTTCTTTTTCTCCTTCCTTTCTTGAAGAGCGCCTAAGTGTGATATTTAGGTATCCAAGGATACCTGGAACATGAGGCTGTGGAATGCAGGATATCGGAGGTTCTAGGAATGGTAGTTGGGAGTTTTGAGAACAGGGCTTGTTAGTGGATGAGGTGTTGCTCCTTATATTTAATAAACCCAGTTTGATAAATTAAGTTGTCGAGTAGCTTCATTTCAATGACGACGAGCTGATGGAAGGTGGCGGCTGTATCAAGAAGAAGCGGCAGTGTGGCATGCATGCATTGTGTAGTGGAGCGCAATTAAGAAGGCGGCGTGTGCGTATGAAAGACGCTGTGGGGGCAGTGGAAGTCATAAGCAGAGCAGACAGCTGATGATGCTGCTGATCACGGTAAGAAGGCTGCGGTGGTGTCAAAGGTGACAGTGTGAAAAGCTAATACCCCAGGGAGCTGTTGGTGTGGCTGATCGGTGGCCCGTAGGCAGTGGCAGTGCGTCCATTAGGGCGCTGGGGCGTTGACCCACAAGCCGCGCCCGCAGCTCCCTCGGTGGCTCTGTCTGAACTGACACTGCATGTCAGTCAGCATGACGCCGGACGGCCCACCCCCTTCAGAGTCTGAAGGAGGTGGGCGGTCCGGCGTCATGCTGACTGACATGCATTGTCAGACCAGGGGGTGGCGCACAGCAGACAGCAGCACAAGTGCGCATGTTGGGTTTAGGTCGGAGAATTTTTCCGACCAGCCCAGTCATGCGCACTAGTGTTTGCTCTGGCTGGCGGCTGCGCATTAGGAGAGCGAGGGTTGATCAACGCCGCAACCCTCGGTCTCCTAACGGGCAGCAGGGCGGCGAGTATCCCTGCTAAGCCAATCCTGGCGCTGCTGGAGCAGCGTCAGTATTGGCTGAGAGGGGTTGCCAGTGACACAGCTGTAAATGCCTGCTGACGCCATCACTGGGGGGAACTCTTGGAGACCGCACCGACGCTGGAATACAGGAGCCTTACTCGATTCGGGGGAAGCTCGGCGGCTTCTGATCTGTAGGACCAAGCGAAGCCAAGGACCCCCAACCTGCCGTGCAGAGAATACGCACATTGTGTGCACAGTTAGAGCTGGCAGCTGAGGATCGCTTCCCTTCTAGGTAGCGTAAGAACTCTGTGTGGATAAAACAAGCTCTTTGGAAGGCCTCCTTCCCAGAGTGCACCGGACCCCTGGCTGCCTCTTCTAGCCCCCAGCTCCCTTCGCCTCGCAGGATGAAGTTTTATTACCCGTCCGCTTCCCCCCGGCCCCGACACAGGTACACGGCCAGCATCAAGCCAGGTCGCACTGTCCGCTTTCCCAACAACATTGTGTTTCAGGACCACATCCGATAGGGTGACCTGGAGCAGGTGGGCCGCTTCATTCGCGCTCGCAAGGTCACGCTGGACACCATTTACCTTTCAGGTGAGTGCCCATAGGGGGAGAGCGCGAGACGTGAGGAGGGAACAGACCAGCATGGAGGAAAGGGCAGAGACCACAGGGATAGGAGTTGGCGAGGGGTTAGTTACCCCTTCCAGCCATGGGTGGGGATAAGGGGGCAGGTTACCAGCTGTGAATGGAGGGCGCAGCAAATAAATGGAAAGAGGACTTGCTGGACAGCAGTGAAATGTCCATTACTGGCCTTGTAAGGGGTTGGGTACAGCTGGACTGCCATCTTGTTCAATGTCATCAGGGCACCTTGTATCCCGCCTGGGGCTTTTGTTACAAATCATTGGCATCAGGTGTGCCATGCCAACTGTTTCAATGGAAGTAAAGCAAGAACGAACTCCCAGAACAAGCATGGTTATAAAATGAAGAACAGGGGTAGAAACATGGTATCCTGATGACCTGGGGCTCGGTGACAAACAAGTCTAACCTGCCAAAGGCGAGGGAAGGAGGGAACTCTGGCAAGAGAGCGTGGCAGCCGAGAGATAGAAAGGGACAGGCAAGCAGCGGTGGCCAGCAATGCACGTGACACTGCAGACAATGCCATGTATTTATAGGTCCCATATCAGTGCGTCTTGCACCCCCATGCTTAACATATAATGGTAACAAATGGAGGGTTTCATTGGTCATTTCGAATGAACAGAAATAGCCTTACAGACACCAGTAAAGTGTTCATAGCAGCTTTTCAGTTTGTTCCTCATACGTACATAGCTATTCACACATACTTTCATTGGTATTTACAGGTTACTGTGTGCGGGTCACACTCAGTTCTACAATCATTGTCAAGATTGGACATTAATGTCAGAAGCTTACACTATTATTGGGTGTAGATTACTCTCAACATGGAATGGTGATTTGTAATTTGTAGATCTAAACATATGTTTGGCACATGCTGGGCGCGTGTGTATCGAAACAAGCCTGGATGTCTCCGTTCCAATACCTGAATGTATGTGCGTTATTGTATTTACCCACGTGCTGGCTCCTCTTCGCTAAAGACACACGTGCGCCTTTGTAGCACAGCGTGCAATGGTGCAGCACAGCTTGCAATGGTGCAGCACGTTATGTGCTCCACACTCTTGTGTGCTGAAAGCGTACCATGTCTGTTCCCAGTTGTGCGTGTTGGAGTGTAACTTTAAGATGTGTATGTACTGGTGCATTTCCAATGTGCGCGCCGTGGGATTGGAGTGTGACGCAGTGCATCGTAAATACACTCTCAGGGGTGCGCCCTTCCTGGCTTGCTTAGGTTGAGCCTACCGTGCCGACAACCTGGCTGTGTCATTGTCTATTTACTCTTGAGGAGCGTCACTCTTTTTGCGGTGACAACCCGCTTGTGTTGCATATCTTAATGCATGTTGAGGAAGTCACCTGGGAAGAGGAAACGTCCATAAAAAGTAAATGTTCTTTACTGTGAATTGTTTTGGTGCCGGAAAGTGTATTATGTTCTGCTTTGGGCGGACACTTGCCGTGTCGAGTGTGTGATGTGTGGTCTCTTTGCAGAGGGGCGTCACGAACCCTCCACCATAGCAGCTTGAGCGGGGGTGGAGGTCACCGGACAATCCTGTGTAACAGGAGATATTTACCTTGTTTGAAGCTCCTTTCAGTCTGGTCTCCCATGAGCTTATAAATACAATCTCTTGCAGTGGAAAGAAGGAAGGGAGAAAAGGAGAGATAGAAGGAAAGACGGGAGAAAAGGAGAGATGAAAAGATGGATGGGTGATGGAGAGAAAGATGGATGGACGGATGGCAAGAAAGGTGAATAGATGGAGACAAAAGATAGTGATGGTACTGGGAATGTATGACACTATATGTGGGCAAGTTAACAAATCAAAGGAAGAGCTCGACCAGAGCTGAGCCATTCACTGTCTTTGTTAGAACAGATTCACAATTGCTTTATTAACCTTCCTGCTATCTCAAATTTGCTTGAAAATGCACCATTTGCCCACTCTTTTTTCAAAAAAAATTTGGGGGGAGAACCCCGCGTAGTTGGTTCGGGCTCGCTCGCAACATTGCAGTACGGCTATTGTTTTACGCCCTACCACTTTTGAATGCCACCAGCCGCCACTGCCCGTAGGGTCACTTGACTACCTCTGCACTGTTTCACCAGTGTTTTCAAGGGAATGCTAGTGCAGGTGGATTAAAAAGTAAAGTCAGGTAGGCTTTCAGTTAATGAATGTGCTTCAGTCCTGACATCCCAACGTGATGCAGCGCGTGCCGCCAGCACGGAGACAGTAACATCAGCGTACTGAATGCTCGTTCACCAGCTCACACACTGGCCTACTTGTAGGTCATAGAAGCATACCGAATGCTCGTGCACCAGCCTGCCTGTGTTATCTAGTGAGTTACGGACTAGAAAACTTGTCTTACAGGCCTGTTTGGAAGAATATAAACCCTCTTCACCCTCTGGGCCGTGGCAGCTACATTTAGTCAGCGCTCACCGTCTCATGGTGCTCCTGACTTCTCTTCTAGGGGATCCTCATCACTAGTCATAAGCACTGAATATTAGCGACCATGTGCGGGAACCCCAGAGTACATTAAAATATATATCTATATACAGATATATATATATATATATATATATATATATATATATATTTATATATTTATATGAAGACTTGTTGCTTGGTTTAAGAACCGCTGCTGCTCCTGAACAAAGGGCGCGTCGTCTACTCGGATCACCCAAGCTCGATCCGTAACGAATTTAGAAAAGTTCCCATTTCCCGAAGGTAAAGGATGACGACGCCATGTCTTGCTGAAATGATAATTTAATCGTCAGCTGCTGGACGCGTTTCGCCTGTCCTGCAGGCTTGTTCACCAACAGTTTACAATAAAGTTTTCAGCCATTTTAAATGCCACGAATGGTGTGTCACATGCACAAAACTACTATCACAGTGTATCAGAAAACAGACTAGTAGTTCCCCTATAAAAACTTAATGTTACATTAATTCAATGCATTTTTTCTGCTTTTAACCATACCAGTTGCTTAAAAGTTAGTACTTTTATAATAATAAAAAAAAAAAAAGTATCAAACTCACGATTGAGGGCAAGTGCCCAATTACTAGAGCAAACTCAACTTAACCATAACGAAGCCTAATGGCAATTTCTCATAACGCAACTATATGTACACATCGCAGCTTAGATTAGGTATTCTATTACAACTCCCATCTCATTTCTTATTGCGCCCAAGTGGGCCAACATTAAAAGCAGAATCTCATTGCATGAGTAAACAAATAGTGTGTCTTCTGAAACTGCAAGTGCTCAACTAAAGTGCCGATCTGATGATCCTAAAAATAATAAATTCGTGAATGGTTAAAAACATGAAGGAAGCACAGAATTTTTCAATAATTAAATACAGATCACAAATGGGTATGCAGATCTTACTCCATATTCAAACCATCCGGGGTTTTGCTGTTCAATTTAATTATATAAGAAGATTCTAATCTTCTCAAATGCTTCTCCCGGTTTCCACCTCTCACATTGGGTTTTATTGCATCGATCACAAAATACACTAGCCCTTCTGTGTTTTTTTGGTGGTGTTCGAAATGGCGTGCCACCGGATAACTTCTATCACCATTTTTGATGGCTCTTAAGTGCTGCAACACACGTTTATGGACTGGCAGGATAGTGCTGCCCACGTACCTCAGGCCACATAGGCACTGGAGCACGTACACAGCAAAATCCGTTTTGCACGTATAGTGGCCTTTGATTTTAATTTGCTTGTCAGAAAAACCTGGTGTATACATGGAGGTATTAATCCCATGCACACAAGCTTTGCACTTATTGCATTTCACAAACCCTTCTCTCTTTACTAACCACATTGAGGCAGCCGCCTTTGGTTGAGGGGTTTGTAACACATTACTGACCAACATTTGCTTAAAAGATCTCGCTCGCGTGAATGTTATTTGCGGCCTTCTCTGGACAATTTTCCCCAAAATCGGATCATTACATATCAAGTGCCAATGTTTGTACAAAATGTTCCTTACTTGTTTATGTTGTATATTATATGATGTTACCATCCTGCACTGGTTTTTGTTCATTTTATCTTTTCTCTTCTCGGTGTTGCTTTTATTAAAAAGAATATCTTCACTTGTCCTTTTTCTTGCTTTGAAGATAGCTGTTTTATGCATTCATCAGGGTAGCCTCTAGATTTAAAACGTGACTCTAGTACTTCTAGTTCATTACTACAGCTAACCTGATTGCTGCAATTGCGTATTGTTCTTAAGCATTCCCAATAGGGGATGCTTTTGATCAAATTCTGGGGGTGAAAACTCGTAGCGTGCAACAGAGTATTGCCCGCAGTAGGTTTGCAAAACAATACGGTTTCCAATTTTCCATCCTTGATATAAACTGACAGATCTAAAAAATTGACATTAGTTGCACTGACTGTACTTCATTATGGTTAAGTTGAGTTTACTCTAGTAATTGGGCACTTGCCCTCAAGCGTGAGTTTGATATATATATATTTTTTTTAATTATAAAAGTACTAACTTTTAAGCAACTGGTATGGTTAAAAGCAGAAAAAATGCATTGAATTAATGTAACATTAAGTTTTTATAGGGGAACTACTAGTCTGTTTTCTGATACACTGTGATAGTAGTTTTGTGCACGTGACACGCCATTCGTGGCATTTAAAATGGCTGAAAACTTTATTGTAAACTGTTGGTGAACAAGCCTGCAGGACAGGCGAAACGCGTCCAGCAGCTGACGATTAAATTATCATTTCAGCAAGACATGGCGTCGTCATCCTTTACCTTCGGGAAATGGGAACTTTTCTAAATATATATATATATATATATCATTTTTCCATAACTAAGAAATGCAGCCTTAAACAAGGCTAGGCAATGCTTCCATAAATTGCATTTGTATCAATGAACATATATCTGCCTTTAATTCTCTTAATTTCACTTAAAGGAAGAAAAAACAGGAAAGCAAAGCATACTCTCTTTATTGAACTGCACAAACTGCATTGGAATAGGATAGGCATTGTTAGCCCATTGGCTGCATTGAAAACTCATAACAGAATAGAAAATGAAAGAACTGGCACCGTGCCTTTAAGGCAGCGCTGACCCCTTGCCTCCCATCATGCCTCAGGGGTGACCGTTATGTCAGTTTTTCTATCCGGCTCCTTCAGTGAGGTCCCTGGAGTTTGAGCTCTTGCTTTTTTGGCTTTTTTATCAAAATGTTTTCTCAGATTCTTGATCCTTTTTCACTCAACGTCTTACACCTATTAGAGTGAGGAGCTATCATTTTCTGACAGAATTTAGCTTTTTTCTGTCAAAGATGACTTCCTTGTTTGATCCTTGCCCTTCTTGTGGCAAAAAGAAGGCTAAAACATACACACATGCTGTCTGTATTCATGGTCTCCCTGAGACGCATGTCCTTGAAACCTGTCAAAATTGTAAGAACTTATCCAGGCACACACTCAAGGATAGAGAGAGACAGAAATCAGCTGCTGGTACCAGAGGCAGATCACTCTCAAGGCATAAGAAAAGGAGAACCAGATCTACCTCTAGAAGTAAGATCCCCGTGTGTTCTCCGTCGGTGTCGGGTTCGGCGTCGAGAATGCCTCCGGCAGCGAAGAAAAACAGACAGATGTTGCAGGTATCTTCGGCGGCATTACCACCGCCTTTGACGGTGCCGAAAGCAACAGAACACAGCTCCACGGCGAAGCATTCATCGTGGAGAACATCGGTAAGAATAATTTCATCCCATCGTTGGCGTTCGCTGCCGACACTACACAAACCATCACAACGACAATCTACGTTGGACCAGCACTCTCTGTTGATGTCAACAGGGCGACGCTCAACGTCGAGGCATCGGTCTCCGTTGATGTCAGCTCGAAGACTATCAACGTCGAGACGGTGGTCTCCTTCGACGTCGTCTGGGCAACGTATGACGTCGAGGCTCCAGTTTCCGTCGGTGGCATCTCTTCAACGCCTGACGTCGAGAAACCGGGTCCCATCGACGTCATCCCAGCAACGCTCGATGTAGGCACAAGGTGTGCCTCAGGTCTCCGCTCAATGTCGCTCGACGTAGAGGCACACACCCGGGTTGGGGTCGACAGGACACTGTTCTCTACTAGCGCTGGTAGCTCAAAGGCGCTCAACGTACAAACATTCCCATTCAACGTCAAGGAGCCAATCAGCGTCTAGAGAACAGTCCAAGAGCTCGGCGCTGACTCCATCGCCGCGGCATACGACGTCGAGGAGAGGATCCACATCCTGATCATCAGCGTAGGTCCCACTTTTGTCGTCGAGCGGCTTTTTCTCTCCTTCTCCTGACAAGAGGACACAAAAGGCGATGCAGCAGGACATCTAGATGATGGCGCCTAGCGCTCATCAAGAGCAGAGGGACCAGAGATCTCCCCCATGTGAAGCTTCTGTGCACCTGTCTCCCAGATGGTTATTACTGGTGCGACACTGGCAGAATCCTACAACTGCTCAAGTAGATCAGCCTCAGGACTACTCCAGTCCTCTCCACCGTTCACCTCTAATTCGGCTGGCACAAGCTGTAAATCTTTCTCCTACAGCTACTCCCAGAGGTCATGAGCATGCTCGTACTGCTAGTCCTCCACCGAAAAGACCAAGAACACCGGCCCTTAGGCGTTACACACCGTCAAGGCATAGGTGTCCTAAGTGGTCCTCGTCCACGCACTGGTCAAACGGAGACTATTCTCCTACTCTGACGGACAGCCAGCTTTCAAGGGTCTTGCCAGTGGATGACATCTAGAGTGGCGTATAAATTGAATATAGATATTCCTACTGCTCTGGTAACATCATCAGTCATTTTTGAGACTCTACACCAAAGATAAGCTTCAAGACCATTGCTACCTTTGGTGCCTGGGCTAATTCAGCTGGTGATGGACACCTTTCTCACGCCGACATCCCTCAAATCAGCTCCTGCGAGGATTTTGAAAAAATACAAATCACCAGATCAAGATCCACTATTCTTGAGGGCGGTCCTCCACCGGATGTAGTGATAATTGCAGCAGCAAAAAAGAACGATGTGGTGTCGTCTTAATCTACTGTTCTGCCAGATAAAAAAAGCAGGTCCCAAGATTCCTGGGGTAGAAAAGGGTATGGCACCTCTGCTTCCATCTTTAAGGTGTCCAGTCCATCGGCCCTTTTGGGGCACTACGATAGGTCCTTATGGGACTCCCTTGAAAAGTTCAAAGACAAGTTGCCCAAAGATGATCGACAAGATTTTGAGGAAGTTCTCCAGGAAGGAGGTCTAGTAGCAAACCAGATTAGTGTGGCAGCAGATGGTGCAACCCTGGCTGCACATGCTTACGCAGATGGAATATGTGCTAGACGTTCGTCTTGGCTCTGACTTACTGCACTCCAGCCGAAAGCTCAACAACGCAGTTTGAATCTGCCTTTTACTGGTAGTTCACTCTTTGGATCCCATACAGATGACGAAATGACCAAGATGAATGCGGAACTGTACACACTGAAGGCGGTGGGCCTGGAAAAAAGAAAAGATTTCCATTGTAGCTACAGGCCATACGATTGCAGGATCTATAAGCAGAGGGCTCAAGTCCCTCAAAGGTTTCAACAACAGCAGCAACATCAACCCAGAGCGCGCTACCAAGGTCGCCGCTCTACAAGCGGCCGGCGAGCTCCGCGCCAGACCTCTACCTCTACAAAGGCCCCAGCAAAGCAATGTCTATGTTCTCAACTCTTGTTGGGGGGGGGGGGAAGAATTGCCAGTCATCTTCAAGAGTGGCGCAATATTACAAAAGATCAATGGGTATTGAATACGCTGTAAAATGGGTACTCTCTATGGTTTCATCACCCAGCCCTGGCGATTCCTCCAGTAAAATCTGTATGCCACCACTTACAACTACTGCAACGAGAAGTTTCCACTCTACTACAAAAGTCCGCCATAGAGGAAGTTCCCCCTTCACAAGGATGAAAGGGAGTGTACTCCCGATATTTTCTGGTGCGGAAGAAAGGTCCCAAAGCTGAATTCAGACCAATATTGGATCAACGTCTCCTGAACAAGTCCATCCGCAGAGAAAAAGTTTGCATGCTAGCTCGCCATCAAATATATCCTCGCCTCCACCTTGGAGACTGGATGTGATCAATAGACCTGAAGGATGCGTATTTCCATGTGCCAATCAACCTAAAGCATCGAAGTTTCTACGCTTCATGGTAGGAGCCAATCATTACCAATACAAAGTGCTCCCTTTCGTACTAAAGTCGGCCCCACAAGCTTTTACCTAGTGCATGACCGTGGTAGCAGTGGATTTGCATCACTAGGGACTGTTCATTTATCCTTATCTGGACAACTGGCTGCTAAAGAGTTATTCTCCCCAGCGCGCAAAAGACTAGTATCAAACATGTCTAGGCTTGCTTCAGCGATTGGATCTCCACATCAACTTTGCCAAGTCGGTTCATCAGCCAACCCAAAGGATACACTATCTGGGCACGACACTGGACTCCAAGGTAGGAAGAGTGTATCCTTCGGAGGAGAAATTATCATTTATCACCCTGAAGTGCAACCATCTTCTTCTCACTCTGCAGCCTTCAGTCCGGCAGATTGCCTCTCTCCTGGGATCGATGACATCTTGCATCTTCCTAGTTCCCAATGCCAGATTGAAAATGAGACCCTTGCAGCAGGATCTGGAGGACAAATGGGATCAGCGTAGAGCTCGATGGGACGAGAAAGTCAATCTCTGTCAGTCAGCAAGGGCTTCCATTCCGTGGTGGGCTTGTCGCAATAATCTTCTGGTGGGAGTCCCATTCTATTGGACCCTGCCAACACAGACCCTGATCACGGATGCGTCTCTCCAGGGGTGGAGGGCCCACATGGGTCCTCTTCAAACACAGGGTCTGTGGTCGACCAAGGAACAGGCATATCACATCATTATGCTGGAGCTACGGACAGTGCATCTAGCCCTCAAGGCATTCTACCCATCCATTCAGGCCAGCACCCTATTGTTCCAAACAGACATTACGACCACTATGTACCACCTGAACAAGCAGAGAGGTACCCGATCCCTATCCCTGGAGGCTCAAGCGATTTTTCATTGGCTACTGGCCCGAAGTCTCACCATCACAGCGGTTCACCTGGCAAGGGAGCAAAACACTCGAGCAGACTCCTTGAGTCATCATTTCGCAGACCATCAAGATTGGGTTCTGCTCAGTGACGTAGTGGCAGACCTCTTCAGGGAATGAGGCCAGCCGTGCATAGATCTCTTCGCAGACAACACCAACAAAAAATGCCAAGACTTTGCGTCAAGATATTACCGGCCAGGGATAAAGGGGAATGCCCTTTTGATAGTTTGGTCCGAGGCCTTTTTGTAAGCTTTTCCACCACTTCCTCTCATCCCGAAAGTCATAACCAAGCTGTACCGCTCCAGAGCAAGGATGATTCTGATCGCTCCTGACTTGCTACGACAGTGGTGGTATCTGGACCTCCTACACCTCTCAGAGCATCCAGACAGGAGGCTTCCTTGTAGACTGGATATACTCTCCAAACTGAACAGGAGAATCCATCACCCCAACCTTCCCTCGCTGAACTTGGCAGCATGGCTCCTGAGTTCCTTCAATATGGCCATCTAGGACTTCGACAGGAGTGCATGAACATTCTCAAATAATCAGAAAGACCTTCCACTTGACGCGCTTATGCGTTTACATGGAAAAGATTCTATATGTGGTGTGTTTAAAAAGAAGGTAATATTGCCATATCTCCTACACTTGGCCAATTCAGGTTTACAGTTTACTTCCATCAAAGTACACCTTGCAGCGATTACGGCGTATAGATAGTCATCTTCCCAACCATCGTTCTTCCAGCTTCCGGTGGTTAAGGATTTTTTGGAAGGGTTAACGAAAGTCTTCCCTCCAGTTTGTTCCCCTTCTCCTCCCTGGGAACTAATCTGGTCCTATCTAAGCTCATGAGTCCCCCTTTTGAACCAATTCACAGAGCGACCCTACAACATCTCAGAGGGAAAGCTGCCTTCTTAGTAGAGATCACCTTGGCTTGTAGGATGGGCGAAATCCAGACAGCTACTCTAAAGAGCCATACACAGTCTTTCACAGTAACAGACTAGTGATGAGAACTCACCCTGCTTTTCTGCCTAGGGGAGTGTCTGACTTTCACATTAATCAGACCATTTCACTACCCACTTTCTTTCCTAATCCTACCACGCCAACTGAAAAGGTCTTGCCATTCTTTAACCTTAAAAGAGTTTTGAAATTCTACTTAGACAAGACTAAGGCCATTAGGAAATCTAATCATTTGTTTGTTAATTACAGTTACATTAGAATAGGGTTTCCAGCCTCCAAACAATCCATCTCCAGATGAATAGTTTTGTGTATCAAACTGGCTTGCCAGTTATCCAACAAACGCCTTGTGGCAACACCCAAGGCACACTCCACAAGGGGAAAAACAGCTACTGTGGCCATCTCTGAGATCTGCAAAGCAGCCACTTGGAGTTCGGTACATACATTCACAAGACACTACTGTTTCAGATTCAGTGCTTATGACTATTGATGGGGATCCTCTGAAAGAGAAGGATAAGTTACTTACCTGTAATCCTAGTTCTCTCCCAGGGGTATCCTCATCAAAGTCATAAGCAACACAGCCCCGGACAAATGATCAAGCCAATAAGTCTTCTCCTTGTGCCCTGGTCTTCGGATCTCCGCAAAGAAAAACTGACCTGTGACCCCTGAGGCATGATGGGAGGCAAGGGGTCATGGCTGCCTTAAAGGCATGGTGTCAGTTCTTTCATTTTCTATTCTGTTATGCGTTTCCTATGCAGCCTATGGACTAACAATGCCTATCCTATTCGATTGCAGTTTGTGCAGTTCAATAAAGAGAGTATGAGAGTCTCTTTGCTTTCCTGTTTTTTCTTCCTATAAGTGACATTATGAGAATTAAAAGCAGATATATCTTTGTTGATACAAATGCAATTTATGGAAGCATTGTCTAGCCTTATTTTGTTTCAGGCTGCATTTCTTAGTTATGGAAAAATGATATATATATATATATATATATATATATATTTTGTAATGTATTCCAGGGTCCCCGCAAATGGGCGGTAATTTTCAGTGCTTATGACTTTGATGAGGATACCCATGGAAGAGAACTAGGATTACAGGTAAGTAACTTAAAGAGAAGGGGGGTGTGGCTTAGGAACATGTACAAACTGCGGTGAAATCCAAAGGTGAAGATATTCAAAGGAAAAAATTCTCTGGGAAATGCTTCAGATGTGGCATGGTGGGCCATATGGCCAACAACAAGAAGTACTTGGCACCGGGTGTTGTGTGTAAATCCTGCGGTTTAAAAGGTCACTATGCAAGAAATTGTAGGTTGCAAAAGAAGAGTACAAAAGTAAAAGACGTTGGTCTGTGTGATGTTAATGAAGAAGAGGAGTATGATGATTTCCAAGTTGGTGAAATTGTCTTACAAGTGCCGGAACAAATATGCTATTTGACTTGAGAGCTAAGATCACTCTCATTCCCAGGGGTTTCTTTGAAGAGAAATTGGCTGGTAAGGTGAAACTGTGTAAGCCTGATATAAAACCCTTAGCCTGTGGTGGACAGCCCATCAAACTGGTAGGATACTTCTTAGGATAAGAAGAGTATAAAGGGCGAATAACAGCAGGAAAAGTGTATGTTTCCAATAAAGGTGACAGCATCATCAGTTGGATCCATCAAGGTGATTTGGAAGTAATGCTAGATATGAGCAGTTTACCACAGATACTTTTGAAAAGGAAGGAACATAGTGGGGAACATGAGAAGCAAGTTAACCCAAGGTTTTGTGTGGTGGGTGTGTCCCGGAGTGTGACTTGGCAGAAAGAATTTCCAGATGTGAGTATTTACCATTTGGAATGCCTAAAGGGCTACACCCATGACATAATCTTGAAAAAGAATGCGGTGCCAGTGGTCAATAAGGTATGGAGTGACCCTTTGGCAAAAGGCAGCCCAAGAAAGAGGAGATCGAGAGGTTTATGAAGGAAGGTATAATTAAAGAAGTGGAGGTAACTGAGTGGGTGGCTCCTGTGGTCCTGGCTCACGAAACTTCAGGTGATATTAGATTCTTTGTGGCTCTAAGGGGTCTAAAGAAGAAGGTTGTCGCAGATGTGTTTCCTTTGCCGAACATCACTGACATGCTAACACAACTAGAAGGGGCAAAAGTTTAGACTTAAGGGCCGCCTATCATCAAATTGTACTGTGAGAACATTCAAGAGATTTCACTGCGTTTATCATGCCCTTTGTGGTGTCTAGTTCACAAGGATACCCTTTTGGTTGGTATCTGCGGCCTCAGCATTTCAGAGGGCAATGGAGAAGGTACTGGAGGGTCTTGGAGGTGTCAAATTCTATCAAGATGATGTCTTGGTCTTTGGGGACACCTCGGAACAACATAATCAGCACTTGAGAGGGGTTCTGGAGAAATTTAAGCAGCATGGTCAAATCTCAACCTGGAAGCTTGGTTGACAATTTCGGAAACTTCTACCCCAAATCTAATGGGAACTTTAGATGAGGCTTACACTAACTGGTAAAGCTGGATCACCTGGTCACTAGACAAGGTCATCCCAAAAACTACACCTAAGTTGAAAATGAACATCAAAAAAGCACCCTGGTTCAACTCTCACTTAGTTTCCTTAAAAAGGCTTGCAAGAGGATGGAGAGGACATGGCGGAAGGATTACGATCCTTGTCTAAAAGCCAGTTACAAGTCAGCCATTAGGCTTTACTACAATAACATTAAAGAAGCCCAGGTGAAATTCTTTGAAGAAAAGATAAATCAGGTGCAAAATTCCCCTAAGGAACAGTTTAAAGTGGTGAATTCCCTGACAACTTTAAACCAGGATAACCCCATTCCTCTAAGACGAGATGTAATGAGTTAGCAATCTTTTTCCATAAAAAGGTTATAGACATATATTAATCTCTTCATGGAGGGACTGGGACAGCGATAAGCCATGAAATAGACCTTTCACTTGCTCCTACCCTTCCTACCCTTCCTGTCCTTACCCACTTCCCACCCATTAATGAAGATACAGTATGAACTTTGATGAGTAAGATCAAATCTGGATCTCCTCTAGATCCAGCACCTCCTCACGTAATACATAAAGCCATGAAGGCCATGCTCCCTTTGATAGTTAAAATTCTTAATCATTCATTAGTGGCAGGAAAAGTCCCAAAAATATGGAAATACGCAATTATCAGACAACTATTGAAAAGACTGCATCTTGACCCATCACTATCCATTAATTATCGGCCTATTTCACTCTTACCATTCGCTGGAAAGCTTGTGGAGAAACATGTAAATCGCATGTTGTCTGATTTCTTAGAAAACAACCATTATCTTCACCCCACGCAGATGGGCTTTCGTGCACAGCATAGCACTGAATCCGCCCTTTTGGCAGTCACAGAAGAACTAAAAACCACTCTCGATCAAGGTAGCGCAGCCGCAATACTGCTCTTAGATCTGAGCGCGGCATTTGATACAGTGGATCATAGCATTATGCTAAAGAGACTCAGGGAGATTTGGATCCAAGACAAAGCCTTGGAGTGGCTTCTATCCTTTCTTGAGGACAGATCCTTCCAAGTCATGGAAGCAAGCTACTTTTCGGACAAGATGCCTTTGATATGTGGGGTGCCTCAGGGCTCTTCGGTCAGCCCAACATTGTTCAATATTTATATGCGACCGCTGGCTGATATTGTCCAGGAGTTTGGCATATGCATGATCTTGTACGCAGATGATACACAGGTGGTAGTTTCCTTTGATACTGGAACAAATCTGGACCTTAAGCAACTGGTGCCATGTTTGGAAAAGGTGGCAGAGTGGATGACAAGCAGTTGCCTAAAGTTAAATGGGGACAAGACAGAGCTGATGATTCTGGGAAGCAAATCAGTCCCCAGGCCTTTGCCCAGCTGGCCAAGCTGTATGGGGAACCCGCCAGTTCCAAATCTCTCCATCAAGAACCTCGGAATCTGGATGGAAAATGAACTTACAATGGAAGCACAAGCTAAAAAATAAGCCGGCTCATGCTTCGGATTACTCAGAATGCTCCGAAAGGTACTGGACCTAATTTCAAAACACCTAAGAAATACAGTAATTCATGCACTGGTGACCTCCCGTCTTGATTATGGTAACTCTTTACTTAGGTCCCCCAAAATACGTTATTAAACGACTTCAGGTTGTGCAGAATGCTGCAGCTAGGCTCCTGTGTAAGGTTCCAATCCACGAACCAGTAGGGGAGCATTTGAAATTTGTCCACTAATTACCGATTGAGGCCAGGATTAAATTTTAAGGCACTTTGCTTGACCCATAAAGCAATAAATAACAGAGGTCTCTTGAAAATCAGAGACATGGTAGTGCCATATGTCCCCAATATATGTTTAAGATCATACCAAGAACATCTTCCCAGAACCACAAGAATCAAAAGAGCAAGATGGGGAGGCAGATCGTTCTCACATCTGGCACTTAAGCTCTGGAACACATTGCCACGTGAATTAAGATTTTTGGAAGTTGAATCTATTTTTAGGAAAAAGTTGAAGACATGGATATTTCAGCAGTACCTTTAAACATACTGATGCACTTTCCTTCCACGGCTCACTCTTTTAGCGCTGGGAAGCCCTTGGGCAGCTATGCGCTCTACAAATCCTTTTAACATTAACATGGTCCCAAACTGAGGGAAAACAAGTGTAGGTTTGAGTGTGAGGAAATAATTTGTTTAGGACACAAACTGACAGCTAGTGAGATCAGTCCAAGTAAAGAGTTGGGGGAAACTATCAAGAGGTTGGCTGTTCCAGATAGTAAAGAAGACTTAATTCAGTTTTTGGGGATGGTGGAGTATTATAACAAATTTACCCCAAGTTCGCAGCCCAAGCACATAACATGAGGAAGCTCTTAAAAAAGGTATAAAGTTTGTGTGGTTTACACATTGTAACAGAGAATTTGATGATCTAAAAGGGGCATTGTCTGAGGCCCCATCATTGAAAAGTTGCGGAAGACAGAATGAATCGTTATTGGTTTTGTCTTTCCTTTTTTTCTGATTTGTTCCTTCTTTCCTTTCGTCCTCCTCTCCTTTGTTCCTATTTCTTTTTGTTTATTCCTCCATTATTCCTTGTTTTCTTCTTGCATTCGGTTCCTCTCTTTCCTCTCCACTGATTTATGTCCTTCCCTCCATTCCTTTCTCTAATTTTTCAGTTTTTCTTTTTCTCCTATCCTTGCTTTTTTTTCTTTCTCTCCTTCCTTTCTTCAAGATTGCCTAAGTTACTACTAAGCAGTAGCTCTGTATGAGTTTCATTGATCAAAAGTAGCTCTCACCTTTGGAAAGGTTGGAGACCCCTGCACTAAATGTATTGAAAACCTATACTTGCAAGATGTGAGGGAAGTTGATACTTAAAAAGGGCAATGAACGCCTTAAAGCATGTGTGTGCTGAACTGACTAACAACTTTAGAAAATATATGAATACTCAAGCAGCAACCACAATTCTTGGCAAGTGAAACACAAGCAAACGGTGCTTAGCCCTCTGGAAGCTTGGCACAAAACTGTCAGACTTAACTTGGAGGCTTAGAATGTGTAAAATATTTGCGCAGCACACAAACAGTAATAAAGTGAAAACACAATGCAAGAAAAATCCCAGACCAATTTAGAAAAAGTAAAATTTTATAATTTATATGACAGCAAAACGACAAAAATCCAATTAGTAGAACCAAAGATAGAGATATGCAATTTTTAAGGTTTTGTAGAAATCAAGTGCTAAAAAGCGGCAACTGGGGTTAACTGGTCGTGATAGACCCGGTCCAAGTCACAAGTTCAGGCCGACTGCGATGGAACGTGGGCCGGGTATGGGACTGCGTTCAGTCCTTTAGGAGTACCTTGTGGCCTGTGCATCGAGCTTCGTGGACAGGCATTGAGGAGCTGTCAACAAGTAGTTTTGATGCAAGGTCTGGTGTTATCGTTGAGGAAGCAATTGGGGCTAGCGGAGACTTGAGATGCATCGGCACAGAGGACGAGATGCATCATGCTGGGCCGGTGGCTACGTTGGTGTCAAAAAAGCCTCTGTGACTGACGAGGACTTACAATGAGATGCATCAGTGTTGAGTACAAGCTTCGTCGCGCTGGGCTAGAGTCGATGACTGGCTGCGCCGTGCTGCTTCAAGATGTGTGGAGATGCATCGATGTCGAAGAATCCTGTTATGTCCATCCATCTGACCCTTGAGGATTCCTCAGAGTCCTGGGTCCACACAGGCTGGATTCAGCAGGGCAGTTTACAGTAGAAGAAGAGTCCCAGTCGAGCAACAGCAAGGCATGGGCAGCAAAACAGTCCTTGGTCAGCAATCAGGGCAGACTTCACAGCTGGGCAGATATTCCTGGCAGAGTCCACAGGTCGAGGAATGATCTAAAGAGTTGGGTCTGAGAGTCTACTACTTATACCTGGTGCCCACTTTGGATTGGGAGAAGCTTCTAGAGACCTCCCCCTACAGAGGTGTCTAGAATTTCCTTCCTCCCTGCCCTGGCACCAGCTTGTCTGGGGGCACAAAAGACTAGTATGAAGCCCTTTGTAAGTGTGCTGAGTCAGTCTTTGTGATGTGCAGCTGTGGCAGGGCACGCTCCTCCCCCTCATACTGACAGAGATGGTCCATCCTGACAACACCTAGTTCCCCTTTGTCTCAGTGTCTGGGAGCAATACAAAGACCAACTGCCAGCTACACCTAGTCATGTGACCCAGAATACAGGGACCAAATGGTTGGGACAAGAAAATGCCAACTTTCTAAAAGAGGCTTTTTCAGAATTATGACTTAAAATCCAACTTTACCATTAAAGAGGCTTTTAAATTGCAATTCCTTAGAGACCAAACTCGACTTCCCTACGTGCTCCCAATTGAAAATGATAATTTATTAAATGTAATAAGGTAACCCAATGTGCTATCTTACGGGAGAGGTAGGTCTTCCAGTAGTGAAAACGAATTTGAGTTTTTCATTACCAGGACATGTAAAGGCTAAACGTACATGTCCAACTTTTAAATCCACTGCACCCTGTCCTATGGGCTGTTTAGGGCCTCCCCTGGAGTGACATATATGTATTAAAAAGGATGGTTTAGGCCCGACAAAAGATGTATTTTGCTAGGTCGAAATGGAAGTCCAAAACAGCACACACAGGCTGCGGCTGTTTGCTAGGGCCGGTTTCGGCCGATTTTGTTACAGGGGGCCGATACGCCCCCCCAGGAGCCTGGCGGCCCACCGGGGAAACGCCCGGTGCCAGCTACGGTCAGTCCAGCCCTGCACAGGTGGTCCTCCCAGATGGAGCTGATACAGCAATGGCAGGGGCGTTCAACCCGAAGGGTATCACCTGAAACTGGAAGTGGTCCTCTGGGATAGAGAATGCAGACTTCTCTCTGGCCCCCTCAGTCAAGGCGATCTGCCAGTACCCAGACATCAGATCAAATGTGCTGAGGAACTTGGCAGCCCCCAACTAATCAATTAATTCATCAGCTCCGGGGATGGGGTGAGAGGCAGTCTTGGTGACTGAAATGAGCCCCTGGTAATTCACATAGAGCCCGAGTTCAGGGTGGGACCTGGAGATACAGCCTTGGGGACCAGCACCACTGGGATGGACCAAGGGCTGTTTGAGTGTTCATTTACCTCCAGTTCCAGCATTTTGGCGATTTCCTCCTTTATGCGACTCTCACCTTGTCATATATCCTGTAGATCTAATTCTTCACAAGCATACTGCCCCCAGTGTCAATATCATGGGTACACAATGTAGTGAGGCCTGGGGTTAGGGAGACAAGGGAGGCAAACTGCCATAACTGTTGACAACGGTCCTTCTGTTGCTTTAGGGTCAGGGTAGGGGAGAGGCGACACCCTCCACTGACCCATCCTGCTCCTTGGAAGAAAGGATGTCTGCGGGTGCAGTCACTGTCCTCAGAGGTGTAGCCTCTGGGTACCGAGTGACATGGTCCACCAAGACGAGGATGAACCTGATGCCTAGTGCTGTCTTGGGTACAGAGGCCCAACAATGTTGATGCTTACCCTTTCAAAGGCAATGCCAATAACTGGAAGGGGGACCACGGGAGCCTTGTGCTTCCCTCCTGACTTCCCACTGGCCTGGCAGGTGGGAGATGACCTGCAGAACAAATCTTAGGGCACCTTTATCTGGGGCCAGTAAAAGTGGGTGACAAGCCTGGGTCTTGTCTTGCCCTAGATGACCTGCCAGGGGAACATTGTGAGCCTGCTCCAGACGGAAGACCCTGTAACACTGGGGGACCATCAGGTCATGGGTTGCACCAGGCTCAGGAACATTAGGCTCGCTGTGTAGAAGACCATTCTCCCAGTAAATCAGGTGATCATCATAGGTGTCGCCATCTGCTTGTGCCTCGGCCTATCGCTATAGGCCCTCCACAGTGGGGCAGTTTTTCTGTGCTCTGCAGAATTCCTTCCTGGTGGGTATTCCTTATTTCTGCCAACTGCCCATTTCAGACAGGGTTCCAAGGCAGCAATGTCCTCCCCTGTAGGTTCTGGGGCGTCGCCCTCAGGCTCAGCCTCCTACAGGATCGTAGGAGTTTCAGGAGTGGGTTTTCCACGCCCCTTGTCCTTCCTCTTTTTGGAAGGGGGCCTGGGCGATTTTTTCAGGCCCCAGGTCCTCTTGACTAACGTCTCGGGCGGCCATGGACCATGTGGCCAGGCACACACCCTAAGGCAACCCAAACATCTCCAGGTGAAAGCAGAGCTCCACCTCTTGCCAGATGTGCTCCATGTCATTACTGAGCAGACAATCCACTGGCATGGATGGACTCATAGCTTCTTTTAAGGAACCTGAGAGCCCCCCTACCCCAATCCCCCATTCAAAGGGAACCAGAGCCACTGGGTAGTGACTCTCATGGTTGTCGGCTACTATAACCTAGAGCAGGACATTAGGGATTACCTGCTATGAGGACACTAGATGACACCCTACAGTAGTTATTCTGGCTCCTGTGTCTCTCAGAGCCTCCACCCGCTGCCCATTGATAGTGACCCACTGGCTGTGCCTTCTAGTATTGCTAGACAAGTGGGCTACTGACATCTTCTCTCGGTCTACCCACCAGTGGGGAGGGGGGGGGAGGGCAGTGTCATCTTAGGACACTTAGCATTACCCTTGAAGTTCCCGTATTTATAGCACTTTGAGGTGAACTACCCTGAGGATTTGTTATCATGGAATCGAGTCTTCTGCTCAGGTGGGAATTGGGAATCCTGCCCTGTGGAATTCTCTTGGGGACCTTTAGAGAACTCCTTGTTTTTATTTTTATTCCCCTTCCTTCTGGTGGGGCCCTTTCCACCCTTTTGGTGACCCCCCCCCCACGATACCTTCTTGTGGACCCTGGTGCTGAGCCAGCAGCCCACCTCCTTAGCAAATTCCCTGGGGTCAGTGAGCTTACTATCGACCATTTGTTGCTGCAGCTCTTTAAAACAAACACTGAACATGTGCTCTTTTGCCATAAATTGTACAGCCCTTGATAACCTTTCACTTCTCTTCACTGCCCTTCACCCAACTATTCAGTGCCTTGCAAAAGTAATTCACACAATCCACCCCAGACTTATGAGGCAGCTTCTGTTTGTGCCTAAACTTCTGCCTGTACTTTTCATGGGGTGAGGCCTCCTTTCACTAGGTATGTGCCTTCAAAGACTGGCCCCCAATCCTCTTCTGGGACACTATGCATCTCCAGAGCAACTTCATAGGCTTCAAATCACTTATCGATGTCATCCCCCACAGCACCCTTAGGCACTAGATCCTTGTGAATGGGGACCCTCTTGTCTCCAGAGGGCACTTCAGGTAAGCTGCCACCATTACTACTGGACTCTGCCTGCCTGACTCTGATGTCCAGCTTTCTGAGGCTCCTTTTATGAGCCAGTTCCTCCAAAGCAAGTTTTCCTCCATGGCCAGTTTCTTTTCACCTAAGGCTCTCTCAGCCTCAGCCTTTCTCTCCACTGCCTCTAATTTGAGTTTGGCAGCTGCAGCTTGAGCTCTCTCTCAGCCTTCCTGTCCTTCAGCTCCTCTGGGGTCAGACTGTTGGAAAACATACTGCTCCCTGGCCGGGCAGAGGGCACCACTACTGTGAGCATGTTATCCCCCCTTCCGGGTGCTGCAACTCAATACCTGTGCTCAGGTCCTCTTCTTGCTTCTCCACATCATACCTCCTCCAAGTCCTCTGCTACTGCCAGTGATTGATGAACCTCTGCCCAGGCCCTCAGAGCCTTCTAGAGCTCCACCTTCCTGGTGTTCCTCTTGGCTGGAAGGCCCCTCTCCTTACAGAACTCTTTGAGCTCAACCATGGTGTAGTTATCCATGTTGGCAAGCTCATTGGATACTTTGTTAAATTGGTTCTTGGTGCCTGAGCCTCTCAGATACTGTTGGGTGTTGTGAGAAAGTGGATTATTAGTTGGGGTGGATGGCAGTCAGCCATAAGTAATAATGACACTACTGTTGTTAAGTCCAGTAAAGGTTTCCGCAATTTAAACCTGATCTCAAACCCGAGTAGCTGTGGCACAGAGCAGACAAGCTTAACAAGAAAATGCATAAAGCATTTAGAAGTACCAAAAGAATTAAAAAGTCAAAAACACAACACAATAAAAATCCCACTCCAATTTATATAAACAGAAAATACTTTAATGAACAAAATGACACCAAAACAACAAAAATCCAATAAGGGGAACCAGAGAGATGAAATTTTAAAGTCAGAATTGCATTTTAGCACCAAAAAGCACAAATCACCAACCACGAGCAACTGGCCATGCTAGACGGGAGCAAGAGTAAGCTTTGAGGTCGACCGCAATGGAGTGTGGGTCTGATACAAGACCTTGGTAGGTCAAAGGGTAAACTTCGGACCTGGAATTTTTTTCTGAAGAAAAGATGGTTGTCGCTGAGGTAAGCTGGATCCGAATCAGGGTTAAACAAGGGCAGGTTGCTGAAGAGCTAAGTCCCAGTGCGGTCATCGATAAAAGAGGGTGGGCTCCGAATGGGTGCAGTGCAGCATACATTCCCAGGAAGGTCTCAACATTCGGACTTGAAAACTTTCCTTTATGTCAGATCTCCTTCAACGGGACAAACCTGCAAGTTGGATCTGATTGGCAATTTGATGGCCACTACTTCGTCTCAATGGCGGTCTCGGTCTCCCCCCTGTTCTTCAGCGAAAAAGTTGGGGAACAATTTTGAAGTCCCAGCTTTTATAGTTTGGGTAGGAGGAGTATACTCTGATACTCATCTAAGGGCCCATGATCTTGGAGACACCACTTAGGGGGCAGGACTCACTCCAGTTGAAGCCACCAGCAGGGTTCAGGGCAGGTCCAGATGTAACTAGGGGGGTTCTTGCAGCTTTTGTGTCCCTGTAGCTTAACAGGAGGCCAGACAACTTTCCCTTTGAGTCAACTCCTTGGTCCTGTGTACAAGTAGGAGCAGGTCCAATCCTTAAGGTTCCCCTCACAGGTCACAACAGCAGGTGCAGACCCTTTAGGGTTCACCTCACAGGTCACAACTGCAGGTGCAGTCCTTCGTCTGTCTTCCACAGCTCCAGCAGTGTTCTGAAGAGGGTACTGAGGGGTGCCACATTTATGCCTAGTGCCAGCCTGTGGGCAGGGAAAACTCCTCGCCCCCAAATAACCAATGGGGTGAAAGTCTCCAGGGGTGACGCTACCTACTTATGCAGCACTTGCTGTATGTTTTTCTGTAAAATGTCAAAGTACCCCTCTCTACCTAAAACCAACATGGCAAAAACTTTCTTCCCCTGTGCAGAGCATCCTGTACTCACTCAGAGGTGTGGCTATGATCATGGGCAAACCATTCCTTGTGGTCACGCAAAACCAGTTCTGTGGACAGCTGCTCTACCACTGGGAGTGGTGCCAGGCTGCTAGTAGGACAATACCCTCTATTGTGAGCTAATCTGCCAGTGACAGGGTAGGCATCCTTTGAGGTTAAGTAAGTTTCTGGGCAGAGCCTAGATGGCCATCTTGCCAGGGGAAAGGCAACCCCTCTCCCTTTGTCTCGGCTCTGGGAGCCACTTCATACCTAATCAAGGAGCCGTTCAGATCCTGGGTGATAGTGAACACTGGCAGAAAGGCACATTTAGCTTAGGCAGGAAAATGACAACTTTCTAAAAGTGTAATTTTCAAAATAGTAATAAAAAATCTGACTTGACCATTAAGTTGGATTTTAAATTACTATTAAAATGAGTCCTTGAATCATTTTTCTAGCTACTCTGGACTGAAGCTAGGCTTTATAAGATGTTATAGTGCAACCCAATGCTTCCCTATGGGAAAGCCAGTCTTACCACAATGAACAATGACTTTGCAGATTCTTCACTGCTAGCACTTGTGAAACATAAAATGTACATGTCCTACTTTTTAAATACAATATGCCATGCTCTATGAGCATTTAAGGGTCTACTTTAGTGGGACCTTATAAGTATTAAAAAGGAAGGTTTAGGTCTGGCAAGATTTTTTTTTTGCCAGATCAAATTGGCAGTTTTAAAACTGCGTACGCAGACTGCAGGGCAGGCCTGAAGACAGGCTTTGCATTGTCATGTTAGTGGTGGCACAATATGTGCTACAGTTCACAAGTGACATTTAACTTACAGGCTTTGGGTACACTTGGGTACCTTGTACTCAGGACTAATTTATAGGTAAGTGTCGGAGGGATGGGCGGAAACAGAAGCTAGGAGGTCGTATACGGTTATCAATTTTGGCTTGTTTATTAGGTAGTGGTAAGTCTCAACAAAACTGTGAGAGGATGAACATAAAATCTCCTTGAATTAAGTGACAGGCTCTTCTCTTCTTATTTGTCGGATGGTCTTTACTCGATGGGTGGCTTCCCCAGGAGGCTCAAAAAGAAAGAGAATAGGGGCGGTAAGTGTTTTGAACCTACTTTCCCCTTATGGTGCTAACCATCACCTACACCCGGTGAGAAAACGTGTGAGAACCGGTTTTGCTGATTTAGTGCTCTGTGCGAGGGCGGGGTGAAGAAGATACCGAAACAAAGACCAGAAAAGAAAGGAAACACTAGTGGAAGGACTGAGGATGACTCATTCAGCTCATTCCTCACTACGTTATTCTAAAGAAATAGCAAAAATAATGCCAGACTCTCAGGTCACTACTCATGCACTAGGCTGCCCTACTCCTGCTTAGCCCTTAGGCCGCCTCAAAGAACACGTCTGGGCGACGTTAAAAAAAAATTAAATGATGCAATACAACCAATATTCTACCCGTCTTGGTGCTCCGCTGGTATTCTCAGCTCACCCCGTTTCACCCTCTTCTATTTACACGTGCTCCCCTCCCTGGGATTCCGCTGTCTCTACGTGGTAATCCCTGACATTCACCCTAACTCCGTCCCGGTCACTTACCGCTGAAGCCGCAACTCTTCAGAACTGCGGCGGCAAACAGGCATCTCCTGGGGGCATCCACCAGTCTTCACTCCAGACCTCCGTGGCGTCTTCCTCGGCGGTAGTTTCCTCGGCTTCCTTCCTCGACTTCGGCCCATCCTCTGCTTTCTCACGACGCCGGCTGGTCTCTTGGCTTCTCTGTTCCGCGTCCTCAGCTCCTTCGCTACTTCCTGCTTCTTCCTCACGACTCCCCCCCTCTGTTCTCGCGGGCTATCCCTTTTCCCGGTCTCCAGGGCCATTGATAGGCTCTCGCAGAGGGCGGGGCCTGATTCGGTCTGTATGGGAGAAGAGACGATGAAAGGTTTAACCCCTTGGTTACCTTTGTCTTCCTCTTCGTGCATACGTTCAGGGAGCATGGCGTCCTGCAGAATGCCTTGGGGTTCGAGGTCCGCCTCCTCCTGACAGTAAGTTAAATATGCCAATCAAGAGTGTAGCCACTATAAACATACTTTAGAGGTCAGAGCACATGCCCTGGAGCCTGGTTAGGAGTGTCTCAGTGCAATAAGTCAAAAGATGAGGCCAGCAAGATGTTTTACACAGACGTTGAATAGGAGGGGCAACAGGGCGACCCCTGTGGGATACCACAATTGGCTGGGCATGATCTGGGGGTAAACTCTTCCAAACAAACAGTCCTTGGGGAATGAATTAAACCATAGTAGAGAATGGTCAGAGACAGGGGTTACCATTGGAGACTGGGCAGTAGGATGTTGGGGTCAACTGTATGGAAGACAGCGAGCAGAACAAGAGGATTCCCTCTAGAATCTGCTCCCTTCATCTTCTTGTCCTATTACTCTCTTTCCATCTGCCCATTTTCTCATCTCTCCCTCTCTGATCGCTTTCATTCTACCTTCCACTTCCCGCCACCTTTTTCTCTCTCTCTTAAAGCCTTCCCTTGCCAAAACCTAGGCTACCGCTAATTGATCTCAGGGAGCTGAGGAATGCGGCAGAGGCCCCAGGATTAATTCTGGGCTTCCAAAACTGCCTCCAAGGTCTCTAGTTTATGCCAGGAAATGCCTTGTGGACTAAAAAAAATTCCAGTCCTGGATTTCTCTTCCCCGTTAAGGGTGGAATCCTGGCTAGTGGGGATCGAGGCTGTGGTTGGAATCAAGGTGAGTTTTAACCTGGAAAGTGACAAAAGCCTTCCAATATTTTGATGCTCCAAGGACGGACAGCAATGGTGGTGGTAGTTGTTGGCTTTTCTGGGGTTGAGACGGTTTTTCAGGATGGGGTGATAAGAGAGATCTTCAGTGTGGAAGGGGCGTCTAAATGGAGACTGTTGTTGATGAAAGCGTTTAAGGAGGAGTCAAGGGTAGATAAGTGGTAGGGTACTTTCTGTTGGGCAATGGCACACTAGTTTTTACAAGAATTAAGCCCATAAAGTTGTACTTGGTTTCAGAGACGGGGAAGGCCAGCAAGTGCTGTTCCTCATCTTAATTAGGTACTGATTTAATGGTGAGAGATTTCATGTTGACTGTGATAGAGCAGATGTTTTGGACCTTCTCAATGAAGAAAGAACCAAAGGAGTGGCAGAGTTCCTGTGTGGTTGGTTTGGTGGCTGGGGTGCATTTGGGTTGGGTGATTACGTTTAACTACATTGACTAATTCCCTGGAACAGTTGATGCATTTTAGATTTGCCCTAAGTAGAACTCCTATTTAGTTTTGTAAATGACATTGTATTGAGTGTTTCTGGCATATTTACGGGTTGTGAGTAGTACTGAGATTGGAATCTTGCAAGGGAGATTCTAGATTGTGGCACTATTTTAGTATATTTCAAGCTTCTGAGTACAATGGGTTGTGTTTAAATATTTTAGGAGCACAGAAGTCAACTCTTAAGTGAGGTGGTGCAGTGTAATAATTCCAGTGTTTAGTGGAGAGCTGCTGGTAAAGGTTGATGATGGATTTTTCTCAAGTGTGGGTCTGAGTGATTCTGAGTTCAATTTATGGAGCAGAACAAAGCAGGTGGTGAATGTTTCTGCATGCCTGAGAGGGGATGTTGGTGGTCTAGAGAGAAAGAGATGGTATGATGGTCAGACCAGATGACTAGCAATGTTGAGGTTAAACATGTGGAGACCATGGTGTACAACAGTATCTAAACAATGTCCCTTGCGGCATCAGAGAGCAGAACTGTCAATGTCTAGACAGAGTCTGTGGCAAGGTCAGAGAATTCTTTGAAGGATGGGATAGATTGGTCTTTTAGCCAGAAACTGAAGTCCCCAATGACCAGGAGGTGACGATGTGAGGCAGAGGTCGGTTAAGAGTGAAGAGAAGTCTTAAAAGAAGCTGTGAGCTAAGCCAGGAGATTAGTAGCAAGTCAGGATTTCAATAGTGATTTTAAGGGAAGGGGGAAAGAATATGCTGAGAGATTCAAAAGGTGGAGAAGGACAGTTTTGGAACTAGGAGTTTGCGCTTGTGAATGATGGCTAGGCCAATCACCTCTCTCCTTGCGTCTGCCTGTGTAATAGTATAGTTCAGCTGGAGAAGGTGTTCGAAAGTGGGATGAGATCATTCTGTAAGCCATGTCTCTATGAGGCGAAGGAAGTCAAGGGATTGGTCTAGGTTCATGTCATCTCCCCACTCTACTTCATTCTCCTTACCCCTTTCCCTGTTAATGCAGCTAGCTTCAGTCACCGTTAACTGCTGCTTTCAGCTGTCAGCACCTGCCAAATAGTCACATTTGCATCATTTTCCACTCTTCTAAGACCACTTTTAAATAATCTAGGCTTACACAAACAGGAGCTCCACATTTGTCTCCCTCTTGCTGCTTCTGACACCAAAAGAATCCTTGTCTTTTCCTATTGTACCTTGCCTCATCTTCAGAAATCTGCTTCCTTTATCCCACAACCTGCCAGGTTGACACACTGTGTGCATCATTTTCCTCTGCAGGTTCCTCGCTCTGTTGTCCACCATTCTTCACCTTGTGAAACCCATCCATTCTTAGATTACCACTTTAGTTGCAAACCCCACTCGGGCTGGCTACTTTGTGATTATTTTTTTTTCTTACTCCTGGTGCCCTGTAACTGAGATGTCATCCTCCATGAACTATATGAATTTACACTTCGAAGTAGCTTTGAAGTTCATTGCCACCCTTTCTACTCTACTGACGGTGCTTAGAGTGCCTCGTGATAATTTGTTGGCTTAAAACATCTATCCACAACACCTCTGAAGACACTTCAACCCCTTCCCAATCCCACAAAATTCATACCTAATCTTATCCAGCGAAAGGCTGGCATCCAACAACCCATGCAAATGGCTTAGTAGCCGTGACTTTAATAACAACTAACATAGGTTTCTTCTTGCACTCTCTAGGTATTTGCACTCCGCATGATGACTGTGTTACCCTCAATATGTAGTTCTTCTTTTCATAGGCTCCGTCTACTTTTTCTGTTTAAGATGCTAACTAAATACATTCAATCAAAGGTTCCCAATTTTAGACTTTAACCTTTGACCTGCAATTGTCCTTTCAATAGCCCTTCACACGCTGTTTCATTATATTCATGTCCCTTTCATAGAATAGGTGGGTGGCCTTGTGCATATAGCCCCAGGTGTACTTGCAGAGCAAATGAGATGCTTTGGGCAGGAGACATTCAGCTCCATTTTTAAGAGGAATCGAGAGATAGATACAATTGCTCAAAAATCAATCTTGAGTGCCTTCTCAGTCTGTGAGGACCCGAAGCACCCTATCTAGAGGCAGTATCACATTCCTAGTAAAAAGCATGTGAGAACCCCCTGAGAAGGTAAAAGCAATAGATCTCAAAACAAATCTTTCCTTGGTCAATGGCAGCCTATAAAGGACAAGTCTGTTTGTAAAAGTCCATGGTTATAGCACACTAGCTGAAGGCATTTTTTAGTCATATCTTCTACTGCTCTGGAGACAGTGTTGCACGGTCAAGCCCAGTCAATTTTCGTGTCTGGATGCAGTAGTCCCATGCAGTAATTGCTCCATGGGTCTTGACTGGTCTCTCCTTGTGGGCACTGTGACACAAGTAGATTGCCCTGAATCTTTGGGCAATCCTCCTTCTTAGGATGCATAATAGGAGAACCTGAACCTTGACCGCTTTGAACCCCAACTTTCACTGAATGTCAAGTCTCTTGGATTTTCCCTGGACAGCGACCTCACTCTCAAGGAACATATTGCCAAAAAACAGCTAGCCTGGTACCAGCGCTCTCTTCTAAAGAAAGTGAAAGTTTTTTCCAGAAAGCAACTTCAGAACTGCTGTTCAATCACTCATATTCTCATATCTGGACGGTAGTAACACCCTGCTCTTTGGCCTCTTAGACTCCACACTGGCACTCTTTACGGGCCTCCTACACGCCGCAGCACATTGCATCCAGAGTCTGAAGAAATATAATCACATCACCACCATCCTGATGGAACTTCATTGGTTCCAATTGCCGGCCTGCACCAAAACCAGCTGCACCATTTACAAAGCCATCAAGACCAGCACCCACGCTTATCTTCAAGAAAAGCTCATCATCTCTGGTAGTTCTCTGCACACATACAGCCAGGACACCATTAGAATGCAGACTAAGAAGTGTAAAAAAGAAAAAGCATGGCAGCATGCGTTTTCTGCCAATGCAATCAAGATCTGGAACAACATCTCTGTATCCATCATTATAGACTCAATGCTGCTTCAATTCAGGAAAGAGTTGAAGATGCACCTCCTTAAAGAACATTACATCACAATGCATTAACAGTCCACAAACCAGTTTATTCTCCTATTACTCAACGTTATATGCTTGTCTTTGACCCGCTATAGTGCTCCTCTGCCTTTTGGCTAGGTTAATGCTGTAGAAATACCACATACATACATATGTGTCTCACTCTACTTCGGATATTCAAGGAGATTGCAAGGTGGAAACAGTGAGCTTCCTCTTGTGGGTTCCACCTTTTGAATCTCATCCAGACAAGTTGCCCATACTTGTTACTCTTCTTTTCTTCTCTAGTCGAATCCTGCTTACTCATCCTGTGGGTAAAAACGTTATTGTAGAGTAGAAGGCCAACAAGGTGGTGACTTGAAAGCACAAGATGCCAAGTTCTTCTACTTCACCTATTCACTGGTCACCTATCTTCATAGGGAGGCATTGAACTGTGACATTTATCTGTGGGGACTGGAGAGTATTTAGCTCCACCATCTCTTCTTCCTAGTCAGGCTGACAAAGGTGTAAGGGTTGTCATCCATAATTTGGACAGGATGCCCAATATCCACTCTGTTGCTGTGGTTCACATCCATCTGACCTCCATCTGGGTAGGAGTTTCCTCTGTCCCTCTCTTACTAGGATGCTTCCAATGTTGGCTGATTCAGGTGCTGACATTGACAACAATGGCAACAGTGAGCTTCAGAACATGCATCTGACAAAGAAAGGCTTGTCTGTCCTGGCCTTAGCTGTTGGGGCCCAGTCGTTTGAAAACCCAGACACTCCACCAAAGGAGGGGGGCATATAACCTCTACCTGACTCAACTCCTCTAATGAAGCCTTCACTATTTATGGAGTCCGTAGTTCACAGAAGCTTTGAGAGTAGACATATAACGTCTGTGTATTCAAAGTACTGGACTCCCAAAGCTGACTATATACATTTATCTCTTGAAATCCACAATGTAAGTCTGAGGTAGAGGTGGGTGAGCCAACAAATTAACAGGGAGAGCCGAGCCAGAGCTGGGCCAAGGTTCTGCCTGGAGCCTGTGCACGAGCTGAGCCCTAAAAATATTTGCTAAGTAAGTCATACAACAAACATCACGTACAATTTGACAGTCGCTTACAAATTTAAAAAAAGTGTATTTCTTTAACATGTGAAAGCTTTGATATCAATAGGGCACATAATAGCACTGCACTGAGAAGTACTTATCAAAAGTGGTAGTTTGTACAACTGGTATTCTGAACTCAAATGTTTGAAAGTGCTTTCATACGCGATAGTGAAGAAAAATGTTATTGTGAATGAATGAATGAATGAATGAATGAATATTAGATTTATAAAGCGCTAACTTAGCCCAAGGGCATCAAGGCGCTGCAGAGGACTAACGTTCAACCGGTTAGGATGCTCAAGCTAAAGTCTGTGTAAAAAGCCAGGTTTTCAGGGCCTTGCGAAAAAGAGAGTATGACTCAAGACCCGATAAACCATCCGGAAGAGAATTCCACAGCCTAGCAGCAGCAGTGGAGAAGGCTCTGCCTCCCCATCTAACCTTCTTAAACCTAGGAACCACCAGCAAGTTCTTGCTGGCAGACCTAAGCTGCCTGGTCGGGATATAGCGTTGAAACATTGCCTTAATGGCCGCAGGGCCAGATCCATAATAGGCATTATGAGTCAAGCACAAAGTCTTGAAAAGGATTCTACGATCCAGAGGTAGCCAATGCTGCGAGATGAGGGAGGCCGAAACAGAGTGATACTTTGGCAACTCCAACACCAACCTCGCTGCAGCATTCTGTACCATCTGTAACCGTCTCACCAAGCCCTTGTTAATGCCCAAATGAAGGGCATTACAATAATCAAGTCTGGACAGTATCAAAGCAATCACTGCCTGCTTTCGTGATGAAAACGACAGGAACTGTGAAATTTTCCTAAGCAGCCTGATTATTCCAAAACAGATAGGCACTGTTTTGCTAATCTGTAGGTTCATGGACAGTGAAGTGTCAACCATAACCCCCAGATTTTTCCCATGGGAAACGGAGAGGGACAGCTGCCCATGGTGTCAGGCCACCAGTCTTTAGACCATATATCGCGTTGGTTGCCAAAAATCAGGATCTCCGTTTTTTCCCCATTCAATTTAAGATAATTCTCAACCATCCAAGATGAGACTGCCTGCATACAACTTTTGAAATTTGCGGCAGCTTCACTGATGCTGTTAGTGATAGACACCATGATTTGAGTGTCATCGGCATAAGACAGCACCTCAAATCCAAAGGCTCTCACCACCCTCGCCAGTGGGGCAACATAGATATTAAAAAGGGTGGGGCTTAGAGAGGATCCCTGAGGAACTCCACAAATCAATGGGTTGGGAGAAGAATAAAATTGGCCCAGTTTCACTATTTGTGCCCTATCACTAAGAAAGGAGGAAAGAAGCTCGAGGGCAGAGCCCCCAATCCCTATCTCCTTGAGGCGTTCCACCAGCCTCAAAGGAGACAGGGTATCAAAAGCTGCGGTAAGGTCAAGAAGGACCAGCAGGGTAGTATACCCTGCATCAACCTGAACCCGGATGTTATCAAAAACCGCAGTTAGCGCTGATTCAGTGCTATGAAGGCATCTAAAGCCATGCTGAGAACCATCAAGCAACTGGTGATCCGATAAATAGGAACTGAGGTGGGAATTCAGATATTTTTCCAGAATCTTAGCTGGAACCGGAAGCAAGGAAATGGGGCGATAATTTTTTTGTTCCATAGGATACAGAGACTGCTTTTTTAAAAGCGGTTTGACCACCGCGGTTTTCCAAAGAGTAGGATACTGCCCCTCAGTAATAGCTATATTTAGTACTGAGGTGAGAAGGGGAACAATGACTTCCCTTCCAATCTTTAAAACCTTAAGGAGGCAGGCATCCAGGGGAGACCCCGAGGTAACTCCTTCCAAAAGATGACCAGTTGTTTCATGAGAAATACAAGGGAAGGTAAGAAACCTCGGTTCGTCTACCGTAGTTGCTGATAAAGCAGGGTTAGTTTTAGAAGGAGCAAATATAACCTTTCCAGCATTACAGTCCTCCAAGGTGGAATATATGTCTGTAATCTTAATGCGGAAAAACTCTGCCATTCTGTCACAGAGTTCTTGGGAAAGATCAGATGAATCAGCAACCGGAGGGGAGATGAGAGAGTTAATAACCTTAAAAGCTCTCTAGAAGATTTAATTGATTCAGTAGCCTTAGAGTAATACAGTCTTTTCTCCTCAATAATCGCCATTTTATAGTCCCTCAAGCACTGTTTATGTAGCTCTCTACCTGCCGGCGCGAGATCAGTACGCCAGATCCTTTCCTGAAATAAAGTATCTGCCTAAGATCACACAATTTATGTGGGGAAATTGCGAATTATCCTTGTTTTCTAGTTTCACTTTGTGCAAATCAGCCAGTAAATTGATAGTTATTTGTATTTCCTTATGTTAAAGCTTTGTTTTTACCTCTTAGTGCATTTCCCTGCAGTTTTTTAAATACAGCACAAACTCAACCCGAAGGCCAAACACTTTACATGAGCACCACCAATTACATTACACAAGGTCACATGCATTGTTTCTAGGCATAGGGAGATTTAGTGATGTGCCCAGAATCACAGGATGTTGAGGCGTTGCTGAGACTCAAACCTGGTTCCTCAGTTAACAAGTAGTCAGCTCTGGCCTGAAAGCCACATACTGGTAGAGGGAGGGAGGCAAATGGAAGCCACATGAAAGCTCGGGTCGTTATGGGCTTGAGGGTCCAAAAGGAAAAATGAACTCGAGCAGAGCCAGGCTTTGGGATCGAGCTTTCAGTGGCTTTCAGAGGTAGTGAAGAGCGCCTTCTAAAGGTAAACTTTTTATCCATCTTAGGAAGGCCTAATGCAACTACAGAAAAATCTACCAAGCCACCGGTATCTTGAATAGGAGTATGTTATTGCAATCATAGCAAGGTATGACTTAATACTCTAGCCCATATTTGATGGTTGTGTCCAAAAATATCTTCCCAGTGCCCACCAATTTATAGAAAATGTATAGCGTTATGTTAATCTTGGCCTATGGTGAAGCACTCCCGCTGTTAGACCCATTTGTGCCGGTGTCTCAAGGAGATGATTATTGACTTGCTGTATGGTGAGAACAATCTCATAGATTATTTTAAGGATGAAATGCAGCAGCAGTGCAAATTGGGTGATCTCATGGCCAAATCTCTAAGTTCTATCCAAACTGCATCAGCCAGGTGCCATGCCCCTTACCAGTAGTACACATCACTTTTGTATTTTAAAGTGAGGGACACTTCTTGCTCAAGCCTCCACCCAACACCTACTCTTTCTCTGCCTGGCCTCACTGTCCAAGATGAGAAACTTTGTGTTGAGACATTCCGAGGGGAAAACCAAAGCAGAGCCATTGGCTCAACAGAGGCCAAGAAGTCCTGATGATCTTGAGGCTCAGTCTGATGGTTGAGTCCCCCATTCCCCCACCAATAGAATGCCTACCGAGGCCAGCCCCATCAAATGGCTTGCAAAATGGTTATACAAGTCTATTTCTCCTTTCCCAAACTAACTCATCAAAGTATGGATTATATGAGTTAGAACTTAATGATCTCCATTTTTTGTTACTATTTTTTTAATTTTGTCTCTTAACTGCTTGCTTGCCATTTGATGAGGCTTCTGTGCTAGCTCTGCCTTTAAATATGGTTAAGTGATGCATGTAGTCAAACCCTTTTTTATGTTTTACCTGTTCCCCCATTTTTTGAACTAGTTTGGTGCTCTGGACAACTGATGCATGTGATTTCTGCCATGGCTAAGCTAATCAGGCATTCCCCCGAGTTTTGAAAACAGGACCCCCCTGCTTTACTTAAAGTGTCCTAGGGCAGGACAAAACTATCATTTAGAAACAAATTTCCCACGGCAACCTTATTTTTTCCAACTACACTCTTAAATCTCACATCCACACATCAATTTACGGCCAAACGGGTTATGTGAAATATTTCTCATTTTATTTTCATATGCAATAACAGTTCTGTAGTTAAATCAATAATTTCACAATATGCATATCTTGTTTTTAACAATGCAGACACATATCATGGAAAACTTGACTATAGGTCAATATGAGAGATGAGAATTATCAACTTAAAATCAAGTCATTCAAAACACCACACATTCCTAAACTGTGTCTTTAGTAAATCGACTGTGTTCATAGGATTCCTGTGCTGTTGTGCAGAATGCAGACATGAGTTGTCGAAGTGAAGGCAATACTTTCTCACCTAAAATGTGTCCCGTAGTTTTACATTTGCATGTTTTTCAGGTGTGTTGTTGCACGTCTTTAAGTGTTACATAAATGTTCATTTTCAACTTTTGAGTCGTACAAAATTCCAATACACTCTGCATCAGTAATGCTCTATTACTTACCGGTAATCTTCATTACTCCGGGTCCCGTTGTCCTCGTCCCATTCATTAACATATTGGAGATAACCATCTCCCGACAGAAAAAAAGAGCAGAGGCATGCTGGGACCCTATTACTGCCCCTCCCACCGGGAGTACATAAGCAGTACTTACCCAGCATCCCGTCTGTACAACCAAGCCCAGACAGGAAGGCCGGCCGCCCGGGAGGGAGGGAGGGGCGTATGAATGGGACGAGGACAATGGGACCCGGAGTAATGAAGATTACCGGTAAGTAATAGAGCATTACCCCCAGGTCCTTTATGTCCTCGTCCCATTCATTAACATATTGGAGAATACCAAAGCAGAAAACCGGCCTTCCGAACCCACAAGCGCACCGAGGAAACCACACCAAACGCAGCAACCTAAGAGAGCACCGAGAAGGGGGGGGCTGCAGGAAGCAACCGGCCAGCAACCCAGAAGAGGACAGCAGGGTCAAACAAGGACCGGAGACAACCAAGAAAAAAACAGAAGGCCAGAGCCACAAAAAGGAGGCCGCCAACCAGAGAAACAGGGCAACCAGGCCAAAAGGACACGGCCATGGGACCCACCGGACAAGCCCGCGCAGCCCAGAACCCCCAGGAAGGCACACAGGACCCGGCAGCCGCATAGACACCGAGCAAACCTCGACCGCCCCGGAGAAGGACAAAGAAAGAAGCCCAGCGCAGGCCCAAGCACCCAGACCAACAAGGAAGGAGGAAGGCACAGGCCAGAAACCGGCCCACCCCACCAAACTGAAAGACCCGGCCCCCAGAGAGCACAGAGGGGAAAGCCAACGAAACCCCGCAGAGGAGGCCAGGACCGGGAAGGAAAACCAGCACCACCAGGGCCACCAAACGACAACCACCAAGCACCCAGCCCAGAGGGAGGAGCCGCAGCAAGAGCCCGGGAGCAGAACAGGAGCCAGACCCCAACCAAACCGAAAAGGACCGGGAAGGAGACCAAGACCCGAAACTCCAGGAAGCCAAAAGCCCCACAGAGAAGAAGACTGCCAACCGAACAGGGCAGCCAAAAAACCCAGAACTGGCGGAGCAGAGGAGGTAACCCGGAACCGAACAGGCACCGCAACACAGAGGGTAGACAACAACAGAAGCCAACAAGGCGGAGGACCGCACAGGCACCCAACACCCAGGCCAAGCACTCATCAAGGGCCGGAGCAACGGAAAAGGCCCCAGGGCGCACACCACCCAGACCAGAAACCCACCAGGCCCGACCCCAGCCAACGCCGAAGAGGAGCCAAGAGACAGCAAAAACCAGGGCAACAAACGCCCAAGGAACCAGGAAGCCAGGACCGGAGCCAAGCAACCCACCGAGGCAGGAGGACCCACAGGCCCAACCAACCCCTGGAGGGAGCCCACGCAGAGCCCAGGGCAAAGGAAAGGGCAGGGAGGCCGACAGAGACCCCCAGCACACCACCGCCGGACCAAACAGAAGGCCGGAAGAAAAACAAACACAGGAAACTGCCAAAACGGAAACCGGAGGAAGCAAAGAAGGCAGAGGGCCAAGCAGCAGCAGAACCCGGACAACCTGCAGCCAGGAGGGAGGACCCCACAGGGAAGAGGAACCCCACAGAACCGCACCCCAACCAAAGAGGGGGGGCACCAAAACAGACACACCGGGAACAGAGCCCGGGGAAGCAAGGGAAAAACAGGAGCAAGCCAGGACACCGGAACCAGGAAGAACCAGGAATGCCCAGCAAAACACACCCCGGAGCCCAGCAAGACAAGGAGGCCCAGCCAGAGGCCACGCCGAACCAGCAGGAAGCCGGCAGACCAGGAGCACAGGAGGCAACCCAGGACACGTCAACCCAGAAGCACCCAAGACCAGGACCCCACACAGGACCGGACAAGGGAACCAGAGGCGAACCAAGCCCGTGAAGAGAACCGCCGGCAGGAGCAGGCCCAGAAGGACCCACCAGGACAAGGCCTGAAACCAAGAGAGCGACCCGCCAGGACCCACAGAGAGAGCCCAGGCAAGGACGCAAGTCCGAAAAAAAGGGCGACCAACAGACGACCAAAACAAGCAGAAGCCAGAAAACCCCAGCAGACCAAAAGAGGGGAAAAAAAACGGCGCCAAGCCAAGGACACAGCAGCAGCGAAAGAGAGCCAGGCCCAACCAGCAGAGGCACGAACCCCAGGGACCCAGAACGCGAACCACCACCGGAAACACACCCGGGGGGACGCAAAGGAAAGGGAGAGCAGGGCCCAACCCCACCAGTCCGAGAAGCCGACAGCCACAGGCACCCCCAACCAGGAACAAACCAGGCCCGACCAAGCGGAACCACAGAGACCAGGCGAGAGCAGGCTCGCCCGGCGGAATCAGGAGGGGCGACCAGGACCCACCGAAAGAAGCCAAAGGCAAGCCAAGGAAACAGAGCAGGGGTGCCGCAGAAGCAGTGGAACACAAGGCCACACCAAGGAAACCCCAGAAGCCAGGAACAGCCAGCGCCGTAGCCAGGAGCAACCAAAGACAACAGCACCCAGCGCGGAAGAGGCAAGAAGCAGAAGACAGCACACAGCCATCTCCCCACAAAGCAACCCAAGCACACAGGAGGGCCCGGAACACACACCGGAAGCTCCAGACAGGTGCAAGGAGAACACAACAGCCGCAAAGGAGGCAGCAACAGGGAAATAAGCCCCCAGCAAACGCCAACCCCTGAACCCTAGGGAGGCCAGACCCCAGAAAGGAAGGGGACACCGCACTCCAACGGACAGAAGGAGCAACCCCGAAGAGAGGCCGCAGAAGCCAGGAAGCGGAGGCACCCAAGAGAGAGCCGAACCGCCCAACGGGGACCGGAAGAAAGAAGAGAACCCAAGGCACAGCCAAGCAGGGCACACAACCCAGCCGAACCGGACGCCAGCAGAGGAACAGAGCCTGCAGCACAGGCAAGGACCCCCGGAAAGGGAGAGCCGACCCAGGGACCCAGCTCACTCAAGGCCAGACCACAGCACCTGCACCAACAACACCCCGAGGAGCAGGACTGCGCAGGAACATCAGAAAAGCAGGCAGACCCCGGCAGGACCAGGAACCCAAGAGAGGGCAAGCACAAGCGAGCCCACGGCCAAGAGAGGACCACGAACCCCAGCCACACCACCCAGGGAGGCCACGCACCGCAGAGGCAATGCGGCGACGAGCCACAAAGCCCACAGGCACCCAGTGGAGCACAACACAGGAGCCCTGGAGGGAAAAAGTGCCGAGCGGACAAGCCGGCACAGTCCCGCTGCAAGCTGCAGCGGAGGTGCGGCGCCAGCCCCGGCCGCCCGAACGCAGCCCGGGAGCAGGAGTTCGCCGAAGCAGAGAGCCAGGCCGGCGACCAGGCCCCCGCAGGGGAGACGAGCCCAAAAAGACAGCACACACGGTGAACCAAAACACCGGCAGCACTGCACACCCCAGCACGCCAGCCCAGCCACCCGGAACACCCAGGAGGGCAGGACCCAAGGACGAGGAACAGCCCAAACAGGCAAGAACCCCAGCCCCGCAGACCAACATACGAGGGCAGAAGCGGGGATGCAGCTCAGCGGCAGAATGCATGCAGCGCAAGCAGGAGGGCCCAGGTACAATTCCCGGCAACCCCATGAGTCACCGCCGCCCAACATGGCCACGGCCAACCCGCCAAAAATGCCAGGAACCAGGACCGAGCCACACACCACCGGGCACCCGGCACCCCCCCAGCCCAGCAGGCGAGAGGGGGCCGGGAAGCAAGCGAGAGGAGCATAGGGGAGAAAGGAGAGCCAGCAGCGTGGGACGAGCAGGAAGCGTCCAAAAAGACGGCCAACAGCCAAGAGGCAGCGGCAGAAAGCACGCCCCACACGCAGGAGGCACAAAAAACCACCACCAGGAGGCACAGGAGCCCCGCAGCAGAAGGCCAGCAACAGCAATCAAGGACCGCTGGTGGCAGGCATGGGGAGAATAAGTGAAGCGTCCAGAATCACCGGATGTAGAGCGCCGTAGCTGAGACTCGAACCACGTACCCCAGCCGCGCGGGTGACCGCACTAGCCGGTAGGCTACACCCTCTCCCAGGAACGACAAACACAAGAAGAACCGCCGTATATCAGCAATCACAGAGGAAGACAGCCTCACGCTCCAAGAACGAGAAAGTGAAGCAGCCCTGTCGCCCTACAAAAGAACGGGACCTCACAGCATTCCCAGTGCACACACGACCAGAGACCCTCACGTGCACCCCGGGAACGGAACTCCACCACACACCGGGGCCAGCACAGAGTATGGCGGACACGGTGAAAAGGCAGGAAGTAACCAACCCTCGCAGCACCCAGAGGCAGCAGCCAGAAGTAGCGTTCCACCGCCGGAGGCGTGACACCCAGCAGCTGCGGTGGGACTCGGACACCCAGCATCCAACATTGGGCTGAAGGAGGAGCCAGGAGCCGCGCTCCTCCAAAATCAACTTGCGGGCATCCTGAAACAGCCCCCAACAACGAGCACACCTGCAGGAGAAAAGGCAGGAAGAACCAGGAAGAAAAAAACCGCTATGCGGGACTCACCCGGGGCAGGGGCCGGACACCACCAGCAGCAAGGCCCCCACCCCAACAGCGGGAAGGCACGTCACACAGCAAACGCGGCACGTCTCCCAACCAGCCCAGCCTCAGGAAGACGTGCACGCGACCCGGAAGCACCCGGGAGGCGCACCAGCCGCAAAGGGCCCGCAGGCCAGGCAGCTCACCGGCCATCACCGTCATGACCCCTCAGCAAGCCCGGCAGGCCAGGGGACAGACCAGGAAACCCCCCGCCCGCACAGCCAGGCAGCCGGGCGGGGGGAGGAAGAAAAGAACGCCACACCAGCCCAGCAGGAGCAGCGAAACAGCACACCACGTCCATTCTGTCGACAGACAGAAAAAAAGAACAGACGGGATGCTGGGTAAGTACTGCTTATGTACTCCCGGTGGGAGGGGCAGTAATAGGGTCCCAGCATGCCTCTGCTCTTTTTTTCTGTCGGGAGATGGTTATCTCCAATATGTTAATGAATGGGACGAGGACATAAGGGACCTGGGGGTAATATTGATCTGAAAAGATGACTGGTGAAGCCATTTAGTTTACCTTAATATGTTTTTGGCAATTATGAGTTATGAGAATTAATCTGCCTGAGGTCTACCGGAATGATTCCACTTGGAATATACGTTCCTGGCACAAGCTGCTTAAACTTTGCGTTTCTTGCTCACCTGGTGAAGGTCTGCCGGTACCAAGTAAAGCTGCTCAATTGTCAAGGTAGGGGAGGGAAGGCTTGCCTCTGCCCTTCCTGGGTCACATCTGACTCCCACCAGCCCCTTAAGCACCTGTCCCCTTTCAGGTTCTGGAGCAGGGGCAGACACTGGAGCCATGCATTAAAGGAGCCCTGGAGTAGAGGTAGGCTTAAAGCTCCGATGTGTGGAGGATAGGGGTGTTGAGGTTCTTTTGAAGTTTTTTTAGTGTGCTGATCTGGGCATCCAGGGGTGTCGTTAGGGAAAAGTAGAAAGTTCCATACAACGTGAGACACTGTTCACCCTTGTTACTTGTTTTACCATTATGTATTCTTTTTTCAAACTTAAGGGAATATACATTCACATTGATACATTTGGTCAACACATTGCTGCCACATTTCTGTGTCGTATGTTCCCTCAGCCTATAATTACAGCTTTAGATTGTCCACACCTCCCCTAACCCTGTTCTTGCTGGTTAGCCTTAGTTGTTTTTGTTAGGGCTTCTCTCTTTCCCCACGTCTTAGCAATGTCCTTTTTGGCCACTATTAGTCCTAGACCACAAAACTGCATTTCGACCTGTGGAAGATCCACATCACATGGCATGCCTAATGTGATGAATTAGGGTGTACAAAGTATGTCTGTTTCTAATGTCGCTTTGAGCTCCCTGCAGATAATGCTCCAGTAACTACCCAAAAGGGGACACTCCCAGACTGAATGTAGGAATGTGCTCTCTGCTGCATTACATTTAACACAGGTAGCACTCTGGACCCCACTCATTTCAAAAAGTCTGCTCCTAATATAGTATGGTCTTTGTAGGATTTTGTTTCTGGATTAGCCACAGTCTGGCTTTTAATCCTACTTCTCTAGGGTGCATCAATGCAGCCTCCTAGTGTGCGTCTTCTGTGGGCCCATCATCTTTCTCCCAGGAGTCCCGGAGTTTCCCTAGACTATCCAGGTTATTAATTATGGTTCCATATATTTGTGAAAGTGATTTATTAGTAATCTCCTCCCCTAGCACATGGCTCTCATGTGGGCTACAGTCTGATATCTCGCCCCAGTCATCTCCTACTCTCAGGGCATGTTGTAACTGTAAATATTTATACCTCTGTGTAGGCATCAGGCATTAGGTCGTATTCCCTCTAAGTCTTTATATTGTATCCCCTCAATGTCCACCACATCCCCACTGTAGAGATGCCTATTAAGTCCCATTGTTGGAGGCCAGTTCCCTTCCTTACTTCTTTCAGCATGTGACCTTCCATAATGGAGTCTTTCTGGTGACCTTCCCATCCCAAATATCAACAGTGATACGCTTTGAATGCAAAGAACAGCAGGATAGCTTTTCATCATAAAAGCGACGTCTTAGAGAGGAAAAGTATCACAATCAAGTACAGTTTAATAGGAAGGAGTCTTGCAATCTAATACTACTGGAGCTAGGGTACAATACACAACTTGACCCACTCCATGCAGAGAACTGGCCTGGATCTCAATAGTAAAACTTCTTTGCACCGATTAATTCCATATTGCCGGACAGAGGCCCATGGATGGAATAGTCTTCAGCTGTGTCTTGAACTTCCCTTGCCTGTGCTTGGCTTCAGGGCTGCTTGCTTTTGTCTGCTGCTTATCCCACATGACTAAACGGGTCAAGGTCCTGTCAGCAAAGCCTGATTGCTTCCTAGAACCTCCCTCCTGTCGCTGCAGGATGCAAAAAGTCCTGCAGCCGAGGACCGTATTTTCTGCCTGCATGAAAACCGGTAGACTAGTTGCACCTTCACATTTCTCCTGCTTGCTCCTTTGAGGCTGGGGGGCTGGGGCAGTCCTGTGGAGAGAGGGAGTTGCTGCTGAGAAATCCAGCATGCTAATTGGAAGTGGATATTTCAATGTGGACTGGAAGCGTGAGTTGTTGGAAGCCTCCTGCATCTGGAAACTGGACCTAGGTTTCAAAAACTACTACAGCAGATTTTTTTTTTCTTTCAATGTAACAGGGCTATAAGAACATTCTTTGAATTTAATATTATGGATTCAAGTGAGTAGAGGTTGAAAACCTCTTTTATATTTATCTTTTAAGTTTTTTTTTTAGTTTTTATTAAGCTGCTCGGGGCTTTTTGTTTCATTTCAGTGCCACAACGAACGCACTGTTGACCCCCAAAGGTGAGAGTAGGAGCTAACTAAGTTTGCTGTGTAGTGCCTTTAGCAATAATGAACTCGAATACTTTTTTGCTATACTGTAACCATTTTTCTTTCTGGCATTTTAGTTATATTTTAACTAACTGGTTTGGACCATTTCATTTATTTAGTTCCTAACTGGATTGTTATTTAGTTGCATCTGACCCACCCACACACACATTCTCATAGGGAAGCCATGCTACGTGCGCCAGGGGATTCATCAGAGAAACAAGTGTACATTTGAGCATCAAATTGTAAACACACCTTATGAAAGCAGTCACAACTCACATCAAGGCCTCCTTCTCGCCAATAGTTTAACAATCTGATTTCTAATACGGCTACATTTATGCCGTGGAACTACTGATATTCACTGGTTTAATGACTTTCCTCCCAGTCACTGACCTCTTCTGATGCCTGTTTGCTAACCCCCTTGCAGTGAATACCTATGGGATTATTTTTGTTCTGCTTTCTTCATACCACTTTATGTGAAATGAAGCCAAACCCTTCTGAGGTTGTGGCTTTCAGTGATTGCTGGAGGCCTCTCCGCTGTGGTCAATTTCACCACAACACACCGCAATACACTATTCTGACACTTGTGTGGTACTGGTCTCCGTTTTTTGCATTTACCCTCTTATGTATTGTAACTATTCGTTGTAATTTTTTCACAATGGATGACGGCCTTTTTATTTGATCATAACTGTGCTAAACTAGCAGAATGAAAATAAACGGTTAGAGTTTGATACACCATTCTGTACTGGGACTATGAAATTATTGAGACATTTCCTTTGTTTTGAATCCGTTGACTGAGTTTCAGCTGAATGAGATCTATTCCTAAATCTTACTTCCGTACTCTCCTACTTTGTCACCTGGTATTGATGATCGGTCTGATTTTAGATTTTATCTGGACAAAAGTAGAAATCAGTGTTTTTGTGTCAAGTTTTTTTGTCAGGTAAGCCATCTTTTAAGAACACAACAGAAGGATAAAATACTGCATCTCCTATTGCGATTTGTTTTAGGAGCGGTCTCTTATATCAGATGTCTGCGCACATTCCATCAAAGACATGGCAGTATCAGTGACATTCTCTAAAGCATGTTCCTGTCCGAGACGCATGCAGAGCAGCAGTGTAAGCTTCCCCACAAGCACAACATTTGTACATAGGATCTCCCAAGATTTGGCATGGGATTTATGGGAAGAAATGTGCAGCCTCTGCTCTTCCCTCTGTTCCCAAACATAACACATTCAGTATCCTAGCAGCCCATATATTTCTCGCCTGTTTCTTCAATAAGAGGCACTCAAGAGATGACCAAGGAATCCTGAGGAATTGGTTACTTAATGTTCGAAATCAGATGGAAAAGCAGAGTCTGTACTCTGGTTTCTTCACGCACTGACTACTAGTTTCCAGGTGCAAGCTGATATCTGGTTATCTTATAATCATGGTATCTCCTGCGGGGATACCACCCAGTGTGTCTATTACTGATACCTTAGTGTGCAGAATCTCCAAAAGGGCTATCTTATTAGGCTTTCAGATTACCCATACATCCTTTACCACTGTTGACTGCACCAACTGCCCTCTTGCCCCTTGCCATACTGGTTTATTACAAGTACGTGGGGCTGATGCGTGGCACTTTGACACCCCCTGCACTCAGCATCCCGCATCTTACCCCCTTAAAGCCATTTAATGTGCTGGGCACTGAGGAGCAGTGTGATTAATCCCAAGCGCAGATATTCTCACCGTGATATACTCACACGGACACAACAGAGAACAAGTGAATAGAAGTTGTCTTCTCTTTACATAGCATGCGGAGGCGACTGTATGAAGCCTTCATATTTAGTTGATGTAGCAAGCATGAATATAGCATGTTACATCGCATGCTATAACATCGCGTTCTATTACAACGCAGTCGTTACAGCGACTGCGTTGTTAGAATGCAATACCTTTACATCGCAAGTCATTAGATCGACTTGCTGTAGGGGGCGCGCTGGACTTAGGAATAGTATAATTTACTATTCCAACTCCAGCCTGCGCAACAGTAGGAAAGGTGTTGGAATAGTAAATTATACTATTTCTTAGGTTAGAGCGCCCCCTGCAGCAAGTCGATCTAATAACTTGTGATGTAAAGGCATCGCGTTCTAACAACGCGGTCGTAGTAACGACCGCGTTGTAATAGTAACACGATGTGATGACAGCATTGTAAACGCTGTTTCCCAACAAGCATACACCCACAGACAGGCAGGTGTTACCATTTTTGTCCTGGAAAAGACCTGATTAGATGTATGAAATCTAATGCACAGTAATAGGCTTAAAACGTCGATAACTTACACTATCCCGCCTGAACTAAGACTGAAATTGGACTAATATATTGATTGCTGTATTTGCCCAACTGGAGTATACCTATAAATGTATAGCTAGGCTATACCTAGTGTGATCAACTGTTTTTATTCTCTTGTTTTACTTGCACACTCATGTTGCACGAGCACTGCGTCTATTGCCCATGGAGCACCCTGTTTGAGCCACATTGTATTTAAAGTGATGCTAACTTTAATAGACAATATGTATTCCACCTATGGAGGTGTACAACCATTTTATGTACGCGTGTGTGCGCGTGTGTGTGTAAAATTCTTTTCATGATTTGTTCAAATATGTGAGGACTCTTGTTCGGCCTCCAGCAATTGTTTTAAATGCATAATTATTTGATCCCAAAGAATCCTTGTGTATCACATGGGCACTGAAGCCTGCGCTCTTGACCGCTATCCATGTTTTGGTACCCTTCCCCGCCTCCCACCATAGCAAGTTTATAGCCTGGACCCAATGATGCGCTACCTGTCTGTGGTGAGGCACTCGGCACCTCTCACACCCTGAGAGAACCTTTTGCAGTAGCCAGTGGCAGGCAAACTCTTCTTTCATTGTGCAGCTCACTGTTGTGGGTCCCCACCAGTGCTTAATTTGTAAAAATAGAAGTGCCAGGGCCCTCTTCAGGAGGTCACTTCCGCTTGCATCACACATTGCTGCTGTCAGCGCTGCCAATAAGAGGAACAACACAACTACTAACCGTCACACACCTACAAGTGTGACAATTCTGACTATTCCAGACCCCAAAAGCTACAAGAATGGCTTTGACAGCAGGTATTAGTCATTTACTCCAGTATTGGAACTTTCATAGATTCCCATGCTTGAATCATTCCCCGTCGTCGAGATGGGAGTCCCGGTATATATAAAAATAGCAATACAAACCATTACCAATAGAAACTAGGCCTAGGCCTATTCTAGTTTTGTAACATATCCACCTCTTTTTGTAAAAGAGACCAAATAAAATCAACAACCAATCAGACCAGCCTCACCCTCTAGAACCCTCCTGAGAGAACCTCAGACCATCAGATTTTCTACCGCACGTTGTGCTCGGTAGTCTCCACTGAGCTCTGCTCAGTTTTTCCTTGTTACCTTACTCCTAGAGTTTTTCAACTGATTTCTTCAACAGCTTCTTCAACAGCTTCTTCAGCTTCGTGTCAACATGTCTGACAAGGAGAAGAAAGGCCTTTTTAGAGCCTGTTCCACCTGCTCTAAAAAAAGGCTTTACATAGATGACCCTCACAAGGACTGCATCTATTGCCTCTATCCAGATCACAAGGCTAAAGATTGCAAGGCTTGCCGTACTTTTTCCACAAAAACCTTGAGAGACCGTGAGGGACGTCTCCTGACCTGGCTCCAAAAGCTGAAATCCAGGAGGGATCCCTTATCCAGTGACGATAGTGATGAGGCCTCATCAGCTTCGTCTTCCAAGAGATCTCTGAAGAGGTCGAGATCTGACCCCTCTTCTTCTGAAGACCGACCTGGTAAAGCCTCTAAAAAGACCTCTCATAGGTCTGACAGGCAAAGTCCAAACCAATCTGACCGAGGTGTAAAGGAGAGGGAATGACTTTCTACAGGAGAATCTGCAGTGAGGAAGTCGAGTTCTGTTCCTCCATCTTCTCCTCCTGACAGAAAAAAGGACTTCAAAAAGCCCTCCTCTATATCTTCTGAGGGAAAACAGACTAAGAAGATTCCACCATCGACGACGCTGTCGACAACACCGTTGGTGAAGAAACTGTCATCGTCTTCGTCGACGCGCAGCGAAAAGGTACAGTCTTCTCAGGCTTTTCCTACTCCGGCGACGGGATCGTCGATGAGAGTTTCCTTGCCTTCATCGACCATGATGCAGTTTTCATCGTCGACGCCAGTGACAACGGATGGGAGGTCAATGGTGACGAGAATGACGACGGCCTTCGTGACAACGGCGACTACGTCGACGACGACGACGGTGATGACGACGGTATCTGTGATGGTACTGAGAATGACAATAACTACATCGTCGACGACACCGTCGACGACCTCCTCGACCGGACAAATTTCTGAGATAATCATCAGGAAACGTCGCATTGCTCCGGAGCTCACTTCCCCCAGCAAAGTGACACCTCTGCTGCCTACTCATTTACCTAGAAGAGGAGGATTCGGAGGATGAAGGTCCTTATGGGTATGCACATAGCCCTTCTGAGCTGCACGTGAAGGGCCAGGACCTAGATTCGGAAGATGGATATGAAGAGCAGGAATATGATCCTCCCCAGGACTATCATGGAGGTTTCCAGGAGGAGATGGTTTGTATGCCATCCTCCTTGATTTCGGACTTACAGCTCATGCTCTCAGACTATAAAAGGAGATTTCAACTACATCTCCGGCTTAAGAACAGGTTTCAACTCCGGCTGTTCCACCAGCAGGGCCTTCCACCCCTCGACTGCCACCACCACCAGTGCAATATGGAGAGGTGTGGTGCAGCGGCCAGGGCAGCTGAGTTCGGAGTACAGGGCTCACGGTTCGATCCCCGGCTCCGGCGGCAGCTCAGCTCAGCACCATGTGGCTCTGGGAAATAGCTCATTTAATTTCCACGACGGCCCCCAGCGCCTTGAGACCCGTAAGGGTGAGTAGTTCGCGCTTTACAAATACGGATTTATATTTTTATATTTATTTTAATTTTAATTGTGGATCCACCACCGACGACTCCATTTATCCAGCATGATACCTCGGATGACGACCAGGAAAATGCAGTTCTCCCGGATCCGGACAAGGAATGGGATGAGTATATTATCCCTACTCCTGCTTCACCTTCACCGGTGCCAGTGGATTCTCCACCTGGAGATGTAGGTGGTTTCCATAATTTGTTGGAGGGGGCAGCAAAAAGATTCGAGCTTCCTATGCCGTCGGTACAGTCTGAGTGCTTCCTATACGATTTCAAAGAACCCTTTAAGAAATCTGTGAGATCAATTCCTATTCTTGGTCATGTTTGGGAAGAGGGGCTCAAAGTTATGAAGACCCCAGCTACAGTGGTTCCGGTGCTTCCTCGTTTAGAGAAAAAGTATAAAGCCCCAGAGGATAGTCCAGCTTGCCTGGAGAGTCAGCCAAAACCGGACTCCGTGATATCGCAGGCAGCACAGAGGAAGTATAAAAATCCAGCGGCTCCTCTAACAACACCTCCAGACGAGGAAGGCAGATGCCTGGACAATGCTGGCAAAAGGTTTTCATCAATGTCAAGCCTTCTCGTAAAAGCGGCTAACGCTTTAGCCATCTTGGGGCGCTACGACCGCCAGATGTGGTGTGACCTCTCTCCCTACCTTGACCAGTTGCCTGATGACAGCAGGGCTGAAGCGAAAAAGATTCTCCAGGAAGGAGAGAGGGCCTCCTCAGAGGTGATTGATTGCGCAATGGACATTGCAACAACTGCGTTCCGTTCCCTGGCTGGAGCGGCAGTCCTTCGTCGCCAGGGATGGCGTCGAGCCACCTCATTTAGACCTGAGGTTCAGAACAAGATTTTGGATCTTCCCTTTGATGGAGAGGCGCTCTTTGGTAAGCACATAGATGATGCGCTTCAGGACATTAAAAAAGATACGGACACAGCAAGATCATTAGGGAGGCTCCAATACCGAAAGGTCCCTTTTCGTGGTGCAAAGGGCAGAGGTCTTCCCTCATACAGAGGAGGTTACCAGCAATATCGGTACTCCTCGTATACGCCTGCCTCGCAATCTTACCGCCCACAGTATAACCAGCGGCAGGGTCAGTTCTCGTCATATTCGAGATCAACAAACAGAGGAAGAGGGGGACGCCAGGGGAAGGAGTCCTCTAGGCATCAATAGCGGCCTGCTGGCTCTGTCTACTGTTCCTTCCCCTCATTTAACACCTGTGGGGGGCAGGATCTCACATTACTTCCAAGAATGGCAACGGATAATATCAGATCGTTGGGTTCTCAATATAATCCAATTTGGTCACACGTTGGAGTTTGTCCACCCTCCTCCAACCAAGCCCCCTCGCGCCAACATAACAAAACATCTTCGTCTCCTGCACTTAGAGGTCCAATAGATGCTGCAGAAGGGGGCGATAGAACCGGTCCCTGTCTCGCAAAGAGGAGAGGGTTTCTACTCCCGGTTCTTTCTAGTTCGAAAGACTGTAGAAAAGTGGCGCCCTATTCTAGATCTGAGGGAGCTCAACACCTATCTCATCAAACAGTCGTTTCGAATGGTTGCCTTGCAGGACATACTTCGACTTTTAAATTCAGGAGATTTCATGGCCACTTTGGACCTAGAGGACGCATATTGTCATGTTCCCATACATCCATCCCACAGGAAGTTTCTTCGCTTCACAGTAGCCAAGAGCCACTTTCAATTCAGGGTTCTTCCCTTCGGCCTCAGATCGGCTCCAAGGATCTTTACAAAGATACTGGCTCCGGTAGCAGCTTTTCTAAGGAAACAACAGCACCAGCTTTTCCCTTACCTGGACGACTGGTTGCTAAAGGCTCCTACCAAGACTGCGGTCGAGAGGTCAGTGGCAGCTTGTACAAAGCTGTTCAAAAGTCTGGGTCTTGCCCTCAACAGGGAAAAATCAAATTTGTGCCCTTCCAAGAACGCCAAATTCCTGGGAGCCATTTTGGACACATCCCTGAACAAAGCTTTTCCGTCAGTGGAAAGACAAGCCAAATTGATGTCGATGGCCCTTCTACTTCAAAAAAGGTCACTTTCAGTTCGCCTCTACAAGTCCCTTCTGGGGTCCATTTCGTCCTGCATTCCTCTAATTCCTCACTGCAGGTTACGAATGCGCCCTCTTCAGGAACAACTGGACTTACAGTGGCACCAAGTAGAAGGGTCTTTCGAGGACATGATCACGATCACTGTGCCAATGAAAGATGCTGCTCCATGGTGGACTCGCGAGGAGAACATTTCCCAAGGTCTCTCCTTCATGGTCACGCCAGCTCCTCCGATTATTACAACAGATGCCTCTCTGGAGGGCTGGAGAGCGGTCTTGCAGGACCTCCAGATAAGCGGTCGATGGTTACACCACCATCGTCTGTTGCACATCCATATACTGGAACTCAGAGCAATTCGCCTAGCCCTACAGGCTTTCACCCCGAGAATAAAGGATTCGTCGGTTCTAATAAGAACATACAATACTACGGCCATGCATTATATCAACCAGCAGTGCGGCACAAGATCTCGTCTGCTGTCGGCGGAAGCTCAAGCTGTCTGGGAATGGGCGATCCTGCATGGAGTCTCTCTAAAGGCGGAGCATCTCCCAGGGAATCTCAATGAGACAGAAGACACACTGAGCAGACTAAAGTCAGTCAGCCACGAATGGGTGCTAGACCAGAGAACTCTTGAGGAGATTTTTCTACTATGGGGCAGGCCAGCCATAGATCTCTTTGCCACACCAGAGAACAAGAAATGCCGGTTCTACGCAAGCTGGCATCACCATCCGGGATCCTCGGGGAATGCGTTTTCGATGGCATGGTCAGGCGCCTTTGTTTACGCTTTCCCCCCCATTCCTCTGATCCCGAGACTGCTCAGAAAGCTGAAAACGGAACCCTGCAAGATGATCCTAATAGCACCGTCTTGGCCTCGCCAGTACTGGTTCACGGAGCTTCTTCTCCTATCCTTGGAGCATCCGGTTCCTTTGAAACTGATTCCATCACTGCTGACGATGTCCCAGGGCCAAGTATTGCATCCGGATCCCCGATCCCTTCAATTATCGGCGTGGCTCCTGAGCACAGAGAGTTTCTCGACTTAAAGCTCTCTGCAGAATGTAGAGACATCCTGTCTCAGGCTCGTGCTCAAAGTACAAACAAAACCTACCGGATGAAATGGAAGAGGTTTTGTCACTAGTGCAGAGAATCAGGAGTTCACCCTTTCTCTTCTTCGGCGCATGAAATCCTTCTTTACATTCTTTCCTTGGCAAAGGCGGGCATGGCTCATTCATCTATTAAAGTCCATCTCGCGGCCATCTCTCGCTTCAGGAGGACATCCTCAGGCCCTTCGCTCTGGTCAGCAAGAATAATTAAACAGTTTATGAAAGGTCTTTTTCGTGTCTTCCCTCCAGTGAAGCCTCCTCCACCACTGTGGCACCTTAATCTGGTCTTGACCCAGCTCATGAAACATCCCTTCGAGCCGATACATAAAGCAAACTTGAAATTTCTCTCCTGAAAGGTGGCCCTTCTTCTAGCCTTGACATCAGCTAGAAGGGTCAGCGAGTTGCAGGCACTCACCATTCAAGAGCCTTTTCTTCAATTTAAAAATGAAATGGTAGTACTCCGTACCAACCCAAAGTTCATCCCGAAGGTACCTTCAGACTTTCATTTATATGAACCTGTGATACTTAAAACTTTTTTCCCTCAACCTACGACTCCGGCTGAGAGGTCACTTCACTCATTGGACATTCAGCGTTGCCTGAAGTTCTATCTTAAGAAAACTAAGGATTTTAGAAAGTCACCTCAGCTCTTCGTGGCTTACAGCACCCTTCGTAAAGGATTTCCCCTTTCCAAACAGGGGATTGCACGGTGGATTTCCAGCACTATCCAATATTGTCATCAAGCGGCTGGTAAGCCCCTTGAAGGAAAAGTCTGTGCTCACTCCACGAGGGCGATCTCTTCTTCTACGGCCCTCTTTGCTGGGGTACTTATCCGGGACATCTGCAGAGCAGCGACTTGGAAGAGTGCCCATACCTTCACAAGACATTACTGCTTGGATTCTTCGTCGCGCAGCTACACTGTAGTGGGCCAAGCAGTCCTGAGGAACCTCTTTCAATAAGTGGTGAGCTTTCCCTCTCATCCCTCCTTCCTTTTCCTTCATAACTTCTTCGCACATTCTTTGATACAACTGATTGCTTCTTGTTATTTCTGTATGCATATAAGGGTATTTGATTCGCTTTTCAATGTTGGGTGATGTCTAAACTGCGAGATATGCTATTTCTTTTTCTTTCTTTAATCTTATTGATGCATTATTGATCTCTGTTGAAAGTAATACAGACAAAGAAATGTGCTCATGACTGCTTGCTACTCTGATTCAAGCATGGGAATCTATGAAAGTTCTAATACTGGAGTAAGAAAACAAGTTCTTACCTGTAACTTTAGTTCTCCAGTATTGGAAACTTTCATAGATTCACATGCGACCCACCCTCCTCCCCTGGGAAAACTCGACCTTCTGCATCTTTATGGTTATCCTGTGGCACTACGGCTACGAAAATCTGATTGTCTGAGGTTCTCTCAGGAGGGTTCTAGAGGGTGAGGCTGGTCTGATTGGTTGTTGATTTTATTTGGTCTCTTTTACAAAAAGAGGTGGATATGTTACAAAACTAGAATAGGCCTAGGCCTAGTTTCTATTGGTAATGGTTTGTATTGCTATTTTTATATATACCCGGACTCCCATCTCGACGACGGGGAATGATTCAAGCATGGGAATCTATGAAACTTTCCAATACTGGAGAACTAAAGTTACAGGTAAGTAACTTGTTTTCATTTAAAGTGCGTTGAATTAATAAACAACTGTTATGCTCGTCTCTAAATGAGACAAAGATCACCACCATGCAGCAGACTGTCATAAGTGGCAGTGTTGACAACTAAGTGCCGGTACCAAGCAACGGAAACCACTGTCTCAGATTAAACACTGGTCCCCACTCTCTCACTCACACACCCAGCCGGCACACCTGCAACGAATTACCATTTGGATAAACACGCTACTAAGGCACAGCCACAGAATGGCAGTGTCTCAGCTATTTCCTCTAAGACTGCCCCTGTTAATCGGACATGCATATGCTTTCCTGCCTTGATTGTTTAGATATTTAGACTTTGCAGTGGCAATGTTTCAGTTCCTACCTTACCTTCCTTTCTCTTTTCAATTGATTCTTGTGCCTTCCTGCTTTCGACCCCTCTCCTGCTCTTCATTATTTTGACTCATTTCCACTTCTGAAGCTATCCCTGGGAGTTCACTCTAACTGATTACACTGATCTGCTTTCCACCATTCTCTAGAGGAATTTATCATCATTTCTCTGAAGCTGCTGATGTTACAGATTATCATCAGTAGCACATTCTGGATCAAGTAGTTCACTTGGAAAGTCTGGCAGTAGGGGAGGGCATGGGGGTGTGAATTAGCAAGAACATACACTCACTTTGTGCTGCAAGGACATTTTGCTAATTAGAACATTGGAATGTTGAGAGCTGCATTGAAGAAAATGGAAATGCTCAGGGCCCATAATAGCTGGTATAGAACTTTTGTTCCAACATTCCAATGTTTTTCTTTCTTCTTTTTTTAATTCATAACATTCTACCCCAGTAGGTAGAATCTCCTTATAGCCGTTCTGCCTCAGCCTATAATGGTTGTTAAAGGCCCTCAACCTTATTATAGGCCCTTGCTTACAGCTTGGGCCTGTAACTCTGGCTCAGGGTCTTTAACAACTGTTATTGTCTTGACAGCGGGCTATAGTGCTTATTTATTCCCCTTGTCTTGTTTCAGCTGCCTTGATTTCATTGCTGTTGGATCCGTATGCATTCGCCACAGGGTTACAAAGTATTAAACAGGGTTTCTCCAGCAAAATCATTCGAACTAATTAAAGGAGAGGTCTCACTGGATCGAATGGAGCACTTAAACTTGCGGTCCCGGACTGATATAAAGTTTATCAGCCCATCTTCTCACCATTACCCTCAAGAAGGTCAACCGGGCGATTGCTCCCCTAGATTGGGCACTTTCAGTGGTCAATGGGATGTAGTTTCAAGTGTGTTGACCTTTCCAAGTCACCAATGTATTTCTGCAATGGTCATTGCCCGAACTATGTTATGAGACGTCAATGCCTCCAACGGGGCAGTAAAGTATGATGGTCTCCAAAATCAATCCCGGATGATTGAACAAGATCAATCTAGAAGCTCCAACCAGACGAAACCTCAACCCCAAAATATAAACTAGGTCTCATCAAATCTATGCTGGTCCACTTTGATGAGCATGTTAAGCGCAACAGTAAAAGCGTTAAACTTTCATTCCAATAAAATGGACATACAAGTGGATTTACTCAACACTCTGGCAGTATTTATTCCAAGGATTTATACAAAGCTTGAACATCCTAGTGCTAAAGGCCAGAGATGAGATTGAGGAAAAACAAATTCTTGTGCTAGTTCTCCGATCATAGACAAATTAACCTCCCTCCCCACATGTTGCAGTCCTTGACTTCTGAGATTAAAATCTTAACGTCACGACCAGCAACACTTAACTATCTAGAAAGTAGGGTGGCTCAAGAAAATCGAACCTTGATTTCTTAGTTAGGGCACCTGAAAAGAAATTTAGTAGATAGTACAGTTAAGAACTCTGCTGCCTCTTTGATTCCGAATTTTGCTTTGGAAAACAGAGAAAAGCCCTCAAAAGCAGCCCTAGCCAACCAACTAATTCATCAAGTTGAGCTGCGTTCTGTAAACAATCCGGAGAATATTCCAGATCTGAGATCTCCTCTAGGTTTGGAGACCTCACTTAATATCAACACTATTAGCAGCAGCTCTCAACAAAATGACAGCAAACCACTATCGAAACAAGAACGTAAAAGGTTCAGAAGTCAAAAAACAAAAAGGTTTGCTTAATTAAGCCAGCTAACTGACCAAGAACTGTTAAAGAAGTACCCAATCTTTAAAAAAAAAAAAAGAATCATATCAGAGTCCAAGGAAGCTGTAATATCGCACTCATCTTCATCGAACTTAATAACACCAATCCCGAGAATGAGAACATCACATGAAAGCAGAAAACTGGGCCGTCCGAAAAAAAGCAAGTTTCCTCGAAAGCCCGGCGCCGCAGCAGTGAACCTTTGGAAATTCGAACAAATGGCACTAACACCAACATGACAGAATGCCAACATTAAACTATTGCGATGAAACTATGGACATCATTACAACAAAGCTTTTATTGACGTCCGAATATCAATCTAGGGGTGGGCATGATGCATTAAATCACTGTAACATAATCAAGTTACTGCAAGGCCTGCCAGACTTGACGCATCTGAATTCTGCACATATAGAAGCTATCACGTTTCTTCCGCATAGCAGCCCTTTATTAAATAAACCAACCTTGGTGACGTGGGCTAATGCAGAAATTGCAGAACTGATTTACTTGAAAAGACTTTTGTTCAGAAATGGGGAATAAGATTAACAAAATATATAGACAATGCGTATCCTACCACTTTGGCCTTTCCTTTAACAAAGCAAGAAATTTAACTTCCTTACGCAGAATTGAATTTAAAGTCAGCACAAGAGTGTGGCGACTCCTGCAACTCGATCTTGAGGAATGCTGCTGGCAAGAAATATGTTTCTGAATATAGTGCTTGCCAATATATCAATTACTTACAAGCGGACTCATCGGAGAAAATGCGCTGAAATAGTAGATCAAAAGAGATCAACCCAGGACTGGAGCTGGCTATCCGCCACGCTAAGTGATGCAAAAAATAAATGAAGTCTAGCCCAATTATCGTCTCATAAAACAAATTGCCTTACCATTGATTCATTAAATATTTGTTCATGGAACATGCGTGGTTTATCTAATTTAATTTATGAAGAAGATACAATTACATAGCTGCACAGATTTCACATTATAACTGAACGAGAAAGATGGAGTTTCACCTTCACACCACTAATTGAATACATTGAGTACCAAACTTGTACGACAAAATAAAAAGCCAAAGGACTGCCACGAAGGGATTGTCAATATATGTTATATACGTTTCCTCTGATTAAATGTCACAAATATAAATATTAGAGAGAAGTAGGCCCTGGCCGTTAAAGTAGAGAGTGTCCATACACACAGCCATCTTCCCTTGTTTGTCATAGTCGTCTACATTTCTCCTACAATAAAGCATAGGATTGTGGCAAAACTAGAATCAGTGATTATGGATTTGAAATATGAAAACACAAGTGCTCGTTTTTTTTTAATAACGAGAGATTTCAATTCTCATCTTCTATTTTCTCATCATGAGGATGAGTATTCCTCCTTGCAAGATCAGTTGTTGAACATTCCGTCTCAGATGTTTAAAAAACCTAAGCGACGGGATAAACTTGGTGAATCGCTTTTAGATCTGCTGAATGTAACATGCCTTAAGTTCTCAATGCCAGGTTTCCCACAGATCATCCTCCGGCTAGCATTTTTATTTCTACAAAATCAAACACTTACTGCGGTAAGCCTATCCCTGTTTTTGTGTATCACAGATTACAAAATCGATCAGAGACCAGAAAGTGATCATTTCCCCAAATTATATGCCTCTCTTGTAAGATCATCTTATATCAAAAATCAAACACTTTGCTGGTCGAAGCACACTCGGAAAATCAAAAAAGATTTTAATGGCCCGCACTTTTAGCAAATCCAATAATGTCAAGTTGCAGGCAAGTGCTTGAACACTGGAACAAACAGATGGTGGTTTATTAAATGAATGGAGTTGTTTTATTAAAAATGTACTAGCGAAGTTTCCCAATTCTATCTCAAGAAGGGGTTATTTACTCGGCCAAACTCAGCCCAGGAGAATAAGACTTACCACCACTCTCAGAAATTTGAAAAAAGATCTAAACCGAGGATTGCGATTGCTGCAAAAGACACTGGAAGACAAAATGCAAGAAAACATTAAAAGTTCTAAAGAGGAAATATAAAAAGGAACTGTGGCTAGCAAAAAAAAACAGCAGTTGGATAGCTTTTGGGTTAATCTGCTCCACATAAGTAGAAATAAAAAAACAAAGGAATTTTAGAGGATTGTCAACAATCTAGAAAATGAGAGCTTATCAGAAAACAATGCTAATATCACAGAATCAGTATGAATCCCTTTCTTGCAAAAACAAGCCCAGCTCAGCAAAACCTTTTCAGGGGAAAAATGTCAAAGGAAAGGCTGCACGCTTGTATTTGACGATCTGCAGCTTAGAAAGATAATAACAAATATTCAATCAGAGGGTGCTCCTGGCCCTAGAGGTCTCCCTCAAGCCCTATTTAAGGCAATGCTGAGATTTTGGGCACAGAAATTAATTCCTCTTTACAACTTCGCCCTACTGTAGGAAGCTGGCTTTTTACATAGTGGGTCAATGCAAGGGCACACCATGCAAAAAGTCCAGGCGACCCTTATTGGTTTACAGGGCTTACTTTAATAATCCCAAGTGCTCTATTTGCGGTAGTGTGGTCTGGCAGCTTAGGCTTATCAGAGGGGAGTGTTAAGCATTTGTTGCACAGAGTCACTAAATGAGACACACACTCCGGAAGAAATTCGCGACCTATTTTGGAAAATAATACAGATTTTTATATAATCAGGTAAGTACTTTCGGAGTATAGATTTACAGTAAAATGCTCAAATAACGTTTTTTGAGGTATGAGTTTCGAATGCAGTAATGCTATCCTGTGGGAGAACCATACACTACATACATATACTTGTGAATGGTTGTTGAAGGTTCCTTTTAGGACTGAAGGTGCTTAGGGGCTAAAGTCCAAAGAACCACCAGCAATTCAGTATTACCTGCTCTGGTGTGTCCAGGTGCAGAGGTGCTGATCACGTTGGTAGCCTCGAGCGCTACACGTTAAAGTCAATGGAAGGGAGCCTGTAACAAAAAGGCTGCAAGTGGGGAGTTGGGGACAACTCTGGCTGAACCCACGGGGACAGAGTTGGTTTCTGTGGACCCTGGCTTGGGTGCAGAGGTGTTTTGTCCGGCGTGTCGCTTGAGTTAGATGCTCTCACGGTTCTTGGGTGACCTGGAGAGGGGAAGAAAATACGGCAGTAGGGCCACTCTCGGTGTGGGCCTCGTTGGTCTTGAAATCCCTCATCGGTATGTTGGCTTTTGCGGTGGTGGTGTCTGGGCTGGACACTTAAGCCTTGGTTGCAGCAAATACTCCGGTACCCAGGGTATTGGTGCTGGGAGGCTCCGGGAGGGTTTAGCATCTCGAAACTCGCTGGAGAGATGGGGCTGATCTCCTGGAACCACGGCGATCCCTTCCTGGTGAGATGCTCCCTCGGTGGCCCTGATGGCCAGCAAACCGGTGTACCGGACAAGTGCAGTCGGTGTCTGCATATGCAGTGGGGTGGCTTCTCCTCCCCCCCCCCCCCACCCAGGGAGACGCTAAGTGGTTGTTGAAGGGAGATGCTAAGTGGTTGTTTGGGAGGATGCACAGCTTTTGGATGAGTCGGTCTTTGCAATGGTCAAGGTACTAGCAGTCAGGCAGGGTTTGGCACCAGTTTCGGAGCAAGCCCTCTGTTCTTGCAGTGTCAGCTCTTCTTTGTCCTTCTTCGGTTCCCAGGTAGATGAATCAGTCGGTCTGGTTTCAGGTACCCTTAAATACTGAAGTTTGGGGCGCTTAGGGTTGTGTAGGGTAGTAGCCAATTGGCTACCTACCTCTGGGGTGTATACACTCCCCGCCACCCATATGGTCACTTCCTGTGAGGAGTGGGCATAATCCTGACCCAGAATTCCTAGTTTCACCAAAAGCAAGATGGTGAAACCCTTCTTTGACTGTCCACTTTAGGTGGCCTACCTTAGGGGTGTGCCTAGCATTTAAGTGTGACACACTTTCTAACTAGCTAATTTCCTGCCTGCTCTGGTGCAAAATGAGCCCCAGGGCAGGGGGTGGCAATCCCAGGTCTGGGGGAAGCCAGGATTGCATATCAAAGCAGCAGAGGCTTTGAAGCCTCTGGCATTGATATGCTAAATCACTTGCCATCCTGCTGGAGGAGGTGTGGACACCTTCCTCCGGAGCAGGCATTGTTTCTGACCTCTGGGAGAGCGGCTTCTCACCTACAAGGGGTCAGAAACGTGTCTGTGTTGACAGGCTGGATGGTACCAGTCAGCCAACACACTAGAGAACTAAGGTTTTCAGGGGGCACCTCTAAGGTGCCCTCTGGGTGCATGTCACAATAAATCTGGTACTGGCATCAGCATAGATTTATTGAGACGAGGTGTTTGGTACCAAACACCATTATTTTCAGTGAAGCCGTTATGTAGCTCGGCAACTTGTAATGACCAGTGCCATACCAGTACATACCTTTAAAATGGCTTCCTGATCACTTGCAATGTCTTAGTAATGGAACTAGACATCACAGGGGCATATCTGCGCATGTAGATGTGCCCTCACATTTAATATAATGCATCCTGCCTTAGGGCTCTAAGGCCTGGTGTAGGATTGACTTACATATAAGACATGCGGTGTACTTGGGCAATGCACACAGGGAGTATGCAATGTTGTGTTTTCAGAAGGGCTTGCGCCCTTTCACGCATCTTGCAATAGCAGTCTGCATGCAGTTTTTGTGTGGGCCCCTTTGGGTGGCATAATACATGCTGCAGCCCATAGGGACCCTCTTAAGTACCCATGCCTTGGGTACCATAGGTACCATTTACCGGGGACTTACAAGGGTGATAAAGTCCCTACCAATTGGGGTACAATTGAGCATGTTGTAGTTTTGAGGGAAAGAGCACTGGGGCCTGTTTAGCAGGGACTCAGTGCACATCCAGTCAAGAACATCAGTCCCAGTGGGAAATAAGTGGGGGTGACCATGTGTGAGAGGCCGGCTTAGTATATGGTCCTCACTTTTGTAAGTGTAGCACCCTGCACTAATCCAGACAACCCTTATGGTGATTTTAGTGGTCTTAGACAACCGTAGAAAGCTCTCTATGTGGTAGCTGTGGAGAGTAGCCCTCAGGCTTAGTCCAGAAGGAGTGTAAAGCAGCTTGTTTTACCAGTACTTAATCTTATGGTACAGGTTAAGTGAAAAAGAATCACACAGTGTAGTTATAAAAATATGTATTTTATTACAAACACTCACTAACACATTGTATTATCTCCTACCCGGAGATACCAACACAATACACACAATACTTAGGAAATAGACCACGTAAGTAGCACAAATACACAGTGGCCTCCAGGGGGAGACCAAACCATATACTAAAATAGTGGAATGCGAACCACGACTCAAGTCAAGAATGGACCCAGAAGACGTAGAAGAGCTGGGGACCAAAGGAACCACCCTAGGTGAGTATCTAGGAACCCCACGGAGGTCGTGTGCAGAGTGGGAACACGACTATATGCTCAGGTTCAGGATGAGAGGTACCTGCAAGCAGAGGGGACAGAGTCTATGCCACTCAGGAGTGACCAGGAGGCACGGAAGACGAATGCCCACCGATGTCGGAGATGCAGGAGAGGTTGACGGTGCCCTTGAAGTTGCAGCTGTGCGAACCAGGCGACACTGTAGAAGACCAGGAGCCGTTCACGAGCTGTCCCACGTCTGATGTCGCGAGCCCAGGGGCCAGTGTCCGGCAGGGGCACCAACAAGCCTATGCAGCGGCAAACAACGTAGTCGATTAAAAAGGTGCATTGTCGGGACCAGCAAGGTCCAAGTGACTCACCACGAGCAGGTAAGTCGGAGCAGGCCCGAGCAAGCAGGGGAGACCACTGGGGCCAAAGACCCTCAAGAGGACCCACTGGCCGAAGGCACAGGATTCGCAAGATGACCTCGAGCAGCTCACCAATGAAGAAGGCCCATGGTGCAGAGGAAGTGGTGAGGACGAAGATCTAGGCTGCAGGAGTTGCTTGAGGTGGGAGCTTCTTGGAGTCCGATCTCTGGAGGAGAGTCAACAAGCCTTTGCAACGGCAAGCCGACACGGTACACAGGGGTGCTGTTCCGGCAGTTCCGATGAGGGATACTGGCCTCAAACTCAGTATGAAGGCAGTGCAGGCCTCGAGGGAGTTGCAGAGCCACCACCTGTGTTGCTGAGCCTTTTGGAGTCTGTGGGAGCCCAGGATCAGCAGACCGGTCAGCTGTGTTGCGGTGCCTGCAGATGCAGGGGAGTGACTCCTTCACTCCAAGGGAGATTTCTTCAGGTGTCTTGGATGTCCACAGGCCTCTTGAAGAACCTGTATGGAGCACGGACATAGGCGTTGCAGAAGACCAGCAGGACGACCAGACCAGGAGCAGCTAGAATCTTCCCCGGTGCAGTCTCGGTTCCCAAAGCGAAGTCCAGAGTGTCCAGACGGTTGAAGTTGAAGTGGTATGTGATCTGAATCTTGTCCCACGATGAATCTGGGGACCCATCCACAGATAAGCCCTTAAGTACCCTTAGGAAAGGGTTGGGACAATTCAGGGGTCCCTCCCAGAGGAGGGGCTGGACTGTGAGGAGGATACTCCCATGTCCTTTGTCCAGTTACGCGCCAGAGTGGGAGCCAACGGCTCCCTGAACTGGTTTGAACTGGAGTGTGCAAGGAGGGCACCAAATTGGCCCTTCAAGCAGTCTCAGTGGAGCTGGCAAGCGCCCCCACCCGGCCCCAATACACTAAACCCTGTCTGGGAGGAGGTCACACCTCCCTGTGACAGGATATCTATTGTTCTGCCTTCCCCTGCTCAAGCTTGGCTCAGCAGCAGGAGGGCAGAAACGTGTCTATGGTCGGCAGCCGCCCTAGCTTGCTGTCTGGTTCTGAAAGAATGGTACCGGGAGCACTGAGGGCCTCCCGAAGGAGCTTTACAATGCATGGAATCATACCTCCCACACGGGTTATGATTCCAACATGTTTGATACCAAACATGACAGGGTTCGTTACAGCCAGTTTAGCGATGGTCATCGCGTAATGACACATGGCCACTCTGTACGTCATAATGGCTGATGCACTTACAACCCGGTGGAATGGACTCCGAAAGTTGTAGGGGTGCCCCGCTCATGCAGGGGAACCCTCACACTTAGGATCCCAGCACCCTGCCTTCAGGATTGAAAAGTCTGCCCTAGGGGTGACTTATAGGTTTTAAGTCTAGTGACCTCCGATAAGGGGAAACCTATATCTGTTGTAAGTGGTGCTAGCACCAGCTTACACAGGCTGCAATGGCAGGCCTGGAGTCACAATTTGAGTGGTCTCTCATGGGTGGCACAATACATGCTTTGGCCCATGGGAGACCCCTGGTGTACCTATGCCCTGGGTACATTACTAACATATACTAGGGACTTACAAGGATACCCCAGTAGCCAATCTGGAGTGTACCTAAGTACTCACCATGTCCAATTTAGGGAAGAGGCACAGAGACTGGGGTCCTGATTAGCAGGATCCAAGTCAGACTAGTCAGAAACCATTACAACACCAGGCAAAAAGTGGGGGTGGCCATGCAAAAGGATCCTACCTTCCTACACCATGTCAAAAAGGGGCACTTTCCTACACAATCTCCCCCCCCCCCACCCCTGCACAAAAGGGAATGAGACTAAACTTTCCCAAGAGAGACTTTATTGTCTTAAGTGGAAGAACATGGAAAGGCCATCTTCATTGGCATGGTCAGTCCCAGGTCTGTGTTCCACTGTAAAGTTCATTCCCTGTACAGAGATGGACCACCGCAACAGTTTAGGGCTTTCCCCTTTCATTTGCATTAACCATCTGAGAGATCTGTGGTCAGTTTGAACAAGTAAGTGAGTCCCAAACAGGTATGGTCTCAGCTTCTTCAGTGACCGAACCACAACAAAGATTTCCCTCTCAATGGCACTCCAACGCTGTTCTCTGGGGAGTAGTAACCTGCTAATAAAAGCAACAGGCTGGTCCAGGCCATCATCGTTGGTCTGGGATAGAACTGACCCTGTCCCATGCTCAGAGGCATCTGTATGCACAATGAACTGCTCTGAATAATCTGGAGGTTTTAGAATGGGTGCTGAGCACATTGCTTCCTTCAGAGTGTCAAAAGCCTTCTGACAGCTCACAGTCCAATTTACTTTCTTTTGTTGCTTTTTGGAGGTCAATTCTGTGAGGGGTGCCACAATGGTACCATACCTCTTCACAAACCTCCTGTAGTATCCATCCAAGCTAAGATATGCACTGACTTGAGTCTGGGTTCCTGGAGCCTCCCAGTCCAGAATAGTCTGGATAATGGGCTGTAAGTGTTGAACTTGGCCTCCACCTACAAGGTGGCCCAAGTATACAACTGAGTAATGCTTTATTTGGCACTTGCTTGCCTTGATTGTGAGTCCTGCCTTCTGCAGGGCCTGAAGGACCTTTCCAAGGTGGATCAGGTGATCCTGCCAAGTGGAGCTATAGTCCGCAATATCATCAAGATATGCTGCACTAAAAGATTCCAGTAATATAATGCGCCCTGCCTTAGGGCTCTAAGGCCTGTTGTAGGGGTGACTTGGATATAAGTCATGCAGTGTATTTGGGCATTGCACTCGGGGAGTGTGCAATGTTGTGTTTTCAGAAGGGCTTCCGCCCTTTCACGCGTCCTGCAATAGCAGTCTGCATGCAATTTCTGTGTGGGTTCCTTTGGGTGGCATAATACATGCTGCAGCCCATAGAGACCCTCATTAGTACCCATGCCTTGGTACCATTTACCAGTGACTTACAAGGGTGCTAAAGTTCTTTCCAATTGGGGTGAAATTGAACATTTTGTAGTTTTGAGGGATAAGGTACTGGCATAGGGACCTGTTTAGCAGGGACCCAGTGCACATCCAGTCAAGAGCATCAGTACCAGTGGTCAAAAAGTGGGGGTGACCATGTCAAAAAGGGGCACTTTCCTACACCTATGACACGAAGAAGCCCCAGACTTTTGGAGATGAGCAGTAATCTACCCAATATTTAATGGGGGAGTGTGAAAGATCGGTCTAGTTACTGGTTGATTACTCTTCTAAATGTCGAGGCCAAATATTTAGCTAGACTTCTTTTGCAAGATCTGCTCTCCTGGGCAACAGAACAAACAGTTATCACAAGGCATCAAACAGGCTTTCGACAAGGCCTGGGAACAATCTCAAATCTGATGGGCTTATCTCTAATAACTGATCACACTTTTTTGAAGCAACCTTTCATATCTGTGCCTTTAAAGCCGCATTCAATAGAGTATTTAGAAACATCCTATGGTTAAAACTCTCCCACTGTGGGATCCCACCAACCCTGCTGAAAGGGATTCAGTTGCTATACTCAGATACATGGGTACACATAAAGATTGGTGACGGCTCTACCCTTGCTAAAAATAACAACTGAGTCTGGATTGGAGCAGGGCAGTGTTCTAGCACCGCTCTTATTTAACCTGTGTATTGCTGATCTTCCAACCGAGCTGGACAAGGTGCATGGTCATTCTCCAAGGAAGGGAGGAGAGGCGTATTGTACGCTGATGATGTTTTACTTCTTAGTAAAACCAGGGTTGGATTTCAAACACTTCTTTTGAAATTGAATGACTTTTCCGCAACAAATAAAATGGAAATTAATTGGAAAAATGTTTTTAATTCTTGTCTGCAAGAAGGTAAAGAAACGTGGCAAGTGGTTCATCACTGGCGAGCCAGTGGAAAGAGCATTGGAGTATAAGTACGTAGGAGTTATTGTGGACAATCGAGGGAAGCTGCAAGCTAATAAGCAGGCCATTAAATTAAAAGGTAATGCACTGCTGACAGATATTGTTGTCCCGCTGCATTAACTAGCATCCACTTCATTATATGATTGGTTTTATTGTTTTAAAGTCAGTTTGATGAAATTATGTATTAAGCATATGGCTACCACGCTGTTGCTGCATTAATTGTTTTGCTAATGTTTTGGTTTTCTAAAGGTAGAAGGTGACTTGAAGTACTTTGCAGTGTTAGGAATTAGCATTTTTATAGTTGTCATTTTAATATGGAGATTTTTTATAGCACACAGCTGGCTGTTGGACAATTAATAGAAATGTTTGCAACTGATGTTGCTTGACTTTGACAGATTTTAGTGTTTTGTAATGCTGTACAGTAACGGTTTTTATTAACCACACACAATAAAGTTACTAGTGGGAAGTACGTGCTTCACACTAAATATCAAACTAATAAAATGGGTATGAATTTCTCTGGATTAATACAGACCTAAAATAATTTGCGTTGTACATTTTATTAATTTGAAGTTCTTGCCACACTCAGCGGATGGGAAATGTTCTTATACATAAAACGCAAATTGCGCTATTATTGGTGTCTACATTTTATAGCCTCTCCAATGCAGGGAGGAAGAGCTTTCTTTGCACGACTTGGCACCCAAGAGTAAATTCAAGGCTACAGTATGTGCCATGGCTTCTGTGAAGATGTTACGTAAGCATTTAATTTCTTTCTGAAATGCATTGTTAGCCCATTTTCTCTTCATATATAGACTATCACATTTTCATACAATCATTTCCCGTTTTTTGTATTTCCATCTACGTGTATTTATTCTCTGATGTAAAGAATTTGCCACTATATACACTACATTTCTCAGTTCATAGTTTTAATCCCCTTGCGATCACTTTTGCTAACATTCTCTTTCAATTTACTGATTGGGCATCCTTTTTTACTCAGCCGATAACCACAAAACATATTTTTGAAGCTTATACAATGACTGTCATTTTCAGTTAGAGTCCCTAAATGTAAGTTGTTCCAGATTTCCCTCTACTGTTTCATTATTTTCTGTTACAGCTGGAATTGTATGGACTTATTTCGTAATTTACGTTTTCCCATTGCTTGTATAATGGTTTACATTTTTTGCTTAGCTGCTGTATATTTTCTTGTCGTATCCCAAAAAAAATACCCTTTTGGTATTGCCCATATTTCAGTTCATACTTCTTGTTTCATTGGCGCCTCTCTGCCTGCATCTTTATGCGACCAAATTACCTGTCAATCTTTATAGTCTTCGATGGAGTCAGCAGGTACAGTTAACTGATTAATATTAAGCTAATGTCTTTCAAAATAGTTTTTGTTGAAATGCATTACCCCATTACCACATTTACACTAGCAAAGAGAACCTCGGTCACCAGTTGAGTATATTATGTTAAGTGTTTTCAAGGTCACTACAAACTGAATGGTGTGCTATCTGTAAGGCATTAGCTTTCACAAAAAGTAGGAAAAAATATCTGTGACAGAAAATATCAGACACAATCTTTTCAGGGTGTCCATGGATTTCTCCATCTAGCGCTAGAAAGGGCAAGAGTCTCTCCCTCCAGTTCTTAGCTATAAGGTATTTAATTTATTTTACTGCTAATGTTGTTTTGGTAAAGGATAAATGAACTTCTTGGCCACTTCAAATCCTGAAGCCTAAACCTATGTTTTTCGGCTCTCCATGATAACTCCTCTCAAATGTAACGGGCATTTGCTTTCTCCTCCATTTCTGTGAAAATACAGGAAAACTATTAGCTAAAGTGAAACCCAATGAAACCTCACTTAATACTGCACAGGAGTGTGGTTATTATCCCAGTGTCTTCTTTTATTCGCCCCACTTATCTGTACCACAATTAAAGCCTTTCTTAACTCAGGGGATTGCCTCATCTGCACTTAGGTTAGTAGCCTTCACCCAAAGGAACCACCAGTTATCTATCTATTGTGGGACTATCCAAGATAGCTGCAGGACCACCTGAGTAGATTAAAGACCTTAGACCCAAATCAAATGGGGTTCTCTTCCTGGTGTAGTCCTGCTCTACAAGACATGAAACCCACCCTAAGGAATATTTTAAGCAAACTTCTTGTAGGGGCAGTGAGGGCCATGCACCATGGTTAACTCAGTTGGACCTCTAGTTGATATTTAATATGGTAGCTCATCGGACATCTTACATAAACTACTACTTCTGCATCTGCGGTCACCATGTATTAGATTTAGTCTATTGAAAAGAGCAGAAATTGTCAATTTGTTATTGCTCTCTAGCTTTCTCATGTGTTGTGATTTAGGTGTTGCCTCTATGTACATCTGATGTTTAAATATGCCCCCTTGCTTGTCCTCCTTCGACTCACAGGTTATATTTTCACTTCGTTTGCTCTAGCTAGACACATCCAAAACGAAATTTATGTCAGCCCTTTAATTACAGCTAGGTACAATGGAGCCCCGTTGCCATAGCCCCACCTTTCTTTAAAAGGGAAGTTAAGCTGCTACAGAGACAAAACTTAGGGGGTAAACTTTGACGAAGTCCTGGCCATGGGTCTCCAGTTTAATCTTGTGGTTGCAGCATTAACTTCAGTCATGGTTGACTAAAGTAAATGCTAGATATTGAACCCTTCATGTTGTGTTCCGTTGCTGTTGAATCCCCTGTCATTTTCTGCATTGAATCTGCCAACAGTTTATATCTTTGTTTCAGAATTACGTTAATTTTGTAGCAGGAATAATGCGGAAAGAACCTCATTGGCTTCTTGTTGATGCAGTCATTAAATTGAAGTTGTGCTTGATTTCCCAAAGTGTATGTATAATGTCACAAGGACAACCCTTTATGCCCACAGAGACCAGGGTCAAGATACGTTATATGAACAGAGTCCACCATGGGGCTCTTGACAACAAAATGGATTCCTCTCAGTATAAATCAGGGGAAACCCACACCGAATGTACTATTTCGGTAGCCTAATGGAATGTTCTCATTTGGGTTGCATGAAACAGACACTAGACTCTAGTGTCTGTTTCATGCAACCAAAATGAGAACATTCCATTAGGCGACCGAAATAGTACATTCGGTGTGGGTTTCCCCTGATTTATACTGAGAGGATTAAATTTTGTTACCAAGAGCCCCACGGTGGACTCAGTTCATATAACGTGATTTACCAAAGTGACCTTGGGAACACCCCTTAGAATCCCAAAGATGGCATTCGTATTTGTACTTTACTACAGCTATAATCCTTCATGCTGTGATGGAAGTCTTTGAATTCAGGAGCCTTTCACGTTGTCTTCGGTGGAGGCTTACAATCTGCAATGTTCAGGTGTAAATCTACTGAACAGATTCCCAATGAGCGATGCTGTCATAGAACTTGCTTAAAGTCTAGTTGGATGTAAAGGCACTTCATCTTTCTTAATGATGACAATAGGTTAAATAGCAGCCATCTGGAACTGAAGTAACTATCAGGAGATAAACAGCACTGTATACAACTCCAACATCAAGAGAAGCTGTTTGCCAAATTGGGCGCTTTTTAAAATATTTAATTTCATTTCACTCTGTCTGATATGTAGACCTGAGGAGGAAACACTAAAAGTTGAGGGAGACATGGGAAAAGAAACGGGGTGAAAGAGTTTGACAGAAAGAAGATGCACAGTCTGACAGGGAATAAGAAATCTGTGCCAACTGTAAGTGACACTGGCCCGTCTGCGAGTTAATCAATAGGATACAGTGGAGATGACGACTAACTCAATATCTTGAGCACAATCTGGGGATCGCAACAGAGGAAGGAATGCTTCATGACAGTGTGTTAGAGGAGTTTGTTCAAGTGTCACTCTTTTTGTCTAGTTTTGTGTCTAACTTTTCCATCATCAATGATAAAATCTCATGGGCAGTGCAAAAAGACTGTGGAAATGCAATTTGAGGTGTGGCTATACAGTACTGGTACAGTAGGTGCAGTGGCACTGGACCCAGGACCCTTCATTTATTACTGTATTACTCTACCACACCGGTGTGGAGAGGATGGGGGGGGGAGGGGGGCTTATTTCACCCATTCAAGTCAAGGTTTTTTTGTTTTTTTTGTGCAGAAATAGTGAATGGGCGTCTGTGCACCCTCTGTCCTCCCTCCAGCAAAGCAGTGAGCTCTTGCACACATCACAAGCCAGCAGACTTGGTCCTGCAGCTTCCTTAGCTTTATAGAAACATGTTTGGGTCTCGCCAACAATAGCACATTGGCTGTTGCTATGAGACGTATAGGTATCTAGTTAGCTTAAAACCCACTCACAGCATACCATTGGTTGTTTTCATTTTCACTCATTTGCTAGCTTGTTGTCGGCTGCACGCACCCATAGGCTTCCCTTATTTTCTTGTGTTTGCCCCTCTCTGGAGCACAGACCAAGTACATGTGTTGTTCTTCGTTTTGCCGAGTCTATTTAGGAACTACATTTGACCAGTAATATTTTTTCATATTCAAGAGAAAACTTCATGTTAGCCTTGCACTGCCACACTCTACGCGGCTCTTCTTTAATTCCAACTCCTTCGTCCACTTTCTTTTCCCTCTTCTCTATTTCTTCCCCTCTGCTTCACCAGCCATTCTTTCACTCGTAGAGCACTCCTTTCCCCCAATCGTCCCTCCTTCGTCCACCACTTGACCAAGCCTCCCCAAGCTCGCCCCTCACCATGACATGCGCTTTATTCGTGTCACCTTCATAGCGCTCTATTGTACGAATATACCACATCAAAGTAAATGTGCTCAAAACAGACAATATCACGCGTTCCTGTAACACTGTGGAGAACGCGGGCACATCAGTGTGCTTTTTTCCGGGGTGACTTGAACAGGGAGCCGGGTTTTAATAGATTTCTTTTTTATTTGGCACACATCTGAGGTGACAGAAATCCGTGGAAATAAAGCGCTTCGTCACAAGAGAGTGGTACAGGGGGGTAAATACGAAAGTGCAAAAATAATTATTTTAAGTATTGATGTGTAAATGTGTGGTCAGGCTCACGTCTGTTAAAACCTATCAAACGCAGTCGAGTAGAACAATAATTGAATGCAAACTGCAGCTGTCAGGGACTCTTCCGCGATCAGAGACTTAATAACATTTTCATTTATTTTACATCAATTCTGTGGATCGGTGTTGACTGGAAGGAGGCTTATTAGATGACGACCCTTCTTTTTTTTTTTTTTTTTTGCAGAAACGTGTGTAACCTTAATACATATACACTGCAAGTGTTTTCAAGTTATTGCTTCTCCTGCTGATCAGTGTTCAGGCCGTTCGTTGAATGTGCCGGTATTTCTATGATATACACACCAGTAAGCCCTGGAGCCTGCTTGCTTCGAGGCACCCCCACTTTACATTCTGAGGTTCTAAAGCGTTTTTAAAAGTAAGTGTCCTGTCCAAGATCACACACAGAGGTGTTAGGGATATGAATCTCGCCTTTTAATGGGAACAACTGCCAAAACTAATAACCCAGAAATGTTTTTTTCGCTGTCATGTATAGGTGTATACACTTCCTGCCTCACCTCCTTAAGGTTACCAGAGAGGCAGCTTTTTTGTGTTATGGAAAGAAAAACGCGCTAACTATTTGCACGGTTTTCCACATGAAAGTCTTTTCCCAACAAGCGTGACAACTTTTGAAAGCCTCGATTACCAATTAGACTTATGCTGCTAAGTAAAATGGCCACACTTCTCACAAAAAAACCTGAGGTTACCTTTTGATGTAGAAACCTCGGTTCAAGGGACCGAAAAACACACTGATCACAGCCTACGAGAGTCTTTAAACTTGCGACGCTGCTTCCAGGAGCTATTTTCTCTGTGAAAATGCAGACATTGTTAAGCATGCCTGCCCCAGAATCGGTTGCTTGAGAACTCCCGTGTTAACACAACGCTGGTGTTTTATAAATTCGGTGACCTCTGTTGTCAAAACTCGAGAAGAAGGTTCTAAAACAAAAAGCAAATATTTTCTGTAGTTTCTCGGCCTACGAGTTATAGAATCTGTTACCAACGATCCGGATGCAAATTTAATAAACGTCTTCACCTTCATCCAGCAGCACAGTCAATCTTTGTATTTACATAGCCAAGGAATTCATTTCAAACTGCTGCATGCACAATTCCACAGAAACGCTGAGGGTTTCCTCGGCCGCTGCCAGAGCATATCCATGTCCCTCCTAGTTTGGCCATGTTCACAAATTAATAACAATGCATGTAGGTAATGCATGTTGCGAGACATATTGTTATCTTACAGTAGGGTTAGAGCCAACCCATTGCTTACCATTGGTTGGCTTCTTTGTCACACTCGTTTGCTTGCTTCGTATTCGTTAGCTGCTTGGGCTTTCCTTCCTCTTCTTGTATTTGTTCTGTTCGTGGAGCATGAACACAGTACTACGTCCTTCCACTGCTCGTTTTTTTAGGCACAATTTTTTTGTTTGTTTTGCTTAGACATTCTACTACAGGGCATGTGTTTTCCCACTATCTTCCTTGTGTGCTTCTCTCCCTCCTCGGCCTCAATCCATGTTCGTCTCTTATCTGTGTGCTTCTCCCCCACTCCCCTCTGTTGCCTTCTTGCCTTTGTGGCCTGTGAGCTTTCTCCCCACCAGCTAGACGCTACTGTCTTTCGCCCATTTGATTCCCCCACCCAGGAGGTTTGTTGCTTTCCCCAACCTGAGACCTTCCATGTTGTTTCCACCCCTTGTCCATATTGCCCTCGCCCCCCCACCTACAACCCCCCCTGTTGCTGCCGCCCCCATGTTGGTTCTGCACCACCGGTTTTAAAAACCTTCCCCCACCAGCTCCCAGATGTTGCTTCCCCCCCTTGTCCCTGAAGGTGCTTCCGCCTTCCACACCCATGCCCCCCTATGTTGCTCTGCCCTTGTTGCTCCCCACACCTGCTTTAAAAAAAAAAAAACTCTTGTGTTTTTTCTACTTCAGTTACAGATCTAACTCTGATCGATATCTAAAAGCAAAAAAAGCAGAAAAAAGCCGCCACATCATTTTACAGGCACACTCATGTGGTGCACATGCCGGCAAAATGAGACAGCCCGCGTCAAAAGCTTTTCTTTTTTTAAATTCTTTTTTCTTTCATTTGGGAGGCTGTGCCACATGGCTAAAACCATTGGCAAAGGCAATAGGTCTTGCCACAAAGCCAATAGGTCTCAAAAGCGAGACCTATTGGCATGCTAATCCTTAATTAAAAAGTGTATAACTTTATAACAAGTATTGGCAAAGCCAGGGCTTTAAGTGGGATAAAAAAAACTGGAGGGTCTCTCAAAGGGGCGTGGCCAATGTAATTAAGGGTGTGGCTTAAAATCACGTAAGCTAAAAATCTGTGCTTAGCATATTGTCCCACCCGAGTTGTATTTTACTGTTTTCTGTCATTGCATCCAGATATATGATACAACAAGTAACATTATACCTACAACAAGTAACATCATACCTACAACAAGTAACATCATACCTACAAGAAGTCAGGACTATTGGCTTTGTCAATGGTTGTTAGTTGCATAAAATAAATAAGCAGCAACTATGGCTTGTATATAATATTGAAAAAGCTCCCACTTAAAGCCCCGGTGACACCACGACAATGTTGCTGCTCCTGAGTTTACAAAAGGGAAGGGAAATCCAGAGAGAAAATGGCTCTCTTTAAAGGATTTCCCTTCCTCTATAACGCTCACCTGGCGTGACGTCATGCCGTAACTTCTCCACTAGTGAGAAATGAGCAGTGTGAGCAGGCGCACAACGATGTGCCTGCTGTCACTGCAGTCAGGAAAAAAACGGACCGCCTGTGCCAGGGCACAAAACAGAGCCAGATAGAGACCCGTTTCGAGGCCCCTTTTAAAAAACTGCCGGTGCTCGGCACCGGTGAGACCCGGCCCACTTAAAGCCCTGGGCAAAACCAATAGATTGCGCCTAGTTGAGAGCTATTGGCTTTGACAATGTCTTTTAGCCATGTTGCAAGGCAGCATGGCTAAAAGTTATTTAAAAAAATGTGCTGCAAACGTTATGAAAAAAAGCGCTATGACCCAGGAAGGTTTTAAAAAAAAAAAAAAGGCTAAGAGCATTTAAAAAAAATAACTTTTAGCCATGCTGCACAGCAGCCACGATGCTACACCATTGGTAAAAAGACATTGGCAAAGCCAATAGCTCTTACATAGGCACGACCAATTGGCTTTGCCTGTGCTTGTTTTCTGTGTCCTGTGTTTTTGCCAGGGTCTTTTGTGCGAGACCCAAGATGGCGGGCCCTCTGCGTCTGTATTTGAGCCCGTCTTTCTTCCTTGTCTCACTGGTGGAATTCAGTGCAGCGCAGGGACTGACACAGTGCCCTGCTCTTCTCCCCGGGGACGGTGAATAGAGCAGGCCGGGCCTGGAGAAGAATGGGAGCCAGGCAGAAGGCGAGCTAGTGTTTCAGGCCGTCTCGCGTTACACTTGAGCCTTTTGAGGGAGAGTGTCTGGGTCGGCTTGAATGGGGCGCTCTGGCACTCCAGAGCCTGCAATCTGGGGACAATGGGCCTCTTGTCACGGGCAGGCCCCTCGGGCGCAGAAAAGCCATTGTCACATGAAGAGGGACCAGTCTGCCAGGCTGTGCACGCTCCACTGCCCCCGAAATCGCCCCCATATTCCAGAGCCCCCATTCAGGGCCTTGTCAGCTGTGATTAGCGGGGTCTCCCGATTAAACACGCAGTGATTTTGCAGGGTTCCGCGCGCGGTGGCCTTCAGAGTGTGTATATGCCGATTGCCGTTTGTGTGTTGGTGATTGCTAATTGTCATTGTCACTTTGCAGTCTTGCACTCTATTAAGTTCTCTTTTGAGCTACTCGGGGAGTGTGCGCCATTCCTGTGTGTGCATCGTTACTCTGTCCTTAAGATTTGTTTCAACTTTGCTGTTGTGGTGTAATTCCGTACGCGTCGTTAAGGACGAAGACCATTCCTTTGCGTTACTGTCTATGCCGTGAATGTTTGTGTACCGACAAACTATGCATTTCTGTTTTGTCTTTGTGCAGCGGGGAGTTTGTGTGTTTATTGGTACAGGGGATGGTTGCACAGTTATCTTACAATCACTTTGCATCTTGTTACATTGTGTGTGGCCACCCGCTGTGCGATGCTAACTAACAATATGTGCACTCGGTTGAGTTTCTCGGTGTGTTTTTATTTAGTGGAATCTTGACATTTCAAGTCCATTGATGTATACGACTTTCTAACCCTTATTCTCTCGCTAGACGCCTGGGCTTAGCCCTGGGGCTTGTGTAAAACATTCTATTGCTAAAGCACTGCATGTGTCTGATACAATTGTCGAATTCTCTAAAGCGTTGTGCTCAGTTATTTCTTTTCTGTGCCTGTGATTTGCCCATTTCTTTCCCAAATAGTTTCTAAAAGGTCGCGTTTACTCATCAGGTTGTCTTCTATTCCGAGTACTGTATGCGAGCGTGTACTTGTGTACATTTGTCTGCGTTACTAAAGGTAGTGCGTGCGAGTGCATGTGTGAGAGGGTCTTTTCTACAGTGTTGTGTGTGTGCATGCATGCCTTTGTCCGCTCTTCTGCAGCACTGTGTGCTTTTCTTTGTTGGAGTTGAATGTCATCATTTTAGTAAGCAACTGATGGTCTCGTTGAAGGACTAATCAGAAATTCTGAACAGGTGGCTTCAAAGACAGGTTGGGGGAGGGGTGAATAGGAATAGTTTACTCTGTAGTAACGCGAGCCCTAGTTGGGCTGGAGGCCAGCCCCGCCCCACCGTACTGATTTTCCTGGCCCCCAGCCCTTCCTGTCCAGCTTTTCTGCATTGTTCTGCATCTCAGCTGGAGCGGTTCCCATCTTCTGTCACGTTTGCATATACAAGCGCTGCAGTTCTGCTCAGGAGGCTGTGTTTGCTGTCCTCTTGTGTCCTTCCTTCGTCCAGTGTAGTTAACACAAAGCTATTTTTCTTTACATGAGCTTCTGGAGCCACAATGGTCAGAACAGATGCCCCAGTAGCCATGAACAGTGTAGAAGTGTTGGATGCCGATAGCAGAAGTGTGCAAGATATGGGAAGAAAATGATATCTTGGACGAGGAAACCACACAGGAAAGTAAAACTCATCTAAGCACTTATGTGGGGGAGTCTAAGTGCAGGTGGGGACGTTTTGAAAGGAAAACGGGTTCCGAAATGAGAAGTTAAGATCTAAGACTGAAAGAGAGAGGCTCAGGAGCAAAAGGGGTTGAGTAGACTTACAACAAGACCTACATCAATATGGCCTCTGGTTAATCTTCATCTGGAACCTACCGTCCACATTCAAGGCCCAGCCCTCTCTGCTCTCGGATCCACATAGCTGACCATCTTGGCTAGTACCTTCCCTAAAGTCTATTACTCCCCACAGTGGAGACCACAGTGGAGCTCTTAGACCTGGAATTTAGCGAGCTATAGATAATTTTGTATACAAAAAATTGTAACATTTCGTTTAAATGTAACTAATTGTAGTGTCCATGCATCATTGCTCTTGTTCACCACCAGTCATTATAACCACACGATCTTGTATGACCTGGCGTATCGCCGTGTTTCTATCTAAATTTTCCCAGAAATGTGTTAGTCGAAAATGTAATGCGAATACAACGAAGCATTGGCAAACCAATCCGTCTGGATTTATTGTGCTAACACTTGCAATCCACATTGGCGCTTGCCTGCATTTGAATATGTTAGCTTAGTGTTTCTTACCCTTTTGACTTTTATGGACCACCCAGTATATCACTAGTGGATGCTGTGTATCCCACCTCGGCAATTTATACAATTTGAAACAAAAAACAACACAAAACTAAACTAATATGGAAACAAGTATACATCAAACAAATACACATGTTATGAAAGAGTTTAATTCACAAACCAAACATGCAAAAATCGAAAACTTAATATTAATTGCAAGGTTAGAGCCTTTAAAAATGTACATTTTATTTCTAAAAGGTGAAGTGATATGCTAGACTCTACTATATCACTTTCTTTCTTGCTCCTAATGCATGCATGCTGTCTTTTTGTCTGCCCATACCAGTGCTTCAGCTGGTTCGAGAACATTTAAAATGTCCAGTTGCCAATTTTGCTTTTGTATGTGTACATACTTTATTAATCTGCTGCTACTATGTAATTTTCTAAACAATTATGGACCCCCTGAGCAGGACCTTTAAGGGGCTCTGGACCACAGGTTAGGCATTAGTGTGTTAACTCACTGAAGTCAGACTATTGGGTGTGGTAAAACTTTTAAACTTTTATATGGAACAATAGAAGCGGTAGAACAATTGCTAAGAAATCGTGGAGAAAAATAACAAGCATTCATATAGGCGAAAAAACTTAAATGCAAAGTGAAGAGGAAAGACACAGATGGGAAAGAACAATGGCAAAGACATGCACAAGTCCTGATTAAAATATAAAAAAAAGCCTGGTGCTGTGGAAAAAAAGTATTTTAATTATATAATGCATGTGTCAAATAAAGAATTCAATATGTCATGATTCACTATACTGTCAGATCAATGGCGGGAGGAAGAAGAAGCTGTGATCCATTTGGCTTCCTAATAATAATCAAATATCAGTGTAGAATAGATCACTTGTACCTGTGTAACCAGGGTCAGGTATTCTAGCCGTCTTAAAAACCCTCATTCACGTACATAGGAAAACTGGGCGGTATATCTTGATTGTCCGCCTGATTATAAACGTGACAGCATCATCATTGTTTTTTTTTCTTCTCTCAACAGTTATAAGTAATACCTGACACTTAACGGAAGTACAAGAATGATGAGTCATCATCATCATCATATTTCTTTATTTCGGTTCACATAAAACCATAAAAGATACATCATAAATATTCACATACAGTTTGTTTGGGTGCGAGTGTAACAACTTCGCCTGCATTCATTAACACTTCATCAAGGTAAGGGCTGTCGTTACGACAATTAATAGAGTTTGTTACCGCAAAAGATAACAATTAAAATATATAAATAAGTTAAAACTAGACATAAATCTTAAAATTCATTTGTATAGTGTGTTTAAGTCAATATCCATTACTCTAATATGGGCTCATAATCCATTGTATATTGCTTTAAATGCAATTCCCATTTGATCAACATAGGTTTACAGATGCTTTGTAGCAATCAATAAATACACAAGTTGACTTGTAGCACCATTAGACCTAAATACATGTGCATAATTTATAAAACCGCCGTTAGCTAATAAACACCTATTCTTAATTTGTGAAACATTAAAATTTTAACCTTACTTTTGCCCTTATAAGGCTCACATTAAATAACAAGCATTTGCAATGCAATAGGTCTCGCAACTGCTAGTTTTGGAGCTATTGGTATTGTAATGGTATTGTAAATGACAATGCCTTTAATTTATGTTGTACAAACCAAAACATAAATAAAAGGCATTGTCATTTACAATGCCAATAGTTTAAACTTGCGTAAATGCGAGACCTATTGCTTTGCAAATGCTTGTTTCAGGAGGATTCCTCCTCGCAGGCCCCCAAATCCTGTTTCGTTTCTTCACTGTGCCAGTTTGTTGTCCCGCTCCCACATGCACTCCTGACGTTTTATTCGCACCCTCCCAACTGTGAAGCATTGTTCGCTTCCTGTCCAAAAAGTGCTTGCAAAGGTGCAACATTGTCACAGTGACTGGTGGGTTTGAGAGGGGTACTAGGTATGTCCAGGAGGGGTAGCATCTTTGCAAGATTTTCTCTGTAAGTGCTGATCCCATAAATGCACTTTAACTTACTGTGTGTACATTTATCTTATGTAGCTATCCCCAAAATGTGACAGGGGTGGGCCAGTGCTCAATTTGTAAAGAAATAATTGCCAGGGCTCTCGCCAGGAGGCCACTGCAGCTTGCACCACCCATTGCCCCTGTCAAAATTGCCATTACATTACCTGCACAACTATTAATCATCAGACTGCTACCAGTGTGACAATTCAGACTGTTAGAGGCCTCCACAGCTATAAGAATGGTTTGGGCTGCAGGTATCTGTTGTTTTTAATGTATAATGAAATAATAAAACTATTGTTCTGCTTATCTCTAAATCACACAAACAACGCCACCATGTGGCAGACTGTGATAAGTGCCGATGTTGACAATTAATTGCTGGTGTCGAGCACCGTAAACTACTGCCTCAAATTAAGCACTGGGTGGGGCCCTCCTGGGTCTATGTTAGACATCCCTCGCTGAGGAGTTTGACATTCTGAAGTTATCTGGGGGCCAGCAGAGCCTGTGAGCCCCGATAAAATGCAGGGAGTATTACTGCCCCAGAGTGCACCTTGTGGGGGCAGCTACTGAGTGTTCCTGAATGGAGAGACCAGCTGATGTACCAGGAGATGATGTGCCAGGAGGCGTGAGCTGTACCTCCTGCAATGGAAGCCACCCCCCTTTCAGATTCTTCTAGCCAGGGAGGTAGGGCAGGGAGCCTAGGAAGAGCACTCTAAGCTCGCTCCCCACTTGGTGATGGTGTGTCAGAACACATAGTGACTTGAGAAGTCTGGGTGTAGTACATCCCACTGGTAGTTTCTGTTACTGACTTATTCCTAGACATTTAAACTCACATTTAACCCTGAAGTATAAGACACCCTGCATTGGAGAGTTTCAGTGAGGAGCAGTTGGCAAAGTGGTGACAATAATAAAAAGTCCCTTGTATTGTAAAGCAATAAGCAAATATAATGCACCAACTTGACACTTGTACGGTGTTCCAACAGTGCACATGTAACACCTTAAGCACATTTTATGAATGTGATATATCGCCCTTATAAATCATCTGTGCTTCAGGAGTCATTATATGTGTATAAGGATCAAAACTGCCACAGGCACACACATCACACACTCACACAGTTATCTACAAGCATCAGACATCCACAAGCATCAGGCATCAGACATCCACAAGCATGATCCACAAGCATCAGGCATCAGACATCCACAAGCATCAGGCATCAGACATCCACACGCATCAGACATCAAGCATCAGACATCCACAAGCATCAGACATCAAGCATCAGACATCAAGCATCAGACATCCACAAGCATCAGGCATCAGACATCCACAAGCATCAGACATCAGGCATCAGACATCCACCAGCATCAGACATCTACCAGCATCAGGCATCAGACATCAGACATCAGACATCCACCAGCATCAGGCATCAGACATCCACCAGCATCAGGCATCAGACATCCACAATCACCAGACATCAGGCATCAGACATCCACAATCATCAGACATCAGGCATCAGACATCCACCAGCATCAGGCATCAGACATCAGACATCCACCAGCATCAGGCATCAGACATCTACCAGCATCAGGCATCAGACATCAGACATCCACCAGCATCAGACATCAGGCATCAGACATCCACCAGCATCAGACATCAGGCATCAGACATCATCAGACATCCACAATCATCAGACATCCACAGGCATCAGACATCAGACATCCACCAGCATCAGACATCCGGCATCAGACATCCACCAGCATCAGACATCCGGCATCAGACATCCACCAGCATCAGACATCAGGCATCAGACATCCACCAGCATCAGGCATCAGACATCTACCAGCATCAGGCATCAGACATCAAGCATCAGACATCCACCAGCATCAGACATCAGGCATCCACCAGCATGAGGCATCAGACATCCACCAGCATCAGACATCAGACATCTACCAGCATCAGGCATCAGGCATCAGACATCCACCAGCATGAGGCATCAGACATCCACCAGCATGAGGCATCAGACATCCACCAGCATGAGGCATCAGACATCCACAATCAGACATCAGGCATCAGACATCCACAATCATCAGGCATCAGACATCCACCAGCATCAGGCATCAGACATCCACAGGCATCAGACATCCACAGGCATCAGACATCCACATGCATTAGACATCAGACATCCACAATTATCAGACATCCACAGGCATCAGACATCCACCGGCATCAGACATCCACAGGCATCAGGCATCCACAATTATCAGGCATCCACAATTATCAGGCATCCACAGGCATCAGGCATCCACAGGCATCAGGCATCCACAGGCATCAGGCATCCACAGACATCAGACATCCACAGACATCAGACATCCACCAGCATCAGGCATCAGACATCCACAGGTATCAGACATCCACAGGCATCAGACACCCACAAGCATCAGACATCCACCAGCATCAGACACCAGGCATCAGACATCAGGCATCAGACATCTACCAGCTTCAGGCATCAGACATCCACCAGCATCAGGCATCCACCAGCATGAAGCATCAGACATCCACAATCATCAGACATCAGGCATCAGACATCCACAATCATCAGACATCAGGCATCAGACATCCACAATCATCAGACATCAGGCATCAGACATCCACCAGCATCAGGCATCAGACATCAGGCATCAGACATCCACCAGCATGAGGCATCAGACATCCACCAGCATGAGGCATCAGACATCCACCAGCATGAGGCATCAGACATCCACCAGCATGAGGCATCAGACATCCACAATCAGACATCAGGCATCAGACATCCACAATCAGACATCCACCAGCATCAGGCATCAGACATCCACAGGCATCAGACATCCACAGGCATCAGACATCCACATGCATTAGACATCAGACATCCACAATTATCAGACATCCACAATTATCAGACATCCACAATTATCAGACATCCACAGGCATCAGACATCCACAGGCATCAGGCATCCACAGGCATCAGGCATCCACAGGCATCAGGCATCCACAAGCATCAGGCATCCACAGGCATCAGGCATCCACAGGCATCAGGCATCCACAGGCATCAGGCATCCACAGGCATCAGGCATCCAGAGACATCAGACATCCACCAGCATCAGGCATCAGACATCCACAGGCATCAGACACCCACAAGCATCAGACATCCACAAGCATCAGGCATCAGACATCTACCAGCTTCAGGCATCAGACATCAAGCATCAGACATCCACCAGCATCAGGCATCCACCAGCATGAAGCATCAGACATCCACAATCATCAGACATCAGGCATCAGACATCCACAATCATCAGACATCAGGCATCAGACATCCACAATCATCAGGCATCAGACATCCACCAGCATCAGGCATCAGACATCAGACATCTACCAGCATCAGGCATCAGACATCCACCAGCATCAGGCATCAGACATCAGACATCCACAGGCATCAGACATCCACAGGCATCAGACATCCACAGGCATCAGACATCCACAATTATCTGACATCCACAGGTATCTGACATCCACAGGTATCTGACATCCACAGGTATCTGACATCCACAGGCATCAGGCATCCACAGGCATCAGGCATCAGACATCCACAAGCATCAGACATCCACAAGCATCAGGCATCATACATCCACAAGCATCAGACATCAGGCATCATACATCCACAAGCATCAGCCATCAGACATCATACATCCACCAGCATCAGGCATCATACATCCACCAGCATCAGGCATCCACCAGCATCAGACATCAGGCATCAGACATCCACAAGCATCAGACATCAGGCATCAGACATCCACAAGCATCTGACATCAGACATCCACAGGCATCAGACATCAGACATCCACAGGCATCAGACATCCACAGGCATCAGACATCCACAGGCATCAGTCATCCACAGGCATCAGGCATCCACAGGCATCCACTCCACCAGGCATCCACAGGCATCAGGCATCCACAGGCATCAGACATCCACAGGCATCAGACATCCACAGGCATCAGACATCCACAGGCATCAGACATCCACAGGCATCAGACATCCACAGGCATCAGACATGCATCAGGCATCCACAAGCATCAAGCATCAGACATCCACAAGCATCAGGCATCCACAAGCATCAGGCATCAGGCATCCACAAGCATCAGGCATCCACAAGCATCAGGCATCCACAAGCATCAGGCATCCACAAGCATCAGACATCCACAAGCATCAGGCATCAGACATCCACAAGCATCAGGCATCAGGCATCCACAAGCATCAGACATCAGGCATCATACATCCACAGGCATCAGGCATCCACAGGCATCAGGCATCCACAGGCATCAGGCATCCACAATTATCAAGCATCCACAGGCATCAGACATCCACAGGCATCAGACATCCACAGGCATCAGACATCCACAGGCATCAGACATCCACAGGCATCAGACATCCACAAGCATCAGACATCCACAAGCATCAGGCATCAGACATCAGGCATCCACAAGCATCAGGCATCAGACATCCATAAGCATCAGACATCCACAAGCATCAGGCATCATACATCCACAAGCATCAGACATCAGGCATCATACATCAACAAGCATCAGACATCATACATCCACCAGCATCAGGCATCAGACATCCACCAGCATCAGACATCAGGCATCAGGCATCCACAAGCATCAGACATCCACAAGCATCAGACATCAGACATCCACAAGCATCAGACATCAAACATCCACAAGCATCAGACATCAGACATCCACAGGCATCAGACATCCACAGGCATCAGACATCCACAGGTATCAGACATCCACAGGCATCAGACATCCACAGGCATCAGGCATCCACAGGCATCAGGCATCCACAGGCATCAGGCATCCACAATTATCAGGCATCCACAATTATCAGACATCCACAGGCATCAGACATCCACAGGCATCAGACATCCACAGGCATCAGACATCCACAGGCATCAGACATCCACAGGCATCAGACATCCACAAGCATCAGGCATCAGACATCAGGCATCCACAAGCATCAGGCATCAGACATCAGGCATCCACAAGCATCAGGCATCAGACATCCACAAGCATCAGGCATCAGACATCAGGCATCCACAAGCATCAGGCATCAGACATCCACAAGCATCAGACATCCACAAGCATCAGACATCAGGCATCATACATCCACAAGCATCAGACATCCACAAGCATCAGACATCCACAGGCATCAGACATCCACAGGCATCAGACATCCACAGGCATCAGACATCCACAGGCATCAGACATCCACAGGCATCAAACATCCACAAGCATCAGACATCCACAAGCATCAGGCATCAGACATCAGGCATCCACAAGCATCAGGCATCAGACATCCACAAGCATCAGACATCCACAAGCATCAGGCATCATACATCCACAAGCATCAGACATCAGGCATCATACATCAACAAGCATCAGACATCATACATCCACCAGCATCAGGCATCGGACATCATACATCCACCAGCATCAGGCATCCACCAGCATCAGACATCAGGCATCAGACATCCACAAGCATCAGACATCAGGCATCAGACATCCACAAGCATCAGACATCAGGCATCAGACATCAGGCATCAGACATCCACAAGCATCAGACATCAGACATCCACAAGCATCAGACATCCACAAGCATCAGGCATCAGACATCCACAGGCATCAGACATCCACAGGCATCAGACATCCACAGGCATCAGACATCCACAGGTATCAGACATCCACAGGCATCAGACATCCACAGGCAACAGGCATCCACAGGCATCAGGCATCCACAGGCATCAGACATCCACAGGCATCAGACATCCACAGGCATCAGACATCCACAGGCATCAGACATCCACAGGCATCAGACATCCACAGGCATCAGACATGCATCAGGCATCCACAAGCATCAGGCATCAGACATCCACAAGCATCAGGCATCAGACATCCACAAGCATCAGGCATCCACAAGCATCAGGCATCCACAAGCATCAGGCATCAGACATCCACAAGCATCAGGCATCAGACATCCACAAGCATCAGGCATCCACAAGCATCAGGCATCCACAAGCATCAGGCATCCACAAGCATCAGGCATCAGACATCCACAAGCATCAGACATCCACAAGCATCAGGCATCAGGCATCATACATCCACAAGCATCAGACATCAGGCATCATACATCTACAAGCATCAGACATCAGGCATCATACATCAGGCATCATACATCCACAAGCATCAGACATCAGGCATCATACATCCACAAGCATCAGACATCAAGCATCAGACATCCACAGGCATCAGACATCCACAGGCATCAGACATCCACAGGCATCAGACATCCACAGGCATCAGACATCCACAGGCATCAGACATCCACAGGCATCAGACATCCACAGGCATCTGACATCCACAATTATCAGGCATCCACAATTATCAGGCATCCACAATTATCAGGCATCCACAATTATCAGGCATCCACAGGCATCAGACATCCACAGGCATCAGACATCCACAGGCATCAGACATCCACAGGCATCAGACATCCACAGGCATCAGACATCCACAAGCATCAGGCATCCACAAGCATCAGGCATCAGACATCCACAAGCATCAGACATCCACAAGCATCAGGCATCATACATCCACAAGCATCAGACATCAGGCATCATACATCCACAAGCATCAGCCATCATACATCCACCAGCATCAGGCATCCACCAGCATCAGACATCAGGCATCAGACATCCACAAGCATCAGACATCCACAAGCATCTGACATCAGACATCCACAGGCATCAGACATCCACAGGCATCAGGCATCCACAGGCATCAGGCATCCACAGGCATCAGACATCCACAGGCATCAGGCATCCACAGGCATCAGGCATCCACAGGCATCAGACATCCACAGGCATCAGACATCCACAGGCATCAGACATCCACAGGCATCAGACATCCACAAGCATCAGGCATCCACAAGCATCAGGCATCAGACATCAGGCATCCACAAGCATCAGGCATCAGACATCCACAAGCATCAGGCATCAGACATCCACAAGCATCAGGCATCAGACATCCACAGGCATCAGACATCCACAAGCATCAGACATCCACAAGCATCAGGCATCATACATCCACAAGCATCAGGCATCATACATCCACAAGCATCAGACATCATACATCATACATCCACCAGCATCAGACATCATACATCCACCAGCATCAGGCATCCACCAGCATCAGACATCAGGCATTAGACATCCACAAGCATCAGACATCCACAAGCATCAGACATCCACAAGCATCAGACATCCACAAGCATCAGACATCAGACATCCACAGGCATCAGACATCCACAAGCATCAGACATCAGACATCCACAGGCATCAGCCATCCACAGGCATCAGACATCCACAGGCATCAGACATCCACAGGCATCAGACATCCACAGGCATCAGACATCCATCAGGCATCAGACATCCATCAGGCATCAGACATCCATCAGGCATCAGACATGAGGCATCAGACATGAGGCATCAGACATCCACAAGCATCAGAGATCAGACATCCACAATCATCAGGCATCAGACATCCACAAGCATCAGACATCAGGCATCAGACATCCACAAGCATCAGACATCAGGCATCAGACATCCACAAGCATCAGACATCAGACATCCACAAGCATCAGGCATCAGACATCCACAAGCATCAGGCATCAGACATCCACAAGCATCAGGCATCAGACATCCACAAGCATCAGACATCAGGCATCCACAAGCATCAGGCATCCACAAGCATCAGACATCAGACATCCACAAGCATCAGGCATCAGACATCCACAAGCATCAGGCATCCACAATCATCAGGCATCAGACATCCACAAGCATCAGGCATCAGACATCCACAATCATCAGACATCAGACATCCACAAGCATCAGACATCCACAAGCATCAGACATCCACAAGCATCAGGCATCCACAACCATCAGGCATCAGACATCAGGCATCCACAAGCAACAGGCATCCACAAGCAACAGGCATCAGACATCCACAAGCATCAGACATCCACAGACATCAGGCATCAGACATCAATCATCATACATCAGGCATCAGACATCCACCAGCCACGTGTGCACTCACTACTGTCACAGAGTACACAGCGTGCACAACATCGCAGCCGAAGAGGGAAACGTGTTGCAGGACATGTTCAAATACCATCAGCGTCTTAAAGCGTCTAAACCGTTTCACTCAAATCTATTGTTCTTCAGAATGCAGGAAAACACCGATATATGTTTTGGCGGGATATATATACTCTTTATCTACAATGATGAAAATACTGAGTCCCTTTTACATTCCCACACACACGGCATGTCTGCCTTCACACACGGCACAGACTTCCCTGGATAAAAGCATGGGTAATTATAAACTTGGCTTGTCATTTAAAAAGGCGGGCGAGGGCTTTTGAGCGTGCAGCAGCAGTCCTTATGCTGATGTGAACTCCGGTGACAGACCTGGCCGCGAGGACGAGTCGCTGGCAGACGGAGCCGTGAATCACCGGAAACCGGGGCTGCCTCGGGGGCGGGTGACACGAAGCAGCTCTGGGGGCTATTCCGCAGGGGCGCGGGGGAGTGGGGGCACATGAGGCTTTACAGGTACTAAGTGGCCCCCATCCTTTCTCTCCACGCACACGTGCTTCCTGTCTCAGGGAGACAGTGGAACATGTAAAAACCTCGCCCACAGCGAACAAGTAGCCTGAGCATAATATTCACCTTCCAGAGCTCCCTGCGGCACCTCCAATGCTGTACTGCTGAATTTGGCCAAAGAGAATGGCAGCAGGGTGCTCCCTGTCAGCTGCAAGATAAAGCAACGAGGAAGCACAGAAGTGGATGCCTGCTTGTGCCCCGGGGGACTACTGAGTGCACGCTCGAGCCCGATAAAGCAACGAGGAAGCACAGAAGTGGATGCCTGCTTGTGCCCCGGGGACTACTGAGTGCACGCTCGAGCCCGAGCGTATGAATGCTTTTACCGAGGCAAGTTAATCGCACTTAGCCCAGCATCCATAAACGGTGTGAGAAATACTGAATGCCTCCAAATGAACTCCAGTAGAGTGAATGCTTAGAGGAAATAAAGTGAACAGAGGCAGAAACACTACAACAGACACCGAGCCAAATTAACAAGCCCTGTCGAGTGCGCCGTGAGCAAGAGACGCCGTGCGCGTGCACATCGGCTGTCCGGGCAGCTGAAATCGCTTGAGCGACGTCAGTTGCGTGGCGCATGGGCGGCGCATGGAGCGCGCAGCCGGAGGTGTCCGGGGCTCCCGTGAGCTGAGGGAGCCCCGTGTGTTGGAGAAGTGAGGCGGGAGCCCACCCCGCAGAGGGAAGTCCGGCGGGAGCCCACCCCGCCTTCGTGAATGCCGCATGGTGCGGCCGGAGCAAGATTCAGCGCTGAGTCCCCACAAGAGCCGGTGAGTGGGGTTGAGCGGGAGGCATGCTGGACGCCGCGCCTGGACAGGACATGTGCACGCGTATGGTGCGAGCAGGAGTTGTAAAAAGACGCAAGCCGTACGCGTGCACATCTCCTGTCTGTTAAGCTTGAGCACAGACAGTCTATGTGCACGCGTACGGCTTGCGGCATTATTACAACTTCTGCTCGCACCATACGCGTGCACATCTCCTGTCCAGGACTTGCCGTACGCGTGCACCTGTCCTGTCCCGCATCGGAGCAAAAGTCGGCAACAATAGATCTCGCATAGCGAGCAGCGCTTTGCGCTGCATCGCTAGGCGAGACCTAAAAATCTACTAACGCTATAAACAGTTTTTTGTGATGTCGGTTTTCAATATTCTTCCTGCCTCTAGGCAAGATCTAGTATTCATATTTCGACAAATAGGTTTAATCCATTTGTTCCTGGGTTTGCCATATACCGGGCAGGAGAATAATATGTGTAGGTCATTTTCCTTGGACACATTTTGACATAGTTCACACAATTCGTTACTATTTCCATGTTGGTTTGTAGCCCATTTTGACGCATTTGTATTAATTCGTAACACCCCATATCTAAACTTCATATATAAGGATTTAGCCAATTGAGGACGAACTTCATCTAAAAAGGGCTCAAAGCTTGCTACCTCTTTGAAAAGAAGGTACTTAGTTGTTAATGTACCATTATCCGAGCCATATATCACATTGTTTTGAATGTAAGCCCAGAATGTCGATTTTAACAATTCCCTAGATATCAATGTCAACTGTGTCGGATATTCCCAAAAGTGGTGAAGGCCCAATTTCTCAAACCAAGAAGATACATGCTTGAGCCACAGTATGCTTTTGCTCCGGTCAATCTTTAAGATCTCCTCTAGACCTTCCTTATAGTGTATCAATTCCACGGTTGACCAGAGGCGCACCCAAAATAATAAGGGTCTTAGTATTGCATGGTGATCTGTTCGTTTAACATTGAAATCCATAGCAATAGGGATTAAAGGTGTTCGTACTGGTAAGCTCAACAATCTTCTAAAAAATTTATTTTCTCCTGGTTCAAAACTGTTTTTGCAATTAGGCCCCCATATTTCAGCCCCATAAAGAGAAGCTGATTGAGCTCTGTGTTTAAAAACCTCTAAGGCGGGGGACACCGCCTTCGAGTTACTGCTCCCATGTTTCTTTATTATGGGTAATGTGTTTTGAAGCAGGGTGATCTTATTTTTTTCCAATTGTGGCTTCCAGGACATCTTTGCATCCAAAGTTATACCCAGATAATTAAAATGTTGAACATATTCTAATTTTTGGTTATTGATTGCTAAATTCTTTTTAAAAGACTTATGAGGGTTTATTGCCATATATTTTGTTTTGCTGGCATTTATTTCGAGGCCCTTCGTATTACAATAAATGTTAAAAGAATCCAATAAGCATTGTAAGCCTTTAGGGGTTTGTGATATTAATATTGTATCGTCAGCAAATAAAAGCGCTGGCATCAAATCCCCTCCCAACTTGGGCGAATCATGAGAGCACCCGAGCAGGTATCTTGGGATATCGTTAACATATAAAGAAAATAGGGTGGGCGCCAGTACACACCCCTGGCGCACACCCCTTTTCACCGGGATTGCCTTGGTAAGTTCGCCCCTCGGACCCCATCTTACTTTGGCAAAATTATCCTCGTGTAGTCTTGTTATTTGCACAAGTAATTCATCTGGCAATCCTTGGCATTTCAACGATTCCCAAAGTAGATTCCGTGGTACGAGGTCGAAAGCGGCCCTGAGATCTACAAAAGCAATATACAAGTGGCCCTTTTTTAAAATAATATATTTCCAGCATAAACAAATAAATCTAAAAACCTGATCGATTGTGCTAATTTTAGATCTGAATCCCGCCTGGAATTTTGAGAGCACACTGTTCTCTTTAAGCCAATCGTTTAGTCTCATTAAAATATGCCTGGCGAAGATTTTGTGTAAAATGTCAATTAAACTTATAGGCCGATAATTTGCGGGGTCATGACGATTACCCTTCTTAAAAATCGTAATGATCTCTGCCCCTTTCCACGATTCCGGTATAGGAGAGCCCGAAGCAATAACATTGCATAAGCGGTTTATATATGGGCCCCAAACACTACTGTCATGCTTCAGCAAATCTCCCGGATTTTTATCGGGGCCGGGCGCTTTCCCTGACTTAACTGCGTTAACTGCGGTCAGGGTTTCTCCCAGACTAAAATGAAGATGGTTAATATTGGAATTGAGTACAGGAGCTACAATAGGGGGTATATTTTCAGTTTGTGCTGCTGCATAGAGGCTGGAAAAATGGTCCTCCCAAGTTTTAGCGTCGAGAAATAGATCCTTAGTATCCCTACCAGTCTTATTACCCTTTGTAATTAGTCGCCAAAAACCTGCTTGATCTTTGGACTTAGCTGCACAAATTAGGTCCGTCCAAATATTGTCATCCCAAGTTTTTTTTGCATGGGCAAGGGTTCGCTTATAATTAATTCTTTTCTCTCTTGTGGCCATTATATCGTTTTTTTTGATTACTAATATAAGTTCAGCTTTTGCTTTTCGTCATTCTTTATTATACCATGGATTATCTCCTATTTTTAAATCACTCCTATTACGATCCTTAGTTATTCTACACACAATCGGTGCTAAAGCTTCTATCAAAGCATAATGTGTGGCCAATATTGGGAACTCTACCGCAGGAGAATCTGTATGCAGAGAAACAATGTCAGCAAAGGTATTATAAATCTGCGTCATAGATTCGATATTTCCCAATATATATGGCCACTTTAAAGCTCGACGATTATTACTAACAAGGATATCGTCAGTAGTGATATTAATATCTTCGTTATTCATAGTAGTATCAATAAAGGAGTCAGCTGCTAATGTCAAATGTAAAGGACGGTGATCACTATCAGTTCTAGGATCTATTAACAAATCCAATACATTTGGCCAGAACTCGGTTGATACTAATATATAATCTATGTTGCTCTTGCAATTGCCTCTGCTAAAAGTAAAAGCCTTTGGTCTATCAGAAGGTAAACGACCATTACAAGCTCTAAGTCCCTGCCCTGTTATCAATTTCATAATTTGTGCGACAGCTATAGTGCAAGGCACTGTCGGACTACTTTCTAGAGCAGGGATATTATTTACTGCATCTTCCTCTTCAAAGAGGTTCTCAAAGCCCACCACTGGTTCGAATTTGCAATTTAGATCGCCCCCTACAATTATCATTGCCCCGGGCTCTAATGAGTTTAAAAAGGAATCAAGCTGTTCTATTACCAAAGATTCTTTCGTAGCTGGACTTGGTCTATTATAAATGTTAAACAAGTATATTACTTTTTTGTCCAGTGTTTTAATTTTTACACCGACCAAGTCCTGAGATGGTATAACCAGCTATGTCAGCTCAATTTTAAGAGTGATTCTTATCCATATAACAAGGCCCCCTGATGGCCTGCCTCTTGTTGATGGGATAGCATTAATACTAAAGGTCTTAAACCCAACCTTATGGGGGGTTTCTAATGCCCAAGTCTCTTGTAAGAGGCAGATATCACTTTGTTCTATATATTCCAACCATTCAGTGTCCCTAAAATTCCTATCAAGTCCTGCAATGTTCCAAGAAGTAAGTCGTATTTCTGACTTCTTCATTACTCCTGTCTTTATTGTGTTCAGCCTAAGCTGTTTAGTTATTACATCAGAAAGAGGCTTAGAGAAACTCAATATCCATCCCTGTCGCTCTTCCACCCTTAGTTGTCCCTTCGGCTCAGATGCATTTCGACCATTTAACTTGCTTTGTGTTTCCTTTGAACGCTGTATGGAAGGAAAGCATAACTGTTCCACATTGCAACTTAACTGGATGGCAATAGGAAGATGTATATCATTTTCTACGGGAATTGTTTGTCAGTCTAGGGCATCTAGGTCAGACAGCGCCTGAAATCTATTTGGGAATAATATTGAAACACCATCATGAACAAATTTCCTAGGGTGTGGTTTGTAAAAATAGCCCAAGGGGGATAACTCCTCTTGCATATTTAATAATCTCTGAACCATCTGGGGTCGGCGGAAATTTATTACTATACAATCGCCGTCAATCTTCTTGGAGGAATCACCAATCCACCCTACTCTGCGAACCATCAAAATGTCATTCACATTCCGTAGATTAAAGTTTTTATATTTAGTCAACCAATCAACAGTCTTGTTTCGCAGATTAGTCCAGGAGTCACTCTGCTCCTTCTTTAGAGCAGGGACCCCAGCTAAAATTAGTACGTAGGGGCATGAAGCAGGTGGTAATCCTAGAACATCAGTGCGTGGATTCCAAATTGTGCCTTGTAAATCATTTGTTACAGCAGGACCAAAGCAATTTGCGGGCATATTTGGGGCTACCTGTTCAGGGCGTGTATCTTGCCTTTCCCCTATTTTTTTATCTAATTTCTGGGCCTTGCCCCTTGTGCTTTCCTCCCTGTTTTCACTTTGCGCGGTGGAATTACTCGTTCCAGCTAAACTAAGGAATGGGAGACCCTCCAATTTCTTTGGTTCACACACCCCTTCTGTAGTGTCAGAATGACTAATATCCTTTCTACCTCTTATATTTTCTATCACTTTATATAGCTGATCAATCTTTGCATCTACTATACCAAATTTTGTATTCATTAATTCAGTAATCTGTAATAACATAGACCCAAGTACTGATTCTAGTGTTGTTGTGAACGTGCCATCATGATCCCCAAAGCTTTCTTTCGTGCCCAAGGTGGAAAGGGGGGAAACTGCTTCTGTCTGTGTGCTAACAGTGTTTGTCAACGTTACAACTTGATCATCTACGCGGTGAGTTACTTGAGACATAGGCCGAGATCCCCCTATACTCTTTGTTTTAGGTTTTGGGTGACCCACAGCTCGCTTCTGCTTTACTCGAGGGACTTTCCCTTTGGGTGCTTCTGATATTTTTGGAGCTCGTGATCTTGTTTCTATACCCTGTCTACTATGATCATTTAGTTCTGGGTTTATAAATATTGGTGACGTGTTAGGCAGAGCAGGTGTCATTGGATTGTTTTGGACAATTATCTTTGGACTTAATGGGGGCTGGTGTGGCGAGCCATTCAAATTAAAACTGTATGGTTGTTTAAATGATGGAAGTTGCATAGAATCAAGTGACAAACGTCTCTCTGTCATTTGAATTTCATGCGTCAATAGTGATTCTGCTCTAGTTAAAAAGGCGTCAAGAGTACCTGCTGCGCCTTTACGCTTACTCATAGTCATAAACGTATGAGCTAACAACAATCAGTTACTAAGTATGTAAGACCCAATAAATACCGCTTGGTTCTAAAGCAGTACACGCAGTCTTACAGTCTTACCAAACGGTTCAAGTCGTGAAAGGGGTTCTCAGAGGGGTGGCCCAGCCCAGTCTCTTCCGGTCACTGACGGGCAAGGACGGGCCCGCCCTTGGCCCGGGCTTCGCCCGGGCACTGCCCGCGCACCTCTCGTGCTGCGGAAGTACAGCAGCGCTTTTGGGGAAGCTCCAGGTGCGAGTATGACGCTGCTCTCTCGCGCCAGGTAGGGGCTGCTGGGTGGTGTAGTCCGTTCCCCTCACGGCAGTGAAAGAGAAAGAAGAGCCGTTCCCCTCACGGCAGGATGACTTTCAACAGAGCCGATCCCCTCACGGCGGGATACCTTACAGCAGCAGAGCCGTTCCCCTCACGGCAAGTATCAAATTCCGATTAGCGCGTCCCGCGCTGCGGAAGTGGAGCAGCGCTTTTGGGGAAGCTCCAGGTGCGAGTATGACGCTGCTCTCTCGCGCCAGGTAGGGGCTGCTGGGTGGTGTAGTCCGTTCCCCTCACGGCAGTGAAAGAGAATGCAGAGCCGTTCCCCTCACGGCAGGATGGCTTTCAACAGAGCCGATCCCCTCACGGCGGGATAACTTATAGCAGCAGAGCCATTCCCCTCACGGCAAGTATCAAATTCGGATTAGCGCGCCCGCGCTGCGGAAGTGCAGCAGCGCTTTTGGGGAAGCTTCAGGTGCGAGTATGACGCTGCTCTCTCGCGCCAGGTAGGGGCTGCTGGGTGGTGTAGTCCGTTCCCCTCACGCAGTGAAAGAGAATGCAGAGCCGTTCCCCTCACGGCAGGATGACTTTCAACAGAGCCGATCCCCTCACGGCGGGATAACTTACAGCAGCAGAGCCGTTCCCCTCACGGCAAGTATCAAATTCCGATTAGTGCTTCCCGCGCTGCAGAAGTGCAGCAGCGCTTTTGGGGAAGCTCCAGGTGAGAGTATGACGCTGCTCTCTCGCGCCAGGTAGGGGCTGCTGGGTGGTGTAGTCCGTTCCCCTCACGGCAGTGAAAGAGAATGCAGAGCCGTTCCCCTCACGGCAGGATGACTTTCAACAGAGCCGATCCCCTCACGGCGGGATAACTTACAGCAGCAGAGCCGTTCCCCTCATGGCAAGTATCAAATTCAGATTAGCGAGTCAATGACCTACCGATCTAGGCTGTAAAATTTACATAACCTAAAGATTTAAAGGTCCTGAAGAAAGCCCCCAGACCGGCTGGGCATATATATGGGGCTGAAACATGTCGACCTCTCGCTTGGACGATTGAGTGCGTCAGACCAGTAACTTGTCTACGTACGCACCACACTGTTTTTACCTTCCTATGCTGCGAACTGAATAAAATATTGGATGTTTGGCAGTATAAGGAATTTTAACTCACCTCACTTGAGCACCACTTTTCACTGACCACACAATCCCTGATCACTACTGTATTACCAATAGGTCAACCTCCAGGTGGAGGTCAGCACTACATAAAAAACCCAATGATGATGCTGTCACGTTTATAATCAGGCGGACAATCAAGATATACCGCCCAGTTTTCCTATGTACGTGAATGAGGGTTTTTAAGACGGCTAGAATACCTGACCCTGGTTACACAGGTACAAGTGATCCATTCTACACTGATATTTGATGATTCACTATACTTCAGAGATTTCCCATGCTAAGCTGTGAAAGCACTCCACAAGTAAGAGCAGTGGGGCGAGGGCTGGGCGGGGTGGTGGTGGGGGGGGGGGGGGGTAGGGAGTCAACAGACAGGGTAGGTAAAATTAAATAAATAAAACAACTTACCTTGCGCTTGGCGATGTGGCGAGCGCAAGGTAAGTGATTTTATATAATTTATTTTATTTTACCTACCCAGTTGTCTTTCGACTTCCCCCCCCCCATCCCGCCCTACCGCTCTTACCTGTGCCGACCACCACTGCTCCATAGGAGGCATTATCATACACCAAAGATCCAATGAGGTAAGGGAGAAATACTCCTTCTGGCAGATCCAAGCTCTACTTTATATATATTTTAAAGTATTGATAATGCATGTCTTACACAGTGGGGCTGTCGAACTAGACCTAAAAAGGGTATGGGGTTATGGAAGTTCATTGCCAATTAGCCCCATCTTCTTCGCTTACTTCTGGATGAATCCAGGTTACCAGTATGTTAAAAGGTGGGGTTAGCCTCAAGGGGTTCCAACATATTAGGCCACTGCTGAGGGAGCAGGAATAAGAGCAGAATATGATCCATGTTTCTTGTTAGTTGTCGAAACAGATTTTTAAACAAGGTTTTCTTTGCAGATTTCCACCCACATAAAATTGAGCAGCGGAAGGATACAAGTTAGCCAGTCAAATAGATGGTAAAAAGGCTATGCACCAGGAAGGGCCTCACATAAAGTAGACTAGATTGGACAAGGCAAGCCATCAAATAAGAAGCAAGCAAATTAGTGACAATAAACTAGCCCACTTTAAGTCTTAGTAAGCCTGTGGAAATGTACCTTTTTAGGGGTACACTGGTGCAGGGTCACCCTTTTGTCCACGGGTTCAAAAACCAACAAAATAGAGATCAACACTGAAGCTGGAATTCAAAATAACAATTTTATTAATTTCTCATGAGTGCAACTATGTTCAACAACACTCTCAAGTGTTGCAGAAGGTGGCACCCTGAAGTCACAGAGCACAGGCCTTATATACAGAGTTTGTTGCAGAGTAAGCATGTAGTTACAAATAGGAGGTACAAGCATACACAGGACTAACTACCTACAAACATGGGCAGTTGGGAGATCACTTAGTCAGCAAAGTGGGAGGGAGATCAGAACTGCTTACAACAGTAGAAAACAGTTGACAGTTCTATCTTTAGCCAGGTGCATTCTAGCAGCTACAGGCCTTTGCTCAGCACATTGCTTTTAGCTCAGTATAGAAGGAGTTAACTAGAGTTGATGACACAAGCAGAATAGAAGGGCAAGCAACAGTGAAGACGGAAGAATTACATAGCTAACCAAATGGATGCCTCAGCCAAAATGACTGTAGCTTATGCTAACGTAAAATATTACACATTTCCACAAGCCCACAATAGGTCTTTCTCAACCAGACAAAACTGTCTGGTAGGTGAGACCTTCGTACACAACTCAGAACAATTACCTACTGTCATTCTTTGACTCCAGATAGTGACACTTACCTAGGCTGCAGCAAGCAACTCAAAATATTCCCAGTACAAGTCCCTCTTAGTGTCTTTTTTTTTTCACCTGCATTCTCAGCGTTGCGATTGTCAAGCTACTAAAAACGATGAATGTTCAGCCTCGTGCTTAATCGTGCTTGGAATTATGCTTGAACAGATTCTTGTTTTTTTGAGTTTAAAATGCTTTATTAAGATTATATAGATACAACAATTAAACTTAATATTCAAACAATTCAATCCAAGCAAAATGAGTGGAAAAATGAAATAAGAACACTCATCAGTTGTATAAACAAGAAAAGCACAAGTATCAAAGAGAAAACCAGCAAAAAGTAATAATGCATACATTGGTAGATAAAAAAACCGAAAAAAAAACCAGAGAGCTTGAATTGAAACATATAAACACTTTACCAAGTTAAATGCATTTTAAAATTTTGTGAAAAGAAAAAGGAGGATAGAGGGAAAAAGCGACGAAGGGAACGGGAGGGGAAAAGAGAGAGCGCATATAACAAGCAATAACAGCAGCATTGTATAAATAATGGTTTTAACCTATTAAAGTTTCCAACATTTTTTTTTTAAATTTTTAAAGACCTTTATTGAAATTTGCACATAGGTTACAAAGTATGCAAGCAAAGTTTAGGCAAATGACGAGGAAAGGAAGAAAAACCACATCTGTTACATACATCGTAAAGGCACTTGTACATTAGTGGCATACAGCTGAATCTAGGTGGGGGTGATAGGAGATGGAGCGGGAAAGGGCATGGAGGAGCGCTTGGTGCAGGCAGGGTACCGGCGGGGGAGGCTGCAAAGAATCAACAGTGTGCAGAGGGGGGGGTAGCACTCCTCTACGGACCAGCACCGGCGGCCGCCGCGGGCGGTGAGCCGACAGGGAGCGCGGGAGAGGTCGCAGAGGGAGATGCACTCCGGCGGAGGAGGTATGAGACAAGAGGACCCCAGATATCAAGAGGCCGGCCAGTTGCCGGTGTCCACTCCCAAAATTCGGACAGGAGCGTCTGACAACGCGCAGCATCTTTAAGCCAAGCGCTAACCCTGGATGCGGGCCTCCGACCCCAATGCATGGCGACTCTGCGACGTGCGAGAACAAGCAGCATAGCGGTGAGCCGAAGGGAAGCGTCAGGACAATGTTTCACAAAGCCTAAAAGGCAGATCAATGGGTCAGGCGAGGCAGACGAGGAGGTAATCTCAGTAATGGTGGTGCACACATCGCGCCAATATGCAGAAACCTTGGCGCACAACCAGGCAAGATGAGAAAAGTCCGCCGCGGGAGCCGAGCACCGGAGACATCTATCACTGGGAGCGAGGCCCATTCTATACAGCTGAGCGGGGGAGCGGTACAATCTGTACAAATATTTAAAATGTATGAGGCGCAGGCGGTAGTTAGGAGACCGACATTTGGTCTGCTTACAACAGTACAGCCAGTCCTCCTGAGAAAGATCAGTACCTAGATCCTCGCTCCAGGCAACGTGGGCGCGATCAGCAGATATTGGTGACGCCGCCAAAGTGGTGGCATACAGTCTGGAGACCAGTTTGCGGGGGGAGGCGGAAGTGTAAGCCAGGTCGAGGGCAGCCATCGAAGGAGGGGGCTGAGGGAAAGCGGAGTGCAGCTCCCGGCACGACGCCCTGAGTTGATAATAGAGCAACGTGTCCATTGGGCCGGACTCCACTGGAAGAGAAAAAAAGTTGTCATCAGGGTAGAGGTCCGACAACGTGGCCAGCCCCGGCCCGTCGCGCGTTTAACCATCCCGGCTGTGTGCAGTGAGGGAAATACCGGGTTGTATGCGACGGGCATGGTATTAGCGGAGAGCAGGCTGGAGCCAGAGTATTTCCGGAGACCGTCCCAGGCCCAGCGCAGGGTCTCCACAGTGTCGACCTCTCCGCGCGGTGGTTTAGCGGGGACAAAAATGGCAGTCCGGAGGGGCGAGGGGGCCGCTAGGTCGGCCTCCACCGCCACGTGGAGCTGAAATGGCGTCGGATGCAGCCAGAAGTGAAGGAAACTAGCCTGGGCACTGAGGGCGTATAATTTGAAGTCCGGGGCACCCATCCCGCCGCACGTAAGGGGGAGCGTGAGAATATCATATGCAATTCTAGGTTGACGTCCAGCCCAGACGAGAGAGATGATGAGGGAGCGGAGTGTGCGGAAGAAATGAGCCGTAAGAGGAATGGGAACATTCAGGAACAAGTATAAAAACTTTGGGAGCACAACCATCTTGGCGATGGCAATGCGCCCCACCAAGGATAGTGGTAATCATCGCCAGAGGGGAATCTTGGTCTCCAGCCAGTCAACCGCACGGCCGAAATTCGCCTTCCAAAGTTCGTCCACGCTCCTGCTGAGCCAGACGCCCCGATATCTGGTGGGCCCAGATGCCCACATAAACGGGTAGTCTGGAGTGAAGGGGACAGTGGCGTCCGTCAGAGGGAAGAGAATCGATTTACTCCAATTGACCTGGATGCCGGATAGACCCCCAAAGCGCACCACCTCACGGACCATGGGGCCGAGATTCTCTTGGGGGTGGCGGACATAAAGTGTAACATCGTCCGCGTACATGGAGACGACCAGGGCTCGGGCCGCAAAGCCAAGACCCCTCTGGGTGTGATGCTGCCGGAGCCTAGTGGTGAGGGGCTCCATAGCCACAGCGAAAAGCATGGGCGAGAGTGGACACCCCTGCCTCGTGCCCCTTGAGACATGGATGAGCTCGGAGATCTGACCATTGATCCGGAGGCGAGCAGTGGGGAGGGAGTAGAGGAGACAGACCTTGCGCAGAAAAACCGGGCTAAAGCCAAGGCAGGGGAGAAGGTAAAAAAGGAAGGGCCACTCGAGAGTGTCAAAGGCCTTAGTGGCGTCCAAAAGAGCAGCCACGGCCGGAAGAGCGGGGTTGATCTGGTGAAGTACAGCAAATATAGTTCGGAGGTTATGTGACGTGGCGCGCCCGGGAATGAAACCGGACTGGTCTGGACGAGCTATTATGGGCATGAGGGGCAGAAGGCGGGAAGCCAAAAGCTTGGCGAAAATCTTATTATCGGTGTTGATGAGGGATAGGGGGCGATAAGAATCAAGAAGCTCGGGGGACTTGTCTGGTTTCAGGAGTAGCGTTAGCAGGGCCTCGCGGAGTGACGGAGGGAAGTGGCCGGACTCGAAGGAGTCATTATACATAGCAGCGAGGTGCGGGATGAGGAGGGGCGCGAAGGCCTTGTAGAAGGATGCTGGCAGACCGTCGGAACCCGGTGCTTTATCCCCAGGTAAACTGTTGATGGCTGCCAGACTCTCTTCCTTAGAAAAGGGCTCGTCAAGGTACTCGCAATGGCCGTTACCCAGCCAGAGGAGCTCCAGAGTGTCAAAATATTGGTCCAGGATGTCGCACGGGGTGCGATCCCTGCGGTGTAGTTGAGTGTAGAAGGCGGTGACCCTAGACACCACCTCAGTAGGCGAGGTAGTGCGCTCTGGGCCCCCGTCCTGAAGCGCTATGATGTAGGAGGCGGCATGAGGCCGTCGCAGGAGATTGGCTAAGGTCTTACCCGGGCGATCGCCTTCGCCATAGCGGCGTGCCTTCGCCTCCCTACCCAAAAAGTAGAGTTCTCTGTCAGCCTCTTTTTCAAATTCGGAAAGCTTGCCCCGGAGCTGCGCGAGGGTATCTGGATCGGGGCTGAGAGAGTGTGAGGAGTCGAGCGCCTTGATTTCCCTCTCCAAGCGCTCGAGGACACCGTGAATGGAGCGCAAAACACCGGACTGCTTGGAGATACATTCGCCCCGAATCACCACCTTGAAACCCTGCCAGAGTGTGGAAGGGGAATCCATGGAGCTGGCATTGAGTTCAAAATAGTTCTCTATTGCAGTTTTGATCTCGTCACAGAACACCGAGTCGCGGAGTGCATTGGGGGCAGCCGCCAGGCAAACATGCGCTTCGGGGTGTGCGGGGGGAGCAGGCTGAGGTGGACGGGAGCATGATCGGAGAGTGTGCGTGCCATGTGCTCAACAGAAGAGACCCATGCGAAGGCGTCTTGAGTGGTGATCCAGAGGTCCAAGCGGGACCAACAGCCTAGAGAGCCTGTAACGCATGTGCCCTCACGCGCCTCTGGGTGAGTGTGTCGCCACGCGTCAAGCAGGGAGTTGTCTGCTTGTATGGAAAGCAAGAGGGATGTGGAGCGCTGGTGTAGAGTGCGGGGTCGAGGGTGGCTGAAGTTGTAATGTTAAAGTCGCCCCCCCCACAGCAGGGCAGCAGGACCCAGGGAGGAGATATGTCGCCATACCTGTGCAAAGTAATCAGGGTCGTCGGAGTTAGGGCCATAGATCGCTGCGAGGATCAGGGGTTGGGCCAAGAGTGTGCCATGGATGATGACTATGCGCCCCTTGGGGTCCGCAATAACCTTAGTAGTATGCCAAGGAAGCCCTCGACGTATGAAGATGGACACCCCGCGGGAGCAGCAGGAGTAGAAGGAGGAGTGAATCTCTCCCCAGTGCCTGGAGTGAAGCCTAGGGGCAGTGGCGGGTAGTAAGTGGGTTTCTTGAAGGAAACAGATGTCAACCTTGTGGCGAATGAGGTGTGCATGTACAAGGCGGGCCTTCCGATGGTCGTTGAGACCGCGGACGTTCCAAGTCCAGAGCATGGTGGCCGTCATAATGCTATGCCAGAGATGTGAATGTCGGATTGGAACAGATGCAGAGTAGGAGTCAGATGCGCTTGAGAAGGGATGTGCAGTGCAAAAGACAGTGTAGCAATCAATACGGCACAGATTAGGTCATAAAACGAAACCAACAACAGGCCTCGGAGACGAGGCAACATACCCCGTGAATCCCCCCCACCAACCACACCAACCCCCCAAACAGGTTGAGAGACCATCCCCACCCACACAGGGAACCCACAACAGGGAAATAGAAAATCTAGGTATGAGATGAGGGGAATTATCCCGTAGAGACGTGGCTCAGCTCAGCGAACACCCCTGCCACTTGGACAGGGTGGCCAAGCCGCGGACTGTGAGCAAAGAAGTAGAAGGTCATGAGGCCGCCTCATATACCAGGGCGCAGTAGGGATGCAAACAGAAGAACAGGTGATACAAAGCAGGAGGTAATCATTACTGCATATGGGAAAAAGGAGTGTGGGGCCAATGAGTTAGAAGCAGTAGATGTCCCTGCAACAAAGGAAGTCCACTGGGCCTACAAGCCGGAGAACAGGAGAGCGTCAAGAGCGGGCTGGGGCAGGAGTGACTGGATAAACAAAGGGCGCCATGGCCGGGGTAAGCAAGATCGCGCCATTAGGCGCACGCTACAGGCGTCGAAGAGTGAGGGCTACTATCAGTCATTGTCGCTCAAGACACCGTCGGCAGCCGTTTGGGAGCCGGAAGGGGTGGAACGCTGTGGCCTGTCAAGTTTTTTGGCATAAGCCAGTGCTGCCTTCGGCTCCATGAAGGTGTGGATTTGCGAGCCATGCCTGATGCGTAGTTTGGCCGGGTATGCCAGGGAGTAGGAGATATCATGTTTCTGCAACAGTCGTTTGGCCGGGAGAAATTCGCGGCGGGCAGCCTGAACCGCCACCGTATAATCAGGGTAGAAGGATATTGAGTTCCCATGATGGCGAATTTCACCCCTCTCCCTGGCAGCTCGCAGGATCGCATCTCGGTCACGAAAATTTTGTAGTTTAGCGATGATAGGACGAGCAGGCAGGCCAGGAGCGGGCCGGGCCCCCAAAGAGCGATGGGCTCGCTCGACGATAAATACAGGGGAGAGAACCTCACTGAATAAGTCCCGGATCAGCTGCTCAACGAAGTCCTCCATTTTGGCGATGTTGGAGGATTCTGGCACGCCCGTGATACGGAGGTTGCTTCTGCGGGAACGAGCCTCGAAATCCTCATTCTTGGTCTTGATGAGTTCTAGCACCTTGTCCATTTGGAGGAGTTTATGGTGTTCCCGGGCAGCGGTATCTTCAACATCGGACACCCTCGTCTCAACATGAGTCAGTCGCGCGTCATGTGTATCCACCCGGGCCTTGACCGTGTCCAGGCGGGCAGAAAGCTGGTCCAGCTGGGCTGCGATGCCGGTGACCGCGGTCTTCACGTCCAGCATGATTGCTTTGAGGTCGTCCTCCTGAGTCAAACCGGCCTCGGGCTGAGCAGCGGGCTCACCAGTGTCCAGGGCCGCCCCCTCTTGTCGCATCTGCCTGCGTTGGTCAAAGGCCAGCTTCGGCTGCTTGGGATCCGCCTTCCCCATAGCCGGGCCCCTGTGTACCACACGGGCTCGCAGGCCGCGCCGCCAGGAAGCCAGAGGCGAAGCAGCGGCGAGCGAAGAGGCAGGGGCCAGCAAGAGGGGCTGTGGCCGAGTATGAGCTCCAAGGAGGACTGCAGTCGTTAGGCCCAAGGGGAGCGCTGGAGCAGGAAAGGTGCCGGGCGGCTGGCTGGGCCTACAAGGGGAGGCAGCGTCTGATCAGAGGCCAGGACGAGCCGGTGGGCCCGTTAAGGAGGAAGCGAATTGCCAGGTTCCCCGGGCTGGATTGAAGCAGTTGTGGTAGCATCAGGCACCAGCAGAGCGTCCAGGGAGGAAGCTGGGTCGAGCCGGAGACAGAAGGCCCGGGGGAGGGAGAGGCGACCTCAGATTGCCCGCCGATGTGCACAGGGCCCCGGGAGACAGGCGCCGCGACGGGTCCCAGAGTCACAGGCGTGCTCCCTGAAGAGTAAAGGTGCGAGGAGATGAGGCGGGCCCGCAGCGCGTAGTAGTAGGCAGGCAGGGCGTCCGGGTAGGCCAGCCGGCCCAAATGGTTGAGGTGTGCCTGGACCAAAAGCGCGGCCTGTAGGAAGACAGAGGTGGGCCCCTCGGCGCGCCGGAGCAAGGAAAGCCACAGCAGCACCCCCACCGGCGCCGCCGTCAGCAGGGAGAGCTCCGGCAGGCCCGCCCACGCTGGAGCAGCCGATGGCGGGGAAGCACGAGGAGCGCGCAGCCCTCGTCGCGGGGCCCAAAATGAGCCACCAGGAGGCTGCGAGCGCTTCAGGCGTCAACGGGCGCCGGGAAGCGGGATGGAAGGCCCAGGCCCCGCCGTGCGCGCCCCCAACCCCGCTGCAGGGCGCCCCCAGCAGCAACGAGATCTACCCGGGGGCTGAGGTGGAAGGCAGCCATCAGGGAGAGGCTCCGGTCCAGGCAAGTCGGCAGTAGCAGTTGATTGTGCAGGGATCTGTGTCCGGGCGGTGAGGATGGCCGGAGCGCCCACAAGGTCCGCCCACCACTGGGCCCGGACCCGGCGGAGAGGCCGCCCACCAAGGAGGAGGCTGGTGGAAAGCAGTTCTGCTGGTGCTGGCAAGAAGGAGAACGTGTGGCTGCAAATATAGGTCCCCAGGCCGGGTGTGAGAAGCGTTGGCGGCGTCAGGGGTCCGATGCGCCGGGCCGCAGCGGCATGCGAGCAGTAGGTGGCAGTGTAGTCCCCGGTCCCAGCGGAGAGAAAATCAGGTCAGCCGGAAGTCCGCGCCTGCAGGGGCAAAAAGCAGCGGGGAGCGCGCCGCCCGCGTCGCAGGGCCCGGTAAGAGCGGGCAGTGACAGCGGGCGCCAGGGATGGGAAAATGGCGCCCGCGCTGAGCGAAGGCCCGGGCCCGGCGGTACGGCACGCGCGCACCCTACCCCGCTGCGAGCTGTCCCCACAACGTCACCACTCACCGGTTCCGGAGGAGCAGGGCAGCAGGCTGAGTCCAAAGCGGCGATCCGGCCCCAGGGAAGCCGCTCGGGCGAGGCGGCGAGTCGGCCCGGATCAGGCGCCAGTCGCACGCCAGCAGGAGGGCCCAGACACCGCGTCCGGCCCCAACAGCGGATCTCGGTGTGGCGGCGCTGGAGGGGGCCCGGAGTAGGATCGATCAACGCCCTTGAGTGAGGTGAGTCGAAGTAGCGTGGTGCTGAAGGGCAGCGCCGCAGATGTCCGCAGGATTCCTGACGGATTATCGGCTTGGCCGGCAGAGCCCACTTAGAGTGCGGCCATCTTGCAGCCGGCTAAGCCACGCCCCCTAAAGTTTCCAACATTTATGGTGATTCATAACTGATAACAATGGGTGTAGATTGAACAGATTGCCTGGATAAGAAGGACGTAAGTGGTGACCATAATAAATCTTTTTTGATTAATAAGGGAAGAGAGGATGCATGTGCCCGGTCCAATCCATGATGATGACATAATAGATTCCACCAACCAGTAAGGGAAATATTAGTGGTGTCCTTCCAGTTCGTGGTGATGATCCGCAGGGCTATAGCAATACTCAAATCTATAAACTTTCCTACCATACCCTGAGAATGCCAGATGGGGGACGAATCTCCTAAAAAAAATTACAAAATATCAAAATTAAATGTCGTGGACAAAATGTCGTTCAACTTCTCCCATATGAGCAGCCAAAACTTCTTAACCAAAGGACAAAGGAAAAACGTGAAGAAAATCATGCGAGCAAGACCAGCATTTTGTATTATTGGTCAGCTTAAATCTGTAAAGGTCTGTAGGGGTCAGAAATAACCTATTGTAAAAATAATATAAAGTTTGTGTTGTGCTTGCTGAGCGAGATGAATTGTGAATTTTAGCCCAAATGGATTCCCATGTCTGAAAAGAGAACTCTTGGTGAAGGTCCAATTCCCACATGAGCTCCACGTTGGACTTAGTTCTCAAATCGGAAGGACGGGACAGAATTCTGTAAATACCAGATGCTTTCGTGTGAGAGGAAAAATCCAATGTAAGGGAGGGGGGCTGACCTGCTGGGACAAAGGTAGAGTCCTGAGATAGAAGAGGAAGAAGAAGAGTTTTGAGATGTAAGTAATGAGTAGCATGATAAGAAGATATGTCATATTTTTCCTGAATCTCAGAAAAATACATAAGAGAGCCATCTAGGAGTATATGGCCAATGGTAATAATTCCTTTGTTAATCCACTCTTTCCACAAGAGAACTCTTTTATTCAATTTTAGGTGCTTGTTGTACCAAATAGGGGTGTGTGAAATATTGTCTATACGGGAATTAGAGGAGGCAATTAAAGGTTTAGCAACAGCTATAGAATGGATAAGTATTGGAGAGAAAAAGGCCTTAGGGGGTTGAGTGAGATGAACCGCTGCATTGTTCCAGTTGACCCCAAGTTGTTGGTGCTACTTGAGGGTTTGCCAGAAGGGAAGTCCAAATTTGTTTTAGTGTAAAGGCAGAGTGATATCGCCTAAGATTAGGGAAATTAACCCCTCCAGTGTCCTTTGACTGTTGAAGACGCGCTAATAAAATTCTGGGCTTGCGATTGTTCCGTAAAAATTTGATCATTAACGGTTAATAATTTTAAAGAAAGAAAGTGGGAGAGAAACTGTCAACATTGATAAGTAAAAATTAACTATTAGTAGCAGCATCATTTTAATAGTTGCCAATCTACCCCACCAGGATAGAAATAACGGGACCAACCCTCGATCAACACTGTAATTTTTGTGATGGTTTCATTAAGGTTAATTTTAACGGTTTCCTTAATGTTGTTTGTATATAAGATACCTAAATATTTTATACTTTTTGAATTCCATGTAAACCCGGTGTTCTTAAACATATCTGAAAGACGATATTTATTTAGGGGAAGGACCGCCGATTTGTCCACATTGAGTTTATACCCAAAAACTGTATAATATTCGTGTAATAATGAGAAAAACTCAGGAATAGATGCTCTTGGGTTAGTTAAAGTAAAATATCATCCACGTGTTAGAATCAAAAATGTCTCATCCCCCGTCCTCCATGATGTATGCTGTGTTATGTTAGCATTCATGTAGCTAGGTCATATAATCGTGATTGCAAATGTGTATGTACCCATCTTCTGTATGGTAGTGTAGGCCTAAGTTAGCATCTGGGACGCCATTTTCCCCTCCTTGAGTCTTTATGTTACGCTGTGAGCAATCCCCAGCGCCCCCGCTCTCTCCTACTGATTCAGCAGAAGCTGCTGTTTAGAAAGTTCCCATATCTCATCCAAGATCAGGACTCAGATGCACGAAGAGAATGGTTTATTCAGCTCTGCATTCCTATCATTGGACATAGCTATGCTCCCACACCAGAGAGAGCTGAGACCGAGTAGGATGGCCTTGGGAGCCTGATAACGTGTACCCATTCCGCAGGTGGTAGCTCATCCTCAGTGCCTCCTTTGTCTGTCTTTCTGCCCAAGCAGTATTTTTCCATCAGGGGCGGGGTTTCAAAAGGTGTTGGAAGGTTTATCCCATGTTACCAAATGTTTGTCAGTCAGTCCCCTCGGTAGCATCTAAGGAGGCTAGTCAGACTGGACTCCGCTGCAGCGTATTTTGCAATAAACTAACTTGGTTTGTATTCTCTACTGCGTCACCGACACTTCATTTTTGTGAAGGCTAAGAGGAGGACGCGAGAGACCCGGGTGGCCCTATTCGGGCCACTTCCTTCAGTTGGTGCCCGAACAGGGACCCCACCAGGTGACCCATCTCGCCCGTAATCGGGTTGTGGCGGTCGGTGTTGCGTCTGGTCGGATGGGCGGATCGGGGATCCCCACATGATAGAGCCTGGTTCTCGTGGCTGCCCCGCCTTTCTGATCGGGCGGCTCCTTGTCTAGTGGTCATCTCGGCTGGGGTCCTGAGAAGGCAAAACCCTTGGATCTGACCGCTTGGTCCAAAGAGTCGGCAGTGGAGAATAACTTTGCCTGACCTGTGTGCACCAGGTGAGTTTGTCTTGCCTCTTGGCAGATATGGCGCCGTCTTGACTAGTCTTGAATAGAACTTGGCGGGTCTGTGGACCCTTGAGGTGCAGAGTGTTGTGAGCGCTCTGCCAGGCCACCTACCGAATTTGGTTTACTCTTGAAAAGGCCTGGGGCTAGAGCCTGCCTTCTTGTTTTGGTACAGTCTTCGGACTGTCTTGTTTTGGTACAGTCTTCGGACTGTCTTGTTTTGGTACAGTCTTCGGACTGTCTTGTTTTGGTACAGTCCTCGGACTGTCTTGTTTGGGATTCCCTTTGTTTGGTGTGTTGTTTGATGTGTGTGAGTAGTGTATGTGTCTGCTGTTAAGATGCCTTGTTTGAGTAAATTGTGGTGTGTGTGGGGTGCCGCTGTTGCTCTGCCGACGCTTGTTTGGAGGAGAGGCAACCTGCGCCTCCTGAAGGCACCCCGAACTTCGATATGTATACTAAGCACGGCATTGGCCCTATTATGTTTAGTACGTTATGGCACAAATATACGAGGGACAATGCCGAGCTTCAGTGGCCACCGACAGGTACCTTTGATGAGCAGAAATTGAATTATCTGCAAGATAAATTATTTGCCAGAAGAAGTAGGCAGTCGATGTTTGATTCCCTTCAGGTATGGCAGAAGGAAGCTAGACAAAGGCGCATGCGGGCAGAGAAGGAGGCCCGGAGGGGAAAAATGCAAACGGTAACTCAGAAAGCAGTAGCCTACGATAGAGAGAAAATAGAAAAAGGTATAGAGTGTGCTGATAGGAAGTTTTGATTACAATGTGGTAAGTCTTATGTTGCCTGGGAGGAAGGTGATGCATTTGTGGACGAACTATTAGACACCAGGCCCCGCCTCCCTACGCTCCGCAGAGGGTATACCCCGTTGTTCCAACCTCAGTCTGCTGCTCCCCCTGTTTCTATATCTGGCCCTGCGACTTCTGATCCAGCTGCTTGTGCTACGGCCCTGCCTGTTTCCCCCTTGGCTTCGCAAGCTGCGAGTGCAGCAGCTGCGGGTCCTTCCGCTGCACCTGCTGCTCCCGCTCCTTCTCTCACACCTACAACGCAGTCCTTGCTCACCTTGGTGCCTGCTCCTTCATCTATTGTGTCTTTTCCCAACATTTCGTCCCCGGTATCGTTAGGTGCTGGGACACCGGTGCGTGGAATGGATGAGGGGAGTTGGGCTGCGGCACGGGAAAGAATGGGGCGGGTGCTGATTCGATCTGATGTGGGAAATGAGGAAAAACAAATGGTTGCCAACCAGGCTGCGCAGTGGGCACGGAATCCGATCTACAGTGTAGAGGATGTGTGGAGTGTGTTGAAGGATTTCGAGCCGTTCGTGCAGCAGCATGCTCTCAAGCACATGTCGGCTACATTGATAGCGCTATGGTAACAGTGTTTTGGTGGTGTAGCACCCCAGATAATTTATGACATTCGGTACCGTGTATATGCTGCTGATATGGCCCCGAATGACGTCTTTAGTAATATGGCAATGATGATTGGGTACCGGGGTAGGCTGCACCAGAAAACGCCGATGACAGTGTCCCAATTCCCGATGAGGGAAGTTCATCCTATTTTTCATCCCGAGATCCCAGAACGGCGTAATGCGCAGGATGTTATAGTTCAGCCATGGGTGGAAGCTCGTTTCAGGAGTAATGAGTTTACACTCCATGGAAAAGGAGTTAGGTGCTTGCCCTCAAAAGTCAGCTGCCAGACCCTAGAAAAAATCCTACGGCATATTATAAAGAATTAACAGAGGCCGCTTCGTCGACGGTGATGACGCTGGCCGATGTTGAGATGTTTTTCGGGCTGTTGGTACTGGTGGATATATGGAGACAGGTACATACGCAGGACCATGTTGTGGAGCTGGGTGGCACTTGGAATGCGATTAGGGCGTGGGATAATGAGCGGAAGCCTGGTGACAAGCCTAGGGCTGAGATATTGGCTTTGCCGGGTCGTATCATTACTTACATGCATTTATCCCACCCAGACGAGTAGATTGGGATAAGTTAGCGGCATGTCGACAGAAGAAGGATGAAAGTGTGTCAGATTTGTTCACTCGGTTTGAAGGGGTGTTTTGGGATTTTAGTGGACAGGATTTGTCGATAGAAGGGGGTGTTCGGTTGTTCGTTAACAGATTTGTAACGAATTTGCTCCCCGAGATACTGCTCGGTTGCAAGCTTCTGAGAGCACCTGGACTACATCCTCCCCTTCAGTGATATTGAGTATGGCCAGGTACTATGAGCATAGGGAGAATGAGGAAAAGGAGAAGGTAGAGAAGAAGAATAAGGAGTTGAAGACTAAGGTACTAATGCAACAGGCAGCAAGGGGGTCCGGCAGAGGACGTGGTACTGGTCCGGCTCGGCAGTCGCGAGGCGCAGGCAGGGGAGGCGGTCCGGTAGGGTCGAACCAGTGCGCGTATTATAGGAGAGAGGGGCACTGGCGGAGTGAGTGTCCGGATTTGTTGCAGAAGGTTGCAGCCCCTAGGGGTCGTGGTGCTGGTGGATGGAGATGTGGTGAAGGCGGCCGTGATGAGATCCAGGGTGGGGCATCCTCGGTGGGTCGCTCTGACCAGAACTATTTCGATGATCCCAGAGGAAGGCAGTACTATCACGATGATTATGATCTGGACGAGGCGTCCGGGATGTCCTATAACTAGGGCAGCCAGGGACAGGGTGAGGGACCAGTTCAAATACCTGTAGATCAGCGTGGTCCTTATGTCACGGCGAATTTGCATGGTTCGGCTAAGAAGTTTCTGGTGGATACAGGTGCCATGAATAGCTCTGTTTCTCGTTCACTGGTCCCCGGGGCAGCTCTGTCTGGCCATAACAATGTTTCGGTAGGTTTTTCAGGCGTACCGGCTGTGAGCCCCATTTCTGAACCCCTTGCTTTGACTATTGGCCCTTTCACTGTGGACTCGCCATTCTTGTTGCCAACGAATTGCGGAGAAAATTTAATGGGATTAGATTTGTTGAAAAAGTTGCATGCTAAGATTTCATGTTCCCCAGATGGCATTTATATGACAATAGGACCAGATGTGGCCAGTACCAAACAGTGTTTTTCAAAGGACGCACCGCTCCCTGCTGAATTCAAAGATGTGCCGCCCACATTGTGGGCGACAGGAGATACGGACGTGGGGTTATTGCAAATACCACCAGTCTCTATTACGATTAAAGACAACGCCGTGCTGCCTCGTATTCCCCAGTACAAAATACCGCAGGCAGGGGAACGGGCTTTGTTGCATATTATACAGGATTTGATCAAATCGGGGGTGGTTGAGGAGACAGTTGCCAATGTGTGTAATAGTCCTATTCTCCCCATCCTCAAAAAGACACCCCCCGACGCTGCTGATGCTCATCCTGATGTCTATCGCTTTGTGATTGATTTGCGGGAGATTAACAAAATAGTGATCCCTCAGTTCCCGGTGGTACCCGACATTACTGCTCTTTTAACAATGATTCCTTCCACAGCCAAATTCTTTTCCGTGATTGATTTGAAAAATGCTTTCTTTAGCATTCCAATTCACCCGAATAGCCGGCACCTTTTTGGTTTTACCTTAGCGGGCTGGAGTTTTCAATTCTGTCGGGCTCCTCAGGGGTATACTGAAAGCCCTAGCATATATAGTCAAGCCCTGAAAGGTCAGTTGGATTCCCTCTCTCTTCCTCCAGGTAACATATTATTGCAGTATGTGGACGACCTGTTGGTAGCCTCCGATACTGAAGAGGGTTGCAAAGATGCCACAGTCAAATTGCTGCTACATTTGGCACAGCATGGACATAAAGTGTCCCTGTCAAAATTTCAATATTGTTGACAGGAGGTCACCTATTTAGGTCACCTATTGTTGAAGGAGGCTAACACCTGAACGAGTTGATGCCATTGTTAAGATGCCCGTCCCCAAGACTCAGAGGGACGTACGTGCTTTCATAGGCATCACCTCGTATTGTCGCCACTGGATACCCGGCTACTCCTTACTAACAAAGCCTCTGCTCTACCTGACCACTAAAGATGTGCATGAGCCTTTACCCTGGACGCATGAATGTCTGCAAGCTTTTGAGCAATTAAAAGTTGCGCTTTGCTCTGCGCCTGTGCTTGGTACGCCTGACTATCAGAAGCCTTTCGTGCTGTATGTACACGAAACAGCTGGATGTGCGCTTTCGGTGTTAACACAAGCCTTTGGAGGTAAGCAGAGGCCGTGTGCTTATTTCTCTGCTCTTCTTGACACTGTCGCCAGAGCCCTCCCGAGCTGTTTAAGAGCTGCCGCGGCTGTGTCTATTCGACAATCAGCAGGGCTCGTCCTTAATACTGATCTCACAGTAATGGTACCTCATGCTGTGGACACGCTTTTGAACAAAACAAAGACGCAGCACCTTACCAGTGCTCGTCTGACTGGTTATGAATTGACTTTGTTTGCACCACACATCACAATAAAAAATGTGCCACTCTGAACCCAGCCACCTTACTACCCCTCCCTTCAGACAATGGGGACACAGATGTCCATGATTGTTTATACCGGACGGAAGAAGAGACGAAGGGACGGGATGACCTGACTGATGTTCCCCTACCTAACTCACAAGGGGAACTATATGTCGATGGCTCTTGCTTCAAACTGTCAGATGGCACCACCACCGCAGCGTATGCTATTACTACGCTGCGCACTGTAGTTGAGACATCACGTGTCCCTTACCAATCGGCACAAGCTGCAGAGCTAGTTGCCCTTTTGCGAGCGTGTGAGCTAAGTGAGGGAATGACTGTCAATACTTATACTGACAGCCAATACGCGTTCAGAGTCGCCCATAATTTTGGGCGGCTCTGGGAGGAGAGGGGCTTCCTGACCTCCCACGGCGCAAGGATACAGCATGGCCCCCTGATACATAGGCTCCTGTCAGCCTTAGCACTTCCTAAAAGATTGGCGATAGTGAAGTGTAGTGCCCATAAAGCGATCACTGATGATGTGGGGAGGGGAAATGCGTTTACAGACCAAACAGCTAAAGAGACTGCCATGTCCAAAATGAAGAGAATGTTTGTGGCAGGGCCAGCTCGATGGGTGCCTGAAGGCGGGATGTTTGAGGACACGTTGGAAAATGTGAAAGAGATCCAGAGTGAGGCAACAGTAGGGGAGTTGGCAACGTGGCAGGAGAGTACGGGACGCTTAGATGAGCAGGGGTGCTGGACTGATAAATCAGAAAAGCAAAGATGGATGTTACCAGATGCATATGTATTCCCTGTAGTCACAATGGTGCATGGTCCAGCCCACATTAGTGCAAAGGGAATATGCAAGTTATTGGATCCCATATGGCAGAATGATAACATCCTTAAGGTAGCTGCCCATTTGGTGAGGAATTGCATGGTTTGTCTGATACATAATCCTGGGAAAGGTACCCCTGCACCTCCCGGTAATTTTGCACCTCCCTCTTTCCCTTTCGAGGTTCTCCAAATGGATTACATCGAAACGGAACGAGTTAACAACTTGAAGTACGTACTGGTGGTCGTTTGTGCATTCAGTAAATGGATTGAGGCTTACCCCACTAAAGAGAACACAGCCATGGCGAGGGCAAAGGCTCTTTTGAAAGAGTTCTTCCCGCGTTTCGGCTTGCCCCGTTTGATTTGGAGTGACAACGGAAGTCACTTTAATGCAAAGGTGATTCAGTTGGTATGCGACGGTCTGCATATCAAGCAGAAGTTTCATGCAGCAAACCACCCCCAGTCGGCTGGTTTAGTGGAAAAGTACAATGGTACTCTCAAGTTGAAAATGGCAGAGATCAGGGAGATCACAGGGTTGCATTAGCCGGACGCACTACCCCATGCCCTATTGTCCATTAGAGTGACAGCACATTCCAGAACAGGGTTATCCCCACACGAGGTGGTTTTTGGGCGTCCCGCGAATGTGTGGGGCGTCCCCCGCCCACGCCATTTCTCTGATATTAAATACCCGTTGCTTGTGGATTACCTTTATGAATTGACTAAAAATTTGCGTTCTATTCATCAACAGATCCGCGAGGCACTGCCGCCAGTACCTGAGGGGCCGGGGCACAGTATCCAGCCCTGCGATTTTGTTTTGGTGCGAAACTACCAGAGACGAGCGTGCTTGGAGCCGAGGTTGAGGGGGCCCCTGTTGGTCCTCCTCGCAACGAGGACCGCTGTGAAGGTGGAGGTACGGAAGAACTGGATCCATTCATCCCACTGCAAACGGGTCCCGCTTCCTCTCCTCTATGACAAGTGGGTTTGAGAGGGAATTGGGGACCACGAGACAGAGAAGGTCCCTCGCTTTGTCCCTTTTTCTGATGCCCGACTGACCTGGGCACAGACGGAAGAGGAGAATGATGCTGTTTTGAACGAGGCAGTCCCCCCAGAAATAAGGGCTGCCCAGGTTTCTCCTCCATCTGATTCACAGGAACAGGAGTCTCAGTCCACTGATCCCCCTGAGTTTAAGGTTCTTTTCCGAGACGAGTCAGTGCCTGGAGTGGCTCGTTACAATGTGCGTCCCCGGCAGAGGGACAGTGCACCCAAGGGACAGTCAGGTTAGCAGGGATGGACTTCTGGATGAAGAATAGGGCCAGCGTACCCTGCCTATGGTACCAATAATAGTTTAGGGAAAGGGAGATTGGTGCATTGTCTGAGATATTGGACAGGATAAGTGGGGGGTGCTTTCCAAGGAAGGAAGTTGCCCTATCCTGAGTGAAGAGACAGCAAGGGTTGTGATTGTGCAGCCCCATCGCGACGTGCTCGTTAGCACCACCGTTGAGAGACACTAAGAGACTATTTTTCTTTTTTTTTGAAGTGCTCGTTAGCACCATCGTTAATAGACACTAAGAGACTATTTTTCTTCCTTTTTCCCCGTATACCTGGCTCCATAGTACAGACTCTCCTCTGGTAGTTTGATAGATGAAAATGTATCTCTTCAGTCGCATGGTTATGGAAGAGAAACAGCCATTACAGGGACGACGTCCTGACCAATATAGCCCCATTTGGTCGAGCTGGCCCACTAAGATAGTGTTCCTCGTAGTAATTTTTGTAGCATTAATCGCAGTGTTAGGCATCTTATGGTTTTTAGAAGAAAGGCATCCTGTACACTCCCTGATTGCAACCACCACAGCTCCCCCCGAGCATGTCTTTGTCACCCTGGCTCCGCATAATGAAAGGCATAGGCAGACCTATGTAGATAATGGCTTTGTGCAAATGCTCCACCAGGCCCACCATACCACCAATGTCACCGACTGTTGGGTTTGTGGTTTACTCCCCTCAGTGATGCATAAAAATGACCTGTTGCTGTCCTTGCCCCTCTCTTATTTAGCTAGCTGTGAGGCCTGGTTTCAGTTGTTCACTATGGTATATATCCATTATCATTCAGATGCAATGAATATGACGTACCTTGATTATGAGACTTTACTGGGTTATATAGCAACTCACCAAGGATATACTCCGGGGAAGAATGGGGCTGCTGACACACTTCATCCTGAAGCCTGCATGAATGTGTACGAAAGGAAGAAAAATGTAACATGGCCTCTAGATGAGACGACCGATTTTCAGGACTTCAATGTCACTGAATATTTTAGGTCCTTTCAGTTACGTAATATTTCTCAGGATAGGGCAATACCGGTGCCGGTGATTAATTCCACCACTAGTTTTTGTGTTCGAGGCTTTGAAAATGATCCGGTAGGAGAAAGTATTTGCAACTACACCTATGATTTGAATACCACCAGTAGCCCCCCATTGCTTCCGCCCCACAATGTGTACTTCGTTTGTGGGTCCCAGGCATACATATGGCTTTCTAGGGGGTGGTCTGGTGTGTGCTATGTGTCCTTTCTCTAGCCACCTATGTACATTGCACCCTCCAACTATCATAGAGACCACATGTTGCGGTGCAGGAGTGAGCACCTGTCCCGAGTAAGGCAGGTTCTTGACACGAATGATATCGATCAGACTGACACTACCTTGCAGCAATTTACAGATGCCATGAAGGGAATTTTGCCATTTTGGGGCCCTATGCATAACAGCCGTAGTATACGTCGACTCCCAAGGGTTGTAGAGGGAGTCATTAACACCACCGCAGGAATATTGACCAACATCACAGCTGAGCTTCAGGCCACGAGACTTGTTGCCCTTCAAAACAGGATGGAGTTAGAAGTCATCCTTGCTGATAGGGGTGGGGCCTGTCGCGTCATTGGCAGTAGTTGCTGTGTGTACATACCAGACCACACCCGAATGTATATGCAGCCATACAAAAGTTACACCGATTAGCATCTGACATCCACCAGGAAAACGGCACGTGGTCTCTATCTGGGTGGTTTTGGGGTCTGTTAGCAACATGGGGATGGAAAATACTCCTAGTTTTAGTAGCTATTGCAGGTGTCACCTGTTGCCTGTGCATCAATTGCCTCCCTGACTGTTGTTCTTATTGTGCGCAAAAAATAACACCCAAGCCCAGAGTTCAAGAACAAAATGCAAAGAATTCTATCATGAAAGTACAGGCTGTTCAAGATCTCATGTCCATCGACGAGGGCATTTTTGAATATTGATATGTGTACCTGTCTCATGTTGCTGAGGATTGCCCCAATAGTTTGCTGATATATATACAACGTTATGTTAATGTCTATATCTTTAAATTGGAAGCCTGTGAATTGTGAGGAACAATGAATTTTTTCCAGGAAGGGTTCTAGAGATAGGATAAAAAAAGTGGAGATAAAGGACAACCTTGCCTAGTTCCCCTGTGGAGGGAAAAATAGCTGGATTGAAGACCATTGACCCAGATAGAGGTGGAGGGATCAGAATATAATAACCTAATGTACTGAAGGATATGTGGACTGAAACCGTGCCATCTTAATGCTCCAAAAATGAACTCCCAGTTCACAGGATTAAATGCCTTTTCTGCATCCAGAGAAGACGGTCGCTATGGGGAAATTCAAATTAGAAGCTAAATGAATAATATTAAGGAAGGTTCTGGAGTTATCCGTGAAGGAACAACCCTTCACGAACCCTGATTGATGTATATAAAGTCAGGGACAACTTGATTAATACGAAGTGCCCATTATTTGGCAAAAATCTTACAATCTGTATTGATCAGTGAGATAGGTCTGTAATTACTGCACTGAGAGAGATCTTTGTCTTTCTTAGGGATTAGACAAAGCATAGCTTGAGAAAAGGAGCCATGTGTCTTTCCCATAGTTAAAAAATGAGTAATAAGAAGCAGCAGCATAGGAACCACCAATTGTTTGAAATGTAAAAAGAAGCGCACGGAAAATCCATCGGGCACAGGGGTTTTATCTTTTGGGAGGTGATTGATGGCATTGAAAATTTCTTGCTCAGAGATTGGAATATCCAGAGAGGATAGATCAGTAGTATTTTCAGGGGATTTAGGAATAGATTGAAAGAAAGCATCTATCTGGTCCACAGAAGGAGAAGACTCAGGGGTATATAAATTGGTGTAGTAATCTGTGAAGCAGTCTAATATTTTAGAGTCACTAACTTGCTTGACCCCAGCTATATCTGTTTTAGCAACAATCTTAGACTTTTGCCTTTTAATTTTAAGGTAATTAGCCAGAGATTTGCCAGCCTTATTCCGACCCCCATTCATTTTAGCATTAAACTTAAGCAGGCTATCACGAGCGTTTTTCCAGGACTGTTTATTATATTGCATTTTCACCTTGATGAGTTTAGACAGAGCGTCATTGTGATTTAAAGAAAAGTATTCATGTTCTAAAGATTTAATTTGTTTAAGGAGTAGCGTCGACTCCTTGAGTGACTTATTATATTTTTTTTTTTTTTTGCAACAAAATCAATAATGAAACCCCTGGCAGTTGCCTTAAATGCATCCCAAATAAAATTCATCTGTGATTCCGAGGGAAGATTATTATTAAAAAGTTCTTGCAAAAATGCTGTAAACTGCTCTGTAAATTGATTATCAAGCAAGAGGGCATTATTAAATCTCCATCTGAGTGAAGTGAGTATAGGAGTAGGATAATCCAAATAAACTATGACCGGAGCATGATCTGAGATAAGTGTTGTACCCATTTCAGCGTGCATCAAAAATTGAAGAGTGGGCTGTGTACAAAATATGTAATCTATTCTAGCTTGGGATCTGTGCACAGGAGAAAAAAGGAGAACTCTAGAACATCTGGGTGAGAGATTCTCCATACATCTATCAGCCCCTCTAGATGAGATGGCTTTAAGAAAGGTCCTATGCATTTTGTTTGAAATAAATTTGGTTTGAGATTTCCGATCTAAAAAAGGGGTCATAAGCTGATTGCAATCGCCACCCACAATGAGATTTTCTGATGCATGTGAGGAAAGAAGAGTGGAAAATTCATTCCAGAATACGAAATCTACACCATAAGGACCGTAAACATTACAAATGGAAAACTGGGTGTTATTTATCTTAACCTCTAACAAAATCCATCTACCATTGTCATCTTTAGCTTCGTTTAGCAATTGAATACATAACGATTTATGAAATAACGTTAAAACTCCATTCTTGTTATTGACAGCTGGGGAGCTAAAAATATTTCAGACCCATTGTTTGCGCAAAGAGTTTAAATCCTGTTCTTTAAGATGTGTTTCTTGTAATAAAGCTACTTGACACTTCAATTTTGATAAATGAGACAGCTCTCTTTGCTTTTTAACTGGATTAAGAATACCCTTGACGTTCCAAGAAACAATTCGCAGACCACTCATCGAAGAGACAGACACAGAACCATTAAAAAGCACATAAGGAACCAGAAATGGCTATAAAACATAACCAACCACAGCAGTTTTGATAAAAAATAAAGGAAAACCAAGAACACAGGACTACCTGAAAACAGAAAAGCCGTTTTGAAAAGGATTATGAGAGAAAACTTAAGATAAGAAATAGAAAAAAGTTTGAAAGGATATAGAAGTTTAGCCATTCAAACAAAACTAGGTAAAAAGTGATAGAGAACCAAAAAAGCCAATTTGCTTACAGAAAAGTTTGCTGCATAACAGTGAAAAAAAGAGTAGAAATAAGTAAGAAGGGAAAGTTAAGGAAAAGATTAATAAGGGATGAGAGGAGCATGGGGAGAACACAAGCTCCCCAAATATGCATATAAAAGAGAGATGACAAAAAGCCAAAAAGCTTTAGTCATGAGAGTAGGAAATAAAAGAGATAATGACATGGAGAGGGGGAACGAGAAAACAGATACCGCTCAGAGTAGAGACACAGAGATTGGATAAATATGATAACAAGTAGTCGAAAGACAAAGTAAATGATCAGAAACATTTAAAACACATGGCACCATAAGAGCTTACCATACAATAGGGAGACAGCACATCTGAACAAAATGTGGACATTGGATAACTTGACAATAATGAACAGATACATCTTCATCAATACAAGAGGAGGCTAGGGTCCTGCAAAAAAAAAAAAAAAAAAAAAAAGAGAAAAGGAGGGAAAAACCACATGTTAAACAATTTAATATAAAACATTCAAGGTTTAGTTAGTTCGATGTCTTCTCCTTTATTCATATGTATAAATTACTTAAGCTCTGCAGGATCCTCAAATGTAATTGTCCTGTCTTTATATGTAACTTTAAAGAAACAGGGATGAATAAGGCCATAGCGAGCGTTCATGGATTGAAGCGATGGTCGAAGATCTAAAAACTCGTCCTTCTGTTAGCATTAGTCTTGGAGACATCTTGACTAATGAAAATCTTCTGACCAGACCATAAAATTTGTTTACACTGTTTGGCCGCATTGAAAATCAACATTAAGTCAGATTACTGGAGAAAATAGGCGATAATTCCTCGAGGTTTGTTTGAGGTCGATGCATAGGGAGGACCAATCCTGTGTGCCCTCTGGATATTAAGATCTGCAGGTTTCGGCAAGCCAACTATTTTTGGTATGTGATTCTTCAGGAAGTTGATCATGTCAGGGCCCTCAGAGCCCTCCCGTATGCCATATATTCTCCAAATCCTCTGTTAACTTTTTAAGCTGAGTGACTTCTTTGGATAAAATATCCACCTTAGCGACAACATCCTGAGCATCGCTAATCCTTTGCTCAACTTCTGTCAGTCTTGTCTTTTTTTTATTTTTATTTTTTTATTTATTTATCAACTTTCAATTGCATACAAAACAAAATGAAGACATCATAAACAAAAACAAACAGTGGTGTGTGGGAGGCCATTATTACATTCTAATCATGTGACAAAGCCGTTTCATAAAAAAAAAGTATTAAGGACTGAGGGCTTAGCGATATACAACACAATCTTCACAGTCGGCATTTTCAATATAGCGGAAAAATCATGCAAAACAACATACAATTTGGCAGTAGTGGAACAGTGATGTCTATAATATCCACAAGTTATAGAGACAAGTCAGACTCCCCCAGCACCCAACAAAGGCATACTGCTAGGTACAATAAAAAAGGAATCATGCGGGCCAAACCGTAGCTTCAGCAGCCGCATCAGCATCAGGACCAGTAGATCTGGCACGAGCCCAGTCGATGAAGGATCCCATATATCTTTGGGTCTGGAGGTAGGTGGCATTAGTTCCCAGAATACAGCAAGCTGAGTTTGTCCATACGTAACCTCCCGAATCCAATCCCGGACCGTGGGTTACCTCCTCTTCCCCCAACATAAAGCTAGCTGACGTTTGGCAAATAACAATAACAGCGCATGTAATTTGCGTTTCCTAACATGTGTGTCCCTGACATACCCTAACAAACCAAGCAAGGGAGATGGGGACAGCGCCAGGCCTAGAATCTGATTTATGGATTCAAAGATTTGAGTCCAGTACTCAGCGAGTGTCGGACAGGTCCATGCCATATGAAGGAAGGAAGCCTCGAACGCTCCGCACCTCCAACAACAATCATCATCCCTGACTCCCATTTTGAATAAACTAATCGGCGTCCTATAGTAGCGATGTATGAATTTAAAGTGAATTAGCCGAAGTTTATAATTGGGCGATAAGTCCGTCATCTGGGCACAGCAATATGACCATTGGTCGTCAGACAGAGGGGGAACCAACTCGGTGTTCCATTTAAGGCGAGCAGCAGAAACAGCCACAGGCGCATCGTTCTGCATATGAGTATACAGTCTGGTAACCAGTTTGCGCGGTGATGGCGTAGTCAGCAAATTTTCTAGAGCGGTCAGTGGGGTGGGCTGTGATGGGAATTCTGCATGGAGCTCCCTACATGCTGCACGGAGTTTATGATATAAAAACGTCGATCCAAAAGATAACTGCTGGCCTTCTTCTGCTCTAGGCGGGTCCCTGAATACTCCGCCTGGGTAGAGATCAGCGAAGGTGCGGAGCGACATCGTCTGCTCTACCCTTTTAGTGATTTCATCCTTGACATTCGGAAGCATGGGGTTCTGTGCCAGAGGGATTGAAGGTGCATACAGAATCTGTGCACCTGCCCTTCTACGCAACCCATCCCAAGCCCATCTGAGAGTCTCGGGAGTGTCTATACAGTCTGTTGGGCGTTTAAATGACTGATACACTGCCACTTTGAGTGGGACAGGCGCAACCGCATCCTTCTCAACAGCCACATGAGGCTGAAATGGCATCTGGTGTACCCAATACTGCAAGAACTGCGCCTGCGCACAGAAAGCGTACAGCTTCATGTCCGGGACACCCAACCCTCTCTGTCTGGTCGGTAAGGATAAAAGCTCCCAGGAAACCCTGGCCTGACCTCTGGCCCATACCAAAGTTATTAGCAGAGACCGCAGTGTCTTGAAAAAGGATTGGGTGAGTATAAGTGGGAGATTCACGAATAGATATAAAAATTTAGGTAGTACCACCATCTTAGACAAAGCGATTTTCCCTGCTATCGAGAGTGGAAGTTTAGCCCACAGGGCCACCTTTTCCTCCAGCCAGGAAATGGCCTTCCCAAAGTTTAAATTCCATAACTCCTGCAGATCCCTGCTCACCCAGACTCCGAGGTACTTCACAGCCTCGTTCTCCCATCGTAACGGGAACTCCGAGGCGACCGCCCCTGTGTTATCAGTGAGAGGAAATACCACAGATTTAGACCAATTAATGGTCACCCCTGAGAGACCGCCAAATTTGATAAGTTCTCTTAACACTGTGTCCAGATTGCGCTCGGGATTCAAAATATACAATGTGATGTCATCGGCATAGAGCGAAATCAAAAGGCTTCTAGCTCCAAATCCTATGCCTTTATCGGTATGATGTTGCCTGATACGAGCAGCTAATGGCTCCATAGCGATGGCGAACAGTAAAGGGGACAGTGGGCATCCCTGCCTAGTGCCACGCGTTACAGGGAACGGGGCAGAGAGCATATCATTCACCCGTATCCTAGCTAGCGGTTCAGTGTATAGCAATTGTATCTATTTAAGGAAAAGGGGGCCGATTCCCATACGTGTCAAAATTCTGAAGAGGTAAGGCCATTCAAGCGAGTCGAATGCCTTTGTGGCATCTAAAAAGACCGCCGCTGCCTGAACATCAGGGTGCAAGTAATGCAACACTGAGAACACCGTCCTAAGGTTGTGGGAGGTGGATCTTCCTGGAATAAAACCCGATTGGTCAGGCAACGCTATCATGGGAAGTAGAGGTTGTAACCTAGTCGCTATTAGTTTTGCCAAAATTTTAACGTCTACGTTGATAAGTGACAGTGGTCTGTATGAATCCAAATCACTTTCAGGTTTACCTGGTTTTAAGAGGGTAATAATAATAGCTTCCCGCATTGACTGAGGAAGCAAGCCTGTGTCGTGTGCCTCCCTGTAGAAAGCGAGATGTTTGGGCGCCAGTTCCTCCGCATATGTTTTGTAAAACGCGGTCGTCAGACCATCTGACCCAGGAGCCTTATCCAGAGGTAGGCTGGTGATAACATCTTTGACATCGTCCACTGAGAACGGTAGGTGCATATATTCCCTGTGTCTATCATTAAACCACACCAGCGCCACTGAATCCAGGAATTCCTGCATGCTCTCCGGGCACTCAGTTTGTGTAGCAGTGTAAAGATTGGCGTAAAACGATGAAAACTCATTTAAGATGTTTGAGGAGCCCCTGACAATGTCACCCCGTGGATTTCTGATTTCGGGAATAAAGGCCATGGAACGGGGGGCCCGAAGCATACCAGCCAGCGTCCTCCCCGGTCTATCTCCCTCGCCATATCCTCTGGCTTCCGCATATTTCCCCAGGAATTTCACCTCCCGTTGCACTTCCTCTTCATATTCTAATAACTTAACCTTTAACTCGGCCATAAGGGCGGCCTCTCCCCCCGCTTGTACACATGTCTCCAGATCCTTGATCTGTGTCTCAATATTACACAAGGTCGTCCGAATGGCCTTAAGGACACCCGCCTGGCGTGAGATACACTGACCCCTAATGACCACCTTGAACGCTTCCCATAGTGAGGCCTCAGTGTCGACGGACCCCGTGTTAAGTGTGAAGTAATCAATAATATCAGTACGTATTTCTTCTTTAAATGCCTCGTCCAAGAGCGCCTGTGGGGGCAGTCTCCAAGAGAAGGCCTTCCGTGTAATGTTGGGTAGGAAAAGAGTCAGCAGGCATGGGGAGTGGTCCGATATGGTTCTTGACAGGTGTCTAACATCCACCACCCAGCTGGCCACATCTTTGGTCAGTAACCAATAGTCCAGCCTAGACCAGGCCCGATGATGTTCGGAGAAACAGGTGCCCTCTTTAGTTAGTGGATTGCGAAGTCTCCATATGTCTACCATGTCTCCCTCCTCTAATAGGGTGTTTAATACTTTGTTGGCTGCGGGGTGATGTGTCCTAGCTGTACCCTGTCTATCCAGGTCATCATGAATAATGGCATTAAAATCCCCACCCCACAGGGACGTGGTGCACCCTGTGGCTCTAACTCTAGCCCAGACTTCCTGAAAAAAGCCAGGGGAATCCGTGTTGGGGCCATATAGTGCTACAATTGACAGTAAAGTGCCTCCCAAATACCCCAGGAGTATGACATATCGGCCATCCGGGTCTGAGTATGCTTCTCTCTCCCTCCAGTCTATGCCTCGCCTCACCAATACCGCCACTCCCCTAGAGAAATTCGAGTACACTGACGTGTATGTCGAGCCCCAGCGCCTATTTCTGAGTTTTGTCGATTGTTGGGATCGGAGATGCATCTCCTGTAACAGGCATATGTCGATATTGTGTCTTGTGAGGTATGCGTGAACCAACCTCGCCTTCCTACTGTCATTAAGGCCTTGTATGTTCCATGTTACACAATTCACCTTGGTCTCTTGATCATCAGTGAATTTGCACGTGTGTCATCGCTGCGCCCCATCTGACACAAAAGTCTGCTTATACGTCTTGCATCAGTTTTATCAAACAATGGCCACACATCCACAAACAAACTTGGAACAAACCCTACCCTTACCCCTCCACCCACAACAACCCCCAATCGGATTGAAGCAAACCCCCCCGAAAGGACTCAAAACGGAATATATCAGGGAAAGCTCACATGGGGACGCATGAGTACCGGCATACTTCCCTACCGTAGCAGGGTGGCCGAGATACTGCAAGAGACTAAACCTGCAATGCAGCAAACCAAACATAACATGCGGTCGTAAGGCAAAATAAACTATTACCATCTCCCAACTTGCGGTTACAATCATCCCTCCCTCCCTACCTCATCCGATGTAACCAAAGAGGCATGCGGGTGTGGTCGCGGGTGAGACCAATCGCATACAAAGCCGTGAATCATGAAAAATTATTATAGCAACAAGAGTAGTTAGATGCAAACATGTGTTACAGAGAAAGCCGGAAACTTGGTCCCGGCAACCAAATACAAAAAAAGACATTTCCCAGAATTACGAGCATTGGTGTTGGAGAAAACAATTTTACACAAATACTACAGATGTCTATTATTCAGTCATTATCACTTAGCTGCCGTTCCGCAATGTCCACTGGTCCCGGGGTTTTCTTGCTCTGCTTGCCGCCCACATGTTTGGCAAATTTAGCGTCTGTGAAAAAATGAGCGGAGCCATCATAGGAGACTTTGAGTTTCGCAGGGTAGAGCAGAGAGTAAGGAATCTGCGCCTGCAATAGGATTTTCTTAGCAGGCAGAAATTCTCTTCTGGCAGCCTGCACCGCTGGGGTGAAGTCCGGGTAGAAGGCGACTTGATTCCCTTGGTGTGTGATTGTGCCCATTGTCCGGGCCTGCCGCAGCACCGAATCCCGATCCTGGTAGTTCAAAATCATCGCCAATATGGGCCGCGGGGGAGCCCCCACCGACGGCCGCGATCCCAGAGTACGGTGGGCTCTCTCCACCGCAAAGACCGGTGACAGATGCGCAGCAAACAGGTCTCGAAGCAAATCCGACACATAGACTTCCATCTTCGTGATCGCAGTCGTCTCTGGCACTCCCGTAATGCGTAGATTATTGCGACGCGACCTAGCCTCCAAATCCTCGTTCTTAGCGCGTATCACGTGAAGGAGTCTGTCCATCTGAGACACTTGTTCTTTGGTTTCCACCTGAGACTCATGTAGGTCTGTATGTTTATTTTCTAAGACATCCAATCTGTGCTCATGCGCTCCGACCTGTGTTTTCACTGACTCCATTTGCGTCGTGAGGGTATCTAATTTGGCGTCGATTGTACGCAGGCTAGAGCGCATCTCCAGCATGAGGGCGCGCAGACCTTCTCCCTGATCATCGCGCTGCCCTTCACCCGACCCACCCGCAGCAGTCTCAGTGTCCGACTCTTGTTGTCTGGTGGACCGGCGCTGGTCAAAACTTAGTTTGGGCTGTTTGGCGTCCTGTTTGCCCATGGTGAAGCAGTGTTAACAACCCTTCTCCGCACTGTAAGCGCCCCACAGGCAGCCTCCCTCCGCTGTCGCCGCTATCCTCCCACGCAGAGCGCGAGTCTACAATGCCCCAGGGTGACAAGTATGTGGTAGGATTCACCAGTCGGCGTCTCAAATCCAATCGTAGCTACCTGTGTCAGGGCCCGGCCAGGACCCACCTCCATGCGCCAACAGCAGCAGCCAAACTCACTTCCAGGTCTAAATATCACGCCACTGCCCCGAGGTTCACCACTGCCGGGTAAAGGATGTCATGGCAGGGTCTTTGCTGGCCCAGTGGCTTGCCCTCCGCCCCGCGACTTCTGCGTATCCCTCTGAGCGTCTACACATCAGCCCGTGCAGCGAGGCACCGAAAGATGGCGGGGGGCCAAGTTGTCAATGTTGCAGCAGCGCAAAGGTCACCCAGATCAATAGGGCTGGCTTTCCGTCCCAGCTCCAGGCCGTCTATCAGCACACCACAACTTCCCAGCAGTTCAGGGCGATCCTTCCACACTGTAGTGCAACCAGTAGTGCTCCCCCGGCGCTAGCGACACTTAAAATGGCGCCTCAGGCTCCCTCCCGCAATACCAGTCCGTCAGGCCACCACACAGCTGTTACAGGTCCCGGCAGCGAGCGCGGGCTCCACGCACAGTCCCCTCGCGTTACAGCGCCTCGTGTCAGGGTCGGAGGCTTCCACCGCCTAGACCCGCGCTGCTACAATAGTCTGCAACGAAGCGGGCAAGCACAGCACATCCACTCGCAGCTCCCGCCTCACCTCGCACAGTCAGTCCCGGCCCCCGGGGATCACCTCCAAGCAGTCCGGCTCAGCACAGGGGACGGTCCCAGCACAGCGGCATCAGTGTCGGGCCATAGTGTGTCTTCTCCACTCCCAGCTCCGCTCGGACACATCAGTGCCGCACAGGCCCGCGGTGAATCCACGGCCTAAAGTAGCCAGGGCGGCCAGGCACTCCACCAGCAGCTACCGCCTACAGCCGCCGCGCCGCACTCCGGAGCCCGCAGTTCAATGATCAGGAATCGGACAAGGTTCTAACTTCCTCCGGGAGACACCGCATGCCATACGCCTTCAGATGCGTCGAAAAAGGCAGGATTTATCTCTATTAAATGTGCGGATAAATGAAAAGTAGGGCCTCGGCCGGCGGAGCTTGCTCACAGAGCAGCCATTCCACAGCTCGGCAAGCCACGCCCCCCCAGTCTTGTGTCTAAATGAGACCACTTATCTTCAATTCTTTGAAGTGTCGCAGTAGTGTCTACCACAAAAGGTCTTATGGTTCTCAGCTCATCCATAATGTCCCCTAATGTCAAAGGCAAAGGTGATTTGTTCGGAGAGGATGGGTCTTTTTTCCCCTTTTACTGGCATTGCCTCCAGGTTCTTTGTGACCAATGGTGGTAGAAGCCAGGGATTTAGTTGCGTGAGTGGCCTCCATATTTGAATGAACCAAAGAACCAGCAGGATATCCAATATATTCCCTCAGTGACCACCAAGGCAAGGTAAATATTAATTTGTAACCACTAACGAGGAGAATCAACGGAAGCAGATTTGTAAAGTACAAGCAATGACAGGAATCACCAAGAAAGCAAGCCCGCCGATAACAACCGGTACATCCTTGTAAGGGCCAATTGTAAATTGTGTCTTGAGGATTTTGATAAATTACACAAAAAACTTTAACATTACATGGAGGGCAGGATTAAAACATTGTATAATTTTTTTATCTCCTAAATCCTGCAATTCTGAGTGAAATGTGAAGTGAAAAAATGAAAAACCCCATGCCCGCACTGCCTCCTGATGTAAAACGAGCTAAAGAGCTCGCAAAATGGCGGCCGAAATAGATAGCACACTGGGAGCGGCAAGGAGAAAGCCTCAACTAATCAGTCAGACCAAATGCAGGTCTGAAAACCTAACTCTCCGCTCCTGGGAGCTTCCGGCACAATTCCTCAGGTTTGTATAGCTGCAGGGTGCCAAATAGCCGTCTTTCCCTGAAAGTCGTTTCCTCGGAGGAATGCTAGGGGGCGGCCATCTTGTCTCACTGCTGCGCGCGTCTCCCTGAACAGATTTATCTTAACACCGTAAAACTCACAAACGTGGTATATAGTTTATTACCTTTTGACTCAAGCAATATTAAAGCCACTGCTGAATAAAAAACCAACCTCAAGTTGATTGCCTCCTGCATGACTGAACTCTGTGACGGAAAGTAGGTACCCTTAACCTTCTCCTTGACTAGACACCTGGATACAGAACAGCAAGAGTAACAGAAATTGCATTAACAACCACCAAACCTGGGGGGGGGGGGGTTCTTCATCTCCTTGGGTAAAGGCTAACACACTGCTTTGACATCTCTTGTCCCCCAAATAAGACTACATTACACGCCTTTGACGTTAGAAAATGCACTTCTCCAGCATTGAATCTTTTATATATTCACATGCTTGAACCATTCCCTGTCATCAGGTTGGGAATCTCTGGTACATTAAAATAGCAGTATACAGTGTAAAATATACAGTATGCAATGTGAAATGGCCTGAAACATTGTACATTTAGTAGTACATCCACCTCATTTGAAACCACCCAAACGTCAGTCAATGAGGTGGAAGCTTAAGCTCTCCCACTCCCCCTAGAGGTCATTATAGATCAGATTTTAACCGTGCGTCATCGTGTCTGAGGGAATCCCCTGACAGAGCTCTGCTCTCACCTTTAAATGAACCTTACATTTGGTACTTTCTTGATCTGCCCTGGATTTGAACCAGCCTATCTTCAGTGCAGTAGTACTGTGAGTTGGTTTTAGGAAAATTGTATGCCTTTCTGGGCCAGGGAGATCTTTCTTTTACTAGACTAACTGACCGAGACAAGACATCTCTTTTCAAGGCTTGTTCAGCCTGTGTGCCTTAAAAAGATTTACATTGAAGACCCTCATTTACAGTGTATATATTGCCTTTATCCATAACATAAGGCACCTAAATGTGACATTTGTAGGAGTTTTTTGTCTGAGACTCTTAAGGACAGAGAAAGTAAGATGGTTTTGCATCTGATGGCAAAAGAGAATATTCCTCCTTCTAAAGGAGATGCCTTCTCTTCAGAGGAAGATTCTGTGAAAAGTGCTCCTCCAAGCACTTCCACGAAGACAGTGCAAAAAAGCAGACCTATCCAGTTTACTGAGTTGCACTTATTTGGAACAGTGTTTGCAGCCACCCCTTCTGTCACTAAACAAAGATAATAGGCATCTAAGGGATCATCAAATTTCATTGAGGATCGACCTTTGAAAAAGAAGAAAAAATCAGTAAAATTTCAGTTAACCTAGTCATCGACGTTACTGTAAAAGGTGTCATATACAAGACAGTAAACAATGAGACCTTAAGCGTTCACAGCAGTCCCATCAACACAGACCCCCATCAGTATTGGAATTCTCCTCATCATCGACAATGCAGTTAACGGTATGGTGACCAGAAAATGTGCAGTTGTCGATGGTGCTGTCCATGATGATACTGTCAACACCATCAAATGCAGTTTTCACACCTCTGCTTTCACCATTGAAGGTACCAACATTACCACCAGCTCAAAGTTTGCAATCTGATCACGAAGATGTATACATGACACCTTTGGCTGTATTGATGAAATCCTTCAGCATGCAAATTGTGTCCTATGCCGATGACACTCAGATCCTCCTTACTCTTTACAGAAACGTACCTAATGCTTTCTGCAGATTTAAGTTATGCCCTAATGGCTGTATTTCAGTGAATGTGTCTCAGAAATCTACAGTGTAATGCAAGCAAAACAGAAATTCTGCTATTTGGACACACACGGACACACACACTTTAATTTAATTTAGGGGTGAAGTTTGGCAATCAAGCCTCCTTTGGTCCGCACATAGATTGTGTTGTGGGCTCCTGTTTCAGGCTTCCTAAAGAAGTTTCTGTACATGCTTCCAGTTCAGTATCAGAAAATGGTAATGCATGCCCTTGTCACTACTCGACTACGCTAAGTCTCTCTACTGGGGTCTACCAGCTTATCAACTCAGGAGACTCCAGTAGGTACAGAATGCTGTTGCTCAGCTCTTGTTGAAACTCCCTAGAGGAGACCATATCCGGCCTCATCTTAAAGAGCTTCACTGGTTACCAATCAAGGAGAGAGTTCGGTTCAAGGGGCTCATGCTGGCTCATTTTGCCATTGATCGGGCTGGTCCTCGGTACCTGGGGAATAGGATTATCCCTTACCAGCTGACAAGAAACCTTTGCTCCTCTGGTGCTCTGTTGGCATTGGTCACACAAATAAAATGGAAAGAGTGGACTGGCACCTTCTTCTCTTTTCTTGCCACCAGGGACTGGAACCCTCTACCTGCTCATCTACGGGCTATGAAGAATGTACTTCCCTTCAAATGCAGTCTTAAGATCTGTCTCTTTGAATTAGCATATTAGCAATCTGTTTCAGATTAGGTGGTCAGGTGGATGGGACCCTCTACTCACTCTCTCCTCTTATACGATATTATGTTGGTGCTTATCCAGCTTGGTGTTAAAATCTGTATATCTATAATTTTCACTCCGTTGCTGTCGCAACTTTGGTCTGTTACCAATGTATGTTTGTATTTATATCTATCTTTCGATGGATACCTTTATTCTATGAGTGTTTCTCATTCCTATACTGGTCAGTGTCCCCACTTGCCGCAGGACGCCGTGGTTTGCTACCCAGAAGGAAGGATAATACTTTTGGTGGATTCTGATAGACTTGTGTGTATGCATATATATCTATATTAATATATATATCAATATAGGTGTATATAAATATAGGTGTATATCTATAGATAGGTGTATATATGTGCTCACATATATACGGGTATATATTGCAAGTATACTTGTGCTGAACTTCTTCTATAGGGCATATGTATCTGCTTTTGTAACTGCGCCTTTCTTGGTGCTCTCGTTCGACCTGAACTTGTTTGTTGCTTATGCATTTCTTTTTCCTTTCTCCTGTGGGCTTCTACGTTACATAGTCTCGGAGGGTTACCTTCTCTCTAGGAGGGGCTTCTCCGACTGAGTGTGGTCTCTACCAAGCGTTGTTTTACTTCTTCTCGCAATGCTTTTGTCTAGCATTGATGAGATCTCGCTCTCTCCATCCATCGTAGATGTGCTCCGAGATTCCTTTTTCTCTGTGTTTCACAGGGTAGGGTTAGCTCACATACTAGTTTGAATGACAAGGAGCTGGAGCTCTAATTCAGTGGTATGGGCTGTTGTCCTTGGTCTTTAAGCTTGTCCAGTCATAGGTTGAATACCTTCGGCAGGGCTACATAGTATTATTCTTTTTATGAAGTGCTTCCTCCAACACTTTCCTATCCCTCTGCTGTGAGTAATGTTTTCCACATGCTTCTCACGGTCTTGCAGATTTCAGCTCCCTACGGGCTTCCCACAGTCCTTTGGTGGAGCATCTGCTTCTAGCGCCATGACACTGAGTAGCTGTGCGCTCTACAAATCCTGTGATTGATAGAAGATGAGGCAAGTAAATATGGTTCACAACCTGCATATAGCCTAGCATAATTGAATGTGAAATATGTCCCTGGATTTTGGAGCGGACACGTCTTTTATTCAGAATATGATTACCATTAGGATTAGGACCATGCTTCAAGGTCTTGAATTCCACCTAGGTTCAGTTGCCTAGGGCTTTTTAAACTACATTACAACAAATGATGGAAACTTTTCAAACGTTAGTACCACAGCAACAGTTTACTCCTGTACCAACTAATTCTCCTCTACAGCAGTTACCACTACCCACTCCACCACCTCCAAGAAAATCACCCACAATAGTTCAAAGGCCAATAGATCCACCAACGCCTGAAGACATGGGTGACAATGACTCCAACATTTCTATCTTTTCCAATGAGGATGAAGAAGAAGGGGAATTTCTTTAAGATGTTGGAAGCCCAGATGATATGGCAGATGATATTGTGACCCCAAGAGAAGGCAGTGACACACCTTTCCACTCCCCTGTGCGCTCCACTGACCGTCCGCGGGCCTGATCCATGAGCCGTTCCTGTGGATGTCACTCTCCATTGACATCTCGAGGTAAGTCACGATGCAGGCGGTCGAAGTTGCAGCACCCCGACTACGCCACATTAAGCCTGTTCCCGAACTTCAGTTGATGAGTCAGTGCACGAGTCTACCCCGCACCTCCCAACCTACTCTGGAGCCGGGGTAACTCTGACCCAGATGAGAATGTTACAATTCTCTTCATAGTATCTTTGGGTCTTCACCTTCCCCTGGAGCGCACTCGGGCCCCAAGGAGGTGCACAAAGTGGGACTGTGTCCATGCAGGCATGTTCGCCCTCAGCTTCAGTTCGGCCTTCGGATTCCAAATCCGTTTCCACGCCGGTGCACAGCCCCTAGGGGTTACCACCTTCGGTGCATGGGTCTGGTCAACCAACGACAGCACCTGGGTCTGGCTAACCAACTCAGACGATGGTGCTGTTCGACACCCCATCACTTCCCTTCCTTGACACCGAGACGTTGCCTCTTTGGCGCCGGACAGTGTCGGATGCGGCACCGGTGAAGCCACCCATCTAAGGCACCTTTCCTCGGCTCCCTCTGGTTTTTCCTTCCGAGGAACGTGATTATGGAGGTGATGAAGAGGATTTGGAGTTTCACAACCCCATCTCTGACGCTGTCCAACCTCCTATGGAGACTAGCTCGTTGATTGAGTTGGGTGAAGCTAGTGGCTTGGAGTCTTCTTCAGCCTTGGGCCTCCTGTCACTTCCTTGTTTGGCTACAGAGTTGAGCTCCTCTCTGACTGTTCTGATCGGAACAGATTCTGTCATTTTGGATATGACACTTCCTTCTGTGGAAATGACGACAGATCCCTTACTTGGCGTCCTCCATCATGGCCAATCGGGGGTAGAGCTGCTGCTTCCTTATAGTGAGGCTGTATTTGACATTTAGTTGGGGGCTTGGTCTAAACCCGATACAGGGACCCCTTTGGATCGCTCTATTTCGCACAAACACTGTCCGCCCCCTGGAGAGCTGGAATGTCTCCTCAGACTTTCTACTCATTATAATTTCGTGGTACAGGCTGCTTTGTCTGCCCAAAATATCGACTCTTTTCCTACTGTCCCTTCACACAGAGAGGCCAGAAGACTAGATGCTTGTGGCAGGTATATTTTCTCCTCCACCAGTTCGCACTGCGATCCCTTAATACTTCTTGAGTCCTCATACGCTTCTCCCATACATTGTGGGACTCATTTGCATGCCTGCTGCCCTCCCTTCCAGATGAGACCAGGAACAATCGTTTTCCATTAATACGGGATGGGCAACAAGCAGCTAGACTAATAATTTGTGGTGTTATGGATACCACTGACTCGGAAGGTCAGGCTAGGGCCTCTTCTGTGGCACTACGTCGGCGTGCCTGGTTGCGCACCTCTTGGTTTTCGGAGGCTGTCGAAACCACCCTGATTCATATGCCTTTTGATGGCGCCCGTCTGTTCGGCGCACATGCCGACTCTGCTTTGCAGCGATTTCGAGATCGTCGGAGTGGAGCAGACTCTTAACTCTACCGTCTGTTTCCCTAGCTCTCCCGTACTAGATTTGTTCGGGGAAAGCCCCTTTTTCTTTCACATATGAGCCATTCCATTGCAGAGCCCATTGGCTTTTCTTTTCAAATTCCCTTTCTATCTACGAGTGACACCTGGTGAGGAGTTCCTGCCTTCTGTAGGTACTTTTATTCTTCTTATACTGTTGATGACAGGTTATGGTTCCCGTTATCGGGGACATATATTATTTTGTGGCCCTATGTGCGTCTGTTCTTACAGGCTTCTTTCTTAAGCTAGTTTTTCTACCCAAGTTGTTATTCTAAAGAGGGTATCTTGCTTGCATTGTGCGGATGCACTGCTGCCTTGTTCCCTGTTCTATGGGGACCATCTTCTGTATACCTTCTAGGCATTTTGGGATCTGTTTCTGGTGCTCAGTATCCCTTATAGGGACTTCAGTTTATCTGCCTCTGAAAACATAGTGCTTGTGAGTTCTGCCTTGCACCAGCGCCCACCACGAGGCATCCCTTCCCTTTATCTGGCGTCCTACTGTCCGTAGCGTAAGTAATAGAACGAGTGACATGATCCTTGACCTGGGTAGATTTTCCGCACTGGCCTAAGATAGTGTTCCCACTTAGCTCCTTTATTAGTGCGTTGGCACATCTTATTGTTCTGCTCTCGCCATGCATTGGCAAGAATGCTTCCTGCCACCTTGTTAGGCTATAGCTCGGTGATGCATTGGCTATCAAAGGCCCCTCTAATGCAGTGGTTTATTCCCACCACTGCTGCAAGGTTACCTTGGTCCTGTGTCTCCGACCTCACTGCCTTTTCTCTGCTTCATCCCTGGAGAGGATGTTATTACTTGTTGCATTCTGGAATGCCTTGTACCCTTTTTTCCTATAGGCATTATTTATTTGTCAATTCAGATAACAGCCACGTCATTTGCTTACCGCATTGGTTCTTCTTCAGATGTCACCATCTCACCCCTTTTGTCAGTGTCATGGCTAATTTTCATCTTCAGTTTTCCTTCTGGAACATGTGTCCCTTCGACATTATTGATCCAGCTCTTTGAGGATTGGTTTCCAAGGAGGCTGGGGTCTACTTGATCATCCTTTTACTGGAGGTTCTTCTTTCTCCTCATAGGATGTGATAAGGATTCTATCCCTCATAGTCCCGTTATACCACTTCCACCTTATTTTGCAAATTCCTTCTGCTTGAAGGAATATTTTTATCTTTTTCTCACTCTCTTCCTTTGGAAGTTGTGTGTCTTTTCCCCTTTTTTAGTCAAGGTATATTGGAGGTTACGCTTTGTATACATCCTGTCTCCTGTTGAGACATTTCTTACTGGCCTCAATCCTTGTTGTGCTTGTATGCACTGCCATCAATTATTTTCGGCTTTTCCATTCGTGGGGCTTGATCCCTTCACTGCTATGTACTGCATCTTTTATCAGAAGCTTCAGTCACGTCTTGCTGCCTGATATCTCTGTCTATTGGATGCGAATTGGTTATCTGTTGAGGCCTTCCATGTGTTGGCCTTTATTTCATCTATACCTTCTGATGGACCCCGTTGGTGGTCTTCATTCCCTTCATAGCAGAGTTCACACCTGCTATTTTCTTTTGATTTCCTGTTAACCGCATGATGGTAGCCTTGTCAATCAGTAGCATTAGTTTATGGGCGGTTGCCATTATTTTTCTAGGGTGGGTAGGACCCTCTACTCCCTCTCTCCTCTTATACGGTATTATGTTGCTGGTTATCCAGCTTGGTGCTAAAATCTGTATATCTATAATTTTCACTCCGTTGCTGTCGCAACTTTGGTCTATTACCAATGTATGTTTGTATTTATATCTATCTTTCGATGGACACCTTTATTCTATGAGTGTTTCTCATTCCTACACTGGTCAGTCTCCCCACTTGCCGCAGGACGCCGTGGTTTGCTTCCCAGAAGGAAGGATAATACTTTTGGTGGATTCTGATAGACTTGTGTGTATGCATTTATATCTATATTAATATATATATATATATATATATCAATATAGGTGTTTATATATAAATATAGGTGTATATCTATATAGGTGTATATATGTGCTGACATATATACGGGTATATATTGCAAGTATACTTGTGCTGAACTTCTTCTATAGGGCATATGTATCTGCTTTTGTAACTACGTCTTTCTTGGTGCTCTCGTTCGACCTGAAGTTGGTTGTTGCTTATGCATTTCTTTTTCCTTTCTCCTGTGGGCTTCTACGTTACATAGTCTCGGAGGGTTACCTTCTCTCTAGGAGGGGCTTCTCCAACTGAGTGTGGTCTCTACCAAGCGTTGTTATACTTCTTCTCGCAATGCTTTTGTTTAGCATTGATGAGATCTCGCTCTCACTCAATCCATCGTGGATGTGCTCCGAGATTCCTTTTTTTCTGTGTTTCACAGGGTAGGGTTAGCTCACATACTAGTTTGCATGACAAGGAGTTGGAGCTCTAATTCAGTGGTATGGGCTGTTGTCCTTGGTCTTTAAGCTTGTCCAGTCATAGGTTGAATACCTTCGGCAGGGCTACATAGTATTATTCTTTCTATGAAGTGTTTCCTCCAACACTTTCCTATCCCTCTGCTGTGAGTAATGTTTTCCACATGCTTCTCACGGTCTTGCAGACTTAAGCTCCCTACGGGCTTCCCATGGTCCTTTGGTGGAGCATCTGCTTTGCCGCACCTATATTCTTAAGAGAGCCTGGTCACTTTATCTCATTATGGACCGGCTAGTCCTATTCAGGTATTTTTTCAGAGTTCAGATAGCAGACTCTCCTCCGGGGAATCTGTGGCTAGATATCTCTATCAGATGAATAAGTTACTTACCTTCGGTAAGTCCTTATCTGGTAGAGACAGGATCTAACCGCAGATTCCTTAACAACCCACCCATCCTCCCTGCTCTGCAACTGCTTGTCCTGTTACCTACAAGATCCTGTTCTTGACATTCTGATGCTTTTCTTTAGGACTTCGTAATCGTTTTACACAAAGATGTCTCTTTTATGGCACTCTGTTGCCATAGGCAGTTTCTATCAGTGGCTACGTATCGTTGGCACGAAAAATAGTAACAGAAGAAACTGGCATCTGCGCGCCAGGGAATGGCTTATATGGACTCTGTCGACGTCACATATGGAGGACGATGTCATTACAGAGTCCCTCGACACCCTCTACTGACGCGAAGAGGTACTGCTGTAAAAATAAATTATTAAACTCCAGATCCAGTCTGGTGCCTGGGGAGAATTCTGAGATAAGGAATCTGCGGCTATTTCCTGTCACTGCCAGATAAGGCGTTACCGAAGGTACGTAACTTATTATTTTCTTCCCTTTCAGAAAACTAAATGTTATAGGGGAGGATTCAACAAATATGGAAGTTAATGTTTATATAATCCTTAAAGACAATCTGGATATGATCAAAGACGCTACCATAACCGTAGTCAAAGGCAGCCCTATGGGAGAGCATCAGGAAGGAAGAGGAGTGCTCCCCAATCACATGACAACCAGAAAAGAGCTTGGCTCTCTGCCTTTGCACCCTTTCTCATCTCCTACTCTGCAATTGGGTGGCAGAATTGCCCTGTTTGCTCCTACTTGGTTGGCTATATCAATAGACAGGTGGTGAGGCAAATTATTTTTTCAGGCCTTACATTGGAATTCATCCAGAGACCCCCTGTGAACCCACCCAAGAAAGAGCATCTACATCGGAAAGAGCTTCCGCAGGAAATTCTCTTACTCCTCCTCAAAGGAGCTTTAGAGATTGTCCCCAAATCACAGAGAAATCAGGGGTTTTGCTCCAGGTTTCTCCTGATCAAAAAAAAAAACGGTCAGTGGAGAGCGATCCTGGATCTTGGACAACTAAACAAGTTCCTGAAGCAGAATCTTTGCAGATGGTTACCCTACAAGAAGTCCTCCTGATGATGCATAGCAGAGATTTCATGACCTCCCTAGATATTTGGGATGCATATTTCCACATACCCATGAATCAGAAACACAGAAAATACCTTAGAGTTTTGGTAGCGAGACAACACTATTAGTTCAAGGGTCTCCATTTCGGACTCAAATCAGCACCTCAAATATTTACTTAATGCCTTGCTCCAGTAGCTGCTTTCCTCAGAGGAAGAGGTCATCAGGTGTTCCCTTACCTTGAAAACTGGCTCGTTAAGGCGCCGTCAAAAGAAGAGTATGTGTACCTGTTCAACACTTATTTCAAGGGAGGATGCCAATAGTGTTTTCTTCTATTTTTAGTCCTTTGGCTTATAAGTGCTGAAAGTTTTTTTTTAAAATGCATTGAAAGTCACAACACATTGTAGTATGCGGATGTCTGTGGAAGCTGAGCCCACCTCTGAAGACCTTGTGCCAAACCACCCACTGGTAGGAAGGAACAAAGAGATTGGTGCTTCAAACCATATCCTCAAGCATGAGACCCTATCATGCTAGATTGCTCTCAAGAAGACAGTTTCTAAACAGGGGCTGGGGGACTGTCCTTAGTGCACCAGATAACTATCTGAATCCCAACCAAACCACCTCTAGACACCCCTTATCTAATCGATAGCTAGTCTCCAGACACCCCACCCCAGTGAAGTCACCCAGTGTAAGGATGCTTTTTGGTGGACCACAGGGGCCCTCTTAGTCACCCTTGCGATTTATCTGTACATGTGCCACCTGATCCAGGTAATTGAAAAGCAACACAGGCTGATGAAGTCTAGATCTACCTCTCTATGGATAATAATACTGGACGACACGCAAGCATCAAGAGCTATCTTGACTATCTCTACTAACGGATGAATAAAAAGTATCCTTACTTTAATAGAGGCCAGTTGGTGAGACTTATTGTCATTCGCATAGCTGCAGTCAAGGGACTGGCCCTGGCATTGACATGAATAGCAAAAAGCCTCGGTGTAATCTTTGACTTGTAACTAATCTTCTCCAACAGTGTTCTTGCAGTGAGAAAAGTTTGAGACTTTGAACTATCCATATTCCGAAACACCGTTTTTCCCTTGAAAACTGAGTGAGTTACACCAAGGCATGTCATGCCCAGTCTGCTGACCATAGTCTACACTTGTCTTGCTGGAACACTGTGTGGCTGCAAATTTGATTGAGCCATGTCCAATCTGCCAACAGAAATTCAATCAGCAAAACCAGAGCACCCAAACTCCCACCTGAAAGCATAGCCACACCTCCTAATGTTCAAGAAGATATTAAAAATACAGCTGTTGAGAAAGCCTGTGATTACTGTACTACACATGCAGCAATCCCAATATGTGCCCGACTAAATGCTCTCAACGCAAAGAATCAAGTTTGTATCCTCCACCTTGCTATTTTCAACCCACACATGACTTCTAAAAAGACCTACTTAAGCCCTCAATAGACACTCACCAAACCCAAAATGGCTATTTAAGCACTCTGTGTGAACATGATTTTGTTAATGATTTAGAATGCAGCACAATAGATGCTTCATGGCATTTAACATTTGGAAGCACTTTGAATGCATAGTTGAGGATGAAGGACTGTTGGTCCTCATAAGGCATCCTGAAGAAGGTTTTCTTTTTTGTTTAATGGGAAAATTGTCTTGTTGGATGCATACCTAATAAATTCATAGTATGTCTCCTGCTTTTGAAGGAGGTCTATCTGAGGTGTTCTGTTTTACACTTCTCTTAGCGAAAGTGCCCTCTAGACAAGACTTCCTCTCCTCCACTTTGTCTGATCTGCTTCTATTGGTATCAGAGAACATCAACTGGCTACAACTTTGTCACTCATGATACAGGAAACCTAACTGAATGATGAGCATGGCCACAACTAGCTGGCGTTTGCCGCAGACCACCTTGGTTATTCTCTCTTCCTTGAATGTCAAACATTATACAGAGGGTCCTAAGGGGAGGCAGGAGTCTGGATTGTTGGGAAGTTCCTTTTCAAATATCCACTTGTAAACTTAGCGATCTGTTGATTTGGGCTTCTCGCATGGAGTTTGACAAACTGCCTTGCTAGAATTCAGTCATGAGATAATCAAACCTTGATTAGATAAAGCCTTATTTAGTGGTGTTCGCAGAAAGTACATCTTCCTGTTCTGTTATTGTTGAAACAGGGCCATCTTCATGGTGGAGACAGTTGTAGACTTAGCAGATAACATGAGGTTCAGGTATATTTCAGGATCTCTGTTAATTTTTTTTTAAAGATTTAAATCTTTTGACAATTTTGCACCTGTGCCCCACTGGCTATCTGGTTCGTCTGCAAGAGATCATGCCAGCTCTAACAATTGGAAGCTGTGCCATAGCAGAAGAGTGGCATTATCAAGACAGCAGACAACTAGGCTGTGGGACAAAGTGGTACTGTTTAGTGGTGGGTCAAGCTAGCCCACAGTTAGTGGTAAAACTTTTCTATATATCCCTGATGGGCTCAAGGGGCACTTCCATAATTTGGGTGACCGAGATCCCAGGGGCATGCCAAATCCTATGTCACACCCCATCTCTCTTCATGGTGCATGACTCTGCCTCAGATAGGTAGTCCCTGTGATTCTCTTGCCTACCCTATGACCAAATGGTGTGGGGGGAATGTGGATAATACATGGGCTTCATCTAGGGAGAATTGGCAGTAATCAGGGTTTTGTTTAGAAGAATGTAGAAGGAAGGATATCTGGCAGAGGTCCTTGAACACTTGTAACGTTCTTGCCATGCTGTTGCCTGACTCTTTACCACAGCACAGCTGTTCATTACATGGGGGGGTGCTATCATATCAGGAGGTGAGGGGAATTATGGAGACAAATCATAGGTAGAGGCAATGTCTGCAGGCCACTTAAAATGATTCTTTACTTTTAACTTTTACCACTTATAAACTGTACATATTGTCAGAAGTTGCACCTGTTATACGAGTTTTGTTGTTGGTGGCATGAGATTTTAATGTATTTCATCTTCTCATCAGTGTATTTCCTGTTCAGTTCCTTATTTGAAAACCTGATTAAAGAGGGTTTCAAAACAGAGCCATGATTTGTGCACAGATCTGTTTCCAAAAGTGATGAATGGACGTTGCCTTGGTGTAGTAATTAGCTGTGTAAGACCCAATGCCCTTGAGTGGTGATGTTTCAAAAGGAACATTGAAAAATACTCCTGTGTTTGTTTGATCTTATCTGGATCCATACAGCACCCTCTTGCTTCAAACAGTAGTTCTAGCTGCAGAAGCCGTAAAGTGCTCTTCTTGGATTTTGTGCATTGAACCACGAAATTCAATGATTCATTTAATAATCATGAGAAATATGCATTGCCCTAAAAACAATGTTTAAGAATTTATGTAAACTGTTGCAATATAACGTTTGTAATTTGTAAGAAATGTAATCTCATCAGTGCCATCGCATCTTTGTTAGATTGTACTTCCAAATCCGTTATAGTTCATTTGAAGCTGTGGTAAAGTAATACTTTAAAAATCATTTTCTTCCTGAGAGACTTTTTAACACATAATCTACCCTCTTGCTAATTGGTTAAATGAGATACTATTGAATGGAGCTCTCCCCGTAAGAGAGGAGCGAGTCAGATGTCCAAAGAAATGTAGTTCAGGTTTGAGGACAGAATCAGCCGGTGCCCAGTGTTATGGCATCCTCTGCCAAAGGTGTTGGCAGTATCTCTGAGGATGAGGGAAAGCCTTGAAGGGATGCAACACAAAGAGAAAAGGACATGGGCTCTGATCAGGTGCCAGTTGGAAAGAGGAATGGAGCATCCTGTTGGCAACCATCTGTCCAGGCTAAATGTGATCTGTCTTTGGTCAGTGGAGCGTGTGGACAGGTCCCTTTCCAGCGGCCAAGCAGCGAAGCAGTGGTGCACAGTGACTGAGAGACCCAAGACGCACAGATGGATAGTGTGATCTGGTCAGCCGCATTACTTATGAAGGACTAGCGTCACCAAAGTTAATTGCTTGAATGGCATTGAGAACTATCCATGTTGTGAATGTTTGGCAGAGTCTGCCAATAAAATAATTTACATTAAAAACCATTCCTGTTAAAAAAAAAAAAATCTGAATCTAACTTATCAGGCTAAAGTCATTAGAAGCGAACACAGGAAGGTTGCATTCACTGAACCCTAAATTGTATTGAGTGTCTACATAATGGTGGCGTTTCTTTGCAATTTCATTGTGTATTTGAGTCCCCCTCTGCTCTCTCCACTTCTCCTGCCTGATCCATGGTGGCTAGTAATTGTTCATAAATGTCAAGATCGGACCCACAAACTCCTAGTCAGTGGGGATGAAGTTTTCCTGCCATTTAACTCTAACCCAATATGGAGTATTCTATGGGACCATGAAAATAGCAACTCTTATGAAGAACAGCTTAATTAAATAAGTACACCTGTGCTTGTGTAGGACTAACATGGATTCCAAGTTTCACTTGTTCTCTGTCCGCCAATAGCATTAATTATTCTGACCAAATTCTTCGGTAATTGGATTGTGTGCTCTCAGTTTAAGCTGCGCCCACTCAACGTTGGTGTTTGCATTTAACAATATTATTCATATTTTTGGATTTTTTCTTTCTCTTCTAAAACTGTCAATCTGCCCTTTCTCACGGTACTGTATTTCTCATTGTAATTTTTAATTTTCGGTTTAGTTTTTTTTGTTTTGTAACTGTTGCTCTACAGTCTTCCTTTCATTCGTTTCTGTATTTTCTTTATTGATATTCTCAACTCGTTTTGAAGTGTTACCGAAGTTTATTTATTCACTTCAGTTCTGGTTACCCCATTTCTTCTTTTCTCACCGTTGCTGTTAACTTGATTGTTTTCCTCTGACTTGATTATCATTTTGTGTTTTACAGGCAGCAGTCCTGAGCACGAAGCTTAATCTGCAACTTGATCTAGACCTAGAGAAGGTGAGGTTGAATAATCACGTATATCTGCAGCCCTTCACTCTCCAGTAGACATTTTGCTTGTGCTGTCGTCTGAACCACGTGTACCTAAATACATTGTGACGGGTGTTGGAAAGGACAAGCTCTCACTGAATTACATGGATGTCTATTTTTTGGCATTTGTGTCTTTGTGCCTCCTCATCATTTGGTTGTTCATTTCATGGTTCATTCTAAGTGATTTCTCTGAGCTTTGCATTCATGTGGCTGGTGTCATGGGATGTTTAAGCTGACTCACTATGAGTCAACTCCATAGCTGAGATGCTGTTTTGTAGAAGCTCTTAAAATTGTTTCAGCTTCGAATTCCAGTTGTAATTATTCTTTCAATGCCATTCAATTTCATTGTCATGATGTAAGCACAAAAGAGGATAAAATTCAGCAAAGTTTTAAGATGTTGAGGTTGTGCGTCTGGTAAGGCAGAAGATTCTGATCTGGAGGGGCAACTTAGTTGTTTATGCTGGCAAGATATTTAGTGTAAGAAATGATAGCCCCGTAACCTACCTCTGTGCCTGATTACTTGGAGTCTCCAAGCGTGGTACAAGCAGCAAGATGCCAACTATTGAGGACTGAACTTATGACATCCACTGTGCATGAGTGACAATAAAGACAGGTGACTTGTTGGACTTGGGCTTTCAGGCTGGTGCCACAGGTGGCACTTGACTTCAAGAAACACTTGATTCTTTTGATGGATACTTCTAACTGTAGATTCCTCTCCTTACAAATATTCCAGGTGTTGCACTGGATCCGGAGATTTTTTCCAGCAATTCCCTCACGTACTGGTAGGTGTTGTCATGTGGATCTGCGTAAACTCTGTCCCTCCATGAAAGTGACACTGGGGCCACATATAATTGCTACCCCCCCCCGCGCTTATGTCAGTTACTTAGTTTCTGCATCTTCTGACTTAGATCCAGAGCTTGCTCCCTCACTCCTTTGTTAAAAAATGTAACAGTGTGCAAGGGACAAGCCACCCCTCTAATCCCCTAAAACAACAAGGTTTAAACCTTGTATCGATTGTCAGAGACAAATGTCTGTGACTGACCCTCAAGAGGTATGGCTCTGGTGTCTCAGTTCCTTGTGCGACTCTAAGTCTTGTGGGGACTGTACCAGGATGAATCCGGAGGCGAGCTGTGAATGCAAAGCCAAGCTCTATGCTGCAGAATATCGTCAGAAAACAAAGAAAGGCTGCCCATGTCAAAGTTGAGAGAGTTGACCCACTTCCGCTTTAGAGGCTGTTCCAGCGAATGATCATCTTTTCACTCCAAGCCTTCAGGTAAGTCAAAGTTTAAGAAGGATAAGAAGTTGAAGGAGGGGTTCTATGGCATTCCGCACTCTCATTCTGAGAAGTTGTGTGGATGCCCAAGTGCCTCTCGGTCACAAACTTCTGCCGAGGTACCGATCCTCCAAGTTGTCCTGATGCGACCTGAGTCTCCAAGGCCATTGGTGATACCACAGTAGGTCAAAGTCTATAACGAGGCCATGTTGCGCATCTTCGGCACCCTACCGGCTAACTCTAGTGCACCTATGGGCCTGACAGAATTTATGAGGTCTCCAGTCAGGTTACCGCTGACAGATCCATCTCCGACAGGGTTCTGCAGAAGTCCTTGACCTTTAATTGCCTTCTGTAGAAATCAAAACAAACGTGCTCACATAAGTCCTGTAGCCTTGGCAGACTTCTTTGGAACCATTTTTGCTGTTGAAAGAAGCATTGACGGACACATTGGGTATGTGGGTCAAACCCTTTTTTTAACCACCGGTAATTAGGCAAGTGGCCCGATGGCATAAATCAGCTCTAGCCTTCCTCTCCCAGCATACCTCATCGGAAAGCATGGTGGTCCAGGAGTCTACCAGCAGACTCAACACAAATTCATTCCCCACTACATCTCTGGATAGGTAGTACAAACTCATGGAAGCTTTTGGAAAACAAATGTTGTGGTAGCAGTACATCTTCAGAGGCCGGATTGGGAATTCCAGTCTTCCCATACCTCGATACCTGGCTGCTGAAGGCGGGTTCACTGCAGCCAGTTGTTTACCATCTCCCGACATTGGCAAACCACCCCACATCTTTGGGGTTCTCAATCAATTAATCTCACACCTGACTCATTCCAATAGGCTGCGGTTCATCAGAGCTATTTTGGATACAGTGCTTTTTCGGGCTCTAGCACCGGCTCAACAAGTCCAGGATGTTTGGGCTATGATTATGATGTTTCAGTCACTATGCTGGGTCTCAGTGAGAACGACTCTGAGGCTCCTTTCTTTTTTACATTCTGTTTGTGGAACATGTCGTATGGCACATGCAGGGTCTCTCTGGGACCAGCACCAAGTAAACCAGTCAGATTCCATCTAAGTTTAGGAGGGGAATGTGTAAGATCTGCAGTGATGACTGCGTGTCCGAAATTGGACTGTTGGCATTGTTGCTGGTTTGGGGAGGTCATCAGGGAGAGGTGGAGATCAGAGGACTCTAGTCTCCAGTGGTGACCCAGCTCCTCATCAACTTGTTGGCATTGCGGGCAATTCACTTGGCACTAAAGGCATTCCTCCTGTCCATCAAGGGGAGGCTGGTTCAGGTTATCACAGACAACATGTTGACCTTGGGGAACTGCAACAAACAAGGTGTAGTGGCATCCTCTGTCCTCTGCCTGGAGGCTCTACACCTGTGCAACTGACTAAGATATCATGGCATTTCCCTGGTAGTCAACCACCTGGCACGGACTTCAAAAGCCAGGGTGAGTGTACTCAGTTGGGGTTAATTAGATCATCATGAATGGCAGTTTCACTCTGAAGTGGCATAGGGGCATATTCCAGCAATAGGAGATCTCTGGCTCAATCTTCCCACTGCCGAGAACGTGCAGTACCCAGGATTTTGCGCGTTGGAATTCCCAGGACGACTCTCTCTGATACGCTTTCTGCCTAGAGTGGAGCTCCGTACTACTGTGTGCCTTCCAGCCTCTACCTCACCTGCCTAGAGTTCTGAAGAAGACAGAAATGACTGGGCCCATGCCATATTAGTGGCACCAGATTGCGCCAAGAGCGCATGGTACCTGAATAGTTTGGGCATGAGCATCAGGCTGATAGTTTGGAAGGATATTCTGTTGCAGCAGCAGGGCAGGGTCTTCCACCCAGCCCAGCACAATCTGCACCTCCATCCAAGGAGATTGAGCCGTGACAGACTGCTTTCGACCTCCCTCCAGAGGTAGTGGATGTCCTCTTGGCAGCCAGACTCCATCTACAAAAAACGTCTATGCTGGATACTGGGAGAAGTTTGTGGTTTGGTATAATTCTCATCAGCTAGAACCATTTGAAGACAAGTTGTCGGATGTGTTGCTGTTTATGCTATCTTTAGCCCAAAAAGGTCTAGCTGTGGTCACCTTTAATGGTCATTTGTTGGCCATGTCTGCCTTTTTACGTTTACCGGATATTTAAATCACCTGTAGTGATGCATTTGTTTAAAAGGTTGAACCACATGTTTGCACCTCAACCGTTTGTGAGGCCACAGTGGGACCTTAACCTGGTTCCCATACTTTTTATTTTTTTTAATTTTTTTTAATTAAAGTTTGTTCAGACACAAGCATGTTACAAACAGTTATGCAATATAAACTTAGCAGTTTCCTTTACATAGTTACAGCTTGCAGAGCTTAATTTGAAGAACACATAAATCCAGAGAGCAGTACATCTTACTGATCAGTGCACAATTTTGTGTTATGCATATCTTGCTGTTCAAGATCCCAACTACACAGAACCTATGAATAGCAGTTAGCTACTGAGTACTAAGGACTTTGCAAATACTTGTACAATACATGTGGAACATCTGGCAGTATCCTAATCCAATTTGAATACCTCATGTATACAGTATTTAACAGCAACTGCATAAGAGAACAAAGTAAGTGGGGTGTTGTGAGACCAGGCCACCAATTAGGGTAATATTGGTAATGGGGTGTCCCGTGTCCTGCACTGGAGTATCTGTGATACTCTCGTTTTTCCCTTTAAGCCAGGTCGTGAATGGTTCCCAGATATCTTTCGGGCGTGAGGCCATGGGCATTAGGTTCCAAAATGCGGCTAGTTGTTCCTGGCAGTAAGCGATATCTTGCACCCAAGTCTTGGCCCGGGGGGTGTGAGGGGCGCCCCAGTGTATAGCCAGTCTGCGTTTTGCGAGAAGTAGCATCATGGCTGTTATGCGGCGGTGCATGGGCGGGACGTTTGCTACCTACCCCAAAAGGGCCACAAGAGGTGTGTGGTCTAGTGTTATCCCAGTGACCTCCCTTATGATGTTATACACCGCGTCCCAAAATCTGGCTATGGATGGGCATTCCCATGCTACGTGTAGGAATGTTGCATTATCCTGTTTGCACTTCCAACATTTCGAGTCTTGTCGTAGCCCTATCTTGAATAATTGCATTGGGGTGTGATCTATTCTATGCAAGAACTTGAAGTGTATTAGTCTCAGTTTGTAATTTGGGGATAGACATTGTAGCTGGGAGCAGCAGAATGACCATTGCTCATCTGTTGGCAATTCAAACAGATCATTTCTCCATTGGGTTAGAGCCTTCGGGGTAGCTAATGAGGCGCTAGACTGTGTGAGGTTGTATAGTCAGTCTGGTGATCAGTTTTCGGGAAGAAGGGGTAGTCAGTAGGTGTTCCAGTGGAATTGTAGTCGCGGGTGGTAGTGGGAACGAGGGGTGCAAAGTTCTGCAAGCAGCTCTCAGCTGGTAGTGTAGTAGTAGATTAAGCACGGGAATCGGAGTACCATCTTGATTTTGTGGCACCTCCATGAACGTATCCTGTGGGTACAGGTCGCCGAATGTAGAGAGGTCCATATTGCGGGCGCACAGTATGGTGCCCGTTTCATGAAAATTAGGGAGCAGTGGATGATGTGCAAGGGGGGTGGACGGAGCATATAGTAATGGAGTGTCTACGCGTTTCCTCAAACCTTCCCAAGCCCAACGAAGAGTCTCAACGGTGTTCACCTCTCCCAATGTTCTATGATAGGATTTATATATGGCGGCGTGCAGGGGGGTGGGAATCTGCTGCGTCTTTTTCAATAGCCACGTGTGGCTGAAATGGAACGGGGTGTATCCAGAAATGGCGCTTGTGCACACAATGCGTAAAGTTCAAGATCAGGGGCCCCTAGCCCACCCTGCATTAGCGGACGTGTCAATTGCTCCCAGCTCACACGTGGCTGCTTATCAGCCCACACCAGTGCTATTAGGAGAGATCGGAGAGTTTTAAAAAAGGCCTGGGTGAGGGGGATTGGTATATTAACAAATAAGTAGAGGAATTTGGGGAGGATTAGCATTTTGGTTATGACTATTCTGCCAGCCAAAGACAGTGGCAGAGCTGACCAGAATTTAGATTTGCACTCTAGCCAGTCCAATAATTTCCCAAAATTAATGCGCCAGATTTCTTGCATGTCTCTGCTGAGCCACACGCCTAAGTATTTTACCGCACCTTCAGCCAAAGTGAGTGGGAATTCCAGATCTGCTGCTATTGGCGCATCAGTTAATGGTAGAATGGATGATTTGGACCAGTTGATTTTTATGCCTGACATACCACCAAATTGTAGGATTTCACGTAGTACTGGGTTTATATTTTCATCTGGCTTACGAATATACAAGGTGATGTCATCCGCATACATCAATATTATTAGACCTCTATCCGTGAATCCCAGTCCACGAGCGGAATGGTGTTGACGTACCCTGGCTGCTAGTGGTTCCATCGCCACCGCAAAAAGTAGTGGCAATAGTGGGCAGCCCTGTCTCGTACCACGTGTAATTGCAAATGGTTCCGACAAGAGACCATTTGCTCTCAATCGGGCCGTAGGTTTAGTGTAGAGCAGGCTAATTAGTTTAATATAATTAGGGCTGAGTGCCAGTCTGGGTAAGATTGTGAATAGATAGGGCCACTCTAGAGAATCAAATGCCTTGGTGGCAACTAAAAATGTCGCAATGGCTGGCAGTTGGGGGTCGATCTGGTGGACTGTAGCGAAGAAGGTACGCAAGTTGTGGGCTGTTGACCTTCCCGGTATGAAACAGGACTGGTCCGGTCTGGCTATAAGTGGTAAGAGCGGCTGTAATCTGTTTGCAATTAGTTTGGCTAGTTCTCTTCCAGGGGATACTCATCAATAGTCATAAGCACTGAATAGTCCCGCCCACGTGCGGGGACCCCGGAGCAATAGCCAATAATATGCATATATCTACATATATATACACATAAATACCCATATATACATATATATATAGATAATATGCATTATATACATATGCAGCCTGAGAACATGTCACTAGGCTTAAAAAACTGCCGTCATTACATTGTAAATCTTTACCTTGAAAACATAAAGACATATAAATCATAATATACTTATGATACATATAAAGAAAACTGCTTTGAGTTTGCTTTGAGAAACACAACCTTTATTTTCAAAGGTAAAAAGGTAAGATCATAGAGGCAGATTAGCCTAGAAAGGCTGCATAGAAAACAATTGAAAAATTGGCGCCGTGCCTTTAAGACCCCAGGAACCCCCAGGCTCCCATCATGCACCACAGGTGACAGTTAGGTCAGTTCTTTTTCCGGCTCCTTCTATGAGGATCCTGGAGCATTGAGCTCGCCAGTTAGTGATTTTTTTATCACTTTTTTCTGGTTTCAAGTGAACTTTTTAGTTTCACTCGACGTCTTTAGTACTTGTCTATCTAATACTACTATTTTTTCTGACTTTTGGCTATTTTTTCCTGTCATAATGCCGGCTTTATTTAATAAGTGCCCGGCCTGTGGAAAAAAGATGGCTAAGTCAGACCCTCACTCGGTCTGTATTGCTTGTTTACCTTCATCCCACAAGCCAGACCAGTGCTACCACTGCAGCAAGTTTTCAAGAAGAACCCTTAGGGAAAGGGAGAAGATTAAGCTGCACTCCATGCAGGAGAGAAGAAAAGAAGCAAGTGGGCGAGAAGAACATCCTCCAAGGAAGCCCTCCTCTCCAAGATTGGAGCGCAAAGAGAAAGGTGAGAAAAGGAAACATCCGTCGAGGGACAGATCGACATCCAAAATTCCTTTGTGCTCCGAGTCGGCGTCGAAATCGACGTCGAGACGTCCTTCGCCGTCGAAACATCTGATTTCAGGTGAGAAGACCCATAAGATGAAGTCGACGCCAACGCGTAGGCGGTCCAAGTCTGGCTCGCCTACGACGACAAGAGGCCGGGGCTCGACGTCGACACATCAACGTCGAAGCCCGCCGCCGAGAGGGTCAACGGCGGCGTCGAGATCACCCCCGACGTCGAGAGGGCGAGTTGCATCGACGTCGAGCCGACCACCAAGGGTTTCGACGCCGGTGAAACACAGGCTGTCGCCGTCGAGACGCATGACGTCGACGCATCCGTCGCCAAGGAGGTCGACGTCGAGGAGATCGACGTCGAGGAGATCGACGTCGAGGAGATCGACGTCGAGGAGATCGACGTCGAGATCTCGGAAAACACCCTCTGGGTCTAGATCAAGAAGATCGCGATCTAGATCGACGTCGAGGAGGTCGACGTCGAGGAGATCACAATCCAATCTCGGATCTCCTCCTGCAAAGAGACCTAGGGCAACGTCGGGAGACCGCTCGACGCGGGAGACCCAGGTGGTGACGTCAAGGAGTGCTTCTTCCTCCCCAGGACTTCAAATAGTGCAAGTCTCTCCGGAACACTCACCAAGACCGTCACCAACCCCTCCAACTAATATCTCCCCGAGATGGCTAGGGGAAATAAGGGAGTGGAAGATCCGCAGAGTTACAGGACTGCCACGTTCCTCTACAAGATCCAGATCGCCTATGGTTCAGTCAGTGCACTCATCTGCAAGACATGAGCGACAGGCCACTCCACAAAGGTCCCCACCTTTCAGAAGGCGCTCGTCACGTTCTCCTAGGAGTCGGGCATCCAGATCTCGACACCGTTCTCCTAGAAGACGAAGCCATAGATCTTCTTCGTGGTCTTCAGACTCCAAGGCTGATTACTCTCCTACTCTTTCTTCCTCTCCTCCGAGTAGAATTTCACCCATTGACGATATCCTGACCTTCAATGAGGTTCTCTGTCGAGGAGCTGCGAAGCTTCAGATTGAAATGCCTGTTTCCACCACCAAGACATCAGTCATTTTTGAAACACTGCACCAAAGATCTTCTTCTAGACCATTGCTTCCCCTAGTGCCTGGCCTGCTGGAGCCTGCTCTACAAAAATTCCTTACTCCAGCTTCGGTGGGGCGGCCCCGTCTCGGATTACTAAAAAGTATAAGGCTCCTGAGAGGGACCCCTTATTTCTGAGGTCTGACCCTCCACCGGACTCAGTTATCGTTTCAGCGGCACGGAAGAATCAGACGGGGGCAGCATCATCTGCGGTACCCCCAGATAGAGACAGTAAGACCATGGATTCTGTTGGCAAGAGAATGTGCACTACCTCAGCCTCGTACATGAAGGTAGCAAGTGCCTCAGCCTTACTGGGTCGGTATGACCGCTCTTTGTGGGACTCTCTTTCACGCTTCACCGAGAAGCTCCCAAAAGAAGACAAGCAGGATTTTTGGAAATTCTGCATGAAGGTGGTTTGGTGGCCAACCAAGTCATCAGTGCAGCGGCTGACGCCTCTGATCTCGCTGCCCATGGTTATGCACATGGGATATGTGCCCGTCGCTCTGCCTGGCTGAGATTGACGGGTTTGAAACCAGAGGCGCAACATCGGATTCTCAATCTCCCTTCAATGGCACATCGCTCTTCGGCTCTCATGCTGACGATGAAATGTCCAGGATGAAGACCGAACTGGATACAGTGAAGGCGGTTGGGCTTGAGAAGAAGAAGGACTTCAGGCGACGCTACCGCCCTTACGATCGGCGCCAATACCAGCAGAGGGTTCAAACCCCTCAGTGGTCCTCCCAGCAAAATCAAGGAAGATCACAATCCTACCAGCGTCGTCCTGGTAGAGGACGAGGAGGTAACTCCAGACAGTCCACACCTGCTGCCAAGCAACAACAGAAGCAGTGAGTTCTTGCTTCCCCTAACTCCGTTACCCACTCCGGTGGGGGGAAGTGTCCGTTTCTACCTGGAAGAGTGGACCAAAATCACACTAGACAAGTGGGTGCTAAATATTGTAAGGAATGGGTATTCCATCAGGTTCAAGTCCCCTCCACCTTCTATTCCTCCTCAAAAGACTTTCATCCATCGCATAAATCTTCTGAGAGACGAGGTGTCCGCTCTACTCCTAAAGGAGGCCATCGAGGAGGTCCCATGGCATCAACCGACAGGGAATCTACTCCCGATATTTTTGGTCCCAAAGAAAGGTCCAAACAAGGAGTTCAGGCCTATACTAGATCTCAGGCTTCTCAACAAGTTCATTCTGAGAGAGAGGTTCAGAATGCTGGCATTACATCAAATAATCCCGCATCTACATCAAGGGGAATGGATGTGTTCCATAGATCTTCAAGATGCCTATTTCCACATCCCAATCTCTCCAAAGCATCGAAAGTTTCTAAGGTTTCGCATCCAGTCAGACCACTTCCAGTTCACTGTCCTGCCCTTCGGACTGAAGTCTGCTCCTCGCACATTCTCAAAGTGCATGGCAGTAGTAGCTGCTTTCTTGAGGAAGAAACAGATTTTCGTCTATCCTTACCTAGACGATTGGCTTCTCAAGAGTGCGTCTCCAACTCTTCTACAGCAGCACCTCTCTTACTGCATTCAACAACTACATCAGCTAGGTCTACACGTAAATTTCAAAAATCCATCCTCAATCCAACACAGAGGATTCATTACCTGGGCGCAACTTTGGACGCAGTAAACGCAAGAGCGTATCCTTCGGAGGAGAGACTATTATCCATTCTCCACAAGTGTCAAACTCTCCTGAAGATACCTCAGCCCACGGCCAGGCAGATCTCATCTCTGCTGGGGTCGATGGCCTCGTGCATTTTTCTAGTTCCAAACGCCAGACTTCACATGAGACCTCTACAGCAGACTCTAGAGGATCAGTGGTCCCAAATCTCCAATCGATGGGAGGATCTTTTAACTCTACCTCTATCTGTCCGCCTCTCCATCAGATGGTGGATGCGACGGGCTCATCTCATCGTAGGAGTCCCTTTTCAACAGGAACTGCCCAAGCAGACTCTGGTGACGGATGCGTCCCTTCAGGGTTGGGGTGCTCATATGGGGCCACTACAGACCCAAGGAATGTGGTCAGAGAAAGAGCAGCTATACCACATAAACATGCTGGAACTCAGAGCGGTGCATCTAGCTCTCAAGGCTTTTTCTCCTTCCATCAAATCGACCGCTCTACTTGTTCAGACGGACAATACAACAACGATGTACTACCTGAACAAGCAGGGGGGCACCAGGTCCAGACCCCTGTCGCTGGAAGCACAGGCGATTTGGAAGTGGCTTCTGGCTCGAGACATGAAAATCTCTGCAATTCACTTACCAGGTGTCCTAAACATCCAAGCAGACAGCCTAAGCAGGCATTTCGCAGAAGCACACGACTGGGTGCTAAAACAAGAAGTGGCGCAAGATATCTTCCACCACTGGGGAACACCGGACATCGATCTCTTCGCGGACGCAGAAAACGCAAAATGCCGCGTCTTCGCCTCCAGGTACCCACAACCAGGATCCAAGGGGAATGCTCTGTTGATAGACTGGTCAGAGACATTACTCTACGCCTTTCCACCTATTCCCCTCATTCCCATGGTGATCAGGAAACTGTACAATTACAAGACAGAGATGATCCTGGTTGCTCCAGAGTGGCCTCGCCAGTGGTGGTACCCGGACCTTCTTCATCTGTCCAAAGTACCACACAGGAGGTTGCCATGTCATCCGGATCTGCTGACCAGGGCGAGCGGCAAGGTGTTCCATCCCAACCTGCCGTCCCTGAGGTTAGCAGCATGGCTCCTGAGTTCATCCAATATGGACATTTAGGTCTCTCTCAAGACTGCATGCAGATCTTGAGGGAGGCTAGAAGACCTTCTACGAGGAAGTCTTACGCTTTTAAGTGGAAGCGTTTTTACATGTGGTGTACTGCAGAGGGTCTTGATCCTATTCGAGGTCAGGAACAGGTACTGTTACCATACTTATTGTATTTGGCCAAAGCAGGTTTGCAATACTCCTCCATAAAGGTTCACCTGGCAGCGATAACAGCATATAGAAAGTCTCCCAATCAGATTTCTTTCTTTCAAATGCCAGTTGTGAAGGATTTCCTGGAGGGTTTAAAAAGGTCTATCCACCCGTTAGGTCTCCATCTCCTCCCTGGGAGCTTAATGTGGTTCTCTCTAAACTAATGGGTCCCCCATTTGAACCCATTCACAAAGCTTCCCTTCAGCATCTTTCGTGGAAGACTGCTTTTCTCGTGGCAATCACTTCTGCCCGCAGGGTAAGCGAGATACAAGCCCTATGCTCTACAGAGCCTTATCTCGTTTTTCACGCGAACAGAGTGGTGTTACGTACTCACCCGAGGTTCCTTCCTAAGGTGATCTCGGATTTTCACATCAACCAGTCAGTTACTCTTCCTACTTTCTTTGCAAACCCTGTCACTCCTGCTGAGAGAGCTCTACACTCTCTAGACCTAAAAAGAGTGTTAAAGTTCTATCTTGATAAAACAAAAAGTGTACGAAAGTCTGACCAACTATTTGTGAATTATGGTCTGTTGAACACTGGTTTCCCTGCCTCTAAAAGGTCCATTTCTAGATGGATAGTGTCATGTATCACGTTATCTTATCAACTGGCACATAAGCAGCTCCCGGGCAAGCCGAGAGCGCATTCTACAAGAGGAAAAGCTGCTACAATAGCGATGATTAGGAATGTACCTATTCAAGAAATTTGTAAAGCAGCCACATGGCGTTCGGTCCACACTTTCGCACGCCATTATTGCCTTGATTCTGACACTCAAGCAGATGCTCAGTTTGGTCGAGCATCCTTGAGAAATTTGTTTGGGTAATATATGTTTTGGTAAAATGGTTTTGATATGCTGGTATTCGTCCACAGGGTAAGGGGATGGGCTTGCTACTCTATTCAGTGCTTATGACTATTGATGAGTATCCCCTGGAAGAGAAGGATAAGTTACTTACCTGTAATCCTAGTTCTCTTCCAGGGGTATACTCATCAAAGTCATAAGCAACCCTCCCTCCTCCCCGGACGAATACCATGCTCATATATATGTACCTGTTACCCATACTGTGATTATACTGTTATACGCCGTCCAAAAGAACTGACCTAACTGTCACCTGTGGTGCATGATGGGAGCCTGGGGGTTCCTGGGGTCTTAAAGGCACGGCGCCAATTTTTCAATTGTTTTCTATGCAGCCTTTCTAGGCTAATCTGCCTCTATGATCTTACCTTTTTACCTTTGAAAATAAAGGTTGTGTTTCTCAAAGCAAACTCAAAGCAGTTTTCTTTATATGTATCATAAGTATATTATGATTTATATGTCTTTATGTTTTCAAGGTAAAGATTTACAATGTAATGACGGCAGTTTTTAAGCCTAGTGACATGTTCTCAGGCTGCATATGTATATAATGCATATTATCTATATATATATGTATATATGGGTATTTATGTGTATATATATGTAGATATATGCATATTATTGGCTATTGCTCCGGGGTCCCCGCACGTGGGCGGGACTATTCAGTGCTTATGACTTTGATGAGTATACCCCTGGAAGAGAACTAGGATTACAGGTAAGTAACTTATCCAATCTTCACATCGACATTGATCAGAGAGAGAGGTCTATATGAATCGCAGTGATTTGCTGGCTTATCTGGTTTCAATAGGGAGATAATCACTGGCTCTTGCATAGTTGGCGGCAGCGACCCTTGTTCTAGTGATTCTTGGTATACTTCCAACAGGCGTGGTGCCAGCTCTGCCGCATAGGTTTTATAGAATAAAGTTGTTAGCCCATCAAACCCAGGTGCTTTGTCTCCCGGCATGCTGTTAATGACCCGTGTTATGTCCTCCACCGAGAAGGGTACGTCTAAGTAAGCCCTATGGGCGTCGCTTAGCCAAAGAAGTTCAATAGAGTCCAAATACGTATCTAACTCTGGGTGTGGGCCGCCTTGTGTGGCCGTGTATAATGTGGAGTAGAATTTTGTGAGGTGTTTGTGTGTGGCTTGTTGCCCCGTGATGGGATTCGAGTCATCATCGAGTAACTCAGCTATAAAGGTTGGGGATGAATGTTGTTTGAGTGCGTTAGCAAGGGTCCTGCCTGGTCTATCGCCTTCGCCATAACTGCGCGCTCTTGCATTTTTCCCTAGAAATCTGGTTTCTCTCTCAGCCTCCTCTTCGAATTATGATAGTTTCTCCCTCAAGGAAGCCAGGTGCGCAGGTGCTCCCGACTGGTAATACAGTAATTCCAGAGATCTGATATCTGACTCTAGCTTCGATAGTGTTCTGATTGACTTTAAAACTTCTGCTTGCTTAGAAATGCATGCCCCTCTGATAATTGCCTTGAATGCCTCCCATAGGACAGAAGGAGAGTCCACTGACCCCTCATTTACGGAGAAATACTAGGTAATCTCAGTTCTAATTTCTTCTTTGAAGGCTGCATCTAGGAGGGCATGTGGTGGGAGGCGCCAGCTAAACGCACGTGGTAGGGTCTGTGGAATCGACCATTGCTTCACGACTGGGGCGTGATCAGATATCGTGCGAGGCAGGTGCAGCACTTCTGTGGTCCATGATGCGACGTCAGTAGTAACCAGCCAATAGTCCAGTCTGGACCAGGCGTTGTGATACAGGTTCCCTCCCTGGTTACAGGGTTTCTGCTCCGCCATATATCTGTGAGATCGTGATCACTGATAATAGACTTTAGTTGTTGGGCTGCTCTCAGGTGTGGGCAGCGAGTGGCACCCAGTCTGTTCAACTCGTTATTCAAAGTAACATTAAAGTCTCCGCCCCAGATAATTGCATCTCCCCCCATTGTTAGCACCTTGGCCCATACAGCAAGAAAGAATTGTGGGTCATCAACATTTGGGCCATATACGGCCAATAGCGTCACTTGTGTGGATAGCAACGTGCCCTTTAAAATAACGTACCGTCCCTCCGGGTCAATCTGTGCATGTGTAGTTGTCCAGCCTAGACCGCGTCTAATCAGTACCGCGACTCCCCGTGCATCATTGGAGTATGGGGCCGAGTGTATCTCCCACCAATATCTATTGTGCATTTTAGGATCAGTGCTGTCTCGTAGGTGCGTTTCTTGTAAAAAACACACATCCATACGATGTCTAACTAGGTATGTATGCATTAACCTAGATTTTCTGTAGTCATTCAATCCTCTAATATTCCAGGTAGCAAATTTAATGTCTGTCATGTTTTGTCATATTCTAGATTGTGTGCGTGCAGTAAGCATGTGCACATTAGGCTAAGGAACAACTACAGCAGCCATATAGACAAAGTTCTGAGATGTGTCTGGATTCGTACTATAGATAGCTGAACAAACCAAGCTTTTATCTATTGTATACTGAGTCTGCATACACAATGATGTTATGTCTGTAAATACCACAACTTCCCCAACCCCCCCACCTCCCACACCAACCTCCCAATTAGGTTGTGAGCTGATACCTCCCACCCCCCTTAATCAACCCCTATTAGCAAAGGAACAAAAACACATGGGCGATCTCTCTATGGGGCATGGGTCGCCGGCATAACCTGCCAAGTGGCAGCGTGGCCAGGCCGTGACAGGTTTTATGGAATCCATTGTACGGAAAACTTGGTTGCATACAAACAAAGGTAACCGATAGCAATGAGCCGGGCGATATAGGTGAGCAGTTTAAACACATTCTATAAGTGGCATGCAGTACACATTTTCATAATTCCCAAAAACTAGTTAGTGAACTGGGTCAGTCATTGTCACTTAGGTTTGGTGCTGGGTCGGACCGCTGCGAGCAGTGAGGCGGTGACTTTTGGGCGCATATATGCTTGGTGTATTTCAGGGCAGCCTTCGCATCGGTAAAAAAAATGAGCTTGTCCTTCATATGTTGTCTTTAACTTTGCTGGGTACAGCATAGCGTATGGGATGGAGGCGCTCTGTAGGTTGCGATTTGCAGGTGCAAACTCTCTGCGAGCGGCCTGCACCATTGGCGTGTAATCTGGGAAGAAAGAGAGAGAATTCCCCTGGTGCGTGATTGGGCTTTTATTTCTGGCGGCCCTCAGTATCTCATCCCTGTCTCTATAATTGAGGAGCCGTGCAATTATGGGGCGAGGTGTGGCACCCACCGGTGGTCTAGGGCCTAGTGAACGGTGTGCGCGTTCAACAATCATTACTGACGTCAGCGCCGGCCCAAACAGTTCTCGCAGTAGGTTCTTAATGTACGGTTCCATTTTCGGGATGGCAGTAGTTTCAGGCAGACCAAGAATTCTGAGATTATTTCTTCTTGAGCGCGCTTCTAAATCTTCGTTTTTCGCCTTTATTATCACTAGCACCTTTTCCATACTTAGCAGCTGTGTCTTAGATTCAGCCTGGAAATCTTGCGTGTCCAAGATTCTATTCTCCAGGGTGTCTAGGCGGGTTTCATGTATGTCCACTCTTTTTTTAACCCTGTCTAGGCATCGATCTTATTTTGGACTGTTTTGATGCTCGCACGGACGTCCAACAGTATAGTACGCAGATCCTCCTCCTGCTGTACCTCAGGATCTTTAGCTCCATGTTGGGAGTCTAGTTCGGAGCTGGCCTCCGTTGTACGAGTTTGGCGTTTGTTTTCAAACAGGAGTTTTGATTGTTTGGGGTCTGACTTCCCCATTTTCCCTCGTGTACCACTAGAGTGTATGGCAGCCGAGGGGTATCAATGAAGCCACCACTGTGTTGTAAGGCGGGTTTGGCCGGTGGACGATGAGTTTGCCACACTGTTGGTATCCCCGCGTCCCTCAGGAGGCTGGCCGTGCCTCTGCACCTGGACTAACAATGGAGGTTGTGACAGCGCAAGGCCCCGGGACCAGCACTCTATGGGAGCAATTTGTAGTGGAACTAGGGCGAGTCAACCGCGTGGATCGCCCCCCCCCCCCGGGCAGCACATGAGGGGAAGCTCCCGCACCAAGCGTGCCTCCACTAAACGTGTGCAGGGCCACGGAGGCTATCCCAACTCCACTGCGACACGCACAGGGGGACCACACCACAGTAAGACCACCCAATAAAAAAGAGCGGGCGGTGCACAGCAGAGCACGATCCTGGCCGCGCTGATCTAGGCGCAGTCCAGTGGATCCACTGGGCCAAACCAGGGCAAGGCCCAGTCAGCCGAAGCGCCCGCGGTCTCGCACCCCCCTCACCCCAGCCCGCCGTCACCGCACCATGCTGCACCACAGTGGGTCACACCGGCAGATTGATTCCGGGCCAACCTCGGCTCCGTCTCGGTGACGAACCCCGCATAACCTCGCAAGCGACCAGAGGTGGACGCGGCCAGGAGCACACAGGATTCAGACAGCGGTCTCAAACTTGCCGATTCCCAGCACCACAGAGGCCACCGATACAGTGAGAGGAGCCCCGTTGGTTACGGCTCCACACCAGGGCGCCTCACCTCCGAACTCACAGCGCAGTGAGAACAGAGGGGTCCGGTGAACAGCAGGCTTCATCCGCTCCGCGGCGCCATGACAGGCCGAACTCCACGCAGATTAGGCCTTACTGCGACAGGTTCCGTAACTGCGCTCCAGAACCACCTGCACTCCCGCCGAGCACCACATCGAGAGCGCGGGGGGTTTACTTGTAGTTTCCTTCGTTTGTGGCTGCAGATTCCACGCGTTGATAGCGATTCTGTAGGATAATTCGGCCTGGTCTGCAGAGCCCCTCTAGAAGGCGGCCATCTTGCGGCTCAGCGAAGCCACGCCCGCAACCTGGTTCCCATACTTGATGTGTACACCCTCTGAACCCATGCACAGCTGTCCTCTGCATCTTTTAACTCTGAAAACTATCTTTCCCATAGTGAGATCTTTTGCTTGTCACATGAGTGAGTTGCAATCTCTCTCTCAGCAACAATATACCACCTTTTTTCCAGGCAAACTGGTGCTAAGGACTGGGACAGTGTTTCTGCCCATGGTTGTTACGCCTTTCCATGTCAGATAATCCATCACCCACCTGCCATTCATTGCTCCACCTCTTCCCCCGAAAGAGGAAGAAAGACTCCATTGGTTGGATCGCAAAAGAGCTTTGAGCTTTTACATCATTCATACCAAGGACCATCAGGTGGACAATCAGCTCTTTGTAGGTTTGCAGGAGCAAAGAAGAGTAAGCATAAGAAATTGGATTATTTGAAGTGGACTACTGCCCACCTCAAGTAGTAATCACAACTCTTGTCAGGGTGATCCCTTAACATCACTAAATTAACCTGAGCTCAACCTCTTGGTAGCTATGGCACAGAGCAGACAGACTTATCTTGGGTCAAGTACTAGGGCAGTCAAATATATATGCAGCACCAGATAGTAATGACTTAAAAGTGCACAAAAATAAAAATCCCAAACTGAAAATGTAATACACTAAATTACACCAAAATGGCAAAAACCAATCCTGTAAACCGGAGACATGAATTTCTAAAGTGTTAAGTAAAACTAGCGCCAATGATAGTCTGTGGTCATGGTAAACTGGGATTAAACTGGGGTAAAGTGCAATTTCAGGCTGACTGCGATGGAGCGTGGGTTGGATTCACCAATCAGGTTCATCCAATCAAAGATTTTACCTTCTGACTCAGTCTTTTAAGTCTCAACCTTTCAGGGTTCCTGGAGCAGCTCCTCTGGGTCACTTATAAGGTTCACAGGACCTCAGTGTGTGTCGAGGATGTCATCGAGGGAAACAGGTTTCAACTCTGTGGGGCCTGTCACCGTTCCATGTAGGTGGTGTACCTGCACCTCATTTGTTTGTGGTGTCTGGAGCGCGACCACGATTCCAAGTCATGCTCCGGTTCCCGGACTATGGTGTTGAAGGCTTTGAGGGAGAGGTCCCTGAAGCTGATAGCGGCCTGGCATGCGACTCCGTAGAAGTCACAGTCTCGGTCGGGCGGAAGGTCCCACGACCGTTCCAGGAGTCTGAAGTCCTCTTCGTCCCATCTGAAATCGTTGGGGCATTCAGGTAAGAAGCACGCTTCGACTTCTCCTCGTTTGTCGGCTGAAAGACGAAGGAACATCGGTGTTTGGGGCCTGGTTTCTCGGAACCTGCGCCGACTCCACACCTCCCCAGTTTTCCAGGAGCCGGAGCAACCTCCGCTCAAATTAGAGAGTTTCATATGGCCATGCGTCTCATATTTGAACGGCCCGGTTCCTCCAGCCTGCCTTTGGGTCCCGCTGGGTCGGAGGACGCCTCATGTGGTTACGTGTCGGTGGCTCCGGCCTCGGCTCCAATGAGCCCCGATGGATCCGGTCATGGATCTGCACCTGCGCCGGTCGTGCCATTCCGACTTTCCACGCGCTGCCACCGTTGACGCTGCTCCTAGCGCCCACCGCTGGCACCAGCCCCATTTGTTATCCCCGAATCCGACCCGTAGGCACTTCAACCAACGCAGATTCCGGTGCCGACAGAACCCCCCAAGTCCTAGGTGAGTGCCTGAGCCCTTTTCTGAAGGGCTAGGCCTCGGGCAGCAGTGGGAGGGGGGTTGTTGGACCCTTTAGAATATCAGCCTTATGATCAGGATATGGACTGGTTTGACGAACTGGGTGATGCCGGCGGACTGGATACATCTTCAGATATCAGCATGCTTTTTCCCCCTACCATGGTAGCGGAGGAGTGTGCTACATATGCAATGGTGGTGTGGAGAGTGGCTGTGGTCCTCGACCTTCAGTTACCTTTGGTGGCAATCAAGACCAACATCTTTGCAGAGGTGCTACAACCGGGAGTCTCCTCCTCTGAACCCTAATCTCCTCACTGACGTCCTTCTGCGGACCTGGTCTAAACCCAGCACAGGGGCTCCTGTGAATAGGATGATTGCCCGCCGCCACTGCCCCACTCAAGGGGACCCAAATTTCCTCACCCAACATCGTACCCCGGAAAGCTTGGTGGTCCAAGCCTCTACTTCCCATGGCGCGTTCCCTGCTGCTCCTCCGGACAGGGAATCCCTGAGGCTGGACAGCTTTGGAAAGAAAATGTTTTCTTCCGCCAGCTTTTCATTGTGGTTAGTGAAGACTGCATACGTCTTGGGTCGCTACTCCCATACGCTGTGGGAAACAGTTGTGCAAGTGCTGCCTCAGGTCCCGGAGGAGGCTCGTGCCATTCTCTCCCAAGCAGTCAGTCGGGAGAGACGCAGCAAAGTTCACTATACGCTGTGAATTGGACATGACTGACTCTCTGGGAAGAATGGTTTCGTCAACAGTGGCCCTCAGATGCCACGTCTGGCTTTTCAGGAGATGTCCAAACTTCTCTCATGGACATGTCCTTCGATGGCACATGTCTCTTTGGAGACCAGGCAGACTCGGTGCTGGAGCGCTTTAAGGACTCGCAGGGTGGCTCGCAGGCTACGGCCAATTCCTTGGGAGTCTTGGCTGCCCCACATCATCCCCAGTCTGCCTTTTGGTCCTTTCATGACCACGGAAGGGGTTTTCAACCACGCCAACCCTAACCCAGCCTCTGAGTGGACGAGGGCACAGTTCCTACTGGCCTCATGGGTCGGCTAGCCAGCATTCTGGTACAGCCATCAACCCCGACAGCTACAGCCTCCAAACCTTCCTAATCTTGCCCAGTTTGCTCATGGGCGTCCAGTTGGTGGCAGATTGTCCGTAGGGACTATTCCTTACCTTCAAGACTACCTCTGCCTCCATGCCACCATCTTATGACTGGCTGACGGAGGATCACTTGTCCCTGCTCCACGAAGAAGTCGTGGCTCTCTTTGCCAAGGGAGCCATAGAGAGGGTTCCGGTGCTAGAAGTAGCCTGTGGTTGCTGTTCCCACTACTTTCTGGTCCCAAAAAAGGACAAGGTTCTGCGTCCTATCCTAGATCTCAGAGCCCTCAACTACTTCCTCAAAAAGGAGAAGTTCAGGATGCTCACATTGGCTCAAGTTTTGTCTGCCCTAGACCCAGGAGACTGGATGGTAGCGTTGGACTTGCAGGACGCCTATTTTCACATCCCCCGTCCTGCCTGCCCATCGGCGCTACCTGCGGTTTACGGTAGGCTACGAGCATTTTCAGTTCACTGTGCTCCCTTTTGGCCTTACCAGTGTCCCTTGGGTGTTCATCAAGTTGATGGCGGTGGTCGCAGCTCATCTACGCAGGACAGTGGTACCAGTCTTCCCCCTATCTCGACGACTGGCTGCTGAAGGTAGGCATGCCCCAGGCTGTCGTCTCCCACCTCCAGAATATGGCGAACCTCCTACATTCCTGGGGATCACTATCAAAATGCCAAAGTCACACCTGACTCCCTCTCAGGCGCTCCCTTTCATAGGAGCTGTTCTGGAGTGCAGTTTTGGGCTTATCCTCCCAAGCAGAGAGACCAGGATATTGAGGCTATGATACTGATGTTTCAGCCGCTATCCTTGGGTTTTTGTGAGACTGACTCTGAGGCTCCTGGGCCTTATGGCCTCCTGCATCCTGCTAGTGGCACATGCCACATGGCACATGCAGGCTCTGCAGTGGGACCTGAAGTTCCAGTGGTTGAAGCATCAGGGGAATCTCGCCACCATGGTCCAGATCTCGAAGGAAACTGCAAAGGACCTGCAGTGGTGGCTGACGAACCGAGATTGGGTCAGAGGCAGACCCCTCTCCCTTCCCCAACCAGATCTCACAGTAGTGACAATGCGTCACGCCCGAAAGAGGTGGAGATCAGAGGACTCTGGTCTCCAGACGAATCCGGACTCCACTTCAACATGCTGGAGCTCTGTGTGATCTGACTGGAATTGAAAGCCTTTCTACCCTCCATCAAGGGAAGGCTAGTGCAGGTGTTCATGGACAACACCACCGCCATGTGGTACTGCAACAAACTGGGTAAGGGGTGATGGGGCCGTGGACCCTTTGTCAAGAGGCCCTGCATCTCTGGACAAGGCTGGAACAGCAGAGCATATCCCTGATGGTTCAACACCTGGCAGGTCCCCTGAACGCCAGGGAGGACAAACTCAGCAGTTGATGCGTAGCAGACCACGAATGGCCGTTCCACCCGTACATGGCACAAGGTCTCTTTCAGCAGTGGGGAGAGTCTTGGTTAGATCGGTTCGCAATGTCAGCAGTTTTGCGCGCTGGAATTTCCATGGTGGCTCTCATTCGGAGACACTTCATCTCCAGTGGAGTTCAGGCCTCCTGTATGCCTTTCTGCGTATACCACTCCTGCCCAAAGTTTTCAAGAAGATCAGGAACTACCGGGCCCAAGTCATCCTTGTGACTCCGGAGTCTGGTATCCCGAGCTACTGAGCATGACCATCGATCCTCTGAACAGGCTTCCCCTTCGGGAGGATCTTCTATTGCAGCAGCAGGGGAGGGTCCTCCACCCGAACCTAGATTGAGTGGCGGCAGTTGACAGCTTTCGACATCTCTCCTGATGTCTGTAACATTATTCTTGCAGCCAGGCATCCCTCCACCAAGATGGTACCTTAACTTGGTTCTCACATTATTTTTTTTAATTGTTTTTTAAATTGTTTTTATTAAAACAGATTAACACATAAAATAACACATTATAGATAATATCATGTATCATGCTGTAATCGGCAATCCTTCACATAAAAGGCGTATCCCCCGTCGGGGTGGACAATATCCCAGAGCATCGGTTGGGTAACTATTACTCAACGTCAGAAAGAGGCAGGTCTCTCGGCGGTTCACAGATATCCCCCCTGTAAGTGTTCAATTTCTGCCATATTTGCGACCACTTGCTAGGGCAGCCTCGTGACATATATACAGTTTTTTCTGTGAACATACAATGGTCCATGTCATTTTCCCAAAGCCTCAGGAACGGTTTTTCTCGTACTCCCCACAGCTTTGCAATATTGCGTTTGGCGACCATCATTCCCAGTGACACCCATACCTTATCCTTGACGTGTAGGTCTGTAGGGCCCCAGATGTTTAAGAGACATAGCTTAATATTGCAATCTGTGGTTACCCCCATGACTTCTGTCATACAGTTCGTGACCCTTTCCCTGTATTTCTGGATTAATGGACACTCCCAGAGTGTATGTATGAATGTCCCGTCCAGCCCACAGCCCTTAATACAAACTGCGTCCTCCCTAAAGCCCATCTTCATCAGTGTTGATCCCGAATAATATGTCCTGTGTAATATTTTGAGTTGAACCAGCCTCAGTCTGGATGAGACTGCAGTTTCTTTGGGGGATGCGAGCGCTTCTAGCCATTCCTCATCCTCCAGCCCTGCTACGTCGTGTTCCCAGTGAGCACGGAGGCGGAGAAGGGTATCAGGGGAATTGTTTATTAGTTTTTTATATATCAGGGAGATTGCTTTCTCCGGAAGGTGGCCGTCAAGTATTCTGTCTTCTAGCGGTGAGGACACCTGCGGGTTATCCCCCCTGGGTATCACTGCTTGCCGCGCGTGTTTGACCTGAAGGTATCTGTAGTGTTCTGAGGCAGCTAGAACATATTCACCTCTCAACTGGTCAAAGGAGAGTACTCCACCATCCCTCCACAGGTCCCCCACTGAAGATAAACCAATTAGGTCCCATCTATCAAACCCTTTAGTGACTCTCATGGTCCCTAACTGGGCCGAGTACCAGAGGGGGGTGGCCAGTGTGATTTTGTCCTTCCACCCCAGACTCAATGAGGCGTCCCCCCATATCTTGACCGAATGATTAGTGGGCCCTGTTAGTTTTAGTCAAGAAGGATTAGCATATAACTCTCCCCTGTAATTCCCTCCGGGTAATAGCCATCTATCCATGTTGAAGCCGGGATCTGTCTGCGGTCCGTATGTACAATAATTAATAGCAGTGAGATGAGCTGCCCAATAGTATCGCCTAATATCAGGGAGCGCGATGCCTCCATCATACCACCCCCTTGTGAGTTTAGCAAGAGATATTCGTGGGGTTTCCCCTCCTAGAGGAGCTCCCTCAACACTGAATCGATTGATTTAAAAAATGCTTGTGGTACCAGGAGTGATGCATTCTGGAGCGCATAAAGAAAACGAGGAAGCAACATCATTTTAAACAATGCCGCTTTTCCTAGCAGGGATAGAGGGAGCGATTTCCAGTGTGTGACATCACTTTTTAGGCGCTGTAGCGGGGGAAGGAGATTCTGATCGTATGAGAGTGTCAGATCTTTTGAAACATGAATCCCTAGATATTTAAAACTGGTGGGGGCGAGTGTTATGGTAAAGCCTCTGGGCAAGGTCGGGACTGTCCCACTCAAGACATAGAGGACCGATTTAGACCAGTTAATGGTGTATCCAGAGAATTCCCCGAAGACCAGGAAGATATGGAGCCCTCGATTTAAGGAGGCTGCCGGGGAAGCTAAATAAAGTAAAATATCATCAGCATAGAGTGATATACGGTCCTCCCAATCTGGTGCCCATCTGAACCCTCTAATTATCGGGTCCTTCCTAATCCACATCGCCAAGGGTTCCAAGATGAGGGCGAAGATTAATGGGGAGAGGGGGCAGCCCTGGCGAGTGCGCCTACCCAGCTCAAATGGAGAGGACACCGGGTTATTGACCACTTTCCGAGCCATGGGGGCGGCATATAGGAGGCGTATCCAGCTCAGGAAACCAGGGCCGAAGCCTAATTTTTGCAAAACAGCCAGCATATACGACCATTCGATCGTATCAAAGGCCATGGCCGCATCGAGTGAGACCACCACCGCATCTTCCTGAATAGTGGCGGCCCTCGCCAGGACTCCGTGAAGTCTCCACAAGTTGAGAGAAGTATTCCTAGCTGGCATAAAGCCAGATTGATCAGGATGGACAAGGTTTGTAATCACTGTCAGAAGACGGGTAGCAAGTACCTTAGCCAGAATCTTGGCCTCAGCGTTTAAAAGCGATATCAGCCTATAGGACGAACACAGGTGGTTCGGTTTTCCTTGTTTGTGGATAACCACAATATTGGCCAGTCTCTGATCTAACAGGAGCAGTCCATCGCCTCTACAGTCTTGGAACATTCTGACTAGAAATGGCGTGATTTTACTTGCGGTCAACTTATATAGTTCGACCGGCAAGCCATTCGGACCGGAGGCTTTCCCCCCATGCAGGTCATGGATAGCTTTCTCTACTTCTCCAATCTCCAGTTCTCTGTCCAGGTCAGATCGCTCCTCATCGGAAAGCCTAGGGAGGGGGATGTCGCGGAGCATAGATGGTGCATCCAGTTCAGTGTACTTCGTACGGGAGGTGTATACTTCTTTGAAGTAGTCGGCGAACTCGTTAGCGATGATCTGCGGGTCGAAGGTCAAGCAACCGGCTTTCATGGCCAGTTCCACCACTATACGACTCGCCTGTTCTCTGCGGTCAAGCCACGCGAGCAGCTTTCCTGCTTTGTCACCCATCTCATAGACCCTACACTGTGTAGCTCTGTGCTGTGTCTTGGCCGCATCCCTCGCCATAGCCCGAAACTCGTTTTGCTTGAGTAACCATTCATGTCTTTTCTCCTCTGAGTCAGTCTCCTGAAGACTATTTTCTATCCTTAATATATCCATTTCCAACCGGTCAAGATCCTCATGCTTCTCTATCTTGGAAGTGACAATTTGGGAGAAGGCAGTTCCACGTATAACCATTTTATAGGCCTCCCATAGCACCACTGCCGAATCTACTGAGTTTTCATTTTCATGAAAATAGTGCTCTGTGTCGCGTATAATACTCTTTCGTATCTTGGGGACCTTTAAATACCAGGGGTTTATTGGGGCTGTTCTTCCTGCCAACGGTTACCCCTCTTCAACCCGAGCCCACAAGGGTGCATGGTCCGAGATACCTCGGGCTAAATGGGTAATTTCTCTAACGTGACCCAGCTGATCCGCGGGTGTAATAATGTAGTCTATCCGTGACTGTGTTTTATGGGCCCCCGAGTAGAACGTATATTGCCTCTCGGCGGGATGAGACGCCCGCCAGGTATCAATAAGGCCCAGCGCTGTCAGGAAATTGTTGACCCGTGTACGCGTTACTGGTAATGTCTTGGGCGGCCATCTATCCAAGCTATCTGATACTATGGAATTGAAGTCCCCTCCAATAAAGAGCCTCCCTTCGGGTAGTGAGAGCAAAAAGTCGCCTAAATCCTTGAAGGCTGGGCCCTGTAGTCCCGGAGGGAAATACACCGACACAAGATTAAGTGTCCGCCCTTCCCAACACCCGGGAACTGCCACGAATCTTCCCTGGATGTCTAACTTTGCAGAGCTGATTTTCAGCGGAACGTTTTTCCGTAGCAATATCCCCACTCCACGAGAACCAGAGCCAAAGGCTGAATGTGCAACCATTTTGAAACCCCACCTAGTCATTGCCTGGCATGTATTACCCAGAAGGTGTCTCCTGGAGTAGAGCTACATCTGGCAGGTGTCTTTTAATATATTGCAGTACGATACCTCGTTTAATCTTGTCCCAGAGACCGTTGACGTTCCAGGACAGCAAATTAAATCCTGCTATTCATGGCGTGCCCATGACTTAAAGGTATACACCTGGGGCCCTCCCCTTGACACTTCATAAGAGAATCGTACCCAGACCACCCATCATCCCAATCAGTCTGGGTAATATGCGAGGATACCACATCTCCAGGTCTCAGCAGTGGCTCGGGCCTAGACCCATTAGTGGATATCATGCCTTTGCACCAATGTAGGCGCAGCTCTATGAGAGGCCATCCCTTCAGACCGTCGTGGAGAATAACGTGCTTCTGACTATGGGCCCATTCAGTACATTGAGGCCTAGCACGGAATTGTACAGTCGCCAGCATGTAATACAAATGAATCTTCCCTTGTCTGTAAAGCAACAAAACTAAACAACATATAACGTAACCCCCCTCCCCACCTCGCACTTGCAAACGCCCAACAGGGGCATCATGAATGTGGTTATAAGCTAAGATGCATCGTGCACAGGTTCTCACATTCTTGATGTGCGCTCCTTTTGAGCCTACACATTTGACCCCTCAGGCTGCTCACCATCAAAACAACCTTTCTTGTGGCGATTACATTTGCCTACAGGGTCAGTGAGCTGCAAGCTTTATCTTCCAAGCCTCCATTTTTCTCAGTTTATCCGGACAAACTGTTGCTTCGCACTAGGGCCTCTTTCCTGCCGAAAGTGGTAACAGCATTTCATGTTGGCCTATCTGTCACCTTGCCAACCTTCTACGCTTCTCCACATCCCTCTAAGGAAGAGGAATGACTCCACCATCTGGACCCAAGAAGAACGCTGTCGTTCTACCATAACTGCATATGAGAGTTCCAGGTGGACGACCTACTCTTCGTGAGGTATGTTGGTGCGAAGAAAGGTCGGGCGGTGCAGAAATGGACAATCTCGCAATGGGTCGTTTTCTGCATCAAGATCTGCTACGCACTGGCTAAGAAGCAGCCTCTTGAAGGCTTAAGGGCTGATTCCACCAGAGCTAAAGCTGCGACCACTGCATTTGCACGTGGTGTCCCAGTCCTGCACATCTGCCAGGCAGCAACGTGGGCTTCGCTGCACAAATTTACCAAGCATTACTGCCTGGACAGTTAGGTCTGCCGGGGCGGGCATTTTACCTGTTTGGTTCTGCAGGACTTCCTAGTTTAAATTTGTCCGCAGACCCACCACCGAGGGTGGTATTACTTGGGTATCTATTCCCCGCGATAAGGACTCTGCGGCTATCAGATGAACAAGTTACTTACCTTAGTTAACGCCTTATCCGGTAGAGACTATATCTAGCCGCAGATTCCTAATGAACCCACCCTTCCTCCCCGCTCTATAGATAGATCTCTAGGGTTAGGACTGATCCCTTATAAGGCCCTCGTTTCGACACGCCCGTGTCAGTGCACTTCATGTCTCTGCGCTTTTGGCGTGGAAAGTTGTGAAAAGTAACTGATGTCAGCGCACCGAGGTGGCACGTATATAGGGGATGCAGACGTCACTTCGGGCGCGTACGAAATGTTAACTTTTTTTCTTTTTACATTGGCCATTTATTTCTTTATGCCTATGTATTTCTTTTATTTTCAAAGTGTTATTCGTGAAACCAAATGCAGCATATATCTTCATGTTTGTGCTCTTTACGTTTCATTTTTTTAATAGTATAACTTCCTTTTATGTACACACCAGGTTCCTTAAACACTCCTTGCGAGTGCTTGTGCAATTGCCGACGTCCTGAGGTTTATATTTTTTCCCCTCATTGCCCGTATATATTTTTTTTATAACTTCCTTTTATGTACATGCTGATTCACTCTATGCTGATCCACTCTGCTCCACTCTACTCTACGTCACTTAAATTTCCACTCCACTCTACGACACTTAAATATCTGCCACTCCACTCTACTGTACGCCACATCAATATACTGCGCTCCATGCCATTCCATGCCGCTCTATGCCATGTCACTCCATGGCACTCTACGCCTCTCTACATCCAGGGCCACTGGAATTGTGTGATTCTGCTGCTACTGCGATTTTTGCATAATTATGGATTTGCTGCATTTGCCACATAATCCATCATCTGCTTCATAATCCACAGATTTGAATTAAAAAAAACAGTTTCTAGCTCAAATGGATTAAAAGTTACTAAATACGAGGTGACATGGGTTCACACGCAGACGCAAGCCCTTTGCAAACGTTAACTGGTCATCTTTCAGTTGCTTATTCCTGCATTCGGTTTTAAACTGGTACTAATGAGGTGAAATATTTGCCCAGACAGTATTGCCACATGTAAAAATGACAAAATAAGTAATATTATAAAAATGTGCTGCATAATTTGCCTTTTCTTGCCACACAGTTTGGTCACCCCTGCCACATATTTGGTGCTCCCCTGCCGCATACTTCCAGTGGCCATGTCTATGCCACTTTAGTCCAGTCCAGTCCCACTACTCTCCATCACTTCCACCACTCCACTGTACTCTGTGCCACTCCACTGTACCACTCCACTGTACTCTGCCACGCCACTCTACTCTATGCCACGCCACTCTACTCTATGCCACTCCACTCTATGGCATTCTACACTGTGCCACTCTAGTCTTTGCCAGTCTCCACCACTCTATGCCACTCCACTCTACTCTATGGCACTCCACTCTACTGTATGCCACTCTACTCTGTGCCACTCCACTCCCCTCTGAGCCACTCCACTCCCCTCTGAACTCTACTCTGTGCCACTCCACTCCCCTCCGAGCCACTCCTCTCTACTCTGAGCCACTTCTCTCTACTCTGAGCCACTCCTCTCTACTCTGAGCCACTCCTCTCTACTCTGAGCCACTCCTCTCTACTCTGAGCCACTCCTCTCTACTCTGAGCCACTCCTCTCTACTCTGAGCCACTCCACTCTACTCTGCGCCACTCCACTCTACTCTGCGCCACTCCACTCTGCGCCACTCCACTCTGCACCACTCCACTCTACGCCACTCCACTCCACTCTACGCCACTCCACTCCACTCTACGCCACTCCACTCTCTCTGCGCCTTTCCACTCTGCGCCTCTCCACTCTGCGACCTCTCCACTCTGCGACCTCTCCACTTTGCGACCTCTCCACTCTGCGCCACTCCACTCTGAGACCTCTCCACGCCACTCTTCTCCACTCTGTCACTCCACTCTTCTCTGCGCCACTCTATTCCACTTCACTATACGGCACACCTTGCCTAGACAGAGCATGTGCTGTCTCTTTGAGACATTTTGTTTTCTATCATAGGGATTAAAGCTCGCCCTTTGCTAACTATTGGTTGGCTTCATTGTCTCTCCCATATACCTGCTGCTAGGTGGTCAGTGTGTGATGGCTCAACTTCCTTTTAGTATACTCAACCCTCTCATTGTTCTTGTGTCCTTCCACTGCTTCTCCTACTGTTGTTTAGCTGTAAGCAGCCCGTGAGTGCACGTCGCCACATCCTGAGTTTTAACTTTTTTTCAACGTTGCCGGTTTATTTCTTTACGCGTGTGCATTTCTTTCTTTTCAAGCAATTTCTCGTACAACCTTAGGCAGCATAAGCCTTCATGTTTGTGCTCCTTGCGTATCATTTTTTTTAAATAGTATAACTTCCTTTTATGTACACACCAGATTTCTTAAACAGTCCTTATGGGTGCTTTTACAATCACCATTGTCCAGAGGTTTATCTTTTTTTTCCACATTGCCCATTTATTTTTTATTAGAATAACTTCCTTCAATATACACACCAAATTTGTACCCCACTCTACGCCGCTCCACTCTTCGCTGCTCCATGCCACTTTGCTCTATGCCACTCTACCCCACTCTACCCCACTCTGCCACTCCACCCCACTCTACCCCACTCTATGCCACTCTTTCACTCTACCCCACTCTATGCCACTCTATTTCACTCTATGCCACTCTATTTCACTCCATGCCACTGCGTCACCTCATGCCACTCTATGCCACTCCACTTTACGCCACTCCACTCTATTTGATGCCACTCCATTGTACTGTAAACCGCTATACGTCACTTTACGCGAATCGGTATCAGTCTAATCCATGCAACTCTACTCCACGCCACTCCATTCTTCTCTACATCACACCACTCTACTCTACTCCACTCTACTGTACTCCTCTTTATGCCACGCCACTTCAATCCCCTCTACGCCACTCCAATCCTCTCTTCGCCACTCCAATCTCCTCTTCGCCACTCCAATCTCCTCTACGTCACTCCAATTCTCTTTCTGCCACTCCAAACCCCTCTACACCACTCCAATTCATTCTATGGCACTCCACTCTTCTGTGCGCCACTCAGTTCCATGCCATTAACTTTTAGCCATGCTGAACAGCTGCCATACAGTATAGCTAAAGACATTGGTAAAGTCATTAGCTCTCACATAGGCAAGACCTGTTGGCTTTGCAAATGCTTGTTTTCATAATTACATACTTGATAAAAAAACATTGCCTCAGTAGCAAGTCTTCACCTTTTTCCTTCCGTTTTCCTATGCAGGTATTTAGTCAGAAGGCAGCAGACAAATTCTAGAGAATGACGAAGTCAAGCAGTGTGCTCGTACCTTAATGCGGTGGAGGAGGCAGGCAGGAAGTGAAAATACCCTGGTGCACTCAAGTCCAAGGGGTTTTCTCTGTCCTAAAGAGAATATAGCCAGAAATGGGATAAGGGTAGAATTCAGCAGAGATGTGAAGTGCCAGAAGGCGCAAGTGAAGCTATAGGGAGGAAGATTGTGGCATGTTAATATCTACATACCTGCAGCATACATTGTCAAACTATTTTCTAGTGGGTTTCATTGAAGCAGGAACACCGCCCTGGGGAGAGCGCAGTCTGTCACAAGACAGGAGTGATAAAGATTACGAAGGGTGCCTGCAGTCTGTCTTCCAGTCACAGTGGTCATGTAGGTAGGTGTTTGTGTTGAAGAGGCACGCTCTGAATCCCTAGGGCTTGAAACTAGCAGGTTGGTTAAGATTAGAGAAATAACGTAGTCACATACTGTGTGTAAGACCTAAACTGTACCTGTTTAATTCTCAATGCTAGTAGCATGTAGGACTGTTTGTGATTGGTTGATTTACTTTCCACCTCTATGGTATGGTGAGAAAAGTAACCTGATGGGAGTTTCCGATATCTTAATGACTGAATCCTCCAACAAATTCCTTACTTACTATAACTGTAGACAGTCAATTAAACACTTCAGATATTGATGCCTGGAAACGAAACTGGGAATAACCTAGGTTGACCTAGCCAAGAGGATATTCCATCACCTGAGGGGGGCGTAATGGAAAGTTGGACCCAAGGTGATTTTTCTTTTTAACCCGAAGTTACATTTCTAATCGAAAATGTTCTGGAAGCATGCAGTGTGGCATCCTATGGTAAATTGTATTTTGGCTTTCGGGTGGAGAAGGTGTGGTTACGAGAACCCAGCAATTCGGAAGGATCAATGTTGGCGTATGCGGTTGTCACAATGCAGTAACATGCATTTCCCCTGCTTCCACTTCACTGTCTGTTGTTTAATTGCCTACGCCTTTAACAAGGCACATTTTGGTGAAGATCATGCACTTACTAGGCCTATGTTGTATCCAAAGGATAGCGTTGAATGTACACCCATTGCCACTTTCTGTCACCAGACCCGGATAATGAGTTTTTTCTATTTTGAAACAAATAATTTTATGACCACTAGTATGAGTCAGTCTGTAACTGCTGCAAGAAGATTGTGAGACATTCTGCTTTTATTAGGAATATCACATGCCTGGACGTGTATATTTTCTGCATTACTGTGTAAGAGATTTTGTCCACAGTTGTTGGCTGTAATTGCTTCATATTCGGGATAAAGACCAATAAAATAGCAGCAATCGTTAACAAATCCTTTAAGTTTGCCACAAATTGGCACTTTTTCTTTCTGTGGAGATACAATTTAGAGAACAATTCGATTTTGCATAAATGTGTTATATTTGTAGAAAAAAACGAATATGTACATACAGGAAATATCCGCAAAAGCAATTTTAAGTTTGAGAACTTTCAAACACTAACTAAAGACTAAATCCATGACTTGTCCCTGATGGTGTGTGGAAAGCATTTATGTGTTCACAAAACCATTGGCCATTACTGAGCAAAGTAAGGCAGCGTTCACTTTTTTCTTTTGCTCACTTTGGTGTTTAAATCCACAACACAATAGTCGTAAGGCAGGCGATTCCCTCATCCGCTATTTCCAGTGCATGATATTATTTGAACACGCTGGTTTATGTAAAAGAATTAAATTAGAATATTATCTAAGGCAATCTATCATGTAGCTACTTGCTTGATGCATTTAATGTCTGTTTTATAGGTTGAATATTTAAGCACACTTATTATTTTATTTCTGTAGATGTGTACTCCGTTGTACCTTCTGAATAAGGTCGACCTCATGGAAGCATATGTCTCAGAATACCCAGAGCTGCAACGCCGGCTCCTTGAGATGCTCGACCACTGGAGCGCGCCTGACTTTGACCTCACAGATGTTGCAAGGTAAAATAATACAGTGCCAGCTTGCTCTGGGTACTCCAGACTGGCACTGCACAAGTCGATTCAGTTATCTACTTGGAGTGATTTTGAAATGAGTGATATTCCAAAAATGCTTTTCAGAAAACCAAATAGGGAATACTTAAGATCTAAAGTTGAGAATAACCATATCGTTTGCGTGCGTGGGTGCATATGAAGAATGAATTTAAAGGCTGTCTGTCCTTTTCCCTGTCTACTCGACTCACACTGTAATTTCAATAACTTTACTCCTTGCCTTCCATCCCTGCACCGACACCGACCATTTCAAATGTAACCTTTCACTGTTTTTGGACAGTTGTTCATTGGCATCCACCTTCTCTTTGGACTACGTGCTCACAGCATTTCATGTTCAGGAGTCTCATTATTCAGTAGAGACTTGACTTTCACTTTTTGAATTTACTGCTTAATTGAAATTGTTACTCAGTGATCCCAAAATGCTGAAAACGCAAGCATGCACACGATGCTGCCACCCAGTAGAGAAGAGATGCCCTCATTGAGAAGCTGTACTCCATGATATTGCTTCCAGTACTTTGAGCTGTTGTTGCCCAATGGGATGCAGGCTCCGAGGTCTCACACCTCAGGCAGAACAGTTGCTTATGAACAGTTTTTACCGACCTCTTCGTAAGTATATCATGGGGTGTGGTACCCAAAGCAGACCTACACCATCAAATTTCACATTGTCCGATCTGAAGGTATCCGGTGTTGTCTGCAACATAGAGACCTTGCTTACCTGACCTTGACTCTGCCAAGGAATAGCACTGGCCAGTGAAAAGAGAAAGTAATACCCGGAAAGTGTTAATGAAAAGAGATGTAGATGCATTTATTCAGGAGTGAGCATGCTTGGTATGTAGAGTGACCCTCACACCAAGGCAAAGATGATAGGAGGCTGAGAAACGTCCCGAGGACCAGGAGCCTGTAGGGAGCATCATCACGGGGATATGGATCCCTGTGCTGCATCCCTCCTTTATTGAGGAATTTGCACAAAAACTCTGGTTTAGCTTTAGCTGCATCTTTGGGTAGGTTACTGCTATATCACTCATCTGCTTCATCTTTTGTGCTTGTTTGGCCTTTAGTGCTCCTGTGTGACCAGACAAAATAAGCAAGGATTCAATGGAGTATTGCCAGGAAGTCCATTCCACGATATTCAACAGCATTGAAGATACTGCTTCATATAATAGGGATGGATTCTTGCATGAGGAGCCTCCAGTTTGATTTGCCAGTATTGGTCCTTTCGTAAAGCCTGTCACTCTGTCCCATGGTCAGTTTTGTTAAGCATCAACCCTTGTGGTCTGTTTCATATTATTTCAACAATTGTCTTTTTGAAAGAGGTCTCATACTTCTGTTGTACAATTTCTAGGTTGTAAGGCAATTGTTAAGAGTTATAGAAATGGTTCTTTCTTGGTACCAAGGTTTTTAGTTTGGCTTTTCTCATTAAGTTCTTTGGTTCTTCCTTCTATGTAACGCACAAAAATAGCTGGAAGTTTTCATGAGTTCTCTTTTCACCTCCTGTTTCTTGAATTTGGGTGGAAAACTGCTAGTGTTTGCTGTGGTTGGTGGCTCTTGTCCTGTAGTGCCATATTACGTGCTATGCTCTAACCAAGTGCAAGTTAGCGGTGGTACAGGCTTTTTCACGGTTTCCTTAGGGTGCCTTTTTTGTCAGGATTTTATCCCTGTAAGTCCAGGTGTCTTTTACTTCATGGTAGGAGACCTAAACTCTTCTGAACCAAAAAAGATACCTACACTGTTCTGGTGCTCGTGCCCAAAGGTATAAGAGATCCTTATCTCTTTGACTTTCTCCACTCCATAGTTTGTATAGCTTGTGGGCTAGTGGATTATATGTATTCTTACACTGATTCAATTTGTTTCTAAAAACAATTATAGCTCTACTTTCTCTTTGTTTTTTTCTGTATGAAAGATGTATATTTCTTCTCTTTTCCCTTTTTCACTCTTCCGCTTTCTGATTGACCTGCATGTATGCCAGTCAGGTAAAGGATTTCAGGATGTCTTTCTCTGTGGAACTGAAGGTGTGCGTTCTGATTGTTCTCTGGCCTTCTCTGTACCAATTTCCAACATTATATGCGAGTAACGCATAATGCAGTCCAGGCTTTTTTTTTTTTTTTTGCTTCTCTGGGCTCTGTTACCCTGTGTCGTATGCATCTCCATGTGGTGTCTTTGCTTCATTTCTAAAGACTATTGCACAGCAGGTCTTAAACAAATAATGGAGCATACTCAGTATATAGCATTGCACAGGAGGGAATGCATGCTCAATACTTCAACTGCCTAATCAGAGTGTATGATGTAATAGTAACCTTACGATAGAGAGTATTCCCGGGTAATCACATCATTTAGTAGGAATGCACTTGTGTCCCCACCATGCACAGTGTGGTCATCAATGATGTAATTTCAGATGTTGCAGTGAATTTATGAATGATGTCATAGAACATGTCATGAGTGATGAAATATGTGAGGTCAAGCAGTGCATGGTGAGAACGTGAGTCATAGTTACTTGAGATAACTTTACCTTTGTTTTTTCCAGTGAATTTCTAGGTTTTTATTAAGGTAAGTAATATTTTATTACCATATGTAAAGCCAACTCTTGGTCCAGGCCCAGCTCCCAACCATCCTTGTACACTAAAATCCCTCAGGACGAGGCCATTGAAGTCATTAGGGAGCTGTTAGATGGAAGAAAACAGCCATATGCTGTTTTCACCCAATTCGTAGTGGACTCCGCTTCCATTATGCTTTAAGAAACTTTTTTTATCTTAGAAAAAAAAAACTTTTTTTTTTTTTATACAAACAAAGGCCATTGCCCTGGGATGTACTTTCATTCACCCAAGAAATAGTGGACCTCTTTATGTCACTATTTAAAGACAAAATGTATATTTGGAAGTAGCAATCCTTTCAATGACAGAATTACCAAATGATGTAGATATACTGATGACCTCTTTGCCATTTGGCATGGGTCTGAAATTGACATAAGCATTCAATGAATGGTTAAATCAAAGGTTGGTTGATCTCAAGTTTACAATGACTGTCAACTCCCAAAAAATAAACCTCATTGATTTGAATATCACAGTTGCAATGGCAGATTAGACATGAGTTTATACACCAAACTCACAAATTGGAACACTTTTTCTACATTTCACGAGTAACCATCCCATATCATTAACCCCTTGCATGCGTCAGACGCACGGGAGCCGTCCGACGCAAAACGGCTCATGTGCGTCGGACGGCTCCCGCGCGTCTGACCACATGGCACTGGAAAGCTCTCTGGTGGAGGCAACACAGGGATTTCCTTTGTATCAAAACAGCCTCGGGAGCTGGGGGAAGAGCTTCCCCCAGCTCCCAAGGCTGTTCTGATTTTTTTCAGTGAAATGATGATCAGCGCGCTGACGTAATTTTACTGAAACCAAAACTGAAATGAGCCGATCGGCTCGTTTCAGTTTCACTGCCAACGTGCTCAGGGGGATATCTCAGCCCCATGAGCACGTAGGTAGACCGGAGAGGTATCTTTGGAAAGGGTTGGAAGCGCTGGTGCCCCCCCTTGCAAAACCAGGTTGTTTTGTGATAGATAGGGGGGCACCTGCGTTTTTGGTCCCGGGCTCTGCAGCTGTTAGAAATGGGATTTCTGGTTGGCTAAGGCTTGCGCCAAAGCCAGGCAGAAACCACCACTCTAGTCAGGGCAAGGGAGTTACACACCCAAGATAACCCCTGCTCACCCCCTTGGTAGCTTGGCATGAGCAGTCAGGCTTATCCCGGAGGCAATGTGTAAAGCGTTTGCGCACGCGCACAGCAACAACATACCAGGCACACTACAAAAAGGAACTCCACACAAGGTTATATCAAAAATAGCCTTTGTATTATCATAACACATTAAAATAGTACTCACATAATATACATGGTGCCACCTGGCACTAGGTCATATTTACAAGGGATTATTTACACCTGACAGGGCCAACTGGACCACTGTCAGAATCATCACTTAGTGAACATATCATAAATGTAGGACATATCATAAACGTACAACCAGTAATCACTGGTAACCACTGTACTCAGCATCCTCCTGTAACATAAATCACATTATGCACAGTATCACATTAGGCGCAAAATACCTTATACGCCAACCTCATAAGCCTAAACACAGTAGACCAGAACCTCCCAAGCATAACTCACATTAGGCGCATAACTCACAGTAGAGAATAACTCACAACCTAAACGCATTAGGTAATAATAAAATCACAAGCATAAACACATTATGCAAAACCTCATAATCATGAAAGTACATTAGAGGCATAAAACAGGGTGCGTAAATCATAGTAAATGCATCACATTTCCTAGCACCATATATTAGGACACAAATCACTTTAGCATCACACATTACGCAATAGGCATTACAGGAGGCATCACCAGCATAAACACCTTTAGGAAACAATTGGCATAAAAACAGTGTGCCCCAATCGCGGGCACAACGCACTGAAACTGACCCCAGGCCAACTGGCCTCTCACAGGGGCTCAAAAACCCAATGTCCAGAATGTCCGGGCTGTAAGGGGGCCTCACCCAGGGGCCCCCTGGCTGCCTCAGCAGCAAACACAAAGTGCGCAATTGCGCAAGCCTAAACGTGGCAGCTGCCCACTACTTGCTGGGTAGCTGTGAAAATGAGCACGGGCACCAGCGTGCCCCCTGAGCCCCTCTCTGGGACTCGCAACTTGAAAATGAAACTGTCCCCCAAGGTCGCAGCTGCCTGCGCTCTCGCAGGGCAGCTGGCAATATGCGCAAATAGTCTGGCACTCCTCGTGCCTCTTGGGCCCCCACTGGGGCTTCTCAACAAAATCTGTCCCCACATTGCAGCGACCCGCATCTGCGGCGCCGCTGTGTCGAACAGCAAAGACTCTGGCACTCACAGTGCCTGTGGAGCCCTACTCGGGGACTCGCAACTTGAAAATGGCCCCAAAGCGTTGCAGCTGCCTGCGCTCTTGCAGGACAGCTGGGGAAGCCACCAAAACAGGCACTGGCACTACTTGTGCCTCACCAACCCGGGGCCACTGCAGGGCTCCTCCGGGAATGCGGGAAATGAGGCAAGAATGCCCCCAAGGCGCTGCCGCTGCCCACTGTCAAGCGGGGCAGCGGGAAAGAAAACTGAGCACGGCACCTGCAGAGCCCGAGGCTTGGTCACGGGGGCGGGCACCGAAAATGTGCCCCGACACACCCCCCAACCACCATAACACTGAGCCCCACTCACTGGGACTTCACTGCGCTCTCCCCGGTCTCCGGCGGCGGGACTCCTCCGGACTTCTCCTGCGGCGGGGGAGGCTTCGGCGGCGTCTCGCTCCTTGTCAGCAGCGGCACTTGCGGGGCTCTCTGCACGTATGGGAGCCCTGCGCCGCACTTGAGCCTCGCTTCACCCGGTCCCCCTCCTCGGGACCGGGACTTCGTTCTTTAGCCCGCGAGGCTCCCGGGCTACTTCCGCCTCGTCACGCGGCCCCGCCCACACCCAGGCAGGGCCGCCTGGCTTCCGGGTCGCGTCGGCAGCGGCCCGGCAACGTTCCCGCAACTCCTGGGCTGCGGCGGTGACTTCCACGGCAGAGATGTGGGGTGGGCACCCACGGAATACGCAATGCAGGGTGGACACCTGCTTTCAAGGTACCGATGCGGGGTGGGCTCCCGCTCGGTTTCCAACACAAATTAGCGGCAATAACGCGGGATGGGCTCCCGCTGGTTCCACGCCAAGTAGGCGAATCCCACACGGTGCAGCTTCGTGCTGCAGGCCACCAGCAGTCCTCCTGGGGCAGAAACACAGCGCTCATAAGCCCAAAAAGTCAAGCGCTCTTAAAAGGAAAAATAAAGCGCTCTCCATCAGCGGGCATTTCAAAAGATAGCGCTCCCAGGAGCTATATGAGGCAAAAGTCCAGAAGCAAAGAGAGCAAGTCCCTAGAGAGGAAGGGGCATGCAGGGCCCAGGGAGGCAAGCCCTCCTGGCAGCCCCCCTGGGCCCCAGCAGCAGCACGCCCCAGCAGGAACAGCACAAGTACAGTACACTGAACATTTTCATGGGGTTCCAGCCCCTTCTTTTATACACATATTTCCCTTTGTGTCACAGCACAGGGCTTGGGGATACCAGTCAGAACTGGTATAGGGGGGATTTGGAGCACTTTGTTTTGCTCAGCTCCTCTCTCCTTTCAGAGTGTAGGCTAGGGACATCAGACGCACCACAGGAGGTGGAGCCAGCATTGTAGAGGGAAGGCACAGCCCTATTCAGGTCCCAGGTGCAACTCCTCCCACCCTCTACATGGAGATCTCTCTATTCAGCCCTGCGCTGACTCACCTTGCCCCTCCTGGAGCCACACACACACCCCAGGCCCTGTCACTCACAAGCCAGACATGCAATTCACATCAGGCAGGCAGACACAGAGCACACAGAAATGCCAACTTCTAGAAGTGGCATTTCTCTACCAGTCACCATAAATCTGCGCACACCATTGGGCAGCATTTATTCTCACGAATTCAGACATACTAAACTTGACCACACGGCTCCTCTCATAACAGGTATTACCACTGACACACTCATCCTCAATGCATTCCTATGGCAGGGCAGGCCAGTCTCACCACACACGCACACAGCGCGCACGCACTTTACACTGGACCACAGTGCTAAAGTGCCCAGAGACTTAAAACTACTAACATACAAGGCAAAAAGTTCAGGGGTGAACCTGCCAAAAAGGGCCAAGTCCAACAGCAGCCATCTAGGGAAACCTACCAAACCAAGACATTTCTGAAAACTAGACACCCGGGGGAGTCAGGGAGGTGTGGCTTGTGTTGATCTTCCAAAGTTTTCCCACCCAGAACCCCCTGCAAACCTCAAATTTAGCTGAAAATAATCAAATTTTTTTCACGTTTCTGTGTGCGAATGTTGTGGGTTCACCGGGCTGACACAAACTTTCTACCATCCAGCGTTCCCACAGGTCTCCCAATAAAAATGGTACCTCACTTGTGTGGGTGGGCCAAGTACCTGCGGCAGGGATGGGCCCAAAACGTATTGTGGAGACATCAAAATTATCTATCACAAAACGACCTGGTTTTGCAAAGGGGGCACCTGCGTTTTTGGTCCCGGGCTCGACGAGCATCTATGGAAACCTACCAAACCCAGACATTTCTGAAAACTAAGCACCCAGGGGATTCCAGGGAGGTATTTGCATGGATCTCCCAACATTTTCCTACCCAGAATCCCCTGCAAACCTCAAATTTAGCTGAAAAAAATCAAATTTTTCTCACATTTCTGTGTGGGAAAGTTGGGAATTCCCCTGGGTGTCTATGTTTCGAAAATGTACAGGTTTGCTAGGTTTCCTTAGGTGCCGGCTAAGCTAGGGTCCCAAATCCACAGCTAGGCACATCACAAAAAAAAGGGTCAGTTTTCTGTGGAAAAATGGGATGTGTCTACGTTGCGTTTTGGACCGTTTCCTGTCACGTGCCCTAGGCCTACCCACACAAGTGAGGCACCATTTTTGTCGGGAGACTTTGGGAATGCTGGGTGGGTGGAAGTTTGTGGCTCCACGCAGATTCCAGAACTTTCCATCACAGAAATGTGAGGAAAATGTGTTTTTTTTATTTTACAAAGTTTGAGGTTTGCAAGGGATTATGGGTAACAGAACCTGGTGAGAGCCACACAAGTCACACCATCCTGGATTCCCCTGTGTGTCCAGTTTTCAAAAATGTACAGGTTAGCTAGGTTTCCCTAGGTGCCAGCTGAGCTAGAGCCCAAAAGCCACAGCTAGGAACAGTGCAAAAAAAGGGACAGTTTTCAGTGGAAAAATGTGGTGTCCACGTTGTGTTTTGGGCGGTTTCCTGTCATGGGCACAAGGCCTACCCACACAAGTGAGGTGCCATTATTATGGGGAGACTTGGGGAATACTGGGTGGGTGGAAGTTTGTGGCTCCACACAGATTCCAGTGCTTTCCATCACAAAAATGTGAGGAAAACGTGTTTTTTTGACAGTTTGAGGTTTGCAAGGGATTCTGGGTAACAGAACCTGGCAAGAGGCACACTTCACCCCATCCTGGATTCCCCTGGGTGTCTAGTTTTTAAAAATGTATAGGTTTGCTAAGTTTCCCTAGGTGCCAGCTGAGTTAGGATCTTTGTTTTCTTTCTTTGGTGTGGGGAACTCCACGTATCGGTCTCAGAAAATTGTTTCAGTCCACATACTGCGAGGGAATCACCGCTGTGGATATTGAATCATTCTACTGCGCTGCCCATCCCCTTGTAGTCAATGACTGATGGTATGGTCTCCAGGACGACAACGCTTATGTGTCGGAGCAGTGGACAATGGGGGATATCCCTATTCTCTCCTATCTTTACATCAACAGGAATTCTCTACTCCTGACAACGAGGGTCGTATTCCATCTCTGGTGTTGCTCTCTCTGGTGGGTGGGGCAGACTGACGGAATGGACACCTTCTGTGGAAGGGCCGCGTACTCACCCAAGTGGCGGCTTTAGAGGGTTTTCTTAAATGGGATCTGATAGGGATCTCTACCCTGGGAGATGTTATGCAGGGTACAGAATTGAAATCATTTCAGGCCCTACAGTCAAAATATCAGCTGCACCGCAGCCAATTTCATAGATACCTTCAGCTACGCCATGCTCTGACCCGTACATTATCGCATTGGCCGACCTCACTGAGTTTAATACCTTAGAGAGCAAACTCCTTATGGGTGATCTGGGAGATCATAAAGTCACTAAGATCTACCAAACACTTTTTTTTCCTTCTTTTTTTTCAAACCAGTCAAACACCTTCTTAGCCCTTCGGGCAGCATTGGAGGTGGAGGTGCAGACTATAGAAAATGAAGACTGGACGGAGGCACAAGCGGCACCTTGGGCAGCTGCTATTGCAGCGCGACTCAGGTTGATCCAATTTAAGTACCTCCACAGGGTTTATCTTACACATCATAGACTCTGGCATATGGGGTTGATTGCCTCTCCAACTTGTCTCCAATGTTTTGTGGATGAGGACACCTTTATTCGTACAGTGTGGAGCTGTCCCGAGGGATTCTGGCGTTGAGTGACGGCCTGCCTAGGAGAAGTCCTCTCCTGGTTGATCCTGCTGGACCCTAAATCAGAGGTCTTCAAACTTTTTGATGCAGAGACCCCCTTGTCAAACTTTTTTAGGCGTAATGGCCACCTTCTGACAAAAATTTCTAGAACCTGGTACTCTCATCATCGACAACCATAAGCACCCCCAATTCCCACAGCAAATCATTTTTACAGTGGGGAAATCATATTAAACAGTGTTTAGCAATCCAAAGATCAGTGAGCATGGCGGCGTGGTCAAAGGTGTAGCTAAAAACAAAGAATCTCATTTATGAGGAATTTGCGTAGGGCAGCACCACATGTCTTCTTGCTGTGCTGCCCTACGCCAATGTCTAAGGGCAGGAATGCACCACATTTATGAAATATGGTGCATTCCTGTCCTTTGCCCTTGCGGTGGCACAGAAATTGCTGCCTGACACCAACATGGGCAGGTTTGCTGTTGTGCAGGAAGGGGCATCTTCCTTCACAAAGAGTCCCGAGAGGTGTTTTCCTCGTTCTATGAGAGCTGCAGAATTCAGCACACATGGAAAGAGGAAAAAAACGAGGAGAAATGAAAACATTTCTCCTCGTTACGCCTCCGCTGGGGAGGCGTACGTTTTTGGCGCTGCCGCAGGTTTACATGATTTTGTAAATATGGAGCAGCATCAAAATCCATGGGAACCCCCATGCAACGCCCATGGAACACCTCCTTGACGGAGAGTAAGGCAACGCAGTGACTTGCTATGCTTTGCCATACTCCATATCTATGAGGCCATGCAAAGCCATGCAGGGATTCTTTGCGCTGCCTCATAGGTATGGTTGAGAAGCTTGCGCCGCCAGAGAGTCAAAAAAAGGTTTTAGGTCTTTCACTTTCAGGCACCTACATATCAAATAATGGGCGGCATATATTAAAAATACATTAAAAAAATTGTTACTCAGTAGGAAATGCACTGTAGTACATTATGAAACCTCTATTAGTTAATGCACTACAGAGGTCTGTGTGTAACCAGAGAGCCACAGATTTAAATCTTGGTTGGTGCAGTGGAGAATAGGGACTTGTGTATTTTTAGTGCTACAAGGTCACAGCCTGTGACAAAAAGCACTGTGAATATGCAAGTCATTATTTTATACTTGCATTACCCACAGTAGAAGATAGACTGATACACAATGTGTAAATAGTTTTACGATAAAATGGTGCTTCCAAAATGTAGATTTTAGTAATACCAGGGCGTATGTAATGCAATTTTTTTTATTTTTTTTACATAACTGTGCCTTCAACACTTCCTTAGGGGTACTAAGGGCTGTGTAAATACAGTTATGATTAAAAGCAAGCACTTCACAGCCCAGTTCTTAACGCTTTGCACTACCACTAAAAAAACACATTTGTCATCACAAAGCTTGTAACGATTCACGGGTCCCAAGCACCCTTTACACTTGCAGATTAACTAACAGGGCACATTTTCATTTCTTTCAGGCGACCAGACACCCTGGCACGAAAACTTTTCACAGCACAGGAGACGCAGCTGGAGCATTTTAGCAATCGAAATTAGCCATATTTTTCCAAGACGAAAGCAAACGTTTTGGATTCCAGGCACAAGTGAGGTTTGGGAATGTGTGACCCACTTCCCAGGACTCCACGGCCCCCTTAGGGGTCGTGCCCCACATATTGAAGACCTCTGTCCTGGGGCATTAACAGGGTGCAAGCCAACTAGGCCTTAGAGTCCGCTCTTCTATCCTGGGATTAAGTGGGAGCAGGTCTAGCCCTTGGGGTTTATCTCCACAGGTAAACCAGTAGCCTTAGTGCAGAGTTCTAGTCCTTTGGTTCAGCAGGTGTGCGCTCATCTTCCTCAGGTGGCAACAGCACTCAGGCTGGTAGCCACTATGCCAGTTTAGAGTTTATGGGTGGAGAGGACCTCTGAACAATAAAGAATCTTTCCACAGGCAACCCTACCCAGCCATGCATCACTCCCTGGGGGATTAACAATAAATACTAATATGCATCTGTCCAAAGTTAAGATGTCAGAATCTTCCTCCCAAAGTGTCTGCAGAAATTAACTTACAAAAAAAAGAGTTGTGACAGGGTTTTCTCCCCTGCTGGCATTGGTGCCACTCTGGCTACTTCAAAAATGGCATGGTAAGACTTGCATCTGCCTTGACGGGGGCTGTTCATGACAGTTGGGCACAGCCCCATCCCCCCAGGCAGGGTCCTTTGTTACTTTGCAAATGAATTTACATGTCCCAGCATTGTCTGGAAATGCTACAAGAGTATTTTCAAAACAGTTCCTTGTTGGTTTAAATTTTAAATTACTAATCGAGTCCATGAACCATGCTTTTTGCTATTCCTAAACTGACGTTATTCATTATAAAGTGCCTATAACGTAATCCAGTGCTTTTCTATGAGAACCACTTTGCCGTCAATATCACCGTCACGAAATGTAAAACTTAAGTTGACATATTTAAGTAGCATGCACCAGCCATGTGACTGGTATAGGAAAGGTTGGCCCTGGCAAAAAATTCTGCCATGCCAAATTTGCACTTAAAACTACGACTTTGATAGTGTACCCTACATTTGGGAGCTGGGAGGAAGGAAAAGTACAAGATGAACACTAGGTACAGAGGCAAAGAAAATCAGTAGTCACTGTTAAAAATCTAATGCTTCTGCCCAGGGTCAGAGAAAAAAACTACTTTAGTAATATCAGGGCACCCTGTCATTAATCTACCTATATTTCAAACACCATGTACCATGTCATGAAAATGTACCATGTTAGCGCTTGCATTTTACCACAGCAAACCATCCTCTATAACGAAATGCTTACCCAACATGCAATCCCTTCAACATGGGCTGTCGTCCTGCGGTCTGGTGACCTGGTTGGTCTTCATGAAGCTAGTCACATTCGCTTTTCACATAAGTACTTTGACGGTCACTTGGTTTTCCCCACAAAAAAAATTAGAGTCCTATGGGCTTGATCAGTCAGTTAATCAGCCACATATTTTGCTTCAGCCAAAAGATGGCCAAGAATTTAAAGCTTGAGACAACTTCTAAACTCGCATGAGAGCTGATCCAATCCCTTTAAAATGGTTAAAATCTAGAGCGCGAGTGCAAACAGGGAAGAGCAGGTGCTTTAACATTTGGACTGGCTGAGTTAAAGTGATGCATTTCTAGCTTCACAAGCACCGTCAAAGACTACTCACAGGAAGTAGGAAAATCGGAAATTACATGCTACTGAACAGCAAGTGGCAGGGCACTGCAGTCCTAGAGGCAAGATTCACAGAAAACAGGAATCTCTGAACATTTACAACCGTGCGTCAAGTTTTGCTTGGGCAGCTTCAGTATTCGGTATTCTCTCGCACCCTTAGTAGAAATAGACCACATCACAAAGCTTGTAACGATTCACAGGTCCCAAGCACCCTTTACACTTGCAGATTAACTAACAGGGCATATTTGCATTTCTTTCAGGCGACCAGGTACCCTGGCACGAAAACTTTTCACAGCACAGGAAACGCAGCTGGAGCATTTTAACAATCTAAATTAAGCCATCTTTTTCCAAGAGGAAAGCAAACGTTTTGGTTTCCAGGTACAAGTGAGGTTGGGGAATGCGCGACCCCCTTCCCAGGACTCCATGGCCCCCCTGGGGGTCGTGCCCCACAGATTGAAGACCTCTGCCCTAAATTGACCCTTCTTCATCTTACCGACAGCATTGACAGTCCATAGTTTTTGCGCCTAACTTTCCAAGCGTGACCTAGCATAAGCGTGGCGGTCTGAGACATCCCTATCCCTGGCAGTTTGGAATTAGGGACTGGATCATTGTATGGAATTGGAAATAGCAGTATACAAGGGTAGGGGTTGCCCTCAGAAACACCTTAAAATATGGCAGAGGTGGGCGGACCATAGGGGTGTAGTGTTGGAGCCCTCCCAGACCTCAAATCCCAGCACAACAGAAGGGGATCAGTTGGATGTCTTCCGGAGTTTGGAGGATACTGTAAAAGATCTGCAGTGGTGGCTACTGGACCACAAATGGATCAGTAACAGGCCCCTCTCCTTGCCCCCACCCAGAGCGGACGGTGGTCATTGATGCATCACTGCTGGTTTGGGGAGACCATCAGAAAGATGTAGAGATCAGAGGCCTCTGGTGCCCAACAGAGACTTTTTTTTATTTTTTTTAAATTTGTTTATTAAATTCCAATAAACATGGTAACATACATGAAGATACACGTCAAAGAGCACCAATCAGCAATAAACAAACCCCTCCAACCCACCCCCGGCATATCAGATGAGGTACATAGGTAATTTGGTGAATCCTGAACAAAGCAGACACACATGAGTGGTATATCATAAACATAATCAAAGGATGGAGTCCCAATTCAAATGAACACAGTCCGAGCATAGGGTAGCACATGGACAACCAAATTATTACAGGTCAGGATTGTTCAGCAAATACACAGTTAGTGGAGCACAGAAATCCTTTGGGCGCGAAGCCTCAAGTAGCTCCTCCGCATAGACCCCCAACTGATCTCTACAGTAAAGTAAATCGCGGATCCATTTTTTAACAGTAGGAGTGGTTTTTGCCCCCCAGCATTCCTCTACAGCCCTTTTGGCTAACAAAGTTGAAACCGCATCTATACGTCGGTTGTAGGGCTTTAAACTCTTAACACTCCCAAGAAGGCAAATCTCTGGAGCACAGCGCACAGGTTCCAGCACAATATCAGTGAGCACATTCACCACCTTGGACCAAAATGCAAATATACCTGCACACATCCATGCCAGATGCAGAAAATCAGCATCTGCCTGCCCACACCGCGTGCAGCCCGCAGTCTCATGCAGCCCAAACCTATAAAGTTGCAGTGGGGTATAATATAATTGATGCAAATACTTAAAGTGAATGATGCGGAGATTGCAAATTGCTGTGAGGCGACCCGTTAGCTCACAGCAAGACTTCCATTGCTCGAGCGTGGATCCCAGAGCGGCATTCCATCTAAGATAAGAGAGGTGTTCAACTGGCTCCCGCAGAGAGGCATTATATAGCTTGGTGATCAGACCCTTTTTCTCTTCTCCTGCTAGCACCGCCTGCAGCGCCAGCAGAGTTGTAGGTTCCGTCGGAAAGTTCGGGTAGATAGCTCTAATTGCCTGCCTCACTCTAACATATACAAAACCCAACATAAAGCCACGGTTCCGAGCCCCCTGAACATCCTGTAAGGACCGAAACTGACCCTGTTTATACAGATCCCCCATTCGGGTGATCCCGACAGCTGCCAACTCCCGCAATGCGAACTGTTCCTGCGCCGCCGAAATATCAGGATGTGCAGCCAGTGGTAGCGACGGGGCGTATAGATAGGGAAGTTGTGATCTTTTGGCTAGAGTCTTCCAGGCCCAAGCAGTACACTGTACAGGGTTGATGTCAGTCCTGGGGACACCCGCACCCCCGAAAGAGTTGCCGCCTGCAGGGGCATTGTAAGAACAGAATCAGACTCGATAGCAGTGTGAGGTTGAAACCTCTGTGGAAAGTGCCAGTAGTGCGCAAACTGCGCCTGAGCGCACAAATAGTATAACCGCAGATCAGGAGCCTCAAAGCCTCCGCGATCAAATGGTTGCACCAGGGTATCCCAACTGCATCTGGGCATCTTACCTCCCCATACGAATGTGAGTAATGCCGACTGAAGTGTCTTAAATAGCCCTATATTCAGCTTAATGGGAATATTAACAAAAAGATAAAGCAATTTGGGCAATATAGCAATTTTGGTTACCGCTATGCGGTCAGCGAGCGAAAGAGGCAGGCGCGCCCACCGCTCCGCCTGCTCAGTGATCCGCGTGATGACTCGGCCATAGTTCGCAGAAATGACTTGCTCCGGGTCTCTGTGTAACCATATCCCCAAATACTTCACCGGATCCTGAGTCCACGTCAGCGGGAAGTCGAACGCTATCTCACACGTACCAGCCGTTAGCGGGAACACCACTGACTTCGCCCATTTGATCCCTAAACCGGAGTATCTCTCAAACTTGACGTACTCCCGGAGCAGTTCCGGTAAGTAAGTAGCGGGCTCACGGGCATACAGTAGCATGTCATCGGCATACAGTGAGACCACAAGTGGTCTCTGCCGAAATCGCAATGCAGCCGCCGCATGTCGTTGGCGCAGCTTACAGGCAAGGGGCTCCAGTGCCAGCGAGAAAAGCATAGGGGACAAGGGGCACCCTTGATGCGTGCCCCTCTCTATGGGGAAAGCCAACGACACCCACCCATTTACGCGCACTCGAGCTACAGGATCCGTGTACAGAACCTTAATCCATTGAAGAAAGAATTGGGGAAGACCCATCCTGGCTAAGACCGTGAACATATAGTCCCATTGGAGGGAATCAAAGGCTTTTGCTGCGTCAAGCAGCACAGCCACTGCCTGGAAGTCTGGGTCAAAGTAATGTAGCGTGGAGAACACCGTTCGTAAGTTGTGTGCTGTAGATCTAGTAGTCACAAAACCCGACTGGTCTGGAAGGACCAGGAGGGGAACCAGCGGTTGAAGTCTGTTGGCTATCATCTTTGCCAGAATCTTGGCATCTATATTAATAATTGAAAGAGGCCTATAGGAGTCGCACCTATTGGCAGTCTTGTCGGGCTTCAAAGGGGTCACCAACAGAGCTTCTTTGAGGGTGGGCGGGAGTCTCCCCTCCTCATATGCCTCCGCATATACATCCAGAAGCCTAGGGGCAAGATCATCCACATAGGTTTTATAAAACTCGCTGGGGAGCCCGTCAAGCCCCGCAGCCTTACATGTAGGAAGTGACATTATCACTAATTTGACATCCTCAACATCAAAGGGATGTGTGATATATTCCCTTTGTCCCTGGGAAAGCCACCTCAGTGCGACATCGTCCAGATAGGAGTGTATCTCCCCTGAAGGCACTGAACCCCTACCCGCATAGAGCTTGGTGTAAAAGTTGAGGACAATCTCACTAATCTCGGACGTTGTGTAGTGCGCGATTCCATCATCATCTAATAGTTCAGTGATGCACTCCTGGCTACGTGGTGCTGCCAGCTTTTGAGCTAAAGAACGGCTCGGGCGTCCCCCCTCCCCATAGTAACGAGCTGTACTGCGTCTGGATCAGTGAAGTAACTCTTGGTCGACTGTGTCGTTATGTTCTGTGACAAGGTCCCTAATTGCAGCTAACGCGGCTGGAGAGGGATGCTTCTCATAATCACGCTCAAGCGTAGAGATGTCAGCTGCTAATTTATTTATTCTGCGTCTGATGTCCCGCAACACCCCCGCTTGTGCGCCTATGCAAATGCCCCGGATGGTCACCTTAAATGCCTCCCACAACACTCCGGCACTCTCAACAGAACCCTCGTTCTCCCAGAAATAAGTATGAATGGCCTCCCCAATAGTCTGCCTAAAAACCGGGTCCGTTAGCGAGGCCTGTTGCAACCGCCATGCAAAGGGTGGCCTCTCACATGTAGGTACCTATAGCTCCAGGACCACCGGAGCGTGATCCGAGAGCGTTCGAGCCATGTGACTAACCTTCACCACCCATGTACACACAACCTCCGAAACAAGCCAATAATCTATACGAGACCACGTCCCATGGACAGAGGATATGAAGGTGCTTTCCTTCGCCCCAGGGTGTTGAAGTCTACAGACGTCGTGCAGATTGCCTGCATCCAGTATCCCCAGTAGCGTCTCAGACGCCTGCTTGAGCCTCACTACACCACTGCCCACACGATCCAGGGCCACATCCAGACAAACATTGAAGTCACCTCCCCAGAGTATCTCGGCTGGAGGAAACCCTGAGATGCGGCGCCACACGTCCGAGAAGAAAGACGGGTCGTCAATATTTGGCCCATAGACATTGACCAGTAACACACTCGCACCACCCAGTTGACCATACACCATCGCCACTCGCCCAGACTCGTCCGTTTCCGCACGATTTACAGAAAATGGGACCCCCTTCTTAACGAGGATCATCACCCCCCGTGAATAAGAAGAGTAAGAGGACGCAATTCTCACACCTGCCCAGCGTGCGCCCACTTTTTGTTCCGAGGCCTTAGTGAGGTGCGTTTCCTGAAGACACGCCACTTGAACATCCATTCTATCCAAGTATGCCAGCACAGAACGAATTTTCTTGGGGGTGTTGAGTCCCCTCACATTCCAGGTCAGGCACTTTACTCTACCACTCATGTAGTCCACACATTGGCAAGCTAATGAAAATGCAATAATACCACACACGTGTGTACCTTATCGCGTAATGCCACTCAGGTTTAGCTTCACCATAGAAGAATAATGCCTGCTCACCCCCCCTGTCCCGCCCCCCCCACCCACTTCAGCATCCCCAACTCGCCAAAGCCATCCCATAATAGTATAACCCATCCCCAACAGAGAACAAAAAGAAAGGTGTGCATATGGGGTACACCCATTCAGGGGCATCGGAGCACTACTAGCCTCCCAACAAGTAGGAGGTGGCTGAGCAGGTCTATTGATTGTGCCATCTTTCTGCTGCTAAACCCCACAGCGCACATCATGACATGAGCCCACAGTCACTGGGAAGCACAGTGGGCCAATCCTTCTGGTGAGCATATAGATAACTGACAATAATAAGCGCCTTTTACAATCATGACTAATAGGGTGAAGTTACAATACAGCAGGTCTATGGATTGTGCCTGCGTTTCTGCCGCCCACCACCACAGCGCACATCATGACATGAGCACACAGCCACCGGGAAGCACATTAGGCTAATCCAACACGCGGGCCTTTAAATACCAACAATAATAAGTGCATATTACAGTCATGAATAAACGGGTAAAGTTACAATAAACAAAGTATCGACGCATCACTCTACTGCTCCTCATCATCTTGTGTAGCACTGGACTCCCGCCTCCTACGTTTCAACTGTTTAGCGTGCTCAAGGGCCGCCTTGGGAGTAGAGAAAATTCTGGAGTCGCCGTCGGGGCCTATACGCAGGCTGGCGGGATATAACATTGCATACGGGACTCCTACTGTTTGCAGAAATTTTTTCACAGCGCCAAATTCCCTTCTGGCTGCTTGCACAGCTACAGTAAAGTCCGGAAAGAAGGCAAGTGCGTTGCCCTGATGTACAATATTGCCCTTGTCCCTGGCCATCCGCAAAATAGTGTCACGGTCCCTATAATTTAATAGTCTAGCTATTATTGGGCGGGGAGGGGCCCCCGGGACAGGTTTAGCTGCAAGGGAGCGGTGGGCGCGTTCGACAATAAACATATTGGAGAGCTGCTCGGATCCAAAAATTTCTTTAATGAGGTTTTCTATGAAGGTCTCCATCTTTCCAACATAGGTGGATTCCAGCAGCCCAGTAAGCCTGATGTTGCGCCGGGACCGCGCTTCTAAATCCTCATTTTTGGCCTGAATAAGGGCTAAAACTTTCTCCATGTTGAGCGCCTTCCCCGAGACTTCACTCAGGCCATCCTCCGTTGCAGATACCCGCTGCTCCACCTCCCCCATGCGGGTATTTTGTTTTTCTACCTGTGCAGACATATGGTCTAGACGGTGGTTCACCGCCGCCATTGTGCCCTCGATGGATTGAAGACTGCGCTGCATTGCCAGCAGCGTGGTCTCGAGTGAGGGAGGATTGTCGCTCTGGGCATCCGCCTCTGAGTCGGACGCTGCTTTCTGTAATGTTTTCGTCGATTTTCTCGCCTCAAACGTGAGGCGAGGTTGGGACTTGTCAGTTCTCCCCATCTCTTCCACACTTAGGTGCACCACTTATGCCAGTTAGTGAGCAAGTACAGTAAGCACCGAAACGTGCACGCTCTGCAGGCCTGTACTAAGTGTAAGGCAGGCGATGTTATAGATCCCAGCAATGAACTCTCCGGCCCGCTGAGCCAAGGGTGGGAGGACTCCTGCAGACGAGCGCCGCCAGAAGGAAAGGAATTTGCGTGCCTCAGGAATTCTCAGTGGTCCACAATAAAACAATGCCCCAGCCCCAGGGACTCTGTGGCACCTCCCTCTCAGTGCACGTCCGTGTAGGTGATGCGTATCAGGGACCGTACCCCACCTTCGCAGGAGGCACGTGGCAAAGGCCCCCTACAGTAGACCCCCCAACAGTCATAGTATAACAAGATAATAGGGACCCCCACAGTTCCAGGAGCGCAGAGTGAGACCGTGTCCCAGGGACTAGCAGCAGAGGCAATCCAGCAAAACTGATGCGCAGCCAGGCCCAGTCAGGGCCAACCCCAGCACCGCAGGACACAACCCAGGTACGAGCTCGTCAATTGCACATAGGATAGGCTCCACAGTCAAGGGGTGCACATTATGCACTTATTGCCTTGTGCTATAGTTTTTGTGAAGTGGTTTATCGTGCTTATTCCAAGGCTACCAAGCACCGAAGTGAGGGGGCTCCAGCAATGCACACAGCAGACCCCAATTCAGTCCCACAGGACAGCACACTCCGGGGAGGTAGCAGCTCGGATAATAACAGAGGCCAACAGTAACTATACCGCATTCATGCGGCAGACAGCAGTCCCAGTGCAGGCAGCGATTTTAGGCCGGGGCTCTGCGTTCGCCAGCCGGAGCCCGGCACTCCGCTTCGCAGTCTTCGGCTCCAGGGACCTCCCAGTTAGCTATCTCCGGGCAGCTCACCACGCTCATCAACAGCTCCGACAGCAGTGGGCATACACCTCCGGCCGCAGGGAGGCGGCCGGCGGCAGCAGGCGAGGGCCACTCTCAGAGCCTTGCGGCGGCCACCGTTTTACAGCGGCGCCGCCGGGTCAAAACGACACTGCAAAAGTACCGTTGCGGCGATCACCAGCAGCCCAAACTGCCCTCAACATGTGCCGGAGGCCCTCACAGTGCAGTGCGGTCACTGTAGAGGCACAGATGCAGCTATTATCAGGCGGATACTGGTCGGATTGGCGCTCAGCCGGGCAGAGCCTCACTAGGTTGCGGCCATCTTGCTGTGTGCCCTCTAGCGCCCCCGCCCAGCAGAGACTTGACTCTGCATCAGTTTGTTGGAGTGGAGGGTGATTCACTTGGTGTTGAAGGCTTTCCTACCCACCATCAAAGGAAGATTGATACAGATGCTCACAGACAGACTCCACCACTATGAGGTGCTTCAACAGGCAGGGGCGAAATGGGGTCCTGGCACCTGAGTCCGAAGGCGCCTCTCCTCTGGAAATGGCTGGACCATTGACTTCTCTGGTGGTGAACCAACTGGTGGGATCTTTAAATGCCAGGATGGACAAACTCACCCCGAATGCCTAACGGATCACAAATGCCAGTTTCACTCAGAGGTGACCTAGGGGTGTCTTCCAGCAGTGGGGAGAACCCTGGCTCGATCCTTCTGCCACCCCCAAGAAAAGCACACTTACGTTTCCAAAGCCTAGGTCTCTCTGATGCACCTTCCTTCTAGAGTTGAGCTTGAGATTCCCTTATGCCTTCCAGCTAATGCCTCTCCTGCCCGAGTTCTAAAGAAGATCAGCAACAACCAGGTCAAAGTCATCCCTCAAGTAGGCATGAGAATCTGTCCTCTAATTAAGCTGCCTCTTTGGGATGATCTTCTGTCGCAGCAGCATGACTGGGTGGTGCACCAGGGCCTGCACAATTTGCGTCTCCATGCTTGGAAATTGAGTGGTGACCTTTGACCTTCTTCGGCCTGCCATCTGTGGTTTTTGATATAATCGTGGTGCAAAATATGCCTCCACAAAATCCATGTATGCCAGTTGTTGGAACAGATTTGTGGATTGGTGTGACACCTGACAAATTAATCCATCAAAGGCAAAGTTGTCTGTAGTTTTATTATTTTTCTTTCCCTAGCCCAGCAGACTTGTTTTCGGCACTGTTAAGGAGGGCTACTTATCTGCTCTTTGGGCTTTTTTTGTTGTTGCCGAATCAGCCTTTGTTATTCAAATCACCAATTGGGATGAGTTTTTATAAAAGATTTGCTACATTTGTTTCCACCCAAACCCTTTGTGATGGCTTAGTGATACTTGAACGTAGTCCTCGCTTCCATGTTGTGCACTCCTTTTGAGCACTGCACAGTTTTCCCTTGAGTCTTTGAACCTTGAAGACAGTCTTTCTCATGGCATAACTCTGGCTAGACAAGAGCTTCCAGTCGCAAAACAGTAATACTTTGCCACCAATTTAAAATTGGTGGTAACCTATTCTCAAATGGAACAAAATATTTTTTTAAGAGCAGGCAGTGGTCCCACGGACCACTGCCCACTCTTAAAAAATTAAAAAGAAACATTTCATTTTCATTTTTGAAACAAATCCCATTTTCCTTTAAGGAAGACGGGCTTCATTTGAAGAAAAAAAAAGATCGCTTTATAAAAAAGCAATCACCGACGTGGTGGTCTGTTGACGCCAGCAGGCCAAAATCTCTGTTATGGTTGAGATTCTCAGTGGGTCACAAATTGCGACCTACCTCATTAATGTTCATGAGGTAGGTCGATTTGCGACCCACTGTTTTAAAAATAAAACTGTCATACATTAGGAATTGCGATTTCACAATTCATAATGTTGATACATATGGCCCTTAGTCACCTAAAGAAAAAGAGTCCGGCTGTTTTGGATGTGGAAGCCAGTATAGGGAATGAACTCCACCTAATTCTCTGATTGAGCAAATTCTAAATCCTCAAGTTGCACTGAGAATCTGAACATGCAGTGCATGATGCAACGTAAAGTTTTAACTTGCCCTTTAGGAACAGTGCAGAAACAAGAAAATCCTCTGAGTGGTACCTAATATTATAAAGTGCACTTTGGAATCCATGGAAACCTAATGTGAGACTACCTACAGAGGAGAGCTGTGTGGTCAAACTTGCAGACTCATAGGATGAGTTGGGCAACCGCATAAAAAATGACCAGGAGCTCAAGCATTCAGTATTTGACACAGTTGACCACAAATTTCTCATAAACTCCCTCCGAGAAAGAATCAGAGCGGATGGGGTGGTTCTACAATGGTTTACATCCTTCCTACAAAACCGCTGCCAACAAAAATAAACAATTCTACCTTTGACATATTTCCTATAACCTGGGGTGTCCCTCAAGGGTCAGTTCTCTCCCCCTCACTGTTCAACATCTACATGGAGCCCCTCACCGTCATTCTCAAAAAAGCCAACATCCCCTTCCACCTCTATGCGGACGATACCCAGCTCTATCTGGAAACATCCTCAGTAGGTGACATACACAGGGCCGGACTGGCAGTAGCGGGCACCGGGCGTTTCCCCAATGGGCCGCTAGGTCGGGGGCCGGTTTTGGGCCCCAGGGGGCCGGTTTTGTAATGGGGGGCCCGCAATATCGGCCCCGGTAACCAAATCGGGCGAAACAGGGACTTGCAACCAGCTCGGCCCTCCCCCCCCCAGGGGGGCCGACCGAGCTGTTTGCCAGGGCCGGTTTCGATTCCCAGTCCGGCCCTGGACATACATAGACTAAATGACACTCTAAGAGAAGTCCAGCACTGGCTATCATACAACCACCTAAAACTCAACCAAGATAAGACGGAAATCCTCCTCATATCCAATAATGAACATACCCCCCACCCCCCAATTAAAGAATGGCTAAAATCTATTTGGTGCTCTTAACTGCAATCTTACCCTGGCTGACTCCACAAAATCCCTAGGATTTACTCTGGACCCACGTTTGAACATGAGCTAACATATAAAGAGCACTGCGAAGAGCGCCTTCTACAACCTAAAACTCCTCAACAAAATGAAACCCTTCATCCCTCCCAATGATCTTAAACATGCCATGCAATCTCTGGTTCTGTCCAGATTGGACTATGGGAATGCAATCCTCACAGGCACAGCAAAATCTCACTTAGCCCCCCTCCAAACAACTTTAAATGCAGTTCCTATGATGATCACCGGAGTCCAGAAATACAACCACATCTCACCCTCTAAGAGAACTAAAGTGGCTCCCGATTGAAGCGCATTCCAACTTCAGAACTGCATGTCTCACCCACAAAGCCCTTCACACCGGCAAACCAGCTTACCTTGCATCGAAACTCAAAAAGGCAGGCCCGACAAGAAATCTTAGGAGCACAAACACACTACTTCTCATTCCTCCTAAAACTCGCAAACAAAAAAACCTTGGCACGCTCCTTCACTGGAAATGCTCCTAAAATATGGAACTCCATCCCAGTCCATATAGGACCAACTTCATAAGCCTTCATAAGCTTCAAAAGACAGCTCAAGGACCTCTTCCTCAACCGAATTCAACCAACTGGATAGCAACCACCCAGCGAGACAGAGTGCCTCTGCTACAGGAATCTCGTTCAGCTGATAAACAATCTACCTTAGCAAGAGGGTTTCTACACCACCTGTCTTTTGCTCCGCTTCTACGCACCTCTAGCTCTTAACCGGATTTGACACAAGACAATGCTGTTTGCTGAAATAATGTGTGTCCATTATCATCGTGATAAATGCTGTAAAGTGCTCTGATTCCTTTGTGTCTGGCAAGCGCTATATAAGACTCTTAAATAAATAAATAAAGTTGGCAATGATAAAAAGAATTTCCAGAAGCAGACTTAGCTATATGACCACTGTTGTAAATGAAATATGGCTTAGATTGTCTGGTAAGGACGAAACTTGCTCAGACCTTGAGCTAAAAGAGAAACAAAAAGACAAGACTGAATTTGGGAAACTAGAAGAAGCTCACTGTTGAACTTCCTTGTTAGGAGCAGGGCTGCAGCCCCTCTCTTATTGGAAAAAAGCTGCATCCCGCGGGGCAGGTGGAAATGGTCAATCAATCAATAAGTCTTGTAGAACACTGCTCCTCACCCCTGAGGGTTTCCAGGCGCTGAGGTATAGGTTGTCTTATTCGAAAAGCCAGGTCTTGAGTTCTCTTCTGAATTCCACCAGGGAGGGAGATGCTCGTAGTTAGAACGGTAGGTCGTTCCAGGGGTTGCATCAAGGTAGGAGAAGACGCAGCATCCGCTGAGGCGGATGTGGTTAGTGCATGCTATGGCTTGGGAGGTGGCGCGCAGGTGTCTGGCGGGTTGGTGGAAGTTAATGCAGCAGTTGATGTAGGCTGGTCCCTGGTCGTGTAGAGCTCGGTAGGCATGTGCTAGCAGCTTGAACTGGCATCTCTTGACTGGGACCCAGTGAAGGTTCTCGAGGTGCGGGGTGTTGTGGGTGCGTTTGGGGAGATTGAGGCTAACTACTATGTTCTGTATGGTCTGGAGTCTCTTTAGGAGTTGGGTGGTGATTCCAGCATAGAGAGCGTTCCTGTAGTCGAGGCACAGCTGGTGATGAGGGCTTGGGTGACAGTTTTCCTGGTGTTGACGGGGATCTCTTTGAAGATTTTCTGTAGCATGCGAAGGGCGTGGAAGCACGAGGAGGTGTCTGCATTGATTTGGCACTTCACGGTGAGTTCGGTGTCGAGGATTATGCCGAGGTTGCGGGTGTGGTCTGTGGGTGTTGGGGTGGGTTCAAGCTTGGAGGGCTGCCAGCTGCTGTCCCATGGGGAGGTGTTCTTCTCGAAGATCAGCACTTCCGACTTGGTGTGATGCCTGCTTCTTCTTGCAGCTGTGATCACCTCCTTATCAGGGTTTTGACTGAGCCCATGGTACCTGTGCAATCCTTGATCTTTTAAGGATGTAGCCCAGCTTGAATTAGACATTGTAACGGCGGTTGGAGAACATCTACCCCAGGTTTCTCTGAGTACCTCAGGAGCTACTGGTATCTCTCCAGCTACCTGGAAGTAGCTCTGCTGTGTGCAGCCCAGCCTACTAAATTAGAAGCTTTTGTTTGGTTAAATTAGTTTGTGTATCACAAAATAGAAAAGTGTGCATTCAAGATGAAAATGTGTGTATTTTCGGAACTTGAAAAGCTGATGGTTAAGGAAAAACAGATTTTCAACATATATTTAGGCTGATATTCGAGTAAATATTACTAATATCACCTTGGTGACAAGGGCATTATACCTATGGCTGTTATTTACTACATAAGTAGCCACATTCCAAATTAAAAAAAGTATTTTTACATTACTGCTGGCAAACTTGCTTGATGCACTGAGGTGATCACTTCTAGTAATGTTGCGTGGGGTGGCTAAATGTAATTTTGTCTGACGTGGTTACTAGCAGAACACTAATATTAGTAGCTCAGGTTACTTTTCGTTGAGCATGAGTAGTTCTCATCACAGGAAAGGTTGGAGACCCCCTGATCTACCCTGACTCTCTGTAACCCAGAAGCAAGCGTAGAAGCTGGGAATTTTTTAAAGGGATTGGTAACAAAGGAACTGCAGCAGGAAGTGCTGTCCGTTGTGTTATGTTATGTTACTGGGCACTTATAAAGCGCGCGGCTACTCCCAGGAGTGTCCCGGCGCTGAGAAAGGAAACCAATGAAAGAACAGAACGAGCACGCTCCTGACAGCTACTTTACTGCATGAAAAGCCAGGTTTTTAAGCCTCGCCTGAAGCTGAGGAGATCCTGGGCATGACGTAGAGCGGGCGGCAGATTATTCCAAAGCTGAGAGGCTACCACCTGAAAAGAACGACCACCCAGGCGAGAACGAGAAAACCTAGGAATAATAGAGAGCTGCTGGGTGGAAGACCTCAGACTTCTAGGTGGAACATACTGCTTGATTTTGTTTCTCAGATATGGGGCTCCTATATTGTGAAAAGCCTTGTAGGCCAGTACCAAAGCTTTAAAATTTGTCCTCTTGCGCACCGGGAGCCAGTGCAGGGACTTCAAATTAGGGGGTCATATGAGCACTTAGGCCAACCATAAGTATGGCTCTTGCCGCGGCGTTTTGCACCACCTGTAAACGGCCAAGAAGATAGTCAGGGAGGCCTAGGTACAACACATTCACATAATCAAGCCAGGATATGATCAATGCTTGAACTACTGTTTTGCTATGAGGGACTGGGAGTAGTGGAAGAAAATTCCTCAACATTTTCAGAAGGCCGAAGCAAGTGCCAGTCACTGCTTGGACCTGGGACTTCATGGACATGTCCGAGTCCATTTTCACCCCAAGGTTTTTGACAGTGGTGGCAGAACTTGCAGGGGGAGACATATTCTGTGGCCACCATTTGCGCCATTCCTCACCTGGGTTGTGACCAAAGAAGATAATTTCTGACTTTTCAGAATTACACATCAGTTGATTCTGTTTAAACCAGGCGAACACTTTAGACAGGCATGTGTTTATCTCACTCCCATTCAAGGCCATATCCTTTCCGCAGGTGAACAGTAGCTGTGTATCATCTGCGTAAGATATGACCTTTGCACCGTATTGTTCTGCCAAAAGTGGAGCTGTCTATGTAATTGTTCAGACTCAGACTGCCAAAATCCATCTGGGAAGAAGTACAGGATGACAAAATGGCTGCCCGTTATCATTGCTAATCGGAAATAGTGCTGTCCAACCGAAACAACTCACTCCAGACCCAGAGCCCTAATTCCTAGCGCCTCCCTGCTGTCTGAGCGCACTGTCCAGTGGCTCTGGGTTAAACAATTGCATGTGGGTGGGAAGGCTGTCTGCACACGGCTTGACAAGTTGCCATCGTTATAGGTTGGCCTTGTGTTTCTCCAATGCACCCTCTACCAGCCTCCAGAAGCAGGCCGCCTTCGCATGCTTCCCACGTTAAACCTTGTGTCTTTGAGACCGGCGTCCTGACCGCCTCTAGCAGCAGCGTAGCATGCTGTCTTCCCACCCCTTGCTTCCCTGTAGTGCACACACGTGATCGAGTCCGCCTGCTGAAATGTACACCAGTTGGTACTGGACCGTTCCCTGAAACCCTGCAGGCAGCGAGGGGCTATTATATGGATTATGTTTCAACTGCGCCAAGTGGAAATTCGATCCTCTTGATCCCATACAAAGGGAATCTCTTCACATGGCTCGTAACTTACACAAAATGGCTGCGGGCCCTTTGCTGACAAGGTGAGCTTTCGGCTCCATTTCCCATTCAAAACTGCTTCGGTGTCTTCTTTATCAGAAACGTTTAAGGTTGCGTGGGAAAGGGGCCGGCAATGTTTACTGATGGGGCCTTACATGGCCAGCAATGTCTGCCAGAAGTAAGATGGAGGAGAAGGAGTTAGAGGGATGGGCCCTGTAGTCCCCAGGTGATTGGTCTATATAGCTGCCCCTCTCTCTGTATGTGTAACTACACATACAGAGCATTACACTAAGTTAAATCATTCCTAAGTTTAGCCGATTACTCCATGCCATCAGGGACACCAGATTCCATCCAGTATTGGGATTCATTTTTACATATCATTGTTTTCAAGTTTGTCTATTGAGTTGAAATGATCAAGACTACAACTCCCATAATGCATTAACTTGGTAAAAAGTAAAGGCGTAGAACTGGAAAATGGTGCCCCTGACAACATAGTCATATTGTCACTGCGGGGCAGTTTTGCTAATCACTTTTAATATTTGCAAAGCCTGGGATTTGCCATTTCACAAGCTTTGTGACAGGGTAATTTGAAATGTACAAATATAAATTGCTACTTGGAAATCACCGCCAAACGTAAAAAAATCCCTATGCGACTGATTTCAGTTCAGTAGTAGGAGGGGCATGAAATGAGTGTAGCCTTCAACTGACTTACAGTGGATTGTATCAGTGGTTTGTGACTGTAGTTGCGATGGTAAACCATTTACTACCTAATGGAGGTGGTACCATCTGCAAAATGAACCCTGTCTCGATGGGACAGCTTCCGCCTTGTGAATGTGTGCGTTTGGCCTAAGAGGGAGAAGATAGTGCTCGGGTACCACTCCATGGCTCCGCTCATTAGAGTCATGGACGGCCGACTTTTATTTTTGAAGGCAGCCACTCTCCTTTTAAGCGACAGGGTCAGCTTTAAAAAAAGTTGTCATTCAGCGAATATGAGTGCCAGGTTGGAAAGCTGCTGTCCCTCGCAGGCCTCCATCCCTGCGTTTGCAGTCATTTGGAGGAGATGGAAAAGTACTGCCTCATAAATATTAACGAGGAAGACATTTTTGCCACTCTTGCGAATGAACATTTTCTGAGGCAACCGATTAGTACAGCAGTTTCAGCGCAATGCGGAGGTCGGGTCGCAAAGCCATCGGAGTGCTAAAAATCCCGCATATGCTTTGCGACCTCACCTCACACTACTACATTGAGACCTTAGTTCCTTTTAGTAGCTTCTTCGGTCTGCTAACCTGGTGAAAGTGACGTTGCAGCCTCAGGGATGCTAGCACATTCCTCTGAATCCCATGCTGTGTTGCTTAATATACGGAGACAGGCCCGAAGGCACGTCAGTCATTCCTTTGGGATTGTGACTGTCCACTGCCCTGAAGAGGAAGGACTGCTCACTGAAAACTCTTCACCTGGTCTACCGGGTCAATCGCATACTATTCTGTGGCCTAAAACATTCAGCTTAGTCATTTTATTTTGTTTCCCTACAGTGTATTCGGTGGCTTTTGACTGTTTTCCAGGCACTTTGCCTTGACAGGTGTGATGAGTGATTCTCATTTACGTAGGCAGATCTGGCAGACTGGATGGTGAATAGTTAAGTTCTGCTGACGTAGTCAGTTGGTCTGCTGGACCTTTCCATTGAAGAGCATTAATGATTTGGTCATTTAAGTCTTAATCAGGTGGAGAGTTGAAATGAACATTGTGTTTCATATCTGGATCGTGTTAACTTACCCAAGTCTAACCCATAACTGTATGACGAACGAGTGGGGTGGGTGGGGCCTTTGCATGTTGGGGGATATGTGTCGCAAAACAGTAATTCCAACCTGCAGCTCTGCGAAAAAGCAACCGGGCCAGTGAAGTTTAATTGAAGCTTGATTATTGCTTACTGCAACTTTACTTCGCTGTGGGCAGAGATTAATGTGAAGCACATGGATTTATGACAGAACCATGCATGCCTTTACAACGCGGGTTTAACAACACACAAGTCTTTATAACGCATGTCTTTACGCAAATGCAAGTATTTAGCAGGTAAGTAAAGCAAAGCAAAGAATGTAGCGCACTCAGGAGTCCACAAAGATACGTTTATTGTACCACCATAGCTAACAAACGTGTTTCGGCCATAACCGCCTTTGTCAATGTTGACATTCGTTTCAACTAATTTGTTATTTATTAAAAAGCACCCTCATTGTCAACGTCCAAAAAAACGGACTAGTGCAGTGAAATACAAACAAAACAGATATATTGGTTCGGCCATCTTGAGATGATAATACATTTGAAATTCCTGTAATAATTATCACACTTAATGTTGGATAAATCAAGAATAGCTCAATCTCTGAACATAATTTACTTTCAGTTAAATATTTGGAATAATTACGCCCTGTATGGTGATCCAGCGGGTTACTAGCAACAAGCATTCATACACCGAATACTCACCTGGGCCCATTCATTCATACTACGCTAGCAATTTCCGCTGGTGGGTCAGTTATACTCTTTATCAATATCCCTGCTACCAATTACCTTTCTGATTGAAGAGTAATGACTTACCAATGGACCCTTTGATAATTGGGAAGTTTAAAATGAGTGACATTCAATACAATTCATAAAATAATCACTGAGTCAGGAAGTTTTAAAATGTTTATCTAAAGTTTTAGCAGAGTAAATTACAAAACCACATAATACTTAATTGTATATCAAGGATGAGGCATATTAATTTCAATCATCGATCAATGACGGTCCCTCAGAAAGAAGAAGATGGAGACAGCAGCACAGCTAAAGGTTGCATTTATATTTACCTAAAGATGTGAGAACCAAACCCCTTGGCCAAAGAGTTGGAAAGATAGGTCCCAGGAAGGATGAATGCATCTGGCCAATCTAGAATTCGTTAACGAATAGGACATTTTTTCATTCCTATGATTCACTAGCTTTTTAATTCTAGATTTTGGGGACACTGAATAAAGTTATCTTAGTCACCCATTACCTAGTTTTAACTCACGGGTAAAAAAAACCCTCCTGTTTTTGCACTCTGCCCCTCACTCTATCTTTTCCATTGGATGATTTACAAAACACCTCACGCTCCTCTCCTGAGGGAGAGTTGTAGCCCACACTGTGTACCTTGCAGTCACAGTGTGCAAGAGGGAACCCAATGATGAAGCATGTCACCTTTGGGTGAGTGAGGGTTCTTGTCTTTAAGAGACTGACTCCCTACCCCCGCACACTACACAAGGTTTGTTTTGAGTTCAGCGACTCATTATTCTATGTGAGTTGTACAATTTTGGAGTGATAATGTGGATGCTGACACAAACTCCATACATAACAACCCCCAAGTGTGAATAACATTTGTGGAATCAGACAGTCGGGCATGACTGGTCTGCCGTCTGTGTATACCCATACATCATCATCTGTTCTTCGGGTACATCCTATTTTAATCCAAACATCTCTTTCACTCTCCTCAGCATCATCTTGAAGTCTTTTCACATCATTCCATGTTTCAGGAGGTGCGCATAGCATAAGTTGGCAGCTGATTCCCATCCTTTCAACCTTTTTATTTACTGCCAACCTGTTTTTGGCACAGTGTTGAGCCACTAGATCTGCGTATCTGTTACCGACTACCACCCAGTCATCTCCTGACTGATGTGCAGCACATTTCACCACTGCCAATTCTTTTGGTGATTGTATTGCTTCCAATAATTCCTTTACAAACTGTCCATTTTTGATTGGGGATCCTGAAGAAGTCATGAAATCCCTCTGCATCCACAGTTGGCCAAAGTCATGCACAACCCCGTACCCATATTGACTGTCCGTAAATATGGTTACTCTTAAATTTTTCCCAATTTTGGAAGCTTTGATCAGAGCAATTAATTCAGCTACTTGTGCAGACTTGACTCCTGGTAAATAGGATGCTTCGACTATTCCAGTTAGTTCACTCACAGCATAGGCTGCGCTCAATTTACCATCCTCATGCCTTAGGCATGAGCCGTCCACGAACAGCTCCCTATCTGAATCTTTTAGGGGCGTCTCCTGTATGTCAGGTCTTGGTTTTGTACACAATTCTGTGACCTTTAGACAATCATGTTCTGGTTGGTCCTTAACTTCTTCAAAAATTGGATCTGGCAATAACGTAGCAGGATTCACAACAGTGCACCTAACTATGGTCACATTTTCAGCTCCAAGAATAATTCGTTCATACCTTGTCATCCGACTAGGTGTGAGATGCTGAGTTCTAGTTCTTGTCAACAAGATCACAACTGCATGTGGGACAAACACTGTTACAGGATATCCCATTACTATTGACTCACTTTGTTCAATGCTCATACAGGTAGCAGCGACTGCTTTCAAACAGCCTGGCAATGCTGCCGCCACTGGGTCCAATGTAGCAGAAAAATATGCTATAGGACGCCTGTCTATTCCATGTCTTTGAGTTAACACTGAAAGTGCACAATTTTCTCTTTCATAGCAAAATAGTGCGAATTCTCTTGTATAGTCAGGCATGCCCAAGCAGGTGCCTCACACAATGCATTTCTTAATTTTACAAATGCACTAGCACTTTCATCATCCCATTCAACTGGATCTTTGGCTTTCTTTTTGGTTAACTGAATTAAAGGCTTTGCTAGTAGTGAAAACCCTACAATCCATTGTCGACCGTATCCTACTATTCCAAGAAACATTCTCACTTCTCTTTGAGTTTCTGGCATTTTCATTTTCTTTATTATTTTTATTCTGTCAGATGTTATTCTTCTTGTTCCTCTTTCAATTTGGTGTCCCAAATATTTAGCTGCTGTTGTACAAAACTGCAGCTTTTCAGGTGACACTTTGTGTCCTTCCTCAGCCAAATGGTTGAGTAATGCAATTGAATCTTCAACACAATCATCATGAGTGTTGGATGCTACTAGTAAATCATCAATATACTGCACCAAGACTGAACTCCTGGGCAGCACTAATTTCTCCAGACACCCTTTCAGTATTTGATTAAAAATGGAGGGACTTTCTGTGCATCCTTGAGGAACACAATTCCATACATAGACATGATTTTCAAATTTAAACGAAAAGAGATATTGGCTATCTGGGTGCAATGGTATTGAAAAGAATGCTTGGCATAGATCAATCACGGTAAACCATTCTGCACTCCAGGGTATCTGGTATAGGATTACTGCAGGATTTGGTACTATAGGACAACAAGGTACCACAATTTTATTAATTTTGCGCAAATCCTGAACAATCCTATACTTTCCACTAGGCTTTTTCAAACCCATGATTGGTGAATTACAAGGGCTACTCATAACTTCTTTTAATATGCCTTGTTTTACCATTCTGTTAATTTCCTCAACAACTCCTGCTTTTACTTCTGCACTCATTTTATACTGTCTAGTATTTGGGTAGATTGGACCTTCTTTTACAGTGATCTTTACTGGGTCTATTTTGGCCATAAGTCCTACTTCTTTCCCTCTGAAATCCCATACCTTGGAATTCACTGTAGTTCTTAGTTCTTCTGGTAATTCGTTTTTAGTTATCAAAGAGAACATCTCATCTATTTCTGTACCTTGCTTGGCTATCATGAACTTATAAACATGATCTTCGTCCGGGGTGTGTATTGCAACACCATCCGGTGTGCAGAAAATAGTGCAATTCATTTTGCACAGTAATTCTCTACCCAATAGGTTTACTGGACTGGAATCACACACTACAAATTGGTGCATTTCTCGGAAGTTTCCTATTTTTACTTCCATTGGCTCAGTAAGGGGTGTTCTGATCTTTTGATTAGCTACACCTACAACTTGGATAGCTTCTCCAGAGAGAGGAAGGTCTGGGATGTCTGCTGTTCTCACAGTAGAATGGGTAGCACCAGTGTCCAAAAGAAAAGTTATATCATTACCTCTTACTTTCCCTTCAACATATGGACCTGACTGATCTACCGGTAAGGATGCGCCAAGTACGCACTCCTTCTCCCCCTCTCTTAGGCACCGTCATTGGTGATTATATGGGTCAAATTCGTCCTGTAAAAGAAACTGTGAAGTTACATAGTCATTCTTACCACTTCCTCCTTGATATCCGACGTCTGTACCGTGCTTTGCTATGCTCACATTACCCTGTATAGGGGCAGGTGGCAACTGACTCTGTGGGTTTACACCCTGCTGTTAGTCATTCTGCGTCTGTGGATTTAAATTATGATTTGGGCCATTATTATTTCAAATCTTTTTACATTCATCCTTCCAATGCTCCAACTTTCCGAATCCGTGACAAGGAAGTTTCTTTTTAGCCTCTTCTCTACTCATTCAACCTCTTACTTTTCCACCATTCCCTGTGTCACCATTTGTTCCAGATTCTTTTCCCTGATTTTCTGTTGGATTATCCAAATTAATTCCCTGTCGCTCAGCCATTTTCACCTGAGCCCACATCACTTTCTCTTGCAGTTTCTTGTGCCTATCCTCAATGTCGTCTCCACAATACTTTGCATATTTCAAAATCTCATCTATGGGCTTCCCTTGCCAGCACAACATGTGCTGCTTAATCATCTGACAAATCTCTGGCTTTAAACCATAAACAAATCGGTAGACAAACTGACTCATATTTTTATCTCCAATGTCCTCAAATCCACTATATTGTTTGAACACCTGTAATAGACGTTCATAATAGGCATGTACCGATTCACTTGCTTCTTGGGTAGTCCGGTCTATTTTCACCCAATCTGTTTCTTTTGGTGGTATTTTCCCTTTCAGGTAAGTTATTACTTGGTGATACTTTTTCATTACATCACTTGATGGGGCACCTGTCTTTGCATCTCTAGGATACTCTTCGCTTGACCAGTCAACTGTAATTTTACAATCTGTCCACAAATCGGCAGGTACCACTATGTCAAACAGACCATCCAAGTCATTTAACAATACCTTTGACACTTTCACAAACCTCTCAACTTGCTTGTACCATTCAATTGGCTTTTCTCTCAACTTTGGAAAATCATTTGTAAATGACAAAATATCTTGTCTACTCCATGGGACATGAATGTAACCTCCTCCAGGTACTTCCCGCATCGGGTACATCTGATCTACTTTCCCTGTTTCCTTCAATAAATATTCAGAAGTTGATCTACTGTACCGTGCCTCTTCCTTTTTCTTTGTCCATCTAGCTTTCCATTTATCTAGATCTCCCCATTTCTGTAATACTAACATTAATTCTTTCACCTGTAGTTTTCGACCAGAGGCATTCATGTTTTCTAGATCCTTGTCAGAAAAGTCTGCTCTATAGGGCTTCTGTAACACTTTTGACTTCCCTATTTCAATCCCCATTTGTAAGGCCAAATCTGATAATTTCTCATGAAACATCTTTACATTTCTAGTGATGCTCCTGCATACGAACAATAGTTCTTCATTGTAGGTATTTAGACAATCTACTCCTACATTTCCTGCTATCATTTCGTCTAACTCGACTTTTAATTTGTAGATGTCCATGTTCTTTGGGGGTGAACTCTGTCTGTCTGATCCTTGTGCCCACCTTTCTAAGTCTTCTGGTGTTACAACTGTGGCACTTTTAGTTCCGGATGATGTTACTATATTTACATCTTTGGAACAACCAGGTGTCATTCTTCTAGGAGTGCTATTTACCGATCCTCGAATAGGTAAATCCATTAGAGAAATCATAGATTCACAATCACTGATATGGTCATCAATTATTACAGTTTCAGGTTTGGGAATCTCTACAGGTGTAGGCATGACTAGAGGTTTCGGGTAATTTACTTTGTCACCATATAAGGGAACCACTGGACCAATTGTTACAGGTATGGTCAGGGAATCAGGATGTACATTCAGCTGTGTTATTTTCTGTATCAATTCTGCTCTGTTTCTGTCTATAGCCTCTTTTTCCTTATCCTGAAGTACCCTATTAACTGGTGGATTATGCAATACTTGCGGTACCAATGGTGTTCTTAATATTGGTGCACTTGGGGTACATCCACTTGTCCCTTCCTGATATGGTGGCGGGTTCTTTAATATTTCTTCCATAAATTCATCTTCAGAATCTCCAAACCCTGTCAAGTGTTTTGTCTTTTCTGTGCATTTGCTCCCTAACGACTCTTCTGTCATAAATACTGGATACAAACCCTCGGTAAGCATCGCTCTTCTCCACTGTTTCATCTGACTGTCTCTTGACTCATTTTGTTGTCTAGGGAAAAATCCCCTATAACCCCTATTGCTTCTTGGTCGGTCACGTTCAAATGCCTCTGTTTCCCATTCTTCTAAGGCTTCATATTGAGTTAATCTTGGTCTGGGTTCTAAGTCATTCATCCTCATTCTCAAATTTTGAAGAATTCTCCCATTGAAAGTACCATTCTCTGGGAATGCTAATATTGCATAATTTTTGGTATATTCTATCCAATTTTCTAACCATACGCAAGTATGATAACCTCTCTCCATCATCATGAATGAAGCAGGCGTTTTTGCTGGTGGAATGATAATTCCTTCTCTAGTTTTGATGGGTTTATCCTTCTTAAAATAATTCTTAACCTTTTGTAGAAATGTCATTTTCTCTTTTCTCCAAACATTTTGGGTAAATATCTATGTATCGAATTATATTCTGCAAAACCTAGGAATCTCCTGTCTGGACGGGTTCCTGTTAAAGTCGGATCACGTTTCCACATATAATCTCCACTATCCACTAAGATTTCGACTTCTATGCTGACAACCAATTAAATTCCAGCTAACATTTGTCTCTGAACCAATCCTAGCGCGGCTTTTCAGTGACGTCTGTCTGACGACCCCTCCTTTACAATCTGCGCTTCTCTGTCCCTCGCTGTTTCAGCCAATCCCAGCGCGACACCTGTGACGTCAGTATTACTCCTGACTACTGACCCCTCCTTTACAAGAGTCGTTCCACGTCCGCTGTTTCAACCAATCCCAGCGCGGCGTTTGTGACGTCAGCTTCCTCTCCGGCAGCTGACCCTCCCTTTACCAAATCGTTCGCAATACTTTATTTTCTCTACGCTTCTTATTTAAAATTCAGTAACAACATAAAACATTCGCTATCGTGCCAGTTTCGCTAAATTGAAAAGGATAGTTTCTCTCACACTCAGTAAAACCTTTCCGTTTACTAAACATACACTACGAGTAAAACCCTTCCGTTTACTCTTCACGTAAGCTTCAGAAATACCTGCTACTTCTTCAATGTTACCCTTTCTAGGTGATATAACATCAAATTTTTACCAGCGTATTCCTTTGCTATTACTCACACGCATAGAGTCCCTAACAAGTACTGATAGCCCTGCTTAACTTTTCAGTACTATTTCTGCCTGACAGATATCCTCACTGCAGTATGGCTTCCACTTACCATCCGCTATTCAATTTTCCCCGGGAATTCTAGACAACATAAAACAAAACTTTTGAACAAACGGATGTTAGTTTATAAAAATAAAATTCTCATTACCCAATTAACAAAGTGCAACCATCCTCTGATAACCAGAAAACTGATCCAGCGGGTTACTAGCAACAAGCATTCATACACCGAATACTCACCTGGGCCCATTCATTCATACTACGCTAGCAATTTCCGCTGGTGGGTCAGTTGTACTCTTTATCAATATCCCTGCTACCAATTACCTTTCTGATTGAAGAGTAATGACTTACCAATGGGCCCTTTGATAATTGGGAAGTTTAAAATGAGTGACATTCAATACAATTCATAAAATAATCACTGAGTCTGGAAGTTTTAAAATGTTTATCTAAATTTTTAGCAGAGTAAATTACAAAACCACATAATACTTAATCGTATGTCAAGGATGAAGCATATTAATTTCAATCATCGATCAATGACGGTCCCTCAGAAAGACGAAGATAGAGACAGCAGCACAGCTAAAGGTTGCATTTATATTTACCTAAAGATGTGAGAACCAAACCCCTTGGCCAAAGAGTTGGAAAGATAGGTCCCAGGAAGGATGAAGACCAAAGACCTCCGGACCAGGTTCAGGACAGGATGGGTGACCTCTCTATCAACGACACCTGCGTCGTTCCCCTCTCTGACACCTCGCTCCTCCTCGATATCTTCCGTGTCTTCCTTCTAATGGACTCCGCCGCCCCCACCTCAGGACCTCTCTGGACAGCGGTTCAGTCTGCAATCGATCAGCTTGTTCTGTGATTCTCAAAGCTGACAGCCTCAATGCCAATGCTAACGCTAACTAATTAGCTAATTCTATATCTATTATACCCTTCTACACCCAGGTACCTCCCATTAATGTTTCAAATTTATGGACCCACTACTTCTGATTGGACGGGGACAGGGGGTTGATCCTCACACCATGTCAATTTAGTTCAATTTCTTTAAGCCCATTGTTTTAAAATACCGCCCCTCACAATTAATACATTTGCTTTATTTCCCACCCGTCTCACGACAAAGTTTAATACATTGTATATATAAAATGTTGCATTTGCAAGAACATCGCGGATGTAGTGGAGTTGGCCACCAGGTCACGGCCTTGGATGACGTCCTAGTTGACTTCATCGCTGTGCCTTGTTTTTCAGGGCGCATGCGCACTTCTCATTGGCTTCATGCTGCCATTCCGTTAACCCAGGCCCAATTTACGAACTATTAAAAGTCAAAGAAGAAAACATTAAAATCACAAATAAATGTCTTCACTGTATACCCCCTATTTCTACTCTATTCCCATTTAATTATAAATCTATCCCGCATTAATAGCGTTAAAATACCACAGTGTTAATTGCAGCAAATGCGCAAGCTTTAGCACGTGAGAACATTAAGCAGCCATTTTAACACACACTGCGCAGAAGCAAAGTTTTCCCTCCAAGCAAAGAAAGACGTCATACCACGTGATATGGTTGACACATGCGCAAATGAAGTTCCCGCGCTTTAGCGGCCATTTTGGATTAGACAAGCATTACTTATTAGTTTAAACACATAGGCAAGCTTCACTTGGATACTATGTTCGTGTATGCATTTATTAGTAAAGACATTACAAAGTTTAATTAATTAATACTGAGAGGATTGCTTACGAGCAAGTCTCATTCTGAGTTCTTGCTCCATCAATGGGCAGTGCTATGTTTCACCAACTTCATCCATTTCATTGTACGATGCAAACCTAGCAAAGGTATTCAACCCTTCATATTTCATATTTTTCATATCAAGAATCCCGATGCCCCCGAACAGGTGTCAGTTGTTAATGCAGAGAACTAGGAAGGATGATGATAATTTAGTGACTAGATTGATCCTCACTTGTTCAGCAGATTCTAGTGAGATAAGGAAGAGTTTAGTCAAACTTTGGAATATTCTCCAATCCGATGTAGTAATTGACCATCAAGTTCCCCCACATCCAAGTGTGACCTATAGAAAGAACATATCATTGAAAGACCTACTCGTACATAGTCATTTTCTGAGTAAAACCATAGAGAAACCAAAGTTAACAGGCTTTTTCCCATGCATGAAATGTAAAGCCTACAGGAGAAGCGTCAAAATCAAAGATTACCCTGTACCAGGAAGAAAGACTAGGAAACCTATTACTAAGTTGCTCAATTGTAACACCAACTTTGTAATTTATTGCCTGATGTGTCCGTGCAACCTACTATATGTGGGACGCACAGTACACCAGGCTGAAAATAGAGTGTTGGAACATATGCGGGCAATAACTAATAAAGACAACAACTATCCAGTCGCAAGACATTTTGCCTCTTTCCATAAGAGCAACAGTAATCTCTTGAGTTTCTATTGTATTGATCAAGTTCCCATTTCCGAGAAAAGAGGGGACAGGGTGAGGACTACGCGTCAATTGGAATCAAAATATATCGTAGGGCTGAGGACCCGCACCCCACATGGTCTTAACAGTGAAGAAGAAATGTGGGTTCATATAAGTTGATGTGTAATGTAGCTCCAACTCTATCTATTTTTGTAGTCTGGCCTTATGCTAATAACTCTCTTCATCACACCCTCTTTTTTTATAAATAGGACTAGCAGGATGGGATAAGCACATAGTGATTATTTAGGGAAGAACACTTAGGGCCAGATGTACGACGGTTTTTGCATGCGCCAACGGGTTTGTGAATCCGTTTGCGCATGCAAAAACTAATAGGGGTATGTACCATTCCAAAATAGCGAGTCGCAATTTATTTGCCACTCGCTATTTTGGAATTGCGAGTCGCTATTAGGAAAGGGCGTTCCCCTCCTAATAGCGAGCGCAACCCCATGTACAAATGTTTTGCAACTGCAATTGCGGTCGAAAAACACTCGCAAATTACTACCCTCTTCAAGAGGGTGGTAATGGGGTCGCAAAAGGGAAGGGGTTATAATCTCTGTATGCATTATCATGAATCTATCTACTAAGCGTCATTTAGCACTGCCCATACAGGGCACTCTACCACTCTGCAAACATACCTCCACCTCCTGGTGCACTACTAGTTGGGGGATGAAGTCCCCTTGGCTGCTGAGGGTCCTTGGGGGCGAACAACCCCTCCTGTTACCTCCAGTAAGTCACACACAGCGGTATTGCTAAGTAGTCTTCGGAGGTCACGCCCTCTTTCTCCACCACTCTGCAAACGCATCTCCTGGCGCACTACTGGTTGGTGAAAGAAGTCCTCTTGGATACTGAGGAACCTTGGGAACCAAGAAGTCCTCCTGGTACTTTCTGTAAGTCCTATATAGCGGGATTTCTGAGAGCTGGTCAGAGGCCCCGTCCTCTTTCTCCACCACTCTGCAAATGCCGTTACTACTTAAAACAAGCATTTGCAATGCAATAGGTCTCGCGTTTACGCAAGTTTAAGCTATTGGCATTGTAAATGACAAAGCCTTTTATTTAGGTTTTAAAAACTAAAACATAGATAAAAGGCATTGTCATTTTCAATGCCAATAGCTCAAACTCGCGTACACGCGAGACCTATTGCATTGCAAATGCTTGTTCTTCATGTTAGTGCTAAGTCGAGTGAACAGCAGCCCAGTGCTGCTGCTGCCCAGGGGGCCGCAGTAATGGTCAGGAGGGCCGCATGCCTCCCCCCAGACCGTACTTTGAGTATCACTGCTTTTAGACATTCGATGAGGGCTCTGTTAGCAGGGAGTTGCTAATTACACTTTCCTAAAGTTCTGTCCTTTGGTAAAAGTAGGGGTGAGGGTGAAACTACATTCTGTTGTGCACTGTGAAAGGGCCGTTCAGGTGAGGCCTGCCTTTCCCTCCCTTGATCACACTCATTTGGGCTGAAGAGTGCAGAAATCGCACTCCCCTTTGTTCCTCTGTTGTGGGTGTGGCGGGCTAGACCCCACCCTGCTGTGAGAGGCATCAGTACACAAAGGCTGCAGCTGAAGGAACTCCCCAAACTGGTCTAATGCATGAAATTCTCATTGTAACCCTGATCTGAGCCGTTTCCCGGCGCTAACAATCTCCGCGGCCCTGTTGAGAGCGGGGGTGGTGGAAGGGGGGCTCTCCAGATTGTGATGGGGGCACAGCCATCAATGGGGGCTCTGCCCTGGCCAGCAGGAGCACCCCGCGAGCGTCTAGCTGGTGATAGCCGGGGAGCGGTATAGGGATCGGTTAGGTATGAGATAGAAAACAGAAGAGGCACACAGACCCGTGCAAGGACGGGGCCCATAGAGCCTGCTTGAGGGGTAACCCCGGAAACAGGCGACTCGCAACAGCGGCCTCACCACTCCCTGCGCCGGGCGATTTAAGGATCACCAAGACACTGAGTGCTTTGAAACAGGCCAAGGGGAAAACCCAGCACTTTATGTGAAACCATGGCTCTCCGCTCCTTAAGTTAAGGTGCCAGGATGATGCCCTAAAATATATGCCGGACTTTCGCGGGGGCAAACAGTTTTCGCCCTGCCTTTCGGCGCGGTAGCAGCTGCACCTTTTCCACAAAACATCTAACATTCCATAAAATTCGTGTTTTTTATATATACAAATGTAGTTGTGCAGTTCTGCTTTCAAGAATATAAACTACTACTAAGGTACGGGGGCGTTTGCATCTTGCGCTGCAGGAAACAAGGCAGGGCCCGCCTGACGTCTCCTAGTGGCTTCGACGCCCATCTTGTGCCGTGGGTCACCGGGGGGGGGGAGGGGTAGAGTCAGGCGTCGTGCAGGCACAGCACGCACCTCACGCTACAGGTCACCAGGACCAGGTCGGGGGTGGCCGACACAGTGAAACAACCGAGATATCAGATATATCACTTCGGATACATTAGCTGCACACTCCGGTTTAAATCTAGGCTTGACTCACTCCGCTTTCTAGGGCACATCACTTGGCTGTTACACCATTTCCTTCGGGAAATAAGCTTGTGTGGTGTGAATATATTACATTTAGGGCATCAAGGCACTTCTTGGCTTAGGTCACCTAGAAGTAAAAGTGACAGCGAGGTTTGCAAAGCGCGCAGCCAAAGGGCGAACTATTTCCGTGTCTGCACCTCTGGGGCTACCTACCCCCTCTCCCGGGGTTTCCCCGGAACACACCGGTGTATCGGGTCGGTGTGTATGCTGTTGCCGCACAGAGCTCCACGGTAGAGGCCGTATACCGAGACCTCAGTGATATGACGCAGGTGCCCTGTAGACATAGCACTCTTTTCAAGTTGATAAACCGAGGACCACTTTGTTGGTTAACAATATATGTTCCTGAAAGCGCTATGAAGTCACCAGATTCGCATCGACTGCTACATGAAACAAGCTGTCGCCATTGCGCAAAGGCAGATGCTTGTTTACATCGCGCTTTCATTTTAGTGAAAAAACAAAGTGCCTACACCGAGTAATAAAGGAGACAGTGTAACGCCGCAAGTGAAAGATCCAGTCCGGATGGGCCGTCCGAGAAGGAGACATGGCGGTAACAAAGAAGCCTCATTTTGAATCGGAAGCCAGCGTTTAGCATAAACGATGACGCCAGCCAATAGGAATGATGGGCGGGGTTTCAAGTCCCCTTCTGAAATCTACTCGATTATAAGAAGCCTCGCAGAGCGAGCAGCGCATGCGTGCTGCAACGCAGGTCTGCGAGACCTAAAAACCATAGAAATTCACTGGAAAAAACCAAAGGTTACAGGGTTGTTATAATTAGGAAATAGAATAAATTTTTTTTTTAGAAATTCACTGAAAAAATCAAAGGTTACAGAGACGTTATAGTTAGGCTCAGGTTTCACTTGTACAAAACCAGTGAAATTCAGCAGTTATAGCTAGCTGAGCTAACTATAACTCGTGCCCTCGCAATGCAATGCACTGCTCATGACCTCACATATTACATCACTCATGATATGGTCAGTGACATCACTGATGACATCCACAGAATCACTATCACACCCACCCCCATAGAACCTTTCATACACCCACTCAACCATTCACAAACCCATTCACAGACTCATACGAGTACTTGCACACCCACTCACTGATTCATAGATCTACACACACATCCACTCAGTCACCCATACAGGCACTCATACACCCACTCACTCACTAATACAGCCACTGACAAATCCACTCATACACCCACTCACACACTGAGTCAGTCACCCATAGAGCTACTCACACACCTACTCACTCACCCATATAATCACACAACCACTGACTCATAGAGTTACACACACACACCTATTCATACAGATACTAACACGTACTCCCTCACCTATACAGTCACTGGCACAAGCACACACTCACCCAGACAACCATTCTCACATTCACTCACTCACCCATACAGTCACTCATATACCCCATTACTCACCTATATTGCCTTTCACCTACCCAGTTACTCACCCATATACCACTGACACATCCACTCCCCCACACAGCCATACACACACTCACTCACCCATACAGCCACTGGCTCAACCACTCCCTCATCCATACAGGCAGTCACACAGCTCCTCACCCACACACACACAGACACCCATTCAGGTACTCGGACAACCAATCACTCACCCATACAGCCACTCACGTACCCCCTCACACATCCATACAGCCACTTAGACACCATCTGACAGACTGATACAAATATTCACACAACCAGTCACTCAACCATACATTCATTGAGACACCTAATCGTTCACTTATACAGTCAGTCACTGTTGGAAATGGCCCTTTTTGCAGGGTTATCCCCAAACTTTTTGCTTTTTCCTCCTATTTTTCCCTGACCTGTTTGTGTTGGTTTTAGGACTCTGGGCACTCTACCACTGCTAATCAGTGCTAAAGTGCATATGCTCTCTGTGTAAACTGTGTTATGGATTGGTATTTCCACGATTGGATATTTGATTTACTTGTTAGTCCCCAGTAAAGTGCACCAAGTGTGCCAGGCCTGGTAAATCGAATGCTACTAGTGGGCCTGCAGCACTGATTGTGCCACCCACGTGAGTAGCCCTGAAAAGGTACCTCAGACCTGCCATTGCAGAGTCTGCGCGCAGTTTGTAACTGCCATGTCGACTTGGCCAGTGCACACACTGGCCGGTCCCTAACCATCCCTTTTCTTACATGTCAGACACCCCTCAGGTAGGCCCAAGGTACCCCTGTGGGCAGGGTGCAGTGTATGTGAAAGGTGGGACATGCCCTGGTGTGTGTGGCATGTCCTGATAGTGAAAAACGAAATTGGCTGTAATTCACTATTGCAAGGCTACCAGTTCCCCATAGGATAGAATGGGAGGTTTGTTTATAACATCTTATAAACATAACTGGCCCAGGGAATTCGGTAAGAAAATAGAATTTAGTATGCCTGAACTCAGAATCTAAAGATGCATCTTTTAGTGAAGGTGATTTTTACATTCTGTGTTTGAAAATACCACTTTTAGAAAGTAGGTATTTTCTTGCTCAGTCATCCCTTGTGCCTCTGCTGGAATGTGGATTGCCTGTCTGGGTTTTGGATGACAGAAGGCTGGGGAGCAGGAGGACTCCAGATAGTCTAGGTGGGTCAGGAAAGGGCTGAATAGACCTGGGCTACAATGGGGGAAGGGGGAGGAGATTTCCTTGCACCTCAAAGGGCCTGGTCTGCCTCTGACAATGCAGTCTCCACCTCCTGCCAGGAAATCACACCAGAGAAGGCAGAACTGGTTCTGGCTGGGCACAGACACCCTCTGCCTAGAGGATCAAAGGATTTTTGGATACAAATACTAGGGCCCAGACCCCTGAACTTTCGAACTCTTTTCGATCAAGAAGACTGCCAAGAAGAAGAGCCGGAGAAGCTGTGAGGAGGAACTACCACTTTGCTGTGTGCTTTGCTGTGTTGGCCTGCAGTGGCTGCTGCTGTCTTGGGCAGTGAAAGGCCTGGACTGGACTTTCTGCAATCTACTTTTGTGAGTTTCTCCAAGGGCTTGAGGTAGAGCTTGCCCCCTGTTCAAGAAGTCTCAGGAAGACTTCAAGTTCTTCTGCCCTCAGCACTGGGGACTGTGTGTTTTGTGCTGCAACAGAAGAAAAGCAACTCCACGACGTCGACGACGCCGCTGCCGACTCCGTGTCCCGAAGGCACCGCAGAGGGCACCGCCGCCACGCCACACCGCAACCCTGGTCTCACCGAGACGCCTGTTGACCCCGCCACCGAGCCGCTGCTTGCACCGCGACCTGTGGGCACTGCCTCGCTTCACGCCGAAGCTTTGGCACCGCAGAGGGCACCGCCGCAACGCCACACCGCAACCCTGGTCTCACCGACGACGCCTGTTGACGCCGCCACCGAGACGCTGCTTGCACCGCGACCTGTGGGCACCGCACTCCGCACCGCCTCGCTTCACGCCGAAGCTTTGGCACCGCAGAGAGCACCGCCACAACGCCGCACCGCGACCCTGGTCTCACCGACGACGCCTGCTGACGCCGCCACCGAGCCGCTGCTCGCACCGCGACCTGTGGGCACCGTATTCCGCACCGCCTTGCTTCACGAGGACGCCTTGGCCTGCCTGACACCGCCACTTCCCGCCGAAATCGACGCCGCTGCTTGCACCGTGGTTCGAGGGCACCGCTCGTAAGTCACACGACGCACCGCCCTCATCCCGCACCGCAGCCTTGGCCTACCGACGCCGGCGCCATCGACTCCAGTTAGTCAGCCGACGACAGCGCTTCAGCAGCGACGACGCCGCTGCTTGCACTGTGACCTGCCAGCACTGTGACAAGCACCGCCTTCATCTCGCACCGCGACCCTGGTCTCACCGACGACGCCATCCGATGCCGCCACCGAGCTGCTGCTCGCACCGCGACCTGAGGGCACCGCACGCCGCACCGCTGCACTTCGCACCGCAGCACCCGACGCCTGCCGACGCCAGCGCTCCTGACTCCATCAGAGAGGAGATCGACTTGCAACGCGTGTGACTTCGAGGGCCCCGACGACTCCTGCACCGACCTCCGGAACCGACGCCTGCAGACGCCGTGTTTTCAGAAGCTCAACGAGAGGTCATCGACTCCCTGCATTTCTAAAAGGTACTGTTTGCGGGTCTTCCCGACAACTGTTTTTAAAGCATATTTTGATAACTGAAGATTTTTAAGTACTGTATTGTGGATTTTTATCGTTTTTGGTCTTGTCTTAAGTATATAAAAATATTGGATATTTTTCTAAACTGGTGTGGTGTCCTTTTGTAGTGCTTACACTGCATTACTGTGGGTTATGTGCAAATGCTTTACACACTGCCTCTAAGATAAGCCTGACTGCTCGTGCCAAGCTACCAAGGGGGTGAGCAGGGGTTATTGTAGGAGTGTAACTCCCTTATCCTGACTAGGGTGGTGGTTTTTGCCTGGCTGTGGCACATGCCCTAGCCTGCCAAAAATCCCATTTCTAACAGTCACACACCCACTGAATTATCCATACAGGCACTCATGCACCCACTGATTCACCAGTATACCTTGGTATATATATTTAACACTCATAAACATAAAACACACAGTCACTGGATGATGTCATCAGTGAAGTCATTTGAGATGTCATCAGTGATGTCACCGACCACATCATGAGTGATGTAATGTTTGAGGTCATAAGCAGTGCATTGCGGGGCCGCGTGTTCTAATTAGCTCAGCTAACTATGACTGCTAAATTTCATTGGTTTTGTACGAGTGAAACCTGAGCCTAACTATAACGTCCCTGTAACCATTATTTTTTTTAATGAATATATATATATTTCTACTTACCTGTGAAATACTTACATTTGCGTTGTAAAGGCATGCATGGTAAAGGGATATATGTGGTATATGCATGGTAAAGACTTATGCGTTGGTAAAGATGTGTGGTAATGGTATTGCGTGGTAACGGCTGCATCGTAAATGCTGTTTCCTGAAGCACATAGGTATTTAAGTTTTTTCGCAATCTTAGGACATATTGTTTGAGACTTGAAGCTCTTTTCTTCCCATATGAGCTGCTATCATGATAAGTGTTATAAGGGCACGTAGAACTGACCTATGATGTAAAACAAGTACAATCCTTGATAGGCGCCCCGTGAATCTAGAACCATTTGTGCTTTTTAGGTTTCGCATGCAAGGGTGTGCATGGGCTGTCACTCGAGACAATCGATTGTTAAAAAAAAAAAACTCTTAAAAGGTTCTTTTAGCCTGCCATTTACTTACCATTGGTTGGCTTCATTGGCACTTTTATTGTCTTCTTTTTCATTGGTGAGCGCGTCTGCCCATGTGTTCTTCACTTCATCTCTGTGTTTTTGATTTCTTCCCTGGTCATGCACCAAGTACTGACTGATTTCTTGATTAGTGTTCTTCTGTGCTGCTTGCAATCAGATTGTGTTTCTTTTTCTTGGCAGTGTGTATAGTTTGTTTTTATGTTCTTTTTACACTGTTTTATGCCACTCTATCTCGTTTTTTAAGCTGCTTCTATGCCCCGCTGTTGTTGCTTTTTCGTCTTGGGCCCACCATTCCCATTCCTTGTTGTTTGCTTTCCAGATTTTTCGAAATTTCACATTCCAATAAACCTCTCTTCTCTGGCCAGTCTTGTCCGAGCACCATTTATTCAATTTTAATAATATTACATATTGCAGCATTCACTATTGGTGCGTTTTTCTATGACTCATCCTCCTTTTGGTCGCATTCCATGTAATGCCATCTTACTTCCCAGTTTGGAAAAGACAACATAAGTCACATGCTTTTAAATTGTACCAACTGGTGAAATCTGCGCTTGCCTAAATGCATGTGTAAGCGTGCTGCTAGCAGTTCATAGGTTGTATGCCTCAATAACATGCCATACTCCTATCATAATATACTATCCAATAACAGGCCATGATATACAACATACCATTCTCTTCCAGGGGATCCTCATCAATAGTCATAAGCACATGAATATTCCCGCCCATGCGCGTGACCCCGGAAACACATCACATATATGTGAAAAACCATATATGTAGCTCTATATATCCATATATATATAAAAACACACAATGCAGCCTCCCATAAACATGCTGAGCAATGTTGCAAGGAATTCTCATGCACATAAACATATTCCAATAAAGCAGGGAGAAAGAAAACTTTTGAAAACTGCTTTAATATACAGCAGACAACACAATCCTGCAAGGAATAATGAAGAAAACATTGCCAGCACATAGGCTGCATTGTAGAAACATTAGTGTAGAAAGCTGAAAAGCTAACCCACATAAACACTCAGATAAACTGGCACCGTGCCTTTAAGGCAGCCATGACCTCTAGCTTCCCATCATGCCTCAGGGGTGACAGTTAGGTCAGTTGTTCTTTCCGGCAGGACCCTGGTTACTTCAGCTCTACCTCTTTTTTCTGATTTTCTGTCAGAAAATTCTTCAATTTTTTAGAAAAACCTCTTACTTCGACGTCTTTTTGGTGTTGAAGTATTTCTCTACTGTTTTTAGAGAGTTGAGCATTGTTTTACAGCAGAATGCCCTCTCTTTTTGACCCTTGCCCTTCCTGTGGCAAGAAGAAGGCCAAATCAGACTTCCATCCTGTCTGTATTCTATGCCTTCCTTCTGAACATAATCCTAAATCCTGCCAGCATTGCCGGCTGCTGTCCAACAGAACTCTAAAGGACAGGGAAAGGATTCGTCTCCATGGATTGGCTGAGAAGAGAAAATCACCTTCTAGAGACAAGCCTCCGATGAAGAAGAGGAAAGAGAGCTCATCTACAAGTAAGATTCCAGTATGCACTCCATCGGCGTCGGGCTCGGCGCCCCAAATCCCTTCATCGGCAACAAAAACGTCGACGAGAAGACCATCGACGGCGGGCTCTCCGTCGAGAGAACACCGGTCGTCGTCGAAGAACGCAGGTACGTCGAATCCTCCGCCGTCGTCAACCGGGCGACGATCGGCGTCGAGGAGTCGCTCTCCGTTGGTGCGGGCTCGCCCAGCGTCGAGAGACAGATCTCCGTCGTCGCCGTCGATGCGGCGTTCGACGTCGAGACAGGCTCCGCCGTCGCAGGGTCTCCAGCGTTCGGCGTCAAAGCAAGCATCTCAGTCGACGTCACCCAGACGACAGTCGACGTCGAGACACGCCTCGTCACCTGAGGCTAGATACTCATCGCCTCCGCCGTCGTCCAGGCGGCGTTCGACGTCGAAGGCAAGATCCTCTCCGACGGCGAGGCATTCGACGTCAAGACCAAGAGTGAAATATACCAAACGTCGTTCGACGTCGAAACGGCGGTCTCCGTCGACGGCGAGAAGGTCAGCGTTGATAGAAAGATCGACGTCGAGAAGGTTTTCTCCGTCTACCCGCTCATCGTTGAGGTCTCCACGCTCAACGTCGAAGGCGAGGTCTATGGGCTCCAGACACACTGAGAGGTCGACGTCGAGGAGAAATTCACCAGTGATGGTGACACAGAGCAGGTCGACGTCGAGACACACCCCATCGACGTCACAACGCTCATCCAGATGCCGATCACGCTCCAGAAGCCGCAGAGAGTCCTCTCACTCCATTCGGAGCGCACCCCAGACGATTGCGTCATCACGCAGTGCTTCTGTTCACTCGCAGGAGCCTACAAAATCACCGCCAGGAGGTTCTCCAAGGAGACAGCGATCTCCTTCCATCCATCTCTCTCCCAGATGGCTTCAACCACTCCATCATTGGCAGACGGGGTCCGCAGGTCACGCTCAACGGCCTACGACCTACTCCAGTCCGCAGCACAGATCACCATTGCAGCGTCTTGTGCAGGAAGTGGACAAATCACCCACCACTCGGGCCAGGGAACACCGAGGCAGATCCCCTGAACGCAGGTCGTCTCAGGGACATCGCAAGAGGCGGCGTACACCGTCTTGGTCTTCCTCTTCGACACATTCATCCAAAAGGGATTACTCACCTACCCTGACGGATAGTCCTCCCTCCAGAGTCTCGCCTATTGATGATGTGAACACTTTTCATGATGTTCTCACCAGAGGGGCTCAGAAGCTGGGCATCACCATGTCAGCTCCTCAGACAACCAAGTCCATCATTTTTGAGACTCTCCACCAAAGGTCTGCAACTAGACCATTGCTTCCTTTGGTCCCTGGTATCATCGAGCCGGTAATGGATCTCTTCCTCGCTCCAGCATCGGCTAAAGCAGCTCCAGCTCTGATTCTTAAAAAATATAAGCCAGTTGCATCGGATCCTCTTTTCCTTAGATCGGATCCACCTCCGGACTCTGTTATTATTGCAGCAGCGAAAAAGACGCATGCGGTTGCATCTTCCTCCTCCGCTCCTCCGGATAAAGAGAGTAGAGCACAAGACTCTTGGGGACGGAAGGCTTGTGGCTCTGCAATGTCTTCTCTGCAAGTGTCCAACGCTGCGGCTCTGCTGGGTCGTTATGACAGGTCACTATGGGACTCACTGGAGCGCTTCAAGGACAAGCTCCCAAAGGAGGATCAACAGGACTTCTCTGAAATCCTTCACGAAGGTGCTCTGGTGGCTAACCAGGTAATCAGCACTGCAGCAGATGGTGCGTCCCTGGCGGCTCACTCGTATGCACATGGCATACGTGCACGACGATCTTCCTGGCTGCGCCTCACAGCGTTAAAACCGGAGGCACAACAACGCATCCTGAATCTCCCTTTTTCTGGCACTTCACTGTTTGGTGCTCACACAGACGAAGAAATGACGAGGATGAAGGCCGAGTTGGACACCTTAAAGGCTGTGGGCCTAGAGAAGAAAAAGGAATTTAGGAAGAGATACCGGCCCTACAATCGGAAAAACTACCAACAGAGGGTTCAAACCCCTCAATGGTCACAAAACAAACAGGGCAAATCCCAGTATCAAGGCCGCCGTTCCTCGAGAGGAAGAGGAGGACATCAACAACAGTCCTCCTCCGCATCAAAAACTCCAGGGAAGCAATGAGTTTCTGCTTCCTCTAGCACCGTTGCACACTCCAGTGGGAGGAAGTATCTCAAGTTACATTCAAGAGTGGCGCAACATAACCAAAGATCAGTGGGTGCTAAATATACTAAAAATGGGTACACACTACGTTTTTGGACGTCCCCAAGAGACATTCCTCCTGTGAAATCTCGTCATCTACATATAGACCTCCTGCGTCAGGAAGTGTCGACCCTTCTCGAAAAACGAGCAATAGAAGAGGTCCCTCAAGCGCAGAGAGGAAAGGGAGTGTACTCACGATACTTCCTTGTTCAGAAAAAGATCAACCGAACAAGTTCAGACCAATTCTGGATCTACGTTCTCTGAACAAGTCCATCAAAAAGGAAAAGTTTCGGATGTTGGCGCTCCACCAAATATTTCCACATCTAAGGAAAGGCGATTGGATGTGTTCGGTGGATCTCCAAGATGCGTATTTTCACATCCCAATCACAGCACGACATCGCAAGTTCTTGCGATTCACGGTGGGAACAAGACATTACCAGTTCAAAGTCTTACCCTTCGGCCTAAAATCAGCTCCGAGGGTATTCACCAAATGCATGGCAGTAGTAGCGACAGCATTACATCGCCAAGGCCTGTTCGTATATCCATACCTGGACGACTGGCTGTTGAAGGGACCCTCTCCTCAAATGGTGCAGGAACACCTTCGCACCTGCCTAGATCTCCTTCAGCGCTTACGCCTGCATGTCAACCTGGACAAGTCGATCCTTCACCCAACTCAATCACTCCACTATCTGGGCGCCAACCTCAACTCTGACCTCGGAAAAGTGTTTCCTTCGGAGGAGAGATTGTCATCAATGAAAGACGAAGGCAACATCATCCTTCAGGCTCATCAGCCGTCAGTAAGACAGGTGGCTTCTCTACTGGGTTCGATGGCCTCGTGCATTTTTCTCATACCCAACGCCAGATTGAGGATGAGACCGTTACAGCAAGATCTCGAGGACAAATGGGATCAATCCTCGGGTCAGTGGAACGACCGGATTATCCTCTCTCCTGCAGCAAAGAAGTCCATTGTCTGGTGGCTGCAACCACAGAACCTGCTGGTGGGAGTCCCTTTTCACCAACCTCTGCCAGAATAATCCCTGATCACGGATGCATCACTTCAGGGCTGGGGAGCGCATCTGGGTCATCTGCAAACTCAGGGCAGATGGACCAACAGAACAGACATCAATATGCTGGAACTGCGGGCGGTTCATTTAGCCCTCAAAGCTTTTCAACCGTCAATTCAGCTCGGATCGATCCTAGTGCAAACGGACAATACAACCACCATGTATTACTTGAACAAACAAGGTGGAACTCGCTCTCGCCCTCTGTCTCTCGAATCCCAGGCGATCTGGCACTGGCTGCTAGCCAGGAACCTATCGATCACGGCAATCCATCTGCCGGGAGAGCAGAACGTGCGAGCAGACGCCCTCAGTCGTCACTTCCAAGAGCAAGAAGACTGGGTGCTCAACGACGAAGTGGTGGCAGACATCTTTCATCAATGGGGTCATCCTTTCATCGACCTTTTTGCAGACGATCAAAACAGAAAATGCCACGCCTTCGCATCCAGGTTTTACCGACCAGGAACGAGAGGGAATGCTCTTTTGATAGATTGGTCAGGGACGTTTGCATACGCCTTTCCACCCCTCCCTCTAATTCCGAAGGTGGTGGCCAAACTTCTGCGATCCAGAATGAGGATGATACTCATAGCACCGGACTGGCCTCGCCAATGGTGGTATCCGGACCTTTGCAACTCTCGGTTCGCCCGCATCGGAGACTTCCGTGCAGGCCGGACCTTCTCACCAAAATGGGAGGGAAGATTCTGCACCCCAGCCTTCCCTCGCTCAGCTTGACAGCATGGCTCCTGAAGTCCTGCAGTACGGACATTTGAACCTCCCTCAGGACTGCATGGACATTTTAAGGGAGTCAAGGAGACCTTCCACAAGATCCTCATACTCTTTAAAGTGGAAAAGGTTTTACTTGTGGTGTATCCGTAATGATTGGAGTCCAATTAACGGGCAAGAGAAGGTAATCTTGCCGTTTTTGCTCTATTTGGCCAAATCTGGTTTGAAATATTCTTTCATTAAAGTGCATTTGGCGGCTATCACAGCATATCGTAAATCACCTAACCAGCCTTCTTTCTTTCAGCTTCAGGTGGTCAAGGAATTCCTGCAGGGGTTGAAAAAGGTTTATCCCCCTGTTCGACCTCCTTCTCCTCCTTGGGAGTTGAATTTGGTATTGTCTAAATTGATGGGACCTCCATTTGAACCCATTCATAAGGCTACATTGCAACACCTTTCTTGGAAAGTAGCTTTTCTAGTAGCAATTACATCAGCACGCAGAGTGAGTGAGATACAAGCACTCTGTTCTAAAGAACCCTATACGGTTTTCCACCATAATAGGGTAGTTATGCGAACTCACCCTTCCTTCCTACCTAAGGTTGTGTCAGAGTTCCATGTTAATCAGACAATTTCTCTACCCTCTTTCTTTCCCAGTCCATCCACACCAGCGGAAAGGTCTCTTCATTCGCTAGACCTCAAGAGGGTTCTCAAATTCTATTTGGATGCACAAAATCCATTAGAAAAGCTGATCAATTGTTTGTAAACTATGGCTCTGTTAGAACAGGCTTCCCAGCTTCTAAAAGATCCATTTCAAGATGGATAGTATCTTGTATAAAGTTGGCATACCAAATTGCAAATAAGCCTCTGTTTGCCTCCCTAAAGCTCATTCTACTAGGGGCAAGGCTGCTACGATTGCATTCTTACATAATGTACCGATGGCCGAGATTTGCAAGGCGGCAACTTGGAAATCGGTCCATACGTTTACCAGACATTACTGTCTGGATTCTGTCTCCAGAGCAGATACACAAGTGGGCCAGGCCTCCTTGAGGAATCTGTTCCAATGCTAACCTATTGGAGTCTGTATAGGCCTTATGGCGTTTATGTATCTTGATGGTACTCTGTTTACTTGCCCGCAGGATGAGGGGATGGGCTTGCTATTCTATTCATGTGCTTATGACTATTGATGAGGAGCCCCTGGAAGAGAAGGGTAAGTTACTTACCTGTAACCCTAGTTCTCTTCCAGGGGTATCCTCATCAAAGTCATAAGCAACCCACCCGCCTCGCCGGGCAAGTGAACATGATACATACATCTCTTTGTAAAAAGGTCTGCGATATCCGCAAAGAACAACTGACCTAACTGTCCCCCCTGAGGCATGATGGGAAGCTAGGCGTCATGGCTGCCTTAAAGGCACGGTGCCAGTTTATCTGAGTGTTTATGTGGGTTAGCTTTTCAGCTTTCTACACTAATGTTTCTACAATGCAGCCTATGTGCTGGCAATGTTTTCTTCATTATTCCTTGCAGGATTGTGTTGTCTGCTGGATATTAAAGCAGTTTTCAAAAGTTTTCTTTCTCCCTGCTTTATTGGAATATGTTTATGTGCATGAGAATTCCTTGCAACATATGTTTATGGGAGGCTGCATTGTGTGTTTTTATATATATATGGATATATGGAGCTACATATATGGTTTTTCACATATATGTGATGTGTTTCCGGGGTCCCGCGCATGGGCGGGAATATTCATGTGCTTATGACTTTGATGAGCATACCCCTGGAAGAGAACTAGGGTTACAGGTAAGTAACTTACCCTACTTTACAATACCAGACCACAATATACCACATTATACAATAAGAAAACAGACCATAACATACGGTTCCATACTATACAATAAAAGGCCATACCATCCAAAATAATGACAGTCATTACCATCTCCCACCATATTATAGCATTCGGAACAGTAATAGACAATACCATACTATTTTGTACAAATGACAAGCCATACCATATCATACTATCTAATCAGGTTACACTCACCTTCTGTTATCTCTGCCCACTCCTGAACACTTAAGTCCCCCTCGCCTCCTGTTCGTAAACCCTAAGATCACTTTTTTGAAATATCAGAAGTATGTTATTTAAAAAACAAATACCTGTGTGGCAAAGTACTGTGTGGTAAAGGTAAAAATACTTAACTCCGTGGAAAAGACTGCATGCATTGTAAAGGTCATTCTTCATAAAGGCTGCGCAGTAAAGGCCATCTCCTCTCAAGCAAGGCACAAATATTTTGCAGGCAGTTTTAAGCCTTTCAGTATGTTTGGCAGACATCTTTGCCTCTCTGACCGTTTGCCCCTCCCCCCTGCTCTCCCACAGCTGTACTGTAGATCTCGCACAGGACCGTGCATGTGCTGTCGCTTGTGAGACATTTTGTTTACTTAGTGGGCTTAGAGCCTGCCCATTGCTTACGATTGGTTGGCTTCATCCCTCTCATTTCCTTGCTTCTCTTTGGTTAGCAAGTGCTGGCTTTACTTCCTCCTTGTTTGTTTGTCCCTACGTTGGAGCATGGCCCAAGTACTGCCTACCTTGTCCAATAACCTTACACTGCTCGCTCCTTTCAGAGATGGTACTTTTCATTTTACTTGCACCCCTTCCTCCCTCCCACCATGTTGCTTGCCCCACCCCCAAATCCTCCTCCTGCATTGCTGTTTGTCCCGTCCACCCCTCCCCCGTTGTTGCTTGCCCTGTTTACCCCCTCCTTCTTTGTTGATTGCCTCCTCCTGTCCCTCCCGAAAAAAAGGCACAACTGCACTGCGCTCCTTGCTCTGCAAGGCCTTTTTCGTGCTGTCTTCATGCTGGGTCAAAACAGCAAACGTTTTTTTAGGGAAGAGAATAAGCCCATAATAAGAAATGGATCACTGCCCCTCACTGTCAATGCTGTCCACATCATAGTGCTTTCCCTCCCACCCCCCCCCAACGTTCAGTCATGCTGGTCAGCAGCCTGCTGTACAACATGGCTAAAAGAAATTAACAAAGCCAATATAAATCCTATTGGCGAGAACTATTTAACTTGTTAATGATATGAAAGAGTAATATGCATCTTTTGATTCCTATAAACCTCTCTGACACAGGCAGAACGCAAGCATTAGACAAGGAGCAAACTATATTTTAATGACTCTTCAAGGCAGTAGCGGAGCATAATTCTTTTTGGTATGGTTCATATTTTTTGGACTCTTAAATAACCAGGTCTGTTATATTTTTGCTAGCAGGGAAGAAACTTTTGTGGCAGTGCAAGGTGGTCATTTCGACTGTTTACTCCACGACCCTTGATTATCTGCAGCATTGCCTTTTCCACCATGTTTTACCTTGTCTGGTTCCACAGAATATCCCTCAGTTCCACTGTTGTTCTGTGCTCTTTGGGACTTCTGTGTTTATCCTTAAGGGGGCTTCCACCTGCAGGGTTCCTCTGCTCCCTCTGAACGTGGGACTTGGGCTGACTCCTGTGGGTCTTCGTAATCTGCCGGAATGTGATGCATTATTGTGGAAATGTGCCTTTTAATGAGCAGACCGGTGCAGGGGTCACCCTTCTCTTGTCCACGGGTCCATAGACCAACAAAATAGAGATTGGCACTGAAGCTGGAATTCAAATAACAAGTTTATTAATCACTCATGAGTGGGACTCTCAAGTGCTGGCTGAGGTAGTACCCTGAAGTCACAGAGCACAGGCCTTATATACAGAGTTTGTTGCAGAGTAAGCATGTAGTTACAAATAGAAGGTACAAGCATACACAGGAATAACTACCTACAAACATGGGCAGATGGGAGATCACTTAGTCAGCAAAGTGAGAGGGAGATCAGAACTGCTTACAACAGTAGAAAACAGTTGACAGTTATATCTTTAGCCAGGTGCATTCTAGCAGCTACAGGCCTTTGCTCAGCACATTGCTTTTAGCTCAGTACAGAAGGAGTTAACTAGAGTTGATGACACAAGCAGAATAGAAGGGCAAGTGTTAGACTTGGCATCTTTTGGCGTGTTTCCCCTGACTTTTTGCTTTCTGACCTCCCGGTTTTTGACTCTGTTTTTGCTGGTGTAATGATTCTGCGCACTTTCCTCACTGCGGTCCAGTGGGGAAAGTGCAAGTGCTCCCTGTATAAAATGTGTTATGGATTGGTGTTTCCATGATTGGCCTATTTGGTTTATGTGTCAGTCCCTTGTAAAGTGCACTGCGAGTGCCAGGGCCTATAGACCAAATGCTGTTGGTGGGCTGCAGCACTGGATTGTGCCACCCACGCAAACAGCCCGTAAAGTGTAACTCGGGCCTGCCACCGCAGAGCCTGTGCGCAGCCTGGGGCTGCCATGTCGACTTGGCAAGTGCACACACTTGCAAGTCCCTAAACCTTCCCTTTGCTACATGTTAGTCACCCCTAAGGTAGGCCCAAGGTACCCCTGTGGGCAGGGTGCGTTGTACGCGAAAGGTAGGACATGCCCTGGTGTGTGCGGCATGTCCTGATAGTGAATTACAGCCTAGTTCGTTTTTCACTATGGCAAGGCTACCTGTTCCCCCTAGGCCAGAACGGGCAGTTCTGATTATTACAGTTTATAATCCTAACTGACCCGGGAACATGGTAGAGATTCGAGTTTAGTATGCCTGGACTCAGAATGATAAAATGCATCTTTTAGTGAAGTTCGTTTTAACATTCTGTGTTTGAAAATACCACTTTTAGAAAGTGGGTATTTTCTTGTCTAACCATCCAAGCCTGCCTCTGCGGGTTGTGTATTCCTTGTCTGGAGTGTGAGTGACAGGGGCTGGGGGATGCCAGGAGACAGGGTGAGTCAGCACAGGGCTGAATAGCAAGATCTACATGTAGATGGGTGGGAGGGGTCGCACCTGGGCCCTGAATAGGACAGTGCCTTCCCTCCACAATGCTGGCTCCACCTCCTGTGGTGCGTCTGATGTCCCTGGCCTACTCACTGAAAGAAGGGACGGAGACTTGTCAACAAAGTGCTCCAGAACTGGTTTGGACTAGGCAAAGGCCTCTCTGCCTTCAGAGAACAAAGAAATTTGGGATATAAATATTGGGGCCCTGACCCCATGAATTTAGATCTCGCTGGAATCAAGGAACCTGCCAAGACGAAGAGCTGGAAGAGCTGCCAGGAGGAGTACTGCCCCTTTGCTGTGTTGTTGCTTTGTTGGGTTGGCCTGCAGCTGCTGCTTCTGCCTTGGGCAGTGAAAGGACTGGACTGAACTTTCTACAAACTTGTGCTGAGTATCTCCAAGGGCCTGAAACCGAGCTGGCCTCCTGTTAAGAAGTCTCAGGGACTACAAAGACTTCACAAGCCTCTGGGTACCGCTTCTGGAACGCTGTTTCAGTTGCCACAGAGGAAGGGAACTGCAACCGACTCCGTCAACTGAATCCATCCCTGGCCGGTGACCTGTTTGCACCGCAGACCGCATCGCCCCGCTTCGCATCGCAACCCTGGTCTCACCGTGGGCGACGTCCGACGCCGCCAACATCGAGCCGCTGCTTGCACCGTGACCTGTGGGCACCGCAGTTCGCATCGCTTCACTGAACCAACCGGACCCGACCGACGCGGTCGCTGCAACTGGCTCAAGAGTCGTGACCGCACCGCAGTTGGGGCACCGCTCGCACGTCTGCGACGCACCGCTCCGACTCGCACCGCTGTCCGACGCCAGCTCCCGCACTCCGGCTTGGTCGCCTGCATCGCAACCTGTCAGCACCGCATCGAGCATCGTCTCGCCCTGCATCGCACGCCTTGGACTCCCCGACTCCGTCTGCACGACGCTCATCGAGCCGCTGCCTGCACCGCATCGAGGGACACCGCACCTTGCATCGCTCCGTCTTGCACCGCAACCGCGACGAACGCCGACCGGCTCGTACACTCCGTACCAGCCACAACGAGAAAGGTACTGTAACCGAGTCTGTTCATGACTCTGCTGGCCCGTATCGACGCGGTCGGCTGGAACTGTTAGACTCTGTGGTTTTCAGCATCGCAGTAGGCTCGGACGGAGCTACCGACTCGTACGAACTTTGCTTTTGTGCTATTCCTGCAAAGAAGAAGTTACCGTATCAAGCATTCATTTTTAAAGTACAGTATTGTGGATTTTTGTCGTAATTGGTCTTGTCTTGAGTATATAAAATATTGGTTATTTTTCTAAACTGGTGTGGTGTCCGTTTGTAGTGCTTACACTGTATTACTGTTGGTTATGTGCAAATGCTTTACACACTGCCTCTGAATTAAGCCTGACTGCTCGTGCCAAGCTACCACGAGGGTGAGCAGGGGTTACTTCACGAGTGTAACAACCCTTACCCTGACTAGGAAGAAGGGTCCCTACTTGGACAAAGGTGCAAGCCCTTGCCAACTAGAGATCCCATTTCTAACATTGGTTGTCAGCGGTGAGGATAGGACTTGTGTTTGCACTTGACTTACAGTGATTGGTGTGCACTACTACCATATCGCAGACCATTACGTACCACATACTGGTTCTTTTTCTTTTGGCCTATTTTTGATCTTGCCAGTTTTCAACTCACGACTTTTGTCATGCCTGAATCAATTGCATCATCCGTTGCATCTCTGGAAGTTATCTTTGAGGAGGACAGGTTTGAATCCTACGCCGTAAAGGAGTTACGAGCGATTTGTAAAAACCTGAAAGTCCAAATTAAAGGCCTCACAAGGAAGGAGGAGCTACAGAAGGCGCTGAGGGCCTGGGTAGCAGCCAGACATGCCAATGGGCAGCCTGGTGATCTCAGTGAGGAGGTGGAGGAGCCTATTTCCAGGGTGGATGTGCTTTTGGGTAGGGGGAACCCGCCAGGTCAGGCAGCAGCAGTCTGTCCCCAGAGGAGCTGGAGGAAAGGCGGGAGGCAAGGCAGTTTGAGCTGCAGAAGCTCAGGCTGGAGAGTGAGCGGGAGGAGAAGAGATTGGCCATAGAGGAGAGGAAGATGCTCTTAGAGCATGAGAGAGAACTGAAGGAGCTAGAACTTAGGAGTAAGTCAGGCTCAGATGGTGGCAGCAATTCGTCCAGAAAGGCAGACAGGATTGTGCACATTCCCAAGAACGTAGGCAAGGAGTTCAAGAAGGGGGATGACATACAAAGGTGGTTTCAGGGTTATGAGGCAGCCATACACATGAATGGGGTCCCTGAGGAGAATTGGGGAGCACGATTGTGGCCACTTTTCCCTGAAGAAGCAAGAGATGCTCTGATAGCTTTGGGTAAGGGGTATCACCTCACCTATGCTGACATGAAGGATGCCCTTCTCACGAAGTATGGTCTTACTCCTGAAAAGTACAGGGATCAGTTCAGGTCCAGTAAGAAGTCTGATGCCAACACTTGGTTGGAATGTGTGGATGTGTTCTGCAGGTCTCTGGATGGTTGGGTGAAGGGCAGTAGTGTAACAGATTTTCAGGGGCTCTACAACTTGATTGCATGGGAGCACTTGTCTAGTCTATGTTTTGCAGATCTGCGCCAGCACCTAGTGGATAGTAAGCTAACTGACCCCAGGAAGCTTGCTATGGAAGCGGACCGCTGGGTGAGTACCAGGGTCCACAAGAAAGCGTTTGGGGAGACTCAGCCAAAGGTGGGCAGGGTCCCCAGCCGAAAAGTGGGGGGGACAAGGGTAAAGCACAGGAGTTCTCTAAAGGGCCCCAAACTAGTACCCAGGGTAAAGGTTCCCAGCCCCCGGTGATAAGAAGAAAGGGGTCTCTACAGGGAAGCCTGTTGAGACCGGCCCCCGCAAGTGTTATGCATGTGACCAGGTAGGTCACTTTAAGGAGGACCCCAAGTGCCCAAAGGGGACACAGCCACCCACCGGTGGACAGTCCAAAGTGTTGGCTAGTGTAGCGCTTGGGGAGGAGGGGTGCCCACAGGAGGGTGGGGATCCCGCAGAAATGACCCTTGTCTCACTCGGGGACAGTGAGATGGTCCCAGGAAACCAGGTGCCCCCTAACACAAAGAAATATAGCACCTGGGTAACCATTAATGGGAACAGGGTAGAGGCTCTCAGAGATACTGGAGCCAGTGTGACCTCAGTCCGGTGTCACCTGGTGTCTGAGAAGCAAGTAGTCCCAGGAGCATTCCACCAAGTAGTTGCTGTCGACAACTCTGAGCGCCAGTGTATGGTGGCGCAGGTTCCCTTTGAATGGGGGGTCTCAGGTCCCTTGAGGGTGGTTGTGAGCCCTACCATGCCTGTAGATTGTCTGCTAGGAAACGACCTGGAGCAGTCCTTATGGAAGGAGGTGGAGCTCAGGTCTCACTTGGAGATGCTTGGGTTGCCAGAGTGGGCATGCGTGTCTACTCGGTCAATGGCAGCCAGAAAGGGTGATCAAGAGGACTTGGAGCCTGAAACAGTGGCCCAAGTCCCTGCCAAGAGAAAGGGCAGGGGGCGCGGAAACCGGCCCCCGAAGTTCCCACGGACCGGGAGGAGGCGGACCTCGAGGGGACGCCCCGGTGCCTACAGGGGAGCAGGTAGCCGAACTGGGAGACATCTCTGAGCTGACCCATTGGCAGCAAGAAGGGGGTCCCACCAGGGAGGAGTTCTGCAGGGAGCAGAGCGAGTGCCCTACTCTGGAGGGTCTGCGGCGGCAGGCTGCAGACCAGGCAGCTGGTAATCAGTCCGGGTCACATCTGATCTACTGGGAGAGCGGTCTCCTATACAGTGAGCCTAAGGTTGCTGAGCCTGGGTCAGCCCGTGTGCTGGTGGTACCCCAGCGCTTCAGGACCTTCCTACTGGGTCTGGCTCATGACGTGCCTTTGGCAGGACATTTGGGGCAGGACAAGACCTTTGACAGGCTTGTCACCCACTTCTTTTGGCCCCAAATGCGAAGGCAGTCAGATGCACACTGTAGGTCTTGCCAAACTTGCCAGGCAAGTGGTAAGAGTGGGAGGAAGGTCAAAGCTCCTCTCCAACCTTTTCCTGTTGTTGGAACACCCTTTGAAAGGGTAGGGATGGATATTGTGGGGCCACTGGATCCCAAGACAGCCATGGGCAACAGGTACATCCTGGTCTTGGTGGACCATGCCACCCGGTACCCCGAGGCAATCCCTCTCAGGACAACGACGGCGCCAGTGGTGGGCCGGGCGTTAATGGGGATCTTTTCCCGTGTGGGATTCCCCAGAGAGGTGGTTTCTGATAGGGGGACCAATTTCATATCGAAGTATATGACATCCCTGTGGAAGGAGTGTGGTGTAACCTACAAGTTCACCACTCCTTACCACCCACAAGGAAACGGTCTGGTGGAGAGATTCAACCAGACCTTGAAAGGCATGATCAAGGGTCTAACAGAACCCATGAGGCGTAAGTGGGACGTCCTCTTGCCATGCCTACTCTTTGCGTACAGGGAGGTGCCTCAGAAGTCTCTTGGGTACAGCCCCTTTGAGCTCCTGTATGGCCACCCTGTCAGAGGACCTCTGAGTTTGGTAAAGGAAGGCTGGGAGGCAGCTCCCAGGAAAACTCCCCAGGATGTATTTAGCTACATGCTGGCCTTTAGAAACCAAACTGCCCGCTTCAGGAAACTCGCTCAGGCGAACCTAGAAGCCAGCCAGGAAGAAATGAAGAGATGGTATGACCAGAACGCCACTCTGGTCGAATTTCAACCTGGGCAAAAAGTGTGGGTCATGGCCCCAGTGGCACCTTGTGCCTTGCAGGACAAGTGGACTGGGCCATATGAGGTAAAGGAGCGCAAAAGTGACGTCACCTACCTGGTGGATTTGCAGGCTCCAAGGAACCCTTTGAGGGTCCTCCACGTGAACCGCCTCAAGCCCCACTTCGAGAGGTCCGAAGTGAGTATGCTCTTGGCGACAGATGATGGGGTGGAAGAGGAGAGTGAGCCTCTCCCTGACCTCCTGTCTACCAAGGAGCATGATGGGTCAGTAGAGGGTGTGATCCTCTCCCCTACTCTGACTCAGGAGCAGCAGGGGACTGTCGCCAGTTGTTGGGACAGTTCGCCCCACTGTTCTCTCTGACCCCCCTGTTACTCACTGGTGTACCCATGACGTGGACACTGGTGACAGCCATCCTGTGAAGCACAAGATTTACAGGTTGACTGACCGGGTCAGAGCCAGCATCAAGGAGGAGGTCTCTAAGATGTTGGCGTTAGGGGTGATTGAGCCCTCCCACAGTCCTTGGGCCAGCCCAGTGGTCTTGGTCCCAAAGGCTGCGGCGCCCGGTGCCACTCCAGAACTCCCGGTTTTGTGTGGACTACCGTGGGCTCAATGCCGTCACCAGGACTGACGCGCACCCCATCCCCAGAGCTGATGAGGTCATTGATCGGTTGGGAGCTGCCCGGTTCCTCAGCACGTTTGATTTGACGTCTGGGTACTGGCAGATTGCCTTAACCGATGGGGCCAAGGAGAGATCAGCGTTCTCAACCCCAGAAGGTCATTACCAATTCCGGGTGATGCCCTTTGGGTTGAAGAATGCCCCTGCCACCTTTCAGAGGTTGGTCAATCAGGTGTTGGCTGGGCTGGAGGATTTCAGTGCCGCCTACCTGGATGACATTGCTGTGTTCAGTTCCAGCTGGGAAGAACATTTACAGCACCTTGAGAAAGTGTTGAGGGCTCTGCAAGGTGCAGGCCTCACGATCAAGGCCAGTAAGTGCCAGATCGGGCAGGGTTCTGTGGTGTACTTGGGACACCAGGTAGGAAGCGGCCAGGTGGCGCCCCTACAACCCAAGATTGACACCATTCTGGCTTGGGAATCCCCCAAGACCCAGACAGAGGTGAGAGCCTTCTTAGGTCTCACCGGTTACTATAGGAGATTTGTTAAGGGCTATGGCACCATCGTTGCCCCCTTAACAGAGCTGACCTCTAAGAGGCAGCCCAGGAAAGTGATCTGGACTGAGTCCTGCCAGAAAGCTTTTGATGCCCTGAAGGCAGCCATGTGCACGGCGCCCGTGCTCAAGGCACCTGACTTCTCCAAGGAATTTGTCGTGCAGACTGACGCTTCAGAGCATGGTGTGGGAGCGGTGCTCTCACAACTGAACGAAGAGGGCCTGGATCAGCCTGTAGTCTTCCTTAGCAGGAGACTACTTCCCAGGGAACAGAGGTGGAGTGCCATAGAAAGGGAAGCTTTTGCTGTGGTCTGGGCACTGAAGAAGTTGAGACCATACCTGTTTGGGACTCACTTCCGGGTTCAGACAGACCACAGGCCCCTCAGATGGTTGATGCAAATGAGGGGTGAGAATCCAAAACTGCTGAGGTGGTCCATCTCCCTACAGGGAATGGACTTTACGGTGGAGCACCGTCCTGGTACAGAACACGCCAACGCAGATGGTCTGTCCAGGTTCTTCCGCCTTAGTGAAGAGAACTCCAATGGGGTTGGGTAGTTCTCCCTACTTTCAGCTGGAGGGGACATGTGTTAGACTTGGCATCTTTTGGCGTGTTTCCCCTGACTTTTTGCTTTCTGACCTCCCGGTTTTTGACTCTGTTTTTGCTGGTGTAATGATTCTGCGCACTTTCCTCACTGCGGTCCAGTGGGAAAGTGCAAGTGCTCCTGTATAAAATGTGTTATGGATTGGTGTTTCCATGATTGGCCTATTTGGTTTATGTGTCAGTCCCTTGTAAAGTGCACTGCGAGTGCCAGGGCCTATAGACCAAATGCTGTTGGTGGGCTGCAGCACTGGATTGTGCCACCCACGCAAACAGCCCGTAAAGTGTAACTCGGGCCTGCCACCGCAGAGCCTGTGCGCAGCCTGGGGCTGCCATGTCGACTTGGCAAGTGCACACACTTGCAAGTCCCTAAACCTTACCTTTGCTACATGTTAATCACCCCTAAGGTAGGCCCAAGGTACCCCTGTGGGCAGGGTGCGTTATACGCGAAAGGTAGGACATGCCCTGGTGTGTGCGGCATGTCCTGATAGTGAATTACAGCCTAGTTCGTTTTTCACTATGGCAAGGCTACGTTCCCCCTAGGCCAGAACGGGCAGTTCTGATTATTACAGTTTATAATCCTAACTGACCCCGGGAACATGGTAGAGATTCGAGTTTAGTATGCCTGGACTCAGAATGATAAAATGCATCTTTTAGTGAAGTTGGTTTTAACATTCTGTGTTTGAAAATACCACTTTTAGAAAGTGGGTATTTTCTTGTCTAACCATCCAAGCCTGCCTCTGCGGTGTTGTGTATTCCTTGTCTGGAGTGTGAGTGACAGGGGCTGGGGGATGCCAAGAGACAGGGTGAGTCAGCACAGGGCTGAATAGCAAGATCTACATGTAGATGGGTGGGAGGGGTCGCACCTGGGCCCTGAATAGGACAGTGCCTTCCCTCCACAATGCTGGCTCCACCTCCTGTGGTGCGTCTGATGTCCCTGGCCTACTCACTGAAAGAAGGGACGGAGACTTGTCAACAAAGTGCTCCAGAACTGGTTTGGACTAGGCAAAGGCCTCTCTGCCTTCAGAGAACAAAGAAATTTGGGATATAAATATTGGGGCCCTGACCCCATGAATTTAGATCTCGCTGGAATCAAGGAACCTGCCAAGACGAAGAGCTGGAAGAGCTGCCAGGAGGAGTACTGCCCCTTTGCTGTGTTGTTGCTTTGTTGGGTTGGCCTGCAGCTGCTGCTTCTGCCTTGGGCAGTGAAAGGACTGGACTGAACTTTCTACAAACTTGTGCTGAGTATCTCCAAGGGCCTGAAACCGAGCTGGCCTCCTGTTAATAAGTCTCAGGGACTACAAAGACTTCACAAGCCTCTGGGTACCGCTTCTGGAACGCTGTTTCAGTTGCCACAGAGGAAGGGAACTGCAACCGACTCCGTCAACCGAATCCATCCCTGGCCGGTGACCTGTTTGCACCGCAGACCGCATCGCCCCGCATCGCAACCCTGGTCTCACCGTGGGCGGCGTCCGACGCCGCCAACATCGAGCCGCTGCTTGCACCGTGACCTGTGGGCACCGCAGTTCGCATCGCATCGCTTCACTGAACCAACCGGACCCGACCGGCGCGGTCGCTGCAGCTGGCTGAAGAGTCGTGACCGCACCGCAGTTGGGGCACCGCTCGCACGTCTGCGACGCACCGCTCCGACTCGCACCGCTGTCCGACGCCAGCTCCCGCACTCCGGCTTGGTCGCCTGCATCGCAACCTGTCAGCACCGCATCGAGCATCGTCTCGCCCTGCATCGCCACGCCTTGGACTCACCGACTCCGTCTGCACGACCCTCATCGAGCCGCTGCCTGCACCGCATCGAGGGACACCGCACCTTGCATCGCTCCGTCTTGCACCGCAACCGCGGCGAACGCCGACCGGCTCGTACACTCCGTACCAGCCACAACGAGAAAGGTACTGTAACCGAGTCTGTTCATGACTCTGCTGGCCCGTATCGACGCGGTCGGCTGGAACTGTTAGACTCTGTGGTTTTCAGCATCGCGGTAGGCTCGGACGGAGCTACCGCCTCGTACGAACTTTGCTTTTGTGCTATTCCTGCAAAGAAGTTACTGTATCAAGCATTCATTTTTAAAGTACAGTATTGTGGATTTTTGTCGTAATTGGTCTTGTCTTGAGTATATAAAATATTGGTTATTTTTCTAAACTGGTGTGGTGTCCGTTTGTAGTGCTTACACTGTATTACTGTTGGTTATGTGCAAATGCTTTACACACTGCCTCTGAATTAAGCCTGACTGCTCGTGCCAAGCTACAACGAGGGTGAGCAGGGGTTACTTCACGAGTGTAACAACCCTTACCCTGACTAGGAAGAAGGGTCCCTACTTGGACAAAGGTGCAAGCCCTTGCCAACTAGAGATCCCATTTCTAACAGCAAGCAACAGTGAAGACGGAAGAATTACATAGCTAACAAAATGGATGCCACAAACAAGATGGCTTCAGCCTATGCTAACAGAAATTATTTCAGATTTCCACAGACGACCCTTTTAGCATATGCTGAAGACATTTTCTTATACTTTCAAAGGAATACGAAAAATATCAGTTATATCTATCTGCATCATTTCATTAATTTCCTGATCACTTGCTAGTCGGGCATTTACATTCTTAACATTTCGTTTAGTCGGTATACACGAGGTACAAGTATAAACACAAAGGGAACAAAGCATTGGGCCACATTGAATACATAGACAACAAGTGAAAAGAATAGCAAAAATTATACATAGGGCTGACAATAATTTCCAGCCCCATACAGTAAACATGTTCCATAGCCATCCAGTCAAAGTCCAAGTCCCTGAATCCTGGTGGATTTCAGTGGCTATTTTGTGCATCTTAGAGATTGCATCAAAAACAGAAGGGGCGTGGTCAGGAATGTATACACAGCAGCTGCTCCCAATAATACGACATGCTCCACCACGGTCGGCTTGGATCACATCAAGTACCATCCTTTTTTGGAGCGCCACAATTCTCGCAATTTGTAGTTTTTCTGTGATATTTCCAAGCGCCATTGCTGTCTGATTGGTTACAGCCTCTACAACACGTGTCAAGCGCCTGATCTTTCTGCTATTTAAGGCCGCACCAACAAAGAATAGTCCCAAATTAAAGTCAATATACTGCTGCAATGCAGTATCAGTTTGACCCACCTCATCATTGTTTATTGTCCTCTTGAATCTAGTTTTGGAAATGTCATTATACAGTTTATAGTCTTTATGGTAGGATGCAGGTGCCAAAAACACAGGTGGAAGCAAAAAGGACACATAGCAGATGCCGGACCAACCAATAGGTAGATGATAATAACCTTTACTTCCGCAAATGAAATAAGTATTGTGTGAAGACAAAAAACTGCTATTATTCATTCAAGTAAATATTTAACACTAAAGTACAGTCACTTTTTCCCACAGGAATATTGCCAATACTGCTCACACAGAGATCCGCTCGAGCTCTAGTAACAGCAATAACAGGAGGTCCATTTCCCTTGGTTGTTCGAGTGTTAGGGAAAACATAGCGCGCGGAGGAATTTCCTTGACAATACTCCTCCATTTCCCATACAGTTCCTTTAGCCTGTGGATCTCCTTCCTCATCAGGGTAACAAACTTTATTCAACTGAGCGATCAGTCCTCCTACATCAGCATAAGTAATATTAGCAACTTCAGAAGCCCACAACAATGCAAACCAGGCTCTGCAAGAGCCATTATGTGAAAACAGCAAGGGAATAAAAGGCGTTCCTCCCTTTTTCTGATGAGCTGGCATCATTCCGCATACCCAGCAGCTGGTAACGTTCGTAGCATTGTGGGTATGATGCAACATCTGAATAAAAGTGTTATTGAGGTAGGACATTCTGTGCTTCTGCTCATGATAAGGAAGAGTAAAGTAATGGTGTTCAATGGGGACAGGAGTAGTAGCAGTCAGTAGATTTCGGACAGGGGCTACTTCCTCCACAACCCATGTTATTATAGCAACAACAACAACAGTCAAAGTGAGTCCAGTAGCAGTTATGGTTCTTTTGCTACAAACTCTTGCAGCAGTGGGTTTCTTCTCCTTAGGCATATTCATTTCGTCGACAAATAAAGCAGATGGTGCCCTAAGGTCCTGGGCAGGCGTTGATTTCTTCACTAACATTGAGACGAGTAGTCACTAAAAGACTACCCCCCTTTGAAGTCAGTCTTTAACCACCCAGGACAGTGGCTCAAACAGTCTTTTTCAGCAACAAAGTGTCTTTCTTCCTGGGTCGCAGCTGATACTGGGATGTACCAGGAATCGTGTGGTCCGGGAAGACTTCCTCAGATTCTTCAGGTGTCGCAGGTCGTCCTTTCTCTGTAACCAGGATGTCTCGATGATCTGCCAACACAGCTGGGCTCACTAGGTCTTGCAACACTTTTCGGCAGTGTGTCGCATGGTTCCAGTTTTTCCGGTTCGTCACTCGAACAGCAGTCCTGGTAGCCAGTAGTACCTGCTCCGGTCCTCGCCACCTCGGTGCTAGGGAACTGGTCCTCTGGAATGACTTTACGACCACAAAGTCACCAGGCCGTAAACAATGGCCCTCACCTTGTGACCTGAGTGGAAGAGTCTCCCGAACCTGTTGATAAATAGAAGACAAACTGTCAGTCAACTGAGACAAATAGTCATTCATCAATACATAGGGTATATCATGTATAGGGCGTGGCTTAGGAATCCCCCAAATATTCATTGGCATTCCAAAAACCACCTCATACGGTGTGAGGCCAGATCGTGTATGTGGTATCGATCTAATGGATAGCAATGCTAAGGGCAATGCATCAGGCCATTTCAAAGATGTGGAAGCCTGTATTTTAGCCAATTTTAGTTTCAGGGTAGAATTGTAACGTTCCACTAGTCCTGCTGATTGTGGGTGAAAAGCAGCATGAAACTTCTGCTTAATTCCCAACCCTTTCATGAGATACTCAACAACTTGCCCAATAAAATGGGGTCCGTTGTCACGCCACAAAACTCGGCAAATGCCGAATCAGGGAAAGAACTCCTTTAGGAGCACCTTTGCTGTAGTGAGAGCTGTATTATCTCTCGTAGCGTATGCCTCCACCCATTTACTAAAGGCACAAACCACTACCAAGACATACTTCAGGTTGTTACAGCGCTCAAGCTGGATGTAATCCATTTGCAGGACCTCAAAAGGTGCAGTAGGTATTGCAAACCCTCCTGTTGGAGCTCGTGTTCCCTTTCCAGGATTATACTGGAGACAGATCAGACAGGACTGGACTATTTTCTTAGCCGTACCGACAATCTCTGGATGATCCCAAACTTGCATAAGTTGCTTTGCTATTTAGGATGCTCCAACATGTGCCGGCCCATGTGCCATGTGAATCATAGGGTGTAAATAGGCTGTGGGTAACTTCCATTTGGTCATTTCTTTATTCCTCCAACAGCCCTCATCATCCAATGCTCCCTCCTTGGACCATTGGTCTAATTCATCAACAGAGGCAGATTGTTGCATGTCCAGGACCTCTTGCCTGGCATCATGCCAACGTTCAGCCTGTGATTTAACTACATACATAAATGTGGTACTTCGCTGCATTGCGGTCTCCCGAGCTGTGTAATCCGCAAAGGCATTGCCTGCTCCTATTTTATCGGTCACTTTCTTATGTGCGCTACATTTAACAATTGCCACTTTCTTAGGGTAGGTCAAGGCAGTAAGGAGAATATGTACTAATTCCCCATGCACTATTTGTGTCCCATGTGAAGTGAGAAAGCCTCTTTCTTTCCATAGCTGCCCGAAGTTATGAGCCACGCCGAAGGCGTATTGGCTATCAGTGTAAATGTTAACAAGCAAATCTGTACTAAGCTCACATGCTCTTGTCAGTGCTATCAACTCGGCTGCTTGAGCTGACTTCTGTGGAATACGAGCTGTCTCAACTACTGTCTGAAGTGTTGTAATTGCATAAGCAGCAGATGTCGTGCCATCAGGCAACTTCAAGCAGGACCCATCAACCCACAATTCCCCATCAACACTAGAAAAAGGTGTATCTTGTAGGTCAACACGACCCTTTGTGTGTTCTTCAGTAAGGGATATACAATCATGTAACTCTTGTGACTGAGACTGAGTAGCTGGAAGTGGCAATAATGTAGCAGGATTCAGAGTCAAACATCTTTTCAACGTGATATGAGGGGCCAAAAGTGTCAATTCATATCCTGTCAAGCGAGCACTAGTCAGATGCTGTGTCTTTGTTTGATTTAGCAAGGCATCGACTGAATGAGGAACTAACACAAACAATCTATGTGACAAGACTATTCCCTCACTCTGACGTATGGACACAGCCGCTGCTGCTACCGCTCGGAAACAACCAGGCAGCGCGCGAGCAACTGGATCAAGGACAGCTGAGAAATATGCACAAGGACGTTGTTTATCACTGTGTGTCTGTGTTAAAACCGAGAGGGCACAACCTTCCCTCTCGTGTACATAGAGTGTGAAAGTGTTAGTGTAGTCTGGAGTTCCTAATACAGGTGCAGAACAAAGAGCTTGACGTAGCTGTTGGAAGGCATTCTGGCATTCAGTAGTCCATGGGAGAGGCATCGGAGTGTCTTTAGTCAAAAGGGCCAACAAGGGTTTAATAATGTATGAAAAGCTAGGGATCCACTGCCTACAGAAAGAAGTAAGGCCAATCAATGCACGCACGCCCTTCTGAGTACGGGGCACAGGTGTGTCTAAAATGGTCTGAATGCGATCTGGTGCGAGTGCACGTCCCTCCTTAGACAGGAGGTGACCTAAATAAGTAACATGCTGTCTACAAAATTGCAATTTCTTCCGAGAGACTTTGTGATGATGAGAGGCAAGAAATGATAATAAGGACAGTGTTCCTTCTTTACACTGTTCAGGGGTATCGGCAGCCAACAAGATGTCATCGACATATTGAATAAGAGCCACCCCTTTCGGCACAGGAAAAGAATCAAGCTGCCTTTTCAATGCCTGGCTATAAATGCTAGGACTCTCTGTATACCCTTGTGGAGCTCTACAGAATCTGTATGATCTATTATTCAAAGTGAAGCCGAACAAATAACGGCTGTCAGGGTGAATAGGTATTGAAAAAAAGGCATTTTTCAAATCTATGACACTAAATGTAGTGGCAGTAGGAGAAACCATAGTAAGGAGTGTTGTGATGTCAGAGACTACCGGGTATTGGGGCACCACAATTTTGTTAACCTCTAGTAAATCAATAATGAATCTGTAAATTTTAGTGTCAGTGTCTCTTTCCAAAATAGGAAGAATAGGGCTATTACAAATGTTATAAGGGACTTCTTCCACAACCCCCACCTTGATCAAATCCTGAACAATGTGCGTCAATGCTTCTTCGCCTTCCCGAGATATTTTATGTTGGGGCAATCAAGGCAATGAAGCACCTTCCTTTACTTGAATATGCACTGGTGGAATAACCATTTGTCCCACATCGGTATCTGATGTAGCCCATAAAGTACTAGGTAATGATGCCAAAGCGAAATCTTCTTTAATGAGACAAGACCTCTCAACCATTGGATAATTATCATTTAAGATAACACGTACACCTTCTGGGGAACAACGTATTGTAGCACGAAAATGTTTAAGCATATCGATACAAAAAAACAATGTGGACGGACCCTGTTATAGTGTGAATCTATCAATCACTAAGTGTGGTAAGTCCAAGGACCCATTAGGTGTATTTAAAAGACCCCTCACACACCAACCTGGTTGGTGTCATGCTTCATCATTGGGGTCCCTACCGGGTGGCCTAATGCCGCCCGGTTGTGCTACGACGCCTGATTACAGCGGAGCAGGTGTGGTGTGAATGTGTGATGTGAATGTTAAAAATACCTCTTAGAATCCTTGCCAAGTAAATTTATTGGTGGCGGCTAAGGGTATGGTTAAAAGCTATGTGATGCCAACTAACAAGAAGTAATAATCTGTAGTTGTTCACCAACAACTACAGATTATTACCAGGTTGGTGTGTGAGGGGTCTTTTAAATACACCTAATGGGTCCTTGGACTTACCACACTTAGTGATTGATAGATTCACACTATAACAGGGTCCGTCCACATTGGTTTTTTGCAACTTTACCCAGGGGATTAGGACGTACCCCAAAATCCTCGCTCTCTCTTTTGTTTTTCGTAAGCATATCGATACCCACAATATTATCCGGCGTGGTAGGGGAGAGCAAAAATGGAAATGCTGCAGTGAATTTATCAAGACTAAATGCAAGTGGCTGTGACAGTGGGCTAGATGTAGGTGTCCCATCGAATCCTATCGATGTTATCATTGCGCCAGACAGGGGAGCCCTAGGAACCAATTTTTTAGACGGAGCACTACGAGTAGCTCCTGTATCAACCAGAAACCGATCAGTAGAGCCCATGACATTTACATAAACATAAGGACCTTTCTGATCTACTGGGACCTCAACCGGTTTCTTACCCCATCCTAGGCATTCCTATGCATAATCAGAATCCCCAAGAACATCAGCCGAATAATCTGACATTTGATATTGATTTCGTCTATCAAAAGTATTAGAATAATTTGGCCCATGTTCAACTACCTCAAACCTGGGACGAGTTCCTATTCCTCCCCTATTTCCTGAATTCCCTGGGCGTCCTCTCATACTTCCTCTACCCCGTTGATACTGCTGACCTCGTAAAAGAGGGCACTCAGAACGCCAATGCCCAATCTCTTTACAATAAGCACACTGATCAGAAGACAAAGTTCATCGAGAGAAAGGGGGTACACCAGGTGTATATACTGCTCGTCCGCCTCTTCCACCACCTTTGAATGGTGGACCATATACTTGAGCCAACATAACTTTCGTCTTTAAATCCTTTACCTTCTTATCCTCTTTGCCTTTTGCTTCCAATTGCTGACGCTCATAATACTGGGCCATAGTCAAAAGGGAGACTGGGGAAGACGTAGTCCATGAACTCTCGCTGGCCTTTAGGCGACTAGCTATTTCTGGCAACATGTTAGCGACAAATTTGTCAACGAACAGATGCTTACCCGTGTCATCTGTCAATGACTGTCCACTAAAGTCATGAAATGTCTCTTCAAATCGTGTAAAGAAATCAGAAACTGACTCATCCACTTTCTGTTTACAAGACGCTAGCGTTGTCCAATCTATTTTCTTAGGGGGTATGAGAGTTTTCCAACTTAGTCACAATAGCTTTGGGAAGATCTAATATCTCCTGTTGTGGTTTCTGCGCAGGTTCCCTAGCCGCATCTATTTCTTCTAAATGCACCCAAGTATCACCATATGCTACATTATCATCTATCTTCCGAATTGTTCTCCACATATCAGGGGGCAAAATAAGTCCAAAAAACATATCGATATCTGGCAAGGTCATAGTGCAGGAACTAATGGCTCCTTCCACTTCTTCATAGAAAGCGGACGTATTTTTCCGCGGATCGGGCAAAGCAGCCTTAAGAGCCATAACGTCTGCTCTGCTCCAAGGAGTATAGACCCAATTATAAACAAAATATCCCTTTGCATCATCTGAATCTTTATCGGCACTTGTTCCCGCACCCTTCGGAGGAACATACAGAGGCGCAGCTTCACGCATTGGTTTCACAGTAACCACAGTATCACTAGGGTCATTCTGTCCCCAAAACTAATTCTTTTTGCACTAGAGTCTGAACTGTTTGTGCAGTTTTAACTTTACTAACTGATTTTTGCTCCGTTTTTAAACGTAGTGTATCATGTCTCAATTTAACTACTCGCCTAATTAAATCGGGTATATTTGAAAAAGGAAAGTTCCATCATTTAATTGTTTATAATCAGAATTGATATCAGTGGGCTCTAAGTTTTTAGAAACGTTTCTAAAACCAAGTATTACCTCCCAGGTAAACTTCTCTGCAAAATATAACTGCTCTAAATCCTTCCACTGCTGAACCATTGCTACAAGGTCTGGGGAAGAAGTAGTCCCATGAGCTTCTTTGCGAGCAGTGAATCTGATAGTGGCTTTTTCGTCAACAGTCAAAGTAGAGCGAGTCTGCCGCCCATCTTGCTTATCTATATCTTTATCATCTGAAGAAAGATGTTCTTCTTCAGAAAGATCATTCTCAGGGGCAGAGGGAAATTTATACGGGGGCGGAGATCGATCTAATAAGATAGAATCATCCTGAGGTTTATTAAGTATGGGATAAATGGGGCGCCTAATAGGGTAATGGCCAGTTACCTCTAAACGACGCTCCCTTTCCTCTTTTTCTTTTATTGCCTTCATCTTTATTTTTTAATTCTAACGCTTTTTGATATATCGTTTTTCGCTGTTCTTTTTCTGCTATAGCTTCTTCTTTCCTCACTCTCTTGCACTTCTTTCTCCCACATTCGTACACAATCAAACATATCTTGTCGACTTTTTCTCTTGAATAAACACTGTTCTACATATTGAATCTTTTTAATGTCAAATGACCCATTCACAGGCCATCGTAAATCAGGATCCTTTTTCGTATATTTGTTCCATAGTGTACTATGCATTATGGAAGAAATACCGTATTTAATATACATGTGTCTATTAGGTGTTCCCTCTAAGGGAGCCGGCTGACTTCTTTCTAAATCCATTTTGGTACCACCAAGACAGCAACACAGCCTACAGAGTGTGCTGGAAACAGGCATGCTACCAAGCTTTTGTAAAATATTAGTTTTCCAAAATATTCAAAAGTAGAGAAAAATCTCCACATTACCTGCCTTTATCTTTTGCAAAGGATAAATCAAACAAACAAAACCAGAATCTTGGCCAAGCAAACAGGAAGCGACCTTACCAAACAAGAGTCTCCAACCTCCAACTGCCAATCTCTTGATCGACCTAATGATCACTGCAAAAATAACGCCAAAGGATACCTCAGTCAGGACCGGCCGCCACCTGGAGGGTCAAATCGAAAAAACCCAAAAAATCACTTCGGCTGCAAAGATGAGGGTCTCCTCATGCAGGACGTCTCCTCAGTAAGATTCCATTCTTCCGTCAAGACCACTCCTTTGGACGGCCGCGTCTCCGATGAGGCCCCACGTGTCGGGCGCCAACTGTGGAAATGTGCCTTTTAATGAGCACACCGGTGCAGGGGTCAACCTTCTCTTGTCCACGGGTCCATAGACCAACAAAATAGAGATTGGCACTGAATCTGGAATTCAAATAACAAGTTTATTAATCACTCATGAGTGGGACTACGTCCACACAGCACTCTCAAGTGCTGCCTGAGGTAGTACCCTGAAGTCACAGAGCACAGGCCTTATATACAGAGTTTGTTGCAGAGTAAGCATGTAGTTACAAATGGAAGGTACAAGCATACACAGGAATAACTACCTACAAACATTGGCAGATGGGAGATCACTTAGTCAGCAAAGTGGGAGGGAGATCAGAACTGCTTACAACAGTAGAACACAGTTGACAGTTATATCTTTAGCCAGGTGCATTCTAGCAGCTACAGGCCTTTGCTCAGCACATTGCTTTTAGCTCAGTACAGAAGGAGTTAACTAGAGTTGATGACACAAGCAGAATAGAAGGGCAAGCAACAGTGAAGACGGAAGAATTACATAGCTAACAAAATGGATGCCACAAACAAGATGGCTTCAGCCTATGCTAACAGAAATTATTTCAGTTTTCCACATTATGAGGTCTACTGCCTCATCAAATAAGGAGGCAAACACGTTAGACTTGATCCACTCTCCTAGGGTTTGTCGTCTGTCTCAAACGCAATGTTTTCATCATTACAGCATTTTAGTGATGAACATGATGTTGAACTCCTACTGTTCCACAAGGAGATCTTCCGAACCTTGCAGTGGATTAGCATTCTGCCCTTCACCTTGGAAGGTACATTTTGCACTTGTTGTGCGTATTGTCTGATGACCGACAATTGTCAGACTTGAATCCATCACAGGCATCACTAGTCCATACTGAGCCTTCTTTCACCAGGTATTTTCTGGCAGGAGCAAATCTATCATCATTTATCAAAAAGAAAAAACATAAAAGTAAGAACTGTAACATTCCATATGATATTTTTAGAAATTTGTTACAAAACCCTAAAACCCACAGACCCTTTACCCTTTCACAAATATTCTACTGGGTGTCTCGTCCAACAGGGAAAAAAAAGTGAACATGACCTCTGAAATAAAGGCACTGTATGGACTTCAGTTCATTGATTGATTGGTTTGATCCTGGTTTGGACACTTTTTCACCAGAATGTTACAAATATTTCCATTCCCTCTGGATGCTGCAGATGTACCCACTATACGAACCTTTCAGCGATCATATGGCAGAGACACATTGTGCTATCTATGAGTGCAGTGTAGGAGAAGCTTTTCTGATGGATGGTGGAGTGAATGATGGGAGAGCCTTTAATGAGTGCGAGTGTTGCACGGAGAGACAGGTGGGGCGGTTTAGTGGGGGACAGACTGCTCTAGAAAGAACAGTGGCTCCAGATGTGGTCCAAGCATTGGAGACTGCAAGAATATATCTAAGTGCCTGTGAAAATGTATTGAAGAAACATCACATGCATATGGACTGTGCGGGGACTAATTGATCAAATCATGGGTATGTTTGAAAAAGGTTTTGGTTGGGTGATGAATGGTGTAGTGTACTTAGTGAGGTACTGTAAGTTGTGTGCTGAGGAACTGGACTTATGGTGGTGATTTGGGTGTACATTTTAGTGAATGTTCGGTTTCTCTCCTTTCTGTACCATCTGAAGCGTGTGCCACCGAAGTGTGCCGTTTATCTTAGCTTCTCAGATCAGCAGGAGTCTTCCAACAGGAGCCAGAGAGGGGTTGGGCTGAGCTAGCAGGAATCTTGTGGGGTCTGCACGCGAACTGCAAAAGATATTACTGTGCCTGTAAGGAGTTATTACAGAAGCATGAGGTATATGTCAGTACGTGCGGACCTAAAGAGAGTTATGACAAAGTATTAGACTGTAGCGCGTTTGAAGATAAGGTAGTATTAATAGTGTGGTTAATTTACGTGGTACTGTCCATGAGGATGTTTGGACTGGTTTTTAAAGACCCCAGACATTGAGAACAAGGATTGGCATGGCCAATAGGTCTCACCTTTGGGACCTTATAAGTGTTTAGCCATGCAACACTTGATGTTGTTGCACCAAGGATATTGTACTGCATAACTAAATACTTATAAGGTTTCAAAGGCGAGACCTATTGGCTATGCCAATGCTTGTAATTAAAAGGTAAACAGTTACCACTAGCGCCGAATCTTCATTTTAAAAGCAGTCATGGCGCTATTTGTAAGCTGCACAATGTTGCGGTTTCTTTTATAAAGATGTTCAGTGTGGTGAACACCCCGCCATGGATTTGTATCTCAGTGACTGAGAACGTGACCTCTTCAAAGACAGAGCTCAATAAAGAGACTTTCAAAAGTAACGACTTTAATCCATATTTTTATTTCCACGGATGAATGTTGCACAATTGACATTCACACATTACCAGCGCTGGACAGGGAAGGACGCTCACAAAGACGGACCCCATCAATGCTATAGTTAACTCCAAGAGCTGCGCAGCGCTTTACAGATCTCTGTTTACATAGAATGACAAGTCATAAAAGGTCATAGTTCACCCTCGTGTGGGATGCGTTATTGCGCAGGGAAGGTGAGACCAAAGCCAGTGCTCTTCTCATCTATAATTCTGTGGCGCTGTTAGCAACACGTAACTTTCAGATAGGGCTTTAAGTGGGAGGAAAAAAGTGAGTTTTTCCTAAAAGGGGTCTAGCCTGCCCATTTCAGGGCGCGGCTAAAACATTTAATCCAAAATTCCCATAGAGTGCCACCTTACCCACACCTTTGCAGAGCATCACAAATGCAACTGGCGTACCGGATCATTGTTCTGTGCGCGCTGCAGAGAGGCCAAGGATTGGATGTGCACGTGTTCTTGAACACCTTTTTGACCCACCTACAGGCATTGAGTGAAACTCACACTGCCTTCAGCCTGAACTCAGCTGTTGTCCTAGAATCACCCGGATGTGTTACAATTCAAAGCATGCACTTACCAGAATGATATGCTGTCTGAAAAATGTATCGTGGCACAACAGCCTGTAAATAGCTAACACCGTTAGGAAATGCAATATTAAGGAAAGTATGTGAAATATAAATAGGAACAACATAGATTACCTTAACCTCTTTTACACGCACTTTAAAAAAAATCTATCAGTGTTTGTGCCTGTAAAGTAGAGGACATGAATCCAGGGTCCGAAAGGGACCCGTATCAATGTCCGTTTTTAAATACTACCGGGTCTGAGACCCGCCCCACTTAAATCCCTTCTTTCAGCACTTACACTTAAAGCACTAAGGTGACGCGCGCTAGGATGAAATCCTCTCACTGCTTCAAAGGCACCAGGCCCGGAGTTGCAGAGATAAGTGTGTGTGTTTGTTTTACACAACTGGGAGCACGTGCCGAGTCCGACGCAGACTCCCAAGCGTAAGGGGGTGAGAGTGTGCTGCACACACAGCATGGGGATCTGTCACCACCCTGGGCGGTCTATGACGCTCAGATTTCACACACGGAGAGGAAGTAAGTGCTTTGATGATGTCAGAGCGGGCAGCTGCGTGGCAAAGCTCTGCGTTGCGCACACTTAGTCAGGGCACAAGTCCTAAAACCAGCACTTCTCCTGTGGTCTCGTTTTGTAGCAGCTGCAGAAGAAGCAACTGAACTCGGAATGGAGAAGATGAAAGGAAACCCTCCCTGCTTGCGCCTCCTCTGCTCCCCCGCAGGTCCCACAGCTTTGGTGCGCCTCCATGTTGCTGGGGCTTGAACCCTAAAGTCCCGCAAATGTGTGCCCTCAAAGGAATGTCCCAACAGTGAGAGAGAGCCCTCGGCGACAGGAAATACAGAGTTGTGTGTAAGACAAAAACTATGACACAGTGCAAACGAAAACATAGAGGCAGAGATAGAGCTGAAGAAATATAGAAGAAGAAATAAATAAGGAAATAACATTTGAGTGAAGAAGAAAGAAAAGAAGAGAAAAGGCAACGAGGGAAACAAAGAAGAAAGGAAAGGAGCCAGGAAAGAAAAAACGTTCGGAGAAAGGACAGGCGGAAAATAAATAAATTACACATTTCCTACCGAGGAAAAAAGAAGACGTACGGATAAAAAATGGACATAGAAGGAAAAAGAGGGAATAAACACAGAACGAAAAATAAAGAAGAGATATATTGAGACAAGCATTGGCCGCGCGCGAAAGTGAAAGCAGCGCGACGCGGCGTTGGATGGGAGGGGCGGAGGAGCGTGAAAGCAATCAAGTGAGAGGAAAGACAGATGGGGCCTGATCGGGCGCTGAAAGCTGGCGGTTGCGCGAGTGCACGCTATCGTGAACGCAAGCTGGTCGCCAGCAAAAGCCACTGCTGTTTGCACTTCCAAAACCCGCTTACTAAAACCCTCGCCGAGAGCAGCGCTAAGCGCTGGCTCAGGCGAGACCTAAAAATGGGATCCTGAGCAGATTACTGTACTTCCAATTCTTCAATAGACTGATTTGCTGAAATGATCATTCCCTTGGGTGAGACTCTTTGCTCAGTAAGGGATTGAATTAAAATCTAAACCCCTTATAGACCCTCTTTTTTGTCATTTGATGCTGCTCATCTCACTCTGTCGATTCCTAGGACACGTTCCCACGAAGTACACTCATGACTGTGGTGAGCATGCAATGAATGAGGTTTAAGGAAGGAATATATTTTGTTTCCTTCATAACAAGTGAAATGTTTTGCTTATGAGACGTTTTGTTTCCTGTGATTCACAAATGCCCACTGCCCTCATGATGCACAAATAGAACACGCTTCTGCTTGCTATTTTTATGTTTGGCTCTACGAATGTTGTGTATGCTGAAGCATAGTGCAATCCGGCACGTGATGCAAGAAATGAAATTGCTCCCTTTGTGACTGGTTGAGCTGCAAGCTTCAAGAATGGAGGTAGTTCGTTATATTCTCCACTGGTTGAAAATAGTCCTTTTTTACAGAAATTGACTGCGTGAACCAGTATATTTCCTGACTGTAACAAAGTTCAGGGAGTTACTTAAGCACACTTTTTTGCCCAGATTGGTGTCAGGGGGCACGAAAAAAACGTCATAAAGGGGCTGTCCATGCATAGAGCTGCCAAATGGCCATGCTGGCCCTTCAACCAATTCTGGCTTTGTAGCCAAATAGCTTTTTTCTCTGGGACTTGTAATTTGCTTTTGAAATATATATTAGCATAAATTCCAAATATGCAAAATTCTGGTTTCCAAAACACCCTGGTCAAGCCGAAGGTGCCGTTCATGACACAGGGCTCATTAATGTGCTCTGTGCTTGCCATCTATCCCCATGTTACCAGGAACACTGTTGCCATTGTTATGCTTTTTCTTTGCAAATCTTTAACGGGCGCGTCATTTAATTCTGTTTAACCAGAAGATAACTTGACTGCACTTCCTAGAACACCTTAGGGGAGTGCCTTGCACTGGAAACATGCGGTCTTGTCCATGGAGAGAACTAGATGGAAACCACACCGTGTGCCTCCGTAATGCACTCTGAACTGAACTGGACAGCTCAAGCCGCACCACAGGTGCCACATCTCCCCATGAGACACAGCACTCAGTGCTCCTAGAGGTGAATCCTCCCATTGCTTTCCTGACGTACATCACTGGAGCACATCACATTGTTCTCAACTGGTGCAGTGTCACTCTGTGCTTCCCTGCTGCATATCATTCTGTGCTCTGGTAATGCACATCATAACGTCCAGTCTATTATGAATGAGCTGTTATGAGAACATTGGTGCCTGTCTGTTTGGACATTTTGAAATGGGTTTCTGTTGTTGGTTAGTCTGTGTGCAACTGAATGTTGTGTTCCTCTTTGAGCATGCATTATAAAATAAAAAGGCAAACCTATTCGCTTTTTTGATGCTTGCTTTATGGTCCTTTTCGTTTTGTGTAGGCAGTACCATGACATACCTCACATACGGCAAGACATGTTGAATCCGAAAACATTAAGCAAGTTAGTCTTCCGACTACTGGATCAGTACCACCTGGAACCAGGTATGTCAGACTTTTCTGTTTCACTGAGATATCTTCACTGAAAGAAAAAGGACATGAAATAACTCAATCTCTGCCACCTTTTAAGACCACACCACACTCACTGGAGTTTCTGGAGAATTCGATTTTTAAAGTCTTGTCGTAGTAGTAAGTAGTGAGAAGAAAATGTAGTTGCTTAGCAGACCATCAGTGCAAGTGGAGAGCGTAGAGTAGAAGGCTACTGGGTCATGTAGACTCTGATGTAAAAACAAACACAAATATTGCTTAGTGGGCTATGCACCCAATTTAAACGTTAGTGCAAAAAATTAAAACACGAGGAAATGGGATTTTGCCCTTATTAGGTCTGACGAACTGTACATTTTATCTGTCTCGCCAGATATATATATATATATATATATATATATAGATAGATATAGCAGGGGCTTTGGGTCAGTCCTCTTCATCTATTAGTCTGTTCAACTGTCATTCAAATGTTGCTGGATGACAGACATATCTGTACCATTAGTAAATGATTCCCAGGCACATATCCATATTCTTGACACAGAAGCCGAATATTAATCATCATCATTGGTTATATTGATCTTTTTCTACTTTGTCCTTACACTTCCCCACTTGTCTCACATTCTAGACATGTCTATCTTGCATAACAACACAGTATGTATTCACTTTCACCACCCCTATCTGCTTACCAAAAATTAGGCTACCAGTAGCTGGTAGGCAGCTTCAGATTAGCTTGGTTCTTTTTTTATATAAGCACAGGGTCATATTTTACTTTTAAAGTTAAGGGCAGGCTGTGTTTATTTTACATTATTATCATCTGACTGCAGATAGAAGGGCCTGATAATGAGCAGTGCTGAGTAAGATTTGTGACCCAGGGTTGAGCACAGAGGTGAAGAACTGAAGTATTGAGATATTTAACTCTTAAATAAAAGTCCATGTCAACTCATTATTGGAGCTGAGAACAACATGATGTTTCTAAAGGCTTTTAAATGGGAGAAAATTCAAATGAAGAGTTAACCTAATGATTTAGTTAACTCTGCATTTTAATTTTCTCCCATATCAAACTGTCCCAGTTACAAACATTAGACCTTTTGCTCCCATTTGACACTGTGCCATATTTATAAATGAAAAATAGTCTTTTTTTTTTAAATGTGAGAAATTTAAATTGAAGAAAAATATTTCTATGAAACACTAAGTCTTAATGTTTTTCTCTACTTTCAGTTAAGCCAATTGCGTCTTAATATTTTATGAAACATGTTTCTTCACTTTGAATTCCTCCCATTTAAACAAATGGCTGTATTTTTCTGTTATAAATATGGCACCGTGTCTACAGGACACTGGGTGCAAGAGGCCTGCTCTTTGTAAATCAACACTTTGAAATGGGAGAAAAATTTGAATGATGAGTTTTATGTAATCCAGATAAACATAAAATTAACTCTTCAGTTTAATTTTCTTCCATTTCAAAGTGTTGCATTTACACACAGCAGGCATCTTTCTATCAGTGGCTGGTAGACACGGTCTCATATTTATTACTGAAAAAAACAGCCATTTTATTCCAGTGGGAGAAATGTAAAGTGAGGAAAAGTGTTCCATATTCTGAACATTTTTGCAGAACTTTTTTCTGCAATTTAAATTTCTTTCATTTAAAAAAAAAAAAAAATGGTTGTATGTTTGTGCTATACATGTATCAGTGATTGATACACACAGGGGGTCTAAAGGGAGACAGAAACCCGCCCAGACACGTACTACTCCCTAGTCATATAGAATTCACACAAAGTACATCTGGTCTCTCAGAAAAAAGGGGAAGGAGGGGTGGTTAGGGAAGGAAAAAATAGCCTTTTACTAGGTCAACATGCTTCTGGTTAAAGAAGACCTTGTGTGGGGTTCAGAGGCATTAGTCGGGGCCAAAGTATTATAGTCACCCTGCACATAAAATAAAATCAGCTACTGGCCTCACAAGGGTAAGCCAGGTGGTACAAGAGATGGCCCACAGTATAAAGTTCACATACTCCACTGTCGTTCTATAATGACATTTTTCAACTGAGTTTCAAGCATTTTAGGCCACCTGAACCACTGACACACATGGCAGTCCTGTCATAGTGCCCCTAGTCAAAGTATTTTGGTCAATCCGTAGTATCTTGATCTATGAACATCAGGCTTAGTCAATGAAGCTGGCAGTGGAGTTTCTGATAAACCTGCACAAGTGGCTTGCCCTTCAGTAGCTCGCAATGATTCTCACTGACCAGAAGTAACTCTCACTACAGAAAAAGCTGGAGACCCCTGCTTTAGGCTCACAAGTTGCAGTTCTATAGGGAAGGGGGAGAGAGTACACTCTAGCACCTGCCAAAGGTCTAGAACCTGGGAGGTGCCTCTTGAGGGCTGCACTAGTCGAGTCCCGAGCAAGTACAGTGGCTACTGGTCTGCTGGGCACTTTGCAGGTGCAGACTTCTTTAGCTTTTATGTCTCTGAAGCTTAACAGGAGCCTAGCCAACTAGCAGTTGGAGCCCACTTACTGGCCCTTGGCATGAGTGGAAGTAGATCTAGCCCTAGGGGTCTCTCGCCACAAAGTCGACAGTAGGAGCAGCCCTTTCTCTTTCTAAAGTCCTGTCATTGTTTAGCAGGTGCAACAGGTACAGTCTTTGTCTGAGGTCCACAGGTTCAGCAGGTGCAGCCCTCCTTCTGGCCTATCAGAGTCCAGCAGGGTTCAGAGGCTGGAAACCAGGGTTGCCACTTTTATGCTAACTTCAAGTGTTTGGGTGGGAAGGACTCCCTACCCTAGCCACTGGGGCTACAATTCCCATGGGGCAACTCTACCCCCTCTTAAATAATTTCCTGTGGGGTTGGCACTCAATCAGTAGATTTGTAGAGCACGATTTGTCATCCGTGAGGGTATCCAGGCGCTGCAATCACACATTGCATATCTCTGCCCAAATTCAAAATGTCTTCCCTGGGACAGAGCTGTGGCCATCCCTGAGGCGTGTCAAGTATTTGCCATCCCTCCTGGAAAATTGGTTCTGCAATGGGTTCTCCCACTCTGTAGGAGATGCCAGCCTGTCTACCGACAAAGGTGCAGGCAAGCTAAGGTGTGACCTGCATTTGCCTCCCAGAGGCGGTAACCCCATTGAAGCTGGGCCATCTGTGGCCACTGCCCGTGGGCTATCCTGTCAGAAGGAGGTCCCACCTCCCTTCAGCAGACACTTTGTTCCCCTTCCTGACAGCACATCACACCACCAGGCAGGAGGGCAGCAGGCTGTCTCAAGTGACAACTGCTGTAGTCCGTCAGCAACTGCTACCAGAACTTTGGAGCAAGAAAGTGGGGACTTTTTAAAGTAACCCAAATATTTAAATCTGACTTGAGTAGTGAGTTGGGTTTAATATAACAATTAATTTGATACATCAGAGTATGATGTTTAACAGTCCCAAATGGACGTAAGCACTTAGCGCATGGGCTAGTGTAACTCCATGTTAGCCAATGGAACTACCAACCATGCTACTATGAAAACAACAACTTCGAGTTTTCACTGTCAGGAGATGTAAAACATAAAAGGAACATGTCCTTCTTCTTAATACGTGTAGTACCTTACCTTATGGGGTGCTAAGGCCTTCCCTAGAGGTTACTTATAAATATTAAAAAGGGAGGTTTTGACTTGGCAATGCCGGCTTGGTGTTTTCAATGCTGCCAGACTAGGGTGGAGCGGCAAACCTAGAGCCATGTTTTCACCTTGTCACTGTAGCGGTGGCACAATAAGTGCTGCAATCCACTAGTGACCTTTAGCTTACTAGCACTGGGTACACACTGTACCTTATGCTAGAGACTTTTAGGTAAGTTAAAAATGGCAATCTGGGATTCAGCCAATTGTATATACACTTTGAGGGATCAGAGCACATTCACTGGGGCCTGGTCAGCAGGGCCCACTGCACTTCAGAGTTGTAAAACCAGCAGCATCAGTCCAAAAATGTGGGAAGTTATCATACAAAAAGAGGCACTTTCTTACACTTCCCTTGCAAAAGTCCCTTTGAAAAAATCCAATACAGCTTTTGTGGAAGTGTGACTCGCAAACTTTACTTCTGGCCACTTAGCGTTGGAATCTGTTGTGACTAATGTATACCGGACATCGCCTGTCAGATTATAGAATGGCTCTGAAACATTAAATGATATCTTCCACTCTACTGGTCTAAGGGGAGCACCTGCAGTTCGTAAGTTCTTCTTACTAGCACAGTAAACAAGGAATTCCCATACTCAGCGATCAGTGACTGCAGCTAGGTCTGACCACCAAAGGAATCTTCTCAGCATTCTTTTCATGGAGGACATGTTATGATATCCCTCATGGGCTCTTCCCAAAATATTTCACCGTACACCTTCCAGCAGAACACACTACCAGACTTAAAAATAACTTCCCCTTGGCTTTCAATTTCTCGGCCACTTGAGAGAACACATTGTGTGCTTAATCAACATTTCCGGTGTTTGGCCAATCTTGCCACACATAATCCTTGATTTTATTCAATTGCCTGTCTCCAAAGTCCACTTTTTCCATCTCACTTTTAGCAATTCCTGACAATTTTTCCATCACAATCTCATTGACAGTTTCCACCACATAACCACTACTAAATTAGTTGTTCCTGGAAAATAAACTACTTAGAGGCTATACTCTGACAACCTGGAACACAGTCTTGTTATCTGCAGTGTTGCATTCCACCCACCTTCTGGTGAAAGAATGTGCATAAATGGCTTCTGATTCTTCATTAATTCAAATTGGCTGCCCCAGATATAATTGTAATAGTGCTTAAAAGCCCCCACACAAGATCACTGTACTTTTTCAATTGCCATATATTTCTTCTCTTCAGTATTAAGTATATGGAATGCAAATGGCGTATTTCATTCTTCCTTTCCTACTTTGTGAGTCAACACAGTCCCAAGCCCTGATATACTAGTGTCCACAGTGATTAAATATTTTTCCCCCAACACAAAAAGGTTTGAAAGTTGCTGCAATTGTAAATATTTGTTTTTATCCTTTTGAATGCCTCTTGTTGCTGAGGTAACCAGACATATTTTCCACCCTTCCTTAACAACCTTCTTGAAGGTTCAATCTTTTCGCCAAACCTATACACAAATTTGGTGTTAGACTTGCATAACTAGGAAAATTATACGTTTTTCTTGTTATCATGATAGGGTGCTCTACAAATAGCATACACTTTAGCCCTATTCTACTCCCTGATATCTCATGTCCTAAATAGTCAACTTATTTTCAGAAAAAATTGCAATTTTCTTGTTTAAGTGTCAAACCATTCTTTTGCAGTCTTTTGCACACTCCCTTAATACAAATCATATGCTTTTCTTCATTTCTTAAAAACACTAGTGTGGTATTTTGCAAGCATTTGGCAAAACGATTAACAGCCTTAAAATATGATACATTGCTCATTGGAAGATGAGTGCTGCAGATGTCAAGCCGAATTAAAATAACGCTAGCGGATTTAAGAATGCAGTAAGTGGCTTCAACCTTTGACATATTTATAAATGATAGGCAGATCTGGGTCCAAAGTTGAAAATGGACAAATTCCTTCTAATGTCCGTATCAATTCATTTGTATTTGGCAGTGGGGAGGCTGTCTAACAATAGTGTTGTTCAGTGCTCTTAATTCAATACATAGTCTTAAATAGGTTTTTTCCTTTGTTGCCAACACTACTGGTGACACCCATTCACATTATTCCACCTATTAAGTAATCAAACTCTCCAAAATTATTCTGAACTTCTTCCTTAGATTAATGGTTACACCCCTCAATTTATACCTGACTGGGTTTGCCCTAGTTTTCCAAAAAACACCACATGAAAAAAACATAGACACCTGATGGAGACTTCTAGCCACATGTTACTTGCCAAGATTGGATCCAGAAATTTTCCAGCAGTACCCCTGTGTGATGGTAGGTGGTGTCATTCGACTCCGCTGTGTCATCCGTGCCGTAATTGACACGTGCGGTGCCTACATAGGTGCCTCCCCAGTGTGCTGATGTAAGTTATTTGCTTTCTGCACCAGTCAGCGCTGATCTGTGAACAGCTACCCCTCGGCTCCTTTTTTACTTTGTTTTTTCCTCAACATTTTGTCAACATTTTTTGAAAATTTATTCTCCTGGAGCGACAAGGAGGTCCCCAAAGAAACCTACGTGTTTCAAACCCTGTCGTGCCTGTCACAGGAAGATGTCTATGACAGACCCACACTTGGTTTGTCTGTGATGCTTGGAGATGGATCACGACTCCAAGACCTACGAGGCCTCGCTCCTCGGCAGAGCCTGCGCCAGGGTCCGCACCATGCCTCTCTGACTTTCCCAGAGCCACTCCTGCCCAACTAAAACAGTTCTATAAAGCAGTGCACTTCATATTTGGGTGGCCCGGCCCCTTTGGAGCACTTTCCAGCTCCATGGGTTCAGGAGGGGCCCGCTCTGGATTCCCGCCAGCGAGTTCGCCCTCAGCGCCAGTCGGGTCCTCTTGGATCCAGTGCTGGATCTGGAGTGGCGCTGCCCATGAGACTGCAACCTTCCACAGCGCCCTCTTCGGTACCAACACTTTCGCCTACGCCTCACAGTCATTCCTGACTCCAAAATGGAGCCGGATGGGTGTTGTCCGGCGCTGAACAAGACCATACCCTCCGAGTCGGAACCAGTGCCTTTTTCATTTGACAGGCCTGGAGTGGGAGACAAATGGGAGGGGTTTGAGGACTCTTATTGATACCAGCGTCCCCTAGATGACACAGAGAACAACTGGTATGAGGAAGTGGTGGATGCCAATGGGGTAGACACTTCATTGGACACTGGCTTGGTCTCTCCATCTACCGTGGCTACGAGGAAGGGTGCCTTATTCGCTATGGGGTGCGAAGGGCAGCTGAGTTCTTCAGTTCCCCACAGTAGCAATCAAGAGAAACGTCTTGACAGAAGTGCTTCAGCCGGGAGTTGCCCCCTCCAAACCCTTTCTCCCATTTAATGAAGCCCTTACTGATGTCCTACTCTGGGACTAGTCCAAAACCTGCATGGGCATCGACTCCATTGTTAGATTGTTTTTTCCACCATCGGGTGCGGACGTGTATTGGTGTGCTCCGGTTCGAAACCATTCTTCAGGTTCCCGTCGGTGCGCAATCCAGTCTACCCTCAACGGTATTGTTCTCGTACAAGTTTCCCTCTTCTCTGGATATCGAATCATTCGGCAAACACTCTATCTTCAGTCGGAAACATCGGGGGTGGCCCTTGGGGCTAGCAGCATCGGTCCACCCTTCCGCCAATGGAACGAACTCCATTCCAATTCTGTTCTCGGTGCCACGCCAAGTACCCTCGCACCGACCTACATCAAGTTTGTAACTTGTGCCTCTCACCGGAGCACAAGGAGGAAGACTGCGACGCTTATACGTTATTTCGGTTAAAGAAAACTCTGTGATCGTCGGGCTCGACGACGAGAAATGCAACACCAAAGCATTCAACACACTCTGGATATCTTTGGTGAAGAATCTGAGCATGAAGAGGTTGAAACGTCGGGGGCAGAAAAAGAAGAGGCCTTCTCTGTTCCAGAGTCTGATTCTGAACTCGAGATCGACTTGGAGTCCAAAGACGTGCCTCCCGGATGTGGTACCGTGAGTGCGAAAGACCCTTTGCCCCCCAAAATCTCTTCCAAAAAGCATAAGGCTACGGCACCATCTCTGCCTTCGGGCCAAGGTCGTCACCAAGACAATGTTTCCGATGCCCCGCCCTCTGGTTCGGCACCAAAACAAATCGTTAAGCCTTCCGGCTCGGTACTGAGTCGGCCGAAGCCATCCTCCGATCCAAAACCCTCCATTCCGAAGGACAAATCTGGTTCGGAGCCGAAACCCTCCACTCTGAAAGAGAAACATGCTTCGGAACCGAAACCTACTGCTTCCAAAGCAAAGACTATCTCGACACCGAAGCCTTCAGTGCTGAAACCGATAGACAACCTCTCCGAGACTCCAGAACCAATTTTAGACATTTTTAGAGAAATTGGATCCTAAACAAAAGAAGATTTATATCATTCCTGATACAGGACACATTTTGGCTAAGACACCAGCCAAACGGAAACTTCCTTCAGAGGACCCTGCCTATAAGATTCATCTAAAGAAGAAAAAAGGCATGGCTACCAGCCCTGCTTATCCTACCCCACAATCCCCTCCACCATCTTCTCCACAATTGCCAATTCTAGAGCCTTTACACATAACAGCTCTAGGATCTCCCCATACACAACCTGAAGGGGATGATATTGATGACGAACACACACATTTGCCTGTAGATCTATGGAATCATTACACCATTGACCCTCTATTAGATAATGATCCAGATCTATACCCTGCAAAGCCATCACCACCGAGTGATAATGTGGCATATCAAGAGCTTATTGCTAGAGCAGCAGAGTATCATGGGGTTGCACTACATAAATAATCTTTGGAGGAAGATTTTTTTTTTTCAAACATTAGGATCCACACATAGGTCAAGCCAAACTCTCCCTATGTTAAAAGACATGATGAGATATGCAGACGACATATTTAAAGAGCCTGTGCGAGCACGTATTTTAACTCCCAGAGTTGATAAAAAGTACACACCATGCTACACATCACTGACGATATAGGGGGCAATATCTATAAAAGACATTTGCTATTCTTGGGCCTCACTCTAGCTAAAAGAGATATAGCTAGGGTGTGGAAGGACCGAGCCCCACCTAAATTGGGAGCGTGGAAGGCAGGTCTTGATTGGTGCATGGGTCAGGAGCAACCTATATTTACAGCGCGGGGTTGCCCACAGTAGCACCCCAAAATTTGGAAGCGATGGGCAGACTTTAGAGGTCTCGTTTTGGAACCCCCTCCACTGCAATCTACTGATGTGGAGGCCTTGTGAGAACAAACTACGGGGGAGGGTAATGATACAAAGGACTACACCACTTGTGAACTGGCTTGATGAGTACGATACCTGGACTATTACAAAGTACATAGCACACTTGGTTGTAATGTTACGGGCTGATGTTTACAGACACGAAATTTTCAATTTATTATACTATAAATGTCCTTCTATTGTAATAGAAGTCACCAGCTTGGATGCTACGATACCGGTCAGTTTTTATTGTATTTCTCCTGTCCGAAATGTGGCTATTTGATCTGCTGACTTAATAAAAATGTGTTTTGAAAACAAAAAAATACACACCATCACCATCTGATCCTGTTGCCTCTTGACTCGCTAGTGGTGTCCAATGCTCGTAAGAGAGCAAATTCACAAACCTCTGGTGATGCACCTCTCCCAGACAAAGAATCTAAGCTGATAGATGTATCGGTATAACGAGTAGCTGCTCAGGCCGCTAACCATTGGCGCATCGCAAACACACAGGGCCTACTAGCTAGGTACGACCGGGCACACTGGGATGAGATGGAGCAACTGCTTCAATATCTCCCAGACGAACACAAAAGCAAAGCACAATAGTTAGTTCAGGAGGGTAAATTCATTTCTAACTCTTCCATCTGATGTGCTCTAGATGCTGCTGACACCGCAGCTAGGGAGATCAATACCAGCATTCTCCTTAGAAGACATGCATGGCTCAGGATTTCAGGGTTTAAACCTGAGGTTCAGCAATCCATTTTAAGCACTCCTTTTGACAAGCAACATCTGTTTGGTCCTGAAGTCGATCAGGCTTTGAAAAAAATGAAGAAAGACACGGAAGTGGCAAAGTCCATGGGAGCGCTTCAGTCCACATAAAATAGATGCTCCTTTTGCCGCTCATTTTACAGAGGAGGGTCCAAAACCACATCCTCAGAGACCCAAATGCTTCCTCCTATAAATGCAACACCCAATTCTCTCCCTCTAGAGGTTTTTATAGACGAGCGTATAGAGGAAACAATTCCAAAGGTAGGGGTAAAGGTACCACAGCGCGTAACTCGCCTTCTCCCAACAAACAGTGACTTGCCCACATTTCCCCCCGATTATTTAACACCTGTCTGGGGAAGGTTTCAACAGTTTCTCCCCATTTGGCAATCCATAACATCCGACAAATGGGTGATCGATCTTATCTGACATGGCTATTGCCTGGAGCTTACCACCAATCCTCCAAACATTCCACCTCGCATTCACAAACTGTCGTCAGACCACTTACAGTTACTCAAACAGGAGGTGCAATCTCTCTTGGAAAAGGGAGCCATAGAACCTGTTCCATTACAGTACTAAGGTTCAGGGGTGTACTCTCTCTACTTTCTAATCCCCAAAAAGGACGGTTTCTTAAGGCCAATTTTCTCAGAGTGTTAAACCAGTACATATTGTCAGAACACTTCCATATGGTAACGCTCCAACAGGTGCTTCCACTGCTACAACAAGGCGATTTTATGTCCACACTAGACTTAAGACGCATACTTTCACATTCCAGTCCATCCAGCTCATCGCAAATATCTCAGATTTCTGATCGCAGGCAAACACTATCAGTTCAAAGTACTACCATTCGGAGTAACTACTGCTCCCAGAGTGTTTACCAAATGTCTAGCAGTAGTGGCAGCTCATCTCAGAAGACAACAAATTCACATCTTCCCGTACTTAAACGACTGGCTCATCAAAGCCATCACACACCAGAAGTGTCTAAAACACACTCAGACCACGCTAAACCTACTCCACCGATTGGGCTTCACGGTCAACGTGCAAAAGTCTCATCTACAGCCTTTACAAATACAATGTTATCTTGGAGCGACTCTCAACACTCACATGGCTCTAGCCTCTCCCAGTGCAGCCAGAATTCGCAATATTCAAACTCTGTTATTACAGTTTCAAGCCAATCAAACCTTACCAGCCAAAACTTTTATTCAACTGTTACGAATGATGGCGTCATGCATTGCAATAGTGCCTCATGCAAGACTACACATACGTCCTCTACAGGAATGCTTAGCACGTCAGTGGAAGCAGTCACAAGGTCAATTAATAGATCTAGTGTTGGTAGACACCCGCACCCATCGCAGTGGTGGAACCCACAAAATGTATCAAAAGGGTGGCCCTTCATCGACACTGTTCCACAGATTGTGCTAACAGCAGACGCATCTCTCACAGGTTGGGGTGCCCATCTCCACAATTACACAATTCAGGGTCTCTGGGACAACAAGCACAAACATCTCCACTTCAACCATCTAGAGCTTCTAGCAGTATTTCTAGCGATGAAAGCTTTTCAGTCTCATAGGCAAAGTTGTCCTAGTCTGCACGGACAACATGACAGCTATGTACTATGTACAAAAATAAGGGGGGAGACACACTCTCCAGCTGTCACGCCTCTCTCAGACCATCTGGAGCTGGGCAATTCATCACAGAATTCATCTTCTGGGAGAACATCTTCCAGGAGTCAACAATCAAATTGCCAACCTCCTCAGCAGGAGGAGGCAGCAAATACACGAGTGGAAGCTTCATCCCCAAGTTCTCCTTCCATACTTTCAAAAATGGGGATTCCCACAAATAGATCTGTTCGCCACAGTGGACAACGCAAAATGCCCAAACTTCGCCTCCAGGTTTCCAAACCCTCACTCCAAAGGCAATGCCCTATGGATCAATTGGTCAAGGATATTTGCCTTCTCTTTTCTGCCTCTCCCACTCTTTCCATTTCTGGTTCGAAAGCTCAGGCAAACATCGCTCACACTGATTTTGGTAGCTCCCACATGGGCCCGTCAACCATGATACACCACACTTTCGGAACTCTCAGTAGTTCCACATCAAAAGCTGCACCTCACTCCTGCCTTCTCACTCAGAACTGTGGAGAAATCAGACACCCAAACCCCAAGGAGCTCAACTTAGCGATTTGGCTCCTGAAGTCATAGAGTTTGGATATTTAAATTTGCCACCAAACTGTATGAATATTCTAAAAGAAACAAGAAAGCCCACTACCAGAGCTTTTTATGCAGCAAAATGGAAACAATTTGTTATCTATTGTAATATCAAAATGAATCCTCTAGATGCTTCTGTTCAAAACATTTTGTTACCTTCTAAACCTACAGCAAACTAATCTAGCTTACACAGCTATTCGATTGCACCTTGCAGCAGTAGCTGCATATTTGTTTAAAGTCCCTGTGATTAAAGCCTTTATGGAAGGCTTAAAAAGAGTAATACCACCCAGAATACCACCGGCACCGGTATGGAATCTCAACATTGTACTTACAAGACTCATGGGTTCACCCTTTGAACCGTTACACAATTGTCCTTTGCAGTTTCTTTCATGGAAGGTTGCCTTCCTCATTGCAATCACTTCATTAAGGAGAGTTGGTGAGCTATAGGCATTAACCTTAGAAGAACCCTTCTTTCAGCTTCATAAAGATAGGGTAGTTCTTTGCACCAACCCAAAATTCATCTCTAAAGTAGTTTCTGCTTTTCATCTTAACCAATAAGTTGAGTTACCTGTGTTCTTCCCTCAACCTGATTCTGTAGCAGAACAAGCTCTTCACACACTTGATGTCAGAAGAGCGTTATTGTATTATATCGAAAGGACAAAAGATTTTCGTAAAACAAAGCAACTGTTTGTTGCATTTGTACCACCTCACAAGGACAATCCTCTCTCTAAATCTGGCATTTTCAGATAGATTGTTAAATGCATTCAAATTTGTTATGAAAAAGCTAAAAGAACTTTATCTATACCCCCTAGAGCGCATTCCACTCACAAAATAGGGGCATCTATGGCCTTTTTAGGTAATATTCCTATAGCTGACATCTGTAAGGCAGCAACATGGTCTACACACATTTACCAAACACTATTGTGTGGATGTATTAGCACGCCAACAAGCCAATGTAGGGCAAGCAGTGCTAAAGACACTTTGTCAGATAACTGCAAGATCTACTGGTTAGCCACCACTTTAGGAGAATATTGCTATATAGTCTATGCAAAGCATGTGTATCTACAGCACCCATGCCTCAAACAGATTGTTACTTACCCAGTAAGCATCTGTTCTTGGCATGTAGAGCTGTAAATTCACATGTGCCCTCCTACCTCCCCGGACACCTGTAGTTGTTGCAGTTCTCTTTATTTACATTACATACGCATGGACATCTCTTTACTACACTCACTTATTCCATTCTCACCCTCTTGCGGAAAAACAATCTAACAATGGAGTCGATGCCCATGCGCACTATCACCGAAAGGAGGAGTCACCTTACCCCGTGACTGGAAAGACTTCTTCGAAGAAAAACAACTTGCAAACATCCGGACCCAACACTAGATGGCAGGAGTATGCAAAGCATGTGAATCTACAGCTCTACATGCCAAGAACAGATGCTTACTGGGTAAGTAACATAATCCTTCCTCACCCAGCAGCCCACCCCGAAGAGCTTGGTGGTCCAGGCCTCCACTTCCCAAGTCAACCTTAGCATGTTTCCTCCCACTCCACCAGAGAGAGAATCAAAGAGGCTAGATACCTTCAGAAAGAGGATGTTCTCTTCTGCCAGCCTAGCACTGTGGGCGGTGATCACGGTGTCTCTCTTGGGCCAGTACACCCATACGATCTGGGAATCTGTGTCGAAAGTGCTGCCCAAGGTCTTGGAGGAGGCCCGAGCCTTACGGTTGCAGGTAATTGTAAATGGCAAGAACACAGCGAAGTTCACCATCAGATGTGGACTAGATATGACCGACTCGCTGGGCAGAGCAATTTCATCGTCTGTGGCCCTTAAGCGCCACACCTGGCTGACACTACTGACTTTTCGAAGGGTGTCCAAGCTTAGCTCATGGTCATGCCCTTTGATGGCTGACGCCTTTTTGGTGAGAAGGCGGACTCATAGCCGGAGAGTTTCAAGGATAGCAGAGTTACGGCCAGGTCCTTAGGCCTATCCATGGCCCCTCACCAACTCCAGTCGGCCTTCCGACCCTTTCATGGCTACAGAAGGAGCTTCAAACCATGTTTATTCCCTCCCAGCCACGAAGGCCAACCTGCTTCCCTGCCTTTTCATGGCAGAGGAAGCGGTTCCCACAGACCGAAGGAACAACAAGCCAGAGGTCGGGCCAGACCGCCACTCCCCCAGCAGTCGCACCCTCCAAACCCCTTTAGTTTGCCCTCATACCACCAGGGGCATCCAGTGAGGGGCAGGATACCCCATCCCCTGCCCACTAGCATTCAATAACATACAACAGATGGGTTTTAGAGATAGTCCAAAGAAGCTTCTCCATCCCCCTTTCTGGACACCCCTCCACCCATGCCACCCACTTACAACTGGCTGATGGAAGATCATCTCTCCTTACACCGTCAGGAAGTGCTGGCTGTCTTGCCCAAAGGAGCTATCGAGAGGGTGCCGAGATAAGAAGCAGATCGTGGTTGCAATTCCCAGTACTTTCTGGTGCTCAAAAAGGATGGAGGCCTTCGTCCTATCCTAGGCCTGCACCTTCTCAAATTCTTCATGTAAAAGGAGAAGTTCAAAATGCTCACTTAAGCTCAAGTCCTGTTTGCCCTGGATCCTGAAGACAGATTAGGAGCATAGGTCTGGCAGGATGCATACTTCCACATCCCTGTCCTGCCTGTCCACAGATGTTACCTGAGGTTCACGGTGGGCCAAGAGCACTTTCAGTTTGCTTTTCTCTCTTTTGGCCTTACCAGCACCCCTTTGGTGTTCACCAAGGTGATGGAAGTGGTTGCAGCATATCTGCGGTGGTAAGGTGTTCCAGTCTTCCCCTACCTTGACGATTGCCTGTTGAAGACGAGCTCCCGCCATGCAGTCATCTTCCACCTCCAAACTACGGCGGACCTCCTACACTTGCTGGGGTTCACTATAAACATGCTGAAGTCACACCTGACTCCCTTTCAGATGCTCCATTTCATCGGGGCTGTTCTGGACACAGTGCAGTTTCTGGCCAATCCGTCCGAGCAGTGAGTCTAGGATATTCAGGTTATGATACTGGTGATTCAGCCTCTATCCTGGATTTTGGTGAGACTGACTCTGAGGCTGTTGGGCCTCATGGCCTCCTGCAGTCTTTTTGTGACACATGGCTGTTGGCATGTGAGACTCATCATTGGGACCTGAAGTTCCTGTGGGGACAGCATCAGGGGAATCTCTCCGACATGGTTCAAATCTCAGAGGGAACTGCAAAAGACATGCCGTGGTGGCTGACAGACTGCGATTGGGTCAGTGATAGACCCCTCACCCTTCCCCAGCCAGAGCGGACTGTAGTGACAGATGTGCCACTTCTGGTTTGGGTCAGCCATCTGAGACAGGTGGAGATTCAGGGACTCTGGTCTCCAGTGGAGTCTCAGCTCCACCTCAACCTTTTGGAACTGAGATTGAATCACCTGGCATTGGAAGCCTTTCTTCCTTACATCAGGGGAATGCTGGTTCAGGTGTTCACTGACAACACCAGCCATTTGGTATTGCACCAAGCAGGACGGGGTGGGCTCATGGATTCTGTGGCAAGAGTTCCTGTGTCTCTGGACATGGCTGAAACATCAGGACATATTCCTGGTGGTTCAACATGTGGCGGGATCACTGAACACAAGAGCAGACGAACTCCGCTGTCGATGCCTCTTGGATCACGAATGGCGTCTTCATCCAGAGGTGGTGAAAGGTCTCTTCAGAGATTGTGGGGAACCTTTGTTTTGATTTATTCACCACCGCCAAGAACGCGCTATGCCAGCACTTCTGCGTGCAGGAGTTTCCAAGGCGACTCTCGCTCAGAGATGCATTTCTTGTCTAGTGGAGCTCAGGACTGCTATACGCCTTTCTGCCAATACAACTCCTGTCCAGAGTTCTCAAAAAGATCGAGAACAACTGGCCTCAAGTCATCTTAGTGGCCCCATTTTGGGCAAGGAGAGTCTGGTATCCTGAACTCCTGAGCATGAGCATCAGTCCTCCGATCAGACTGCCCCATCAGGAGGTTCTCCTGTTGCAGCAACAGGGCAGGGTCCTGCACCCGAACCTTCACACACTCCATCTATGTACGTGGAGATTGAGCAGGGACAGTTGAGGGTGTTTGACCTCACTCCTGAAATGTATGATGTCACCTTGGCAGCCAGGCGTCCTTCCACAAAAATGATTTATGCCTGCTAATGGGACAAATTTGTGGCTTGGTGTGCTACCATATCCGTCGATCCTCTGTTTTCACCATTGTCTGAAGTTCTTTTGGTTGTCTGATCCCTTGCCCAGCAAGGCCTTGCTTTCTGACATTTCAGCCTTTCTACAGTTGCCAGACCAACCTTCCCTATTCAAGTCAACTTTGTGACTAGTTTCTTAAAAGATTAACAACACATTTTCTCCTATGCTCTTCATTATGCCCCAATGGGATCTTAATTTAGTCCTCACCTTTCTGCTGTCTGACAGCTGACCATAAACACAGTCTTCCTTGTGGCAATAACATCTGCACAGAGGGTCTGGGAGTTGCTGGCCCTTTCGGCTCATTCACTGTACACAACCTTTTTCCCCAGACAAACTGGTCCTTAGGACCCATACTTCTTTTTTTCCCAAAGGTAGTTACACCTTTTCACATCAGGCAGAATATCACTCACCCTACTTTCTTCGCCCCCTCATCCTACCAAGAAAGAGGAACGACTCCATCATCTGGATAAAAAAAAAACACTATCATTTTATATTGCTCGTACCAAAGACTTCCAGGTGTACGAGCAACTCTTTGTTGGTTGTACAGGTGCAAAGAAAGACAAGGCAGTTCACTAGGAACTATCTCCAGGTGGATTGCCCTCTATATTAAAATCCCTATGTGATGTCTAAAAGAAGCCCCTGATGGCATAAGAGCTCATTCCAGCAGAGCTAAAGCTGCGAACATTGCATTAGCTAGAGGGGTCCCAGTTCTGGACATCTGTCAGGCAGCTACATGGGCATCGCTGCACACATTTGCCAAACACTACTGCCTAGACAGTCAGGTCTGGTGTGATGAGTACTTTGCTCGTTCGGTCCTCCAGGTCTTCTTAGTGTAACAGTCCACCTAAGGACCTCTGGAGAAAGATTGCATTGGTATCTATTCTAAGGTAAGGAATCTGCTGCTAGAAGTCTCTATCAAATGAACAAGTTACTTACCTTCAGTAACGCCTTATCTGGCGTAGACTTAGATTCCTTAACCCCCCCCCATCCTCCACGTTCTGCGAACTGTATTTCATTTACAACTAAAGAGATCCTTCAGGAGCTCACTTAAGCACACTAGTCATTCCTCCTCAGTTGGGCTTTGTGCTTCTGGTGCGGAAAAACAGTCAAGAACCGAAGTCAGCGCGCTGGGGTGGTGGCTACATAGGCACCGCGCATTTCACTTCCCGAACCCAATGATGTCCACTTACCAGCGCGCAAGGGGATTGCTTAAAAATGTACGGGTCCAGTCTGATGTTTGGGGAATATTCAAAGGTAAGGAATCTGAAGCTAGATAGTCTCTACCAGATAAGGCGTGACCGAAGGCAAGTAACTTATTCATCTGGTCTATTATCATTACATGTTTTTCTCGTAGGAGATTTCCATTATAGTCATAAGCACTGAATAGTCCCACCCATGTGCGGGGACCCTGGAGTGCTTTTTCACAATATAGCTTAAGTGTAGATCTTCAGGAAGGCCTGCAGAGTCACTTAAGAAAGATAAATATTATGCAGCCTATAGGACTAGGCTACAATGGCCTAATTCTTCATCTTGTACTTAAAAAAGGAGCCAGGAAAATTATATATGTGTATAATTTCATTATGTTTTAATATAACAGCATGAATCTCTTTCACAAACCCCTTTTTGATAGAGCATAAAGATGAAGGAAAGCAGGACAGAGTAGCCCCATAGGCTGTCATTACATGAGTTAAAAATAGCCTGTACCTTTAAGAACCCAGGCACTACCAGTATCCCATCATGCTGAGCAGGTGGCAGTTGCTTCAGTACTTTTTTACGGACCTTGAAGAATTGAACTCGACAAAATTTTGGCTTTTCTCCTCAAAATTCTCAACTGAATTTTGGTGACAATCTTTTCATTCAACGTCTTTGGTCTCTCCCTGGCTTTTTCTGTCATTTCCTGACCAAAATTGGAGGTTTTTTGACAGGAAAATGCCATCTCTTTTTGATAAGTGCCCAGCCCGTGGGAGAAAAAAGGCCAATACAGACCCTCATGAGGTGTGTATACTCTGCCTCCCAGAAGATCATGTTCCTGAGTCTTGCCATCACTGCAGGAACTTTTCAAGATGCACCTTGAGAAACCAAGAGAAGATTCGCCTTCAGCGAAGAAGACAACAGCCGCAGTCTGAAGGTGGGACCTCAGGGCGAGGAGAGGGTCGGACCGCTACCAGGGCTCTGTCATCTGTCTCTGGAGGGCGTGCCAGGAAGAAAACGGCACAAAAACGTAATCGGTCCCAGTCGATGTCAAGAGGATCGACGTCATGGAGAGGTATGGCGTCGACCTGTTTGCCATCTATCCATGGTTCGACGTTGAGGAAGCGCTGGAGATCAGCATCAAGGCAATGAGTATCAACGTAGATGTGTTTTTCTCTCATCAGAATATTACCAAATAATGGAACAACTGCGCATTCCTTGGGTATGTTACAACTGGCAAACCTTTGCTTGGATACTCTTGGATGCCCTGAGGAAGCCATATGTTGGCAAAACGTGTTGGCTGCGCATTTATCTGCTTGCATGTGAAATGAATAATGAATAAAAAGAACATACGTTAACAGAGGATCTTCCTTTGTCTTACTTATATTGGTCTTTATTATTACATTGTCTTGAAGATTTGCTTTTCTGTTGCCTCTCACTAATGTATAAATGCATGGCAGTAGTGGCTGCCCATCCCGAGGAAACACAAATATTCATCTACCCATAATTAGACGATTGGCTAATCAAGGCGTTCACGTCTCGGGAAGCTCAGCTTCATTACAATTGGACCTGCAATCTCCTACAAAGGTTAGGGCTTCAGGTCAACCACAACAACTCGACCTCTGTCCCAGTTCAAACCTTACATTATCTGGGCACTTCCATCGACACAATACGGGCAAAAGTGTTTCCTTTGGAGGAGAGACACTTATTGATCCTTTGGAAGTGTCATGCTCTCATGAAAGCCTCTCATCTAATGGTAAGAACAGGATCCTCTCTCCTCTGCTCGATGGCCTCCTTCATCTTTCTGACACCGAATGCCCGCCTTCACATGTGACCTCTACAGGAATGTCTCGAGGACTAGTGGGACCAACAGGCAATTGGGAAGACAGGATACAACTATCCCTTCATGCAAAGCTGTCCCTGAAATGGTGGTGCTCTCCAACCAATCTACTTTGAGGTACACCATTTCATCAGGAGATTCCTCCTCGAAACATAGTCGGAGATTCCTCACTACTGGGATGGGGAGCCCACATGGATCACCTACAAGTCTAGGGCAATTGGTCGCAGAGAGACTTGACATACCATATCAATCTCTTCAAACTGCGCGCAGTTGGCGCTGAAGTCGTTTCATCCGTCATTCAGATCCCACTCCCTGCTTGTTCAGACGGACAATAGAACAACCATGTACTACCTCAACAAGCAGGGAGGGACGAGGTCCAGGCCCTTGTCACACAAGGCTCAGACGATCTGGAAATGGCTTCTAGCTAGGGACCTTACCATCACAGCTACTCACCTTCCAGGTGTCCAAAATGCTCAAGCAGACTCCCTCAGCAGATTCCTGTAGGAACACCCCGAGTGGGTCTTAAACGATGACGTTGGTCAAAACATCTTTCAACGGTGGGGAGCTCCGGCCACTCACTTGTTCTCCACTGCAGAAAACAAAAAATGCCGAAGCTTCGCCTCAAGGTACTTCCAGCCAGGGATGCAGGGGAATGCCTTATGTATCAATTGGTCCGGCAAATTTCTCTATGCCTTTCTGCCGATTCCCCTGATCCCAACAGTCCTCATCAAGTTGTCCCAATTGAGAACCAAGATGAACTTCATAGCTCCGGAGTGGCCACACCAGTGGGGGTTCACGGACTTCCTGCACAGGTTTGTCCATCCACATCTCAAGCTGCCATGTAGACAAGAACTGCCAACGAACCCCAATCTCCCCTCTTTGAATTTGGTGGCGTGGCTCCTGAGCTAGTGCAGTACGGACACTTGAATCCTCCACATGGACATCCTAAAAGAGGCTAAGCGGCCTTCAATGGGTTCCGCATATGCCTTCAAATGGAAGACATTTTGCTTATGGTGTTCCTCTAAGAACATGAACCCTATGTCTTGCCAGGAAGATGTCATTCTTCCATACTTACTCCATTTGGCAAAATCTGGCTTGCAATTCTCTTCTATAAAGGTTCACCTAGCAGTTCTTACTGCCTACAGAAAGTGTCCTTCACGAACCTCTTTTTTCAAAATTGCCATAATTAAGGATTTTCTAGAAGGGTTAAAGAAGGTTTTCCCCTCCCATTAGGCGTCCTTCTCCTCTCTGGGAGCTTAACATAGTACTTTCACGTCTGACGCAGGACCCCTTTGAGCCTATCCACAAAGCCTTCCTACTACACCTTTCTTGGAAGACAGCTTTTCTTGTAGCAATAACATCGGCTAGCAGGGTTAGCAAGATACAAACACTTTGTTCTCACGAACGATGCACAGTCTTCACGATAGCAAAGTGGTCATGAGAACTCACCTGAAATTCCTCCCCAAAGTTATTTTGGCAATTCATGGCAATCAAACCATCTCCTTACCAACATTCTTTCAGAATCCCTCTACTCCAGCTGAAAGATCTTTTCATGCTCTGGATGTGAGGAGAGTTTTGAAATTCTATCAAGAGAAGACAAGGGATATCGGTAAATTGAACCAATTGTTTAGCAACTATGGTCAGGTATGTACAGGTTTATCCACTTCCAAGCAATCCATCTCCCGATGGATAGTTTTCTGCATCCTTTTGTGCTACCAAAAAGCTAACAAGACACTATCTGTGAAAAGTAAAGCACACTCCACTAGAGGGAAAGCAGCTACTGCTGCTTTATTGAGGAATATCCCTGTTCCAGATATTTGCAAAGCAGCCACATGACGATCTGTCCATATATTTACCAAACATTACTGCCTAGACTCTGATGGTAGAGCAGACGCTCAAGTAGGACAGGCCTCCCTTAGAAATGTATTTGCTTAAATGGCTGCCTAAGTTCATTCTTTGTCTTCTCCCTGCTCTTAGTAGGGATGGGCTTTCTACTCTATTCAGTGCTCATGACTATAAATGGAAATCCCCTACGAGAGAAGGAATAGTTTCTTACCTGTAACTCCAGATCTCTCGTAGGGGAAATTCCATTATAGTCATAAGCAACCCTGCCTCCTCCCCGGTGGAGTGGATAGAGGTAACCATGGGAACTAAATATCATCACGTATCGCATTGAAAAGTAGTGAAGCAACTGCCACCTGCTCAGCATGATGGTAGTCCCTGGGTTCTTTAAGGCACAGCCTCTATTTTTAACTCATATAGTGATAGCCTATGGGGCTACTCTGTCATACTTTCCTTCATCTTTAAGCTCTATCAAAAAAGGGGTTGTGGAAGAGATTTTTGCTTTTATATTAAAACATCATGAAATTATACACATATATAATTCTCCTGGCCCCTTTTTTTAAGAGCAAGATGAATAATTGGGCCATTGTAACCTTGTCCTATAGGCTGTGTAATATTTGTCTTTCTTAAATGACTCTGCAGGCCTTCTTGAAGAAAGGGTAACATCTATGACTATAATGAATATTCCCCTACAAGAGAACTGGAGTTACAGGTAAGAAACTATTCCATATACTTGAATTGCATGAGTTTATGTCCACTATTTAAATAGAAGTTAGCTATGGCTGAGCAACAGTACAGCCATTGTTCATCTGAAATCTCTCAACGAATATCAATTTCAAGCGACATCTTTTCTCTGTTAAGGAGCTACAATGCACAGTCAAAGCATGCAGTCAAGAAATATGTTTGGGACTGGCATTTTGTGGCAAAAGTTTTAATGTAAAGTCTCTGGGCTCAGCAATAGGGCAGCCAATATGATCTGATCTAATGTCTATAAATGATTGTCGCATAACAAATCTCCCATGTTGACTAGCTGCAGCCTGCCCAAATGCTCATCAGCCTCTCTCCCAAGACATCCTGAGCCCGGCCCGCCAGCTCACTCACACTTTGGGAGTGTATAGCTATCTCCCATAACAACTTTGCATCCACTGTGCATGCTTGGAGATGGCTGCTCAAATCAGATCGACTGAGCTACACTTTTGAATGGGAGAGCTAAAAAGTACAGCTTTCAGGGAAAGGGATGAGGTGTCCTCTCTCTCTAACCACAAATGAGGCAAGCAAACAGGTCCATGTATCGATTAGTTGGCAAATTCTCTCTGCAATGTATAATAATAGAGCTCAAAGTCGGGAGCAACCAGGCCACCCTGCTCGTAAGGAAGTGTTAAAGTTGACTATTTGACATGTTGATACCCACTAGCCCAGTGCAAGTTTAACAATCAACTTTTGCAGTGTGCGGAAAAGTGTGAGACACAGCAATGGGTATATATAAGAACTGATGTATGAATCTAGGCGGAACCATCATCTTCATAATAGGTGTCCTGCCAAAGAGCGTCAGCGGGAGTCTGATCCATTTATCAATATTGTCCGAGAATTTGCTTACAGCTACACTGTAATTATTGGCGATAATCACAGCTGGATCACAATGCACCATTATGCCCAAATAGAGACATGGTTCTAGAGTCCATTTAAGAGGGATTTCCAAAGCGCACTGTTGGGTGGATGAGGTGAGTGGAAAAATAAGTCATTTGTTCCAAATGATTGACCAGCCAGGGAACCTCTTGAAGCATATAATCTTGTTAAGAACTAGAGAGAGATTTTTCTGGGGGTCTCTGATATAGAGCAACAGATCATCCGCATATGCAGACACTATACATTCACAGCCTGAGAATCTCAGGGCTCTATACCCTTGACGCTCTTAGTGCACTGACCAGTGGCTCCCCCACAATGGCGTAGGACAGTGGTGAAAGAGAGCACCCCTGACAGGTTGCTCTGCCTATAGGTATTGGAGTCGTTCTAGATTTGTTGTCCCAGATGCGCCCTAGTTTCAGTGTATAATAAGCGTGTCTATTTGAAAATTATATTATTAACACCAATCTTTGACAGCACCACAAGCATGAACTCCCACTCAACCGAGTCTAATGCCTTCTTGGCATCTAAAAAAAAAAAAGTTGCATTCACCTCAGGATCGAACAGCAAAATTGCACCAAAGAGGGTGCTAATATTATAGGCAGTTGATCTCCATGGGACAAATCACGATTGTTTTGGCAGGATTAAACCGGGCATAAAGAGACTGATACGACTGGCTAAAATCTTACCAAGACTTTTAGTGTGAGTATTCATTAGGGAGAGTGGCCAGTATGAGGAACACAGACCTGCTAGTTTGCTAGGCTTCAGAATAGTTATAACCAAGGCCTCACACATCAAAGGCGGAAGGCATCCATTCTATTTTACTGATTCAAACGATATCATAATATGTGGAGTAAGGTCCTCAAAAAGTTCCTTGTAGAAACTGGTAGTGAGGCCATCATTGGCAATGACATTTTAGATTTCGGCTGGCGCGAGTGGAGCAGGTAGTACATCTCTATGCTCATCTACAAGCCAGGCCATGGCCAATCATAAAAATAAATGTGGGTATCTAATGGGCAGCTATTGACGCAGGAAGCATAGAGTTCCTCCTAATATTGTCTAAAGCGATCATCGATCTGACTAGGGTCATAGAGAAGGTCACTATACATCGTTCGAATACTCCCTATAATTCCATCAGACATGCTGGAATGCAGTAGCGTCGCCAGGGTCACACCAGACTTCTTTCCTTCCCCATATGTTCTGGCTACAGCAAATTTACTGTTATGTCTTACTTTCATCTTCGCAAACTCCTAGCTTGCATAAGTTTCAGTTCGCAGCTATTCAAGAGAATCACTCCTCGCCTTCATGTCTACCGGTAAGTCAGATGACTGCTTGCCACTGAGCCCCGAAATTCTAATAGAACCCTCATCTACCTCTTGCCTGACCTGTAACAGCAGTCTAGTGGAATCTCAGTCTCCCCACGGAGGGAAAAATCCTTGAGAGCTTTCTTAACGGAAATCAAAAGGAACTAACAGCAGCCAAACCAGCGATCACATGCACGCTTATGAATACCAGATCCATTGTTAAACACCATTTTGAATTTGCTGAATTTTTATCGAATCATCAAACTGACTTGGTGTTTGCCACGGAAACATGGGCCAATGATAAGTCAGGCCCTGAAATTATTGCAGTGATTCCTAATGGCTATACAATCTATCGCCTAGATAGACCTAACAAAAGGGGTGGAGGGCTAGCAGTAATCTATCAAAATCATGTGCTAGAAGCCAGAATTGAAGTGGTGCTATTTAATATCGAACTTACAAAAACTCAATCTTTTAATGGCATGCTCATCTATCGTCCTCCGGGACCAAGAGCGTCATTTGCTGACAAGCTCAGCCAGCTATTGGAATCCTAATGCTGAAATCAGATTTTACAGTCATCGGGGATTTTAACTTCCATCTTGAAAACCACTCAGACTCTGAAACAGAATATTTACTAGATACCATCTCATGTCTTGGTCTTACCCAGATAGTGAATGGACCCACACACCAGGCAGTCACTTACTAGATGGGATATTTACCAACAATCCCAATATTGTATTCTCTCACTCTCTTCCCCTGACCTGGACGGATCACCATGCGGTAAACTGGCAGCTAAGCCTTCAAGCAAAGTCTCCCCCTACAACGCGTAAGATGAAACAGGCCATTAGTGCTTGGCATAAAATACAAACCGCTGATCTTAATCACCTATTAACAAAGTAATTACCTAAAGCAGGGACTAACTTAGATCAGATGGCAGAGGACTACTCCAATTGGATTAGTTCCAGCCTGAATGATATTGCCCTGGTTAAACGTTTAGTCAACAATATAAAAAGGTGCCCCAAATGTGGCTCCATGAAACACTCAGTGCCGCCAAACAGAACTGTCGGAGACAGGCGCACAAAGAATATAAAGACGAAGAGAGAGAAAAATATAAACTCTACCTAGCAAGTTACAAAAAGCTCATATTCTCGGCCAAGTCAGCATATTATACAGAAAAAATAAAAATAGCAAATGACGCCAACAAAACTCTGTCAAACTATAAAAAAAAACTGTCCCTCCCTACCACAAGTAACACAGCAGTAAACAATCAAGAGTTCTGTGAATCCCTAGCTGGTTTCTTTCAGGAGAAAGTCGTTAATATTTTTAATAAGTTCACTGCTAGCAGACAATATAATAATATACCCATAGAGATGGGACCAAAACTTGCTCCTTTTAGGCAACTTGTAGCCCTCCCAGCAGAGCAGATCGCAGAGATCATTCCCAATCTAAAAGTAGGATCCCCTTATGACCCTTGCCATCCTAAGATAGTACATTTAGTACCTGAGGTAGAAGCACTCCATCTGACCTCCATCTGCTCCGCCATGTTCGTGACTGGAATTTTCCCTATCCCCTGGAAGTCCGTGTCAGTTCTTCCTCTCTTAAAAAACAACCCAATCTTAACGTCTTGGATCCGAATAACTATCGGCACAAATCACAGCTTCCCTACCCAGCCAAATTGGTAGAAAAGATAATGAATCTGCAACTCTCCTCCTTTATTGAGACCAGCCATCTTCTAGATGAGACTGTTTGGCTTCAGGCAGAGCCATAGCACCGAAACGGCTCTGATCACGGCCACAGAGGAAATCAGAGCATCCCTGGACAGAGGCGGGAATGTAGCACTCATCCTATTGGACCCGTCAGCAGCCTTCGATACGGTCAACCAAAAGATACCGGTTGACTGTATGCGAGATCTCGGGATTGATGATCTGGCATTGGCCCTATTAAAATCATTTCTCTCTGGGCGGCGACAAGCGGTGTCTTTGGGTGAATTCACCTCCGATTCATAGTCCCTGCCATGCGGGGTCCCTCAGGAATGATCTCTATCCCCCACTATGTTCAATCTTTACCTCATACTGCTGGCCATCTTGATAAAAGCCTTTGGTCTGTCTCTGGCATCATATGCCGACGACACCCAAATTATAGTCTCCCTTGCAAAAAATGATGGTCATTCCAGTGGCATATTTAGAAACTACATGAGTGCGGTTAGCAAGTAGATTAAATTACACAAAAACAGAGGTAAACCCGTTCAGCAATAATCTGTCCATTTGGTCTCTCGACTGGTGGCCTCCAGAGCTAGGTTCTCTCCCGACACTTGCAGTGAAAGTCAGAAATCTAGGGATATTGATGGACAGGCATCTAAAATACAAAGACCAAGTAAACAAGGTCACTTTCAGGCTCTTAAAGTGATCAAGAAAATGTTATAATTTCCACCAGCGGATCTTCTAAAAACAGTAGTTATTGTTCTCGTACTAGCACAACTTGACTACTGTGATAGCCTGTATTTAGATATGCCGAAAGGTTCACTAAATAAATTACAAACCCTCCAGAACACCGCTGCTCGGTTTCTGTTCAAGATCCCAAAATTTCAATTGGCCAAAACAGCCATCAGTCAACTTCACTGGCGCCCAGTCAGGCATCGCATTACTTTCAAGTCACTCTGCTTGGCCTACAAGACCTTCATGGACTGGCCCCATCCTATTTAAAAAAAAAAAATTTTTTAAATGGTATATCCCTGGCAGAACCCTCCGCTTAGGCTCTGCAAGATATATAGTGGTTTCTGCCTTCAAACGCACCTCGTGGGATGGAAAAAGTGTTTTCAGATCAACGACTTTACAACTGAACCGTCATCCGTATGATCTGAAAACAGCACCATCCCTTCCCACTTTCAGAAAACAGCTAAAAACATGGCTCTTTGATCAACCATATTAGAATAATAAAAAAAAAAAAAAAATCCTAACTGCACTTTCTATTCTTAGCATAGCGCCAAGACGCCTCCGGACATTCGCAGAGCTTTATACGACATTTCATTCATTCATTCAAGTCGCCGAGCATGGTATGTATCTCTCCCAATATGCCCATTTCGCTTGTAATCAAATACGTTTTTTCCAAGTCAGCTATCTCCCCCTCAAGCTGCGAGAGGCTATGGCGTATTAATTTTAGGACATCAGCATGGTTAGCTCTACTTATTCCTAAAACATACAGCTTTAAGGCCTCCCACACCGTCAAGGGGCACTGCAATCTTGCACTCTGGAATCCTTCACTCTGATGAGAGAGGACCAAACTCAAGTCCGATTAAACACCATAAAATCTGGGTCCCCGGCAGACCCGCCCCCGTGTGATTACTACTCTGTCACCCATTCTGCGCACCCCCATCACAGATTTATGAAATCTCTTCCTACAGTTGGCCACTATCCCTCGCAAATGGAAGACAGCCCCTTCTTAAAAAAAGCCACAGCAGACCCGCAGAAACTTGGCGTACTATAGACCCATCTCTCTGCTTTCTTTTGTCTCCAAAATTCTAGAGTCTTCAGTAAATGTCCAACTAGCTTCATACCTTGGATCTAATCATCTGCTGGACCCCTTGCAGTCAGGATTTTGTGCCTCTCATAGCACTGAGGCTGCTTTAGTAGAAGTCACAGATATAATCAAACTGGCACCAGACCAGGGATCCTCGGCCATGTTGGTACTTCTGGATCTTTCAGCTGCATTTTTTTTTTTTTTAACACAAATTTTTATTACATTTTCAGTTTTGATGAAAATCGTATTACATTACGATAGCATTGACATTAATCTAATAAGTCATAGAAACAACAGTAGGCAATGACACGGTATCTTTGTCAAACAATAAGCCTGCAATGACTACATCTTTAAGGCGTCTACTGACATATATGGTTCGTAGAAATGAACAAAGCTGGATAGAACTAATAAATCAAATATGCGTTATACATGTATAAACAATATATTGACCATGATCTGGAATGTACTAGCTATCATCATATTATTAAACAACAAATGTGTCAATGTTAAAATACAACAATTAAGAACTGTGCTACTAAGAGCGAAGTGTCTGTTCCAACTTCCATCAGGGTCAGTTCAAGGCAGGGGCAAAAAAAAAAAAAAAGGGGGGGAAGGAGGGAAAGCAGGCCGCGAGTTGGGCATCACATTAGTCATCAGTGACATTTACATTTTGTGTTTTGAAATGTTCCAACAGTTGAACCCATTCCAAAGATATTGGTTTCTTCCTGAACCCTCGGTATTCTTCGCGGTGCAATGCCTCCCTCTCAGCAGTGGCCCATTTTATAACTTCCTCCCTCCACTTCCCTTTGCATGGTGCCCTGTTTGATTTCCATCATTGTGTGAGAAGTCTCTTGGCCAACATTAAGATGACTCATTAAGTGGCGCAACACTTTTGCCTTCTTAGAAAGAGGAAAGAACCCTAGGAGGCAGGCTTCAGGGGTGTTCCACGAGGAACGCTCAGAGAGGTATGTGAGGCCTTGTATAAACTCCGTCCAAAATTCCACAAGGAAGGGGCAGGTCCAAAACATGTGGATAAAATCTGCCTCCAGGTGACGACACCTAGGACACTCTGATGAGGAATTGGGGTACATATGCTGTATCGCCCTAGGTGTGAGATAGGCCCTATGCAATACAAACAGTTGTATTGTTTTAAGTCGGGCATTTCGGGAGACGCGCCTGGGATATTCAAGGACCTGTGTCCACTCCCTATCAGTAAGTTCCCTGGATAACTCCGTCTCCCATCTTTGACGAAGAGTCAACAATGAAACTCCCAGATGGGGCCGTAGACCTCGATCTAACCACCTAACCAGATGACTACCATGACCCATTATGTGCAGTGTCTGCAACAATCCGAAGGTCGGGGGCTCTTTCTGATCCAAGAGACAGTATCTACGCACATATTGTGTGATCGCAGCATGTGTTAAAAACAGTGTGGGAGGGGCCGAATAAGTCTGGACAAAGTCGTCATGAGGCATTAAGTTTCCATCCAGAAATAAGTCCCCTACAGCGCTCGCACCCGCCTCCACCCAGCCGCGTGCTCTAGTGGCAGACAATACTCCTCGTAATGTGGGTAATCCGCACAGGGGTACATTTGGGGCATATGGCACAGGTGTGTTAGCATATTTCATTGCCAGTTTCCAATAGTGGAGTGCAATATGTAAAATAAATGGAGGGTCTTTCATCTTAGTTGCTCCAGGGCATAATAAGAATTGTAATGTCCCAGCCCTTAAGCGTTCGGGCGAATAATATATCTCAAATAAATTATGGCCAGCCAACCAATAAGCCAACCATTGTAATTGGGCTACTATGGAATAGGCTTTAAAATCTGGTGCTCCCATACCACCCTCGGTACTTGTTAACTGCATTTTGGCAAGAGCCAATTTGTGACGGCCTTGCCCCCAAAGTAATGATGTTAATAACGTATCTAGTGCTCTATAGATCCAGGCAGGAAGACCCACGGGGAGATTCGCAAATTGATACAATAGTCTAGGGAGCATAACCATCTTAGAGACGGCTATACGGCCTGCAGTAGTTAAAGGCAAGGTATTCCAAAACGCTACTTGGGTTTTGAGGTTATTAAGTGCCCGGACAATATTTCCATCTACAGTGTCCGAAGTAGTTCTGTAAATGTAAATCCCTAAATATTTAAAAGTAACAGGTTTCACCCTGAACTGCAATAGACCAAATTGAAGCGCGGGGAGTGTGTATGTGTCATCAAAGGAAAAAGCCACTGATTTGGAAGCATTAAGGCGTAATCCCGATATTTCCCCAAATTGCTCAAACAGTAAGGCGATAGGCGCCATATCTATAGGCAAATCTGCAAAGTAAAGCAACATGTCGTCCGCATACGCTGAGGCAGAATGACGTAGCCGACCCATCGGGATACCATATGGTGCCATCGTGCAGTGCAGCTGTTGTGCTAGGGGTTCTAGAGCAAGCACAAACAGCAAGGGCGACAACGGGCAACCTTGCCGTGTACCCCGAAACACATTATACATTGAGGAGATATTGGTGCCGGTCTTGGCCCTTGCCGTAGGTTTAGTGTAAAGTAGCGTCACCCATTTCATAAATGCTGGGGGAATCCCATTCTTAACCAATGTAGCCAGCATATACGACCAACTTAAAGAGTCGAATGCCTGACTTATATCTAAGGAGAGGCAACCCGCATGGGGGGAACTGGTTCAGGCAGAATGCAAGAGGGCATAGAGGCGACGTATGTTCAAGGAGGTGCTGCGTTTAGGTATAAAGCCGCATTGCTCTGTGTGGATCAGAGTGGGGAGTAAGGGGAGCAGCCTCGATGTTAAGAGCTTACTAAGAATTTTGTACTCCGTATTGAGGATCGATAGGGGCCTATATGATGTGAGATCCGTTGGAGACTTATCAGGTTTCAACAAAGAGGTCACAATTGCCTCCCTAGTCATAGGGGGCAAGGTACCCTCTTCCAGGGCAGTAGTGTACAGTTGGAGCAGCTTGGGAACTAGGGGTGCTGCGAAGGTGGGATAAAACTCAATGGGGAGCCCATCAGAGCCTGGGGTCTTGTTGCAAGCAATTCCTCGTATAGCTCCACTGATTTCGGGAGCGGTCAGGGGGGCCGCCAAATCCTCAGCCTGAGCTGCCGTGATCGTGGAAAGGACTAGCGACTCCAAGAACGTAGTGGTTGTGACCGTCGTGTCATGAGAGGGGGCAGCGTAAAGAGTTGCATTATAATCATGGAACGTTTTATTAATGTCCACCTGCGTGTTGAGCAAGTCGTGGTGGTTATTACGTATAGCCAGAATAGGTGTAGGGGAGGGCTGCGGTCTAATCAACCTGGCCAGTAGTGTGCTTGATCTGTCTGAATATGCATGAGTGCGAAGTGTGTATGCACTCAAGTCTATCACTCTCAAGTGTTCTAACAGCTCAGCATATCAAATCCTGGCTTCCTGGAGGTCTGGTTCTTTCCTGTCATCAGTCTGAGCGGCTATTTCTAGCGCTTGTAACAGACCCTCTTGGTCTGTAAGATCTCGTTTGGCTTCTCGCCGCATCCCAACCAGTGTCCCCATAGAGACTCCTCGGATTATCACTTTGAACGCCTCCCATTCAACAAGCCTAGATGTCGCCGTACCCTCATTGTCTGTAAAGTAGGTATTAATGGTAATCGGGTCTTCTAGCTGTAGCGGTTGTAGGCGCCATGTTTGAATCGGCATGGGGGTTCGACCCCAGTTAAGTACCAACTCCAAGGGGTTATGGTCTGAGATGGTGTTACCCAAATATGAAGTGCGCACTATCATAGAAGACAGGTCTGGGGAGCAAAGGAAATGATCCAGACGTGTGTGCAAGGAGTGTGGGTAGGAATAGAATGAATATTCACACATACCAACGTGTTGCATCCTCCACACGTCCAACAGTCCTCACCCCTTCGTCCAGTTAGCCAAGTTGGCCGCTTGAACAGTGGCGGCCACGTTGGATATGGGAGGATGTGATCGGTCAAGGTGTGTATCAAACACGGCATTGAAATCTCCTCCCAATATCCACGGATATTGTGCCCAGTCGGATAGGGCCTGTGAGAGGCGAGAAAGGAAAGCGTCTTGGTCAGTATTAGGCGCATAGATCGACCCCAAGACCACGCGTGTACCATCCAGTGTCCCCTGTAAGAGTACATACCTCCCCTGATCGTCAACCCTGCTGACTGTCAGTGAAAAAGGGACTCCCGCTCGCAGCCAAATCGCCGCTCCTCGGGAGAAGACAGAGTATACAGTACCATACAATTGTCCCCTCCATCGTCTTTGTACCTTATTTAGTTCGGAAGAGATCAAGTGTGTTTCTTGGAGATATACTATCTGTGCCCTGCGACGGTGTAGTTGGGCAACTATCCTATGTCGCTTCTGTATCGAACCCATCCCCTATATATTCCACGAGATGACAGTATATGACTTTGCTACAGACATATCATCCAAACGTGTGTCCCATCCACCCCCCACCCCATCCCCCCCCACCACCCCCCACACCCTCAGGAACATCGGGAAACAGATCAGTAGCGTAAACAACAGAACAAAAACCCAATACAGGGTCAAACGACTAAACTGCGGTCGACCAAACTGTGTGCGAGCAAGACACAACACACTGAATAACAAGAAGGCTTCTCGCCTGTGGGGTAGGCTGCTTACTTTAGGTACGTAAGTATCGGCTATGAAAAGTGGAGTAACCCAGGACAGGCCGGGCCACAGGACTATAATATCGGAGCTTACCCTGCAGCCGTCTGTGGAGCCGCCCATGTTTGAATCATGATATAACAAATAAGACATGGCATGCAATGAAGAAATAAGCGTTCCCACTCGGGGGGGATGGGCTAACACCGCAGAACCTGAAAAAACAATATCTCAAAACACAATACATTTACATTACTCATTCAGCCAAGGGATCGTTGCTAAGTTGTGTGGACACAGATGGAAATAACGCCATACTGCCCCCAGAGTCGAAGTCCGATGAGACCTCCACTGATGGGCTAGAGCTGATAGGCGCACGAGGAGTCCGCAATGCTGAAGCCGAATGGAGGGCAGCATGTCTACCCTCCAGTACTGATTGCTGCGATGGAGGATTAGTCACAGTGCTCTGTGTAGTGAGTCCCCTTCTTCTACGGCGTGGAAGGCGCCGTGGCTTCGGTTGAAGTTGTGTAGGGCGTATGTCACGTGCAGTGTCTGGAAAATTCCTATCCAACCATTCCCACGCGCTGTCGGGCGTATCAAAGAAACAGGCACGTTGGTTGTGAATAATCTTGAGTTTGGCAGGTAGTAGAAGGGCATACGTCAATCCTGCAGCACGGGCTCGGGCCTTGACCTCCATGAATGAGAAACGCAAGCGTTGAACTGTCAATGTATAATCCGGGAAGATGGAGATTTTTGTATTGTCAAAAAGAATGGGACCAGTGTCTCAGACCCTTTGCAAGATGTGATCACGATCGCTATAATTTAGGATTCTGGCCAACATTGGGCGTGGGTTAGCGCCAGGGATAGGTTTACGCATCGGCACGCGGTGGGCCCGTTCCACCGTGAAATGTGCTGATAGGCTGGTAGGGGCTACACTGGTCTTTAACCATTCCTCAACAAAGGTCGTGGGATGTTGCCCTTCTGCACTTTCAGGAAGCCCAATAATGCGAAGGTTATTGCGTCGGGCCCTACCTTCCACATCATCAGCCCGGGCTTGCAACGCCTCAACCTGTTGCTGCAACTGTTGTATATGCACGTCGTGTTCCTTCACTTGTGGTTGCAGCGTTGTAAGAGAGTGGTCAAAGTCTTTCACCTTATCCGCAAGTTTCTTATGATCGTCTTTAAGCAAATTCAGTTCAGTGGAGATAGTGCCTATTTGTTGCGCTATAGCCGAGCGCGATTCCCGGATTTCCTGGAGTATCATATCCAGCTTGTCAACAGGAGGCAGAGGCGTGGTTCCATCATCAGTTCGATGAGATTGTATTGAGGAGGTCTCCGAGGGTGGCGAGCCAGCCCGACCAACGTCCGTCATAGTCTTTGTCTTGTTCCTGCCCATTGCCGCCCACAATCCAGCCCAGCTGTAGCAAATGGTGATGGCTCTATGGAATCTGCAAGGCGACGCCTGTGGATTCAAACACAACTCCCCTAGGATTAGTGCTAGAGGTATACAGGCAGTACTAGGTGTGCATCCGCATAACTAGGCAACAAGAGATGAAGAGGGGAAGAAGGGAAGGCTCAATGGTGGCTGTCCAACCTCTCAGCTTCACAGGCCCCCAGCTCTGAAAATACGATCGTGAAAGAGATGTGTGCCCCACCGCACCATATAAGTATAACTCCGGATCTCCAAAGTCACAGGCAGGGAGAGGGGGGGAGGGCTGGGGCCCCTCCGGAGTACCCCCCGTCATCTGTTCGCAGCGCACCACCAGCCGCCAGCCCTCAGGGAGAGAAGAAAAGGACCAGCACCTCCAGGCTCATCACCCACCAAGCCAGCTCACCCTCCCAGGTTCCGTGCCAAGGCGTCCGGAGTGATCGGCAGCGCTCAACACCTCTTCCAGTGTGAGCTAGCAGGACCTCCAGGCCAGGTAGGCACGGCAGCAATTAAGAGAGGGGGGGGGGCCCGTACCAATAAGGTGTGACCGGCAGCGCTCAACACCTCTTCCAGAACAGTTTCCACCAGCCGGCCACACACGGGTGCAAAGTCAAGTATGGGGGGGGGATCCGGTACAGTATGTTATATCCTTGTCAGGGCGCCCACTTCTACAAAGCTCTTCACCCCTTCAGCGGACACCGATGGAGAGCCCCCACTGACCTGCAATCATAGGTTCAACCGGCAGGGCTGACAGGAAAAGGGCAACGGCCTCGGGGACCTCCACAGCACTGCCGCATGTAGTATCGCGGGTCACCGCTAGTCGCTCAGCTCCTTCAGGGGTTGCACAGGCTGGTCCGGGTCGATATCAACCCAGTCTATGACAGGGCGCCCACGGCCGATCTCCTTTCCAAACCCTGCTCACCGGGCCCCTTATGTCCGCAACTCACGTATTGCGTTACCCAGTAGCCGCGGTCACCACAGGGGGGGAGGGTCTCCAACAACACTGGCAGATTCTGCCGGCTCGGGGGTCCGCGCGGTTCCTCCAGAAGATGGTACCGCTGTCGGCGGGTGCGAGGAAGCAAAACAAGGGGAAGAAACAGCCACGCAGATAGCGGATGGCCCGCCTGCACTGGACAGGTACGATCTCTTTTGGTGCGTATCATGATGACAGATGTGCCCCAGCTCACTCCGGGCGATGTAGGTCGTAATCGATCACAATGGGTCCCCCCGGGCGATGAACGCAGGCCCCGGGTGGAGGGGCCCCAGGTCCGGGGGCTCGAGTGGATTCGCCAGCCGCCCTCAGGCTCATCCGGCCCAGCCCCGTCTCAGGCGAGCCCGCTGCAGTCTAGGCTCCTCCCGTTGTCCAGGCCCAGCATCGCACCGGAGTCTATTTCGGTCCCGAACTCAGTCTCTCGGTCATCGCGGATAATCGGAGTTTCTGGTGTAGCATTCCAGTTATGGGCAGCTAGTCCCCTGTGTTTCTGCCTGCATTCAGATGGGGTAGGGAATGTCGGATTTTGCCCGGATTAGCTGTCCCGGCCCGGAGCACGTCGCTTAAGCGATCACCATCTTGGGCTGCAAGCAACGCCCCCATCTTTCAGCTGCATTTGATACCATCTCCCATCATATTCTAGTACAAGGACTCACTGAGTTTGGTATCAATGGTAAAGCGCTTGAGTGGCTGAAGGATTTCCTGTCAGAACGTACAAACTCGGTCCAACTGGGCGAGTTTACATCAGCTTCCACAATCCTTGATAAGGGGGTTCCACAGGGCTCAATTCTGAACCCCACTCTATTCAATGTGTATGTGGCCCCCCTGGCAAGACTTATAAAATCTTGTGGATTTGAAACCATCTCTTATGCCGATGACACACAACTGGTCATCACCATGGACCATGACCCAACACTGACCAAAGCTAAATTTAAGAAATGCTTACTGACCGTAGCCACATGGCTGTCCTACAACTGTCTACAGCTGAACATGACTGAAAAAGAGATTCTCCTGTTCGGGAAAGGACACACAGCCTAGTCAGCCGGCTGGTGGCCATTGTAGCTGGGTCCTCCACCTATTCCCAATAAATATGCAAAGAACCTAGGAGTGCTCATTGATGACAAACTCACTATGAGTGATCATGTCAAAACGGTCACTGGAACCTGTTTAGGCCTCATGTGATTGCTTAAAAAGGTCTTTCAATGGACCCCTCTACATGCCAGGAAAACTCTGGTACAGGCACTGATAATGAGTCGCCTGGACTATGGCAATGCCCTTCTGGTGGGGATCAACAAAATCCTCCTAGACAGGTTTCTGATGGTGCAGAACTCTGCTGCTCGCCTGGTCCTGAATCTTACCCCCCGCTCCCCGTCGGAGCCCCCTCTCTGCTCCATTCACTGGCTCCCGATCAAAAAGCGTGCTGTTTTTAAACTTCTCTGCCTGGTTTGTAAGACCCTGCACGGAAAGGGTCCTCTCTACCTTAGGCACAAGCTGCAGCCATACATCCCAGCCCGTCAGCTTAGATCTAGTGATCTATTACTTCTATGCCCCAAACACATTCGAACAACCAGGTTCGGCAGCTGCTCCTTCTCCTTCTGGGCCCTCCATCACTGGAATCAGCTACCCCTATCTATTCGAGCATGCTCTGTCTTTACCACTTTTTAAAAACTTCTGAAAACATGGTTATTTACTCAGTAAGCTCTCCATTTACAGCTTTACCCCCACTGCAAAGGCGCCTAGAGATCCCCTCGGGGATGATTCATGCGCCCAACAAATGGAATAAATAAATGTCTCAATCCTAAATACTGCGTCTAGGAGGAACTCAGATGGCAATTTTCTTGGAAAACAGAAAAGGTGTCTATCTGCAATTGCAACAACAGGGGAATAGTCTGAATATGTGTTCACTAAATGTCTACAAGATTGAACCCAGTGCCCAACATTCCTGGACAACAGTAAGTAATCCGCACAGGAATAAATATTGTGAACAGCAGCATAAAACCTGAACGTTGTAGTGCCAGGGTTTTGGCGTCTTCCCTTAATCTAGTAATTGTTCCTGCTGCATTATATGGCAAGCGCAGCGGCAGACTTCCTTCTGGTGGGGACCAATTGATCTGTCGAGTGAGGAGTCTAGCACACAACTAAAGCTCCCCACCATATCGCTGTAATCATTGGTATGGGGCAACAATCTGTTGCATATCTTAATAAATTTGCAAATTATCATAATTGAACCCTTAGATACAAATAAACACAACTTTCTTTTCTTCAAGCAAGCACCTGGCAATTACATATATTCCATCAGGATCCAAGACAGTGCCAGGGGTTCTACCCACATCCCCTCTCGGTCTAGAGCAGCACACCTCTACTCTAGCATCTTAACTAAAGGGCACTGCATGGCGTTCTCCCCTCAACTTGTGTGTCAGGCCCAGGGCAGTGCTGGGAGTGAGGTGAGTTTCTTGAAGAAACTCAATATCTACCTAATGTCTCTTCAAGCAAGCAGATATTTTGCGTATCTCCCTGTGGTCATTCAATTCCCGAGCAGTCCATGTGAGGAGTCGGCGATTAGGCTTTTAAGCAGAAATTACTATGATAATAAAATAGTGGCCATATCATCTTAGAGATAGCTTTTAAATCATAATGCACAACTGTCGCGATCTATCATAAAAGTAGCTTTGCCTAACATCATAATGAGACATCCCCCTCTCCCATCTTCCTCACCGACGTCGCGAACTAACAGTGAACAAATATCCCACCCTTCACAACCCAACATACCCCTCTATACAGGAAGGAAAGGCATATTGGCAGCACCCACTCTGAGCAGAAAGTGAAAGGCCCACATCCCACTGTAAAAGGCTGTGGGGGTCGCAATCTATTACTTATGTAGGCAAAAGTGATCTGCCGATGTAGGTTGCAGACAGAAAGTGTAATAGCAAGCATCTGGTATCCAGACTGAGCACACAACAACATGCACAACACCACCGAGGGATGCTCCCAGGCAGCTCAGATATGTATCGTTACACTGATTTGACACATCAGGCATGCTGTATATTCATAATTAGGCAATAGCAAGCAAGACCAGTCAAAACCAGTGAAGAAGAGATCTAATTGGCAGTTATTATTAACATAAACTTGGATGAGTCCTCATATATTGAACTGGTGTTGTAAGAAGACCAGATGAATGGATAGTTAATCATTCTCGTCAAGAACAGAGAAGCTCGTAGCTGCACCCTACAAGTCATCATCCCGGGTTCAGCCTACCTCAGTTTTTCAACACCTTGGACACTTGCTAAGAGTCCATGAATATGGTGGGTTTGTGTCTCAGCATAACGCGGGCAGGGTATAGCATACTGCGCTGTATCTGCATTGCCTGAAGATTTGCTCTTGGCAGGCAAAAACGCTCTCCTGACCTCCTGAACTTGTAAAGAGACATCAGCACTGGAACATTGCAGTAGCTGATGTTTGCATGCTTTAAGTAGGGCCGCATCCTGTTCTCTGTAATTAAGTAATCTGGAGATTATAGGTCTGGGCCCAGATCCAGGAACCCTACGGCCCAGGGATCGACGCGCTTTTTCAACAGCATATATTTCAGAGAATTATCTCGGTCTTAAAAGTAAGTCAGCAGTTTTTCAGCAAACTTTTCCATGTTTCCAGAGCTGGCATTTTCAGGGCCACCTACAATGCGAGTATTATTGCATCTCTGTTGCCCCTCAAGTCTTCGTTTTTGGATTGTAGTTCCGCAGTGTTTTTCTCCATTTTGGTTTGAACATCTCTGCCTATTAAGGCAACATCCTCTATCTCCGATACATGTCTCCACCATGTCCAGACGTGATACATGCTTGTTCAGATACTCCATCATCCGAACCATTCGATATGTCAGGGCGTCAATCTTGCCATCTTAGGGTTGCAGGCTGCATTTCATAAGTTTTAGAGTGGATCGAGTGGCCTCCTCCCCAGCATCTGAGCCCGGAGGCATGGAACCCATTCCAAGGCACTCTCACCATTCTGCCCTTGGAGGATTTTCTAGTTTTCTTGTCCACGTTACTCATCTAGATAGAAAACACTGCTTTTCTAGGTCGAGGAAGCTGTGGGGCCCATTGGCAATTTCACATCCTGTGTCACTTCCATGCAGCACCAGAGAGCATAATGGCACACCACCCATCCAGCAAGATGCAAGGAGTTCAGTAATGGCAACCAAAGGGATATTGTGTAAGCCCCACAGTTCCACAGTAAATTAATAATGACATGGGCAGGGTGCATTTGATAAGCCCAGAAGTCAACGCCATAAAGAAGGGCTAAATTACAGAGATAGTTCAGGGTCTGCCAGCTAGCTGGGTAAGTGCCCTACCAACATTATGTATGCTCTGCAGCATTTGTGTCCAGGACTGATCGATGCATCCACCAATGTGTGTGCCCTAGTCAGTGCCTGCGCAGACACATTACTGCTGGCCAAGTGTGCCACGTGGGCAGTGGCACATGCACTAGGGTGGACAAGCCATGTAGACCACTGCATATAGCGCACATAAATTACCAACATAAGTATTGTCACATGTAGATGAATTGTTGGGCAAGAGTCATTTCCCATTCTGAATAAGGACATGCAGTAAAGCGGAGGCCCAAGGAGGGCCAGAAGTGAATGCTGCCTCGGACTCACCTCCTCGGCGCCGGCATTACCCAAGGGCACAGCATGTTCAGTCCCTACGGTCGCACAGTAAGGCCGAGGGAGCAGTTTCCACAGCTGGAGAGGCAAACCCCATCCTTCCGATGCAGCAACAGTCTGCTCCTCAGCAGCCAGAGTCAAGCACAGAAGTTAATCCTAGCAGCCGCAAGTTATACTTCGAGGAGAGCGCCTGCGGGCAACATGCTGCCAGCATGGCGTGTCTCCGGACACACAAGCGGACAGCTTAGCCTCAGGACCGAGGTACAAAGCATTCTCCTCAGGCTTTGGGCAGCAATTGTTGCCAGGTCGCATTGCAGAGAGGATCTGGTTCTGGAGGATCCTTAATATGGCCGAAAGAGCCGTGAAAGTAAATAGCCATCGTTGGGCCAGGCAAGATCCACACCCTCTTCCACTTTTTCCATGGCAAAGGTGGATGTTCGAACTGCATTATGATGATTACTAAAGGAACGATAGCTGTAGGACTCCAAACTGATGTAACATGTAATTTAATTGCTAAGGCAACCTTTTTTTTGGGCATTAACTTAATATTGAAAATATGAGTCTTAATACATGTGTGCATATCACAGATATGACACGCTGTTTTGTATTATTCATGCGTGCATGTCACAGAATATGGTAGTTTAATGTCTGCACATCGCAGAGAAGTTAATGTGTTTATGCACATCACAGCCAAAACATGCACCAAAATCCAATCCTCGTCGCCAGTGTAGAAACGTGATGCCTAAATGAAGAGTAAGTAGTTTATTAGTGTAATGGGCACAGCTCAGCCATCAAAATGTAACAGTCACAATTCATACACAAACATAGTAATACAACGCCTAACCTACGGTGCATTAACATTTCACATAAGGGAAAGAAGGGAAAAGGGGCAAAGGAAATAAGGAATATGTCATAGCAGTAAATCACAGTAACTGAATAACAAGAATACAACAACGTCCTTGGCTGAATATTCAGGAAAATTAAAGGCAGTGGATATAATAGAAAGCACAATGGACCACTGCATTTCTTCACAATCCACTGGGGCGGTCACTCATGGAATGTTTGTGGATATGAGTGTCAAATAGGGTGGCTTAAAGCACGCGTGGCTAGTGATTGTTACGAAAATCGAATAGAAATTGAATGCAAAATTATTGGGGGTTTCGGAGTTCTCTCCTGCGTAAATTTCCGGAAAATTAGTTCTAGTGGTGCAACATGTGTGTACAAATGATCTGAGAATAGAGTAAGGGGTACATTAAGTATATTTATTTAATTGAAATTAAATAATGGTGATTTTAGTGTAAGGGTTAGGTTCAAACTTATTACAAATAGGTGCTGGTAATTTGAAAAAATTAAAAAAAAAGATCGTGTTAGGCATGGGGCAAGGAAAGAGAATAAAGAAAAAAAAAATATATATATATATATATGTGTATGTAAAAGGATATGTTGAGGATAGACAATAAATTAATAAACATTTGAAATACATTCACAATGAGGAAAACAAGTTTAAAAAAAAGGTCGATGTAATGGTGATGATGCAGTGGCTCAAACCACTAAATACTTATCTGGAAGATGTATGAAACTATGCTACAGTGGTAGGATGATTTTAAGACTTGCGATATAGTGATGTACTTCATTTTTAAGGTACATTGGGCTAGGAACATTGATTAAAAGGGGTCAGAATAAAAGAAAAATAATAACTTTACTCATCTGTGGTATGTCCACAATGAATGCATTGAAAATATCTGGTAAACGAATTAGAAGTACATTTTACTAAAGCACAGGCGAAAACATTGTTTTAAAGGGGATTCTGAGAGTGGTGTCATATAGACATGGATGCACAGGCAAAGAGAAAGGCATACTCTCTGGTATTGTATCAGATGAGGTCGCTGGGACAGCTGACAGCCGTACAGCTTTTATACCAGAGGAGGAAGTTGTTGGGACAGCAAGACTAGTACACGTGGAAGCCATCAGTACACTGGGATTAGGACCAGGGCTCAGGCTTGGCCGGTGGCCAGGCTGGGGATCTGTTTATTTTCAGTGATAGGAGCCAGATTCACAGAAGTGTCAAACTTATGCTTGCATAAATTAACCCTGTCATGGTTGAGAGGGCACTGTTATTAAAATTAACCAAAAAGGTGACTTTTGGCCATTTTCCTATCTATACGAGTGCATTGTCACTTCATTGCATTGGAAACACGTGCATCAGGATCAGGACATTGGAGAAATTCATGGTTTAAAATTTGAGCTCTTCTTTTTTCTGTAAATCTTAATTACTGTCCCTCAACGTTGCTTTCCTTCTTGTTCACTCCTTGTGACAACTGGTGTAAAAGGAGCACGTTTCCATATTTTCAGGCGCACATATATAAGGATAATTGAGGTGTCATTTATGAGAGGGCCAGCCACTCGTTTTCAAGTGTTTGCGAATCACCAGTGAGTTTATACCGAGTGGGTATTCACCAGGTTAACAAATTAGTTACCTTATTACACCCCTGGGAATATCTATTGCTGTTAGTTAAGATTAAAACTATCAGTGTAAACTTTGTGTGTAAGCGAGTAGATGATGCATGCTTAGGTTGCATGCAAGCCAGGTTTACGTTCTGTATATTGGGTGTAAATTATGCATGAAGTTTTGAAAGGTATGAGTAGCACATATGCCTCTCAAAATGATTGATGTTTCGGGTCCATAGTTTGTTAGTGCACACATTACGCTTATGCAGTACTATTATTTTAATACCATGTTCCTATTTGCCTGGTTCATCTATATGTTGATAAATAGACAGGTGGTTTTATTGAGCTTTTCATCCTACTCAAAGGAAGAAAAACGTTTGCCATTCTGAAACTTACTGAAAATGTTAATTTACCACTGCAGTGTCCGCCTTGCTCTTTACCTGGCATATTGTTCTTGTTCAAGGTGTTCAAAGTCTAACACAATGGTTTTGACCAGCCAACCTTGCCTAGTGCCAGTACTGTTTGAGAGCCAATGTGGTTTATCTCCCATTGGTCTGGACTCGGTTGGCCCTGCACCAGTGCACCAAACACTTTTTACTCTTCCCCCAAACCCAATAAAGCCATAAAAGCTACGGCCCTGATCCTGTGCCTCCCAACACAAGGTTAGCCATCATCACTCCTCCTCTGGCGTCTGTGAACCATTTGCTGCTTGTGGTGCCCTATTTGATTGGTCACTATTACCTCCGCATGTAACAGCTCTGAACCAGGCTCTGTTATTATTAAGATGGGAAGGAGCATACAATAGCTCTCCACTTTCACTCCACTGGAGGTCCCATACTTTAATTTTGCCGTCCTCTTTATTCAGAAAATGACCAGTTTAGTACTTCCCTCCCAAAATACTCAGGCAAGCCAATGAGGCTGTAGGATCATTGTCACAGAGTAGGGGGAGAGAGGTGTAGTGCAGTGGCCAGGGTAGCTGACTCTGAATGCAGGGCTCACGGTTCGATCCCTGGAGCTGCTCTGCTCAGCACTATGTGACTCTGGGCAATAGCTCACTTAATTCCCCCCACGGCCCCCAGCACCTTGAGACCCTTAGGGGTGAGTAGTTCGCAGTTTACAAATACCGGATTTAAAGACATTGGGCTTTTTCATCAGTGTGACAGTGGTAAAGGGTATTGGATCATGGAGGTTAGGCACATGACAAAAGAAACAAACATAGGTGGCAGGCTCTAGAAGCAGCACAACGAAGATAGGCATAAAGATCAGGCGCTATAAACAGCTCTGAAATTCATGAGACAAGAAAAGGTGCTCAGAGGTCTAACTTTGTAAGAACTGTGATGAGAGAGAGAGAAGCATCCAGGCGATGCTGTGTGTGAAAAAGGAGGACAGACACTGTAAAAACTAGCAGTGGAGTATGCCAAGGGACCCTGGCTTTTTAATCTGTAAGACATGAGAGGAGCATGGAAACCAGGCTCTATAAAAACCGACTGTACAGAGCATCATAGAGACCTCACTCTGAGACCTGAGACTGGAATGAAGCCCACATGGGCCTAGCTCTGTGAAACCAGAAGGGAGTACCGAGGCCCGGCTGTACAGTTGTTTAAGCTGCAGTCTAAGCATCTTGGGTTTTGTTCAGACAGAAGTCTTCAAGGTTGAACTAGTCTGCTTTTTTACTCTACCTTGTCCTCTCTGCCACTGAGAAAATGTGCATTTTGCCTGGCTTATTTTAAGGAGTCCTTTGAAAATAACTTTAAAATCTCAATGAAATACCCAAATGTTAGGGGTAGAGTGCATAAATGATTGTAAAGAGTGAACTGGAGAGAGAATGTGGCCTAACGGCTAGGGCGGTCGACCATGGAGCTGTTGGAACCCGGTTCGAGTCTCAGCAGGGACCTCAACATTCTGTGATTCTAGGCAAATTACTTAATCTCCCTGTTCCTAACAAAAATGAATGTGTCAGTCTGTAACTTAACTGGTGCTCATGTAAAGCGCTCTGATACCTCCGGGTCTAGTTCGCGCTATAGAAAACTCCACAAAAAAACCCAAAACCTAGCAATCCCTTTTGCGACACTTAAATGGTGTACTATTATCCGCTAGTGTGACAGAAAATTCTAGTTGCTTGGTCGTTCCTTAAAGAGAAGTTGATCCAAAAAGCACTGGTAGCTGTCTTCTACTGAGGAAATGGATACATTCATTAAGGTATGATGTCCCTGGTGAGTGTTGTGATCTTCTGGCTTAGCTGGCCCCATGAAACTGTAGGGTACTGTTGCCATCAGATGAAGAGTAAGAATAACTGACAGATTAACAGTGGAGTGAGTGCCCTGCATTTCATAGTCTGTAGAAGATGATGTCCTTGCCTAGAAAATGGCCCTTAATGTGTAGTAATTGTCTGAAACTTGTAGCCAATATTGCTCGCTGCCTTCTGAGTGTATATTTGTAATACAATTTTTAGGTTGAATGTGGTGCAATGCGCACATAAATCTACAATGATCACATAAGGTAAAGAAGAGAAAAGGGGTAAAGGAAATAAGAAAGATGCCATAGCAGTAAACCACAGTAACAGAATAACAAAGATTACAGGTCACTGCAAATTGATCCAATCTTCATATTTTGCTTCATGGCCCATCTTTTGATTTTGAATCCATATAGTTGAATGTTGTGCTGGTTAGTGGAAAAGGATTCGCCATTATACTTATTTTGGTGAGGCAGTTTATAAGTGTGAAATAGTAGGGCCCTGGGGGATGCCACAGGTAATCAGTCTGGCTCTGATTGGAGAGCCTGTGATCATACTCTGCTGTCTGTCACTAAGGCAGTGCTGCAGTGAATGGTTAAAGGTTCTAGTTCCTTCTTAGAGGCTGCAGATAAGTGCAACATGAGCACCATAGTCAGAAGCTTCTAAGTGCTCTAGGAGAGGAAGCATAGAGTGTCAGCCTTTGTCTTCTATGGCAAGCATGCCATACCATTCTACAAGCCAGCACGTTTCCATGCCAGAGAAATGATTGTATGGTTTGGATGTGTTGCAACACAAATCAGAGAGTACTTTCATTCTACAGTAGTCATTTCATCCAGGACTTTGCATAGTCAGACGACCACTCCTTTAAAGCTTGTTTTCTAGAGAATGGAATGAGTGGAATAACATGTTCTTTAAGTTAAGGTCAAAAAGGACAATTGAATATTTGCCAGTTCATAGTTACAGAGGTGGGTGTGAGTTAAGCTAGGGATTAGAATGATCAAAAGATTAAAAACCAGTCTTAGGCACGAAGGTCAGTTTAAGGCATTGTTATGCATGTGTAATTGTTGATTGTAGCTCATTCTCGAAAGGAACTGGGGGAAACCTATGCCCCAGACCTTAAGTTATTATACAAAAAACCCATCAGACAATATCATGATGACATTAAGCTAGCACAGGCAAAATTCTATGAAGAGCGGATTAATGAGGCCTCCAACTCCCCCAAAGAACTATTCAAACTTGTGAAGTCGCTCACCACGATTGAACAAGGCTCCCACATGCATTATCCCTCTAAGGAGAGATGCAACAAGCTAGCCACTTTTTTTTAAAAACAAAGGGGAAACATATATAACTCACTGCATAATTGTCCCATGGACGGCCCCGAAGTGAGTCAGGACACCTCTGGTAGGAAAGGCCAACTCCCTAGTTCACATCAACCTGGACCTCCAATACCCCCGCTATTAGGTACCGTCCCAGCGTTGAGCAAAGAACTCACGGACCTCCTCCTGAGTAACATTAAATCTGGGTCTCCACTGGATCCCGCCCCTCCCCACATCTTACTTCAGGGCGGAGATCCCATCCTCTCCAAAATGGCTGACCTTCTCACAATCCCTGAGCACCGGGATAGTGCCTAAGAAGTGGAAGTATGCCACTGTGAAGCCTCTACTCAAGAAGCCTCAACTTGATCCCACGGTATTGGGGAATTTCTGCCCCATCTCACTACTACCCATTCTGGGTAAAGTTGTTGAGAAACATGTTAATAGCATCATCTCACAGTTCCTGGAGGAGAATAACATCCTGCACCAGACCCATATGGGGTTTCGCCCAGAACATAGCACAAAGCAGGCCCTCCTAGTGATAACTGAGAAATTGAAAATAATACTGGACCGGGGGTATCCGCCGCGATTCTACTCCTGGATCTAAGTGCGGCGTTTGATACCGTGGTCCACAAGATCTTAATACATAGACTTAGAGAGATCGGGATCCAAGACAAAGCCAATCAATGGCTTGCCTCTTTCCTCAGCGACAGATCGTTCCAATGTATGGAATCGGCCATCCTCTCAGACACATTCCCGGCCCCTTACGGAGTACCTCAGGGCTCGGCACTCAGCCCTACCTTGTTTAACATTTATCTGAGTCCTCTAGCACATATAGTGCAGGAGTTCGGCATGTCAATTGTGTCTTACGCTGATGACACTCAGTGAGTGGTCTCAGTGTCAGAAGGGATGAATTCGAATCAGCTGCAGCTGGTACCGTGCATGGAAAAAATAGCAAACTGGATGGCTAACTGCAGCCTAAAACTGAATGGCGACAAAACGGAGCTAATGTTCCTGGGCAATGGCCCAGGACCATGGGCTAGGATCAGTTTGCCAAAGGGTTGAGGTCTATCCCCTGCTCCAAAGCCATCCATAAAAAACCTGGGGATGTGGTTAGACAAGAACCTTTCCATGGAAACACAAGACAGTAAACTATCGGCAACCTGTTTTGGTATACTACGGATGATCCGTAAGATCATTGACCTAATCCCAGAACAGGCTCGGAAGATGGTGGTCCAGGCCCTAGTGGTCTGGAGACTGGACTACGGCAATTCCCTGTACCTGAGGTCCCCTAAGTATGTGGTCAATAGGGTACAGGTTTTCCAAAATACCGCGGCCAGGATGCTCCTGAAGATCCCCAGACAGGAGTCAGTGAGATCCTCTCTGAAAAAACTGCATTGGCTACCCATTCAATCTAAGGTTAGGTTCAAAGCCCTCTGCCTTGCCCACAAAGCCATGCATGGCAGAGGTCCAGCCCTGCTAAAGACCCTTGTCTCCCCACATGTCCCCAATAGGTCCTTCAGGTCCTCGTCCGACTTCCTTATGAACATACCAAGGATAAAGAGATCAAGATGGGGTGGGAGATGATCCTTCTCACACCTGGTCCCAAAGCTCTGGAACTCAATGACCACGGAATGAGACTGGCTAAAGACGAACGGAGTTTCAGGAAAAAACGTAAAACTTGGTTGCTCCCATGATTCCCTACCTCTACCCACTGCCTCCTCTCGGTAGCGCTGGGAAGCCCTTGGGCAGCCACGTGCTTTATAAATCCCATAAACATATACATAAACGTTCTGCTTTAGATTAGTCTGGGATGGAAGCATGATTATGAGATGTTTGAGCTGGAGCAAAATGATGGGACTTCTTGCTCTCTATAGAGTATTGTAAGGGTGAAGAATAGGATTTGGAAAGAGGGTGTGCAGGCCTTGGTGCAAGTGGATTTGAGCAAGCTCTAAGTTCCAGATTGTTTGCGTGACTTGTTGACACAGCCTTGAACTTTTTGCACCAGATTATTTTTTTTGTTGGATATTATTTTTCTCTGTATATTGTTATTGGTTGCTGAGGCATGAGGCGGTCTAGTTACAGTCTGTGGTGTCTAGTTATCAGCAGTTTTGTTTGTCGCCCTAGTAATTTTAACAGGCTGCATAATTGACACGGGTTCGTCTTTTGCATAAGCGTATGGAAATGGTGAAGATAGTAGCTTGGTACTATTTGTGGTCTTTTTCCAGACAAGATTTTAAGTTAGAGAAAAGTTTTGATGTGGAGTTCCCATGTAAACCTTGAAGATCAATTTGACAAGATTATGGTTGTTGCTCTGGTAGCCTAGGAGGCTTTGGGGTTTGAACATTTTTCTTGAAAGGCTCTGTATCTGTGTGGTGGGATTTCATTGACGGCGGTAGCAAAGATTGGTTTTACCGGAAAATGAGGACCGAGTGGATGTAAAGGAATATGAAGTATAAGAGTTAATTGGAGCCTTATGAAAAGAGTTACCTCATACCCGTACCCACCAACCACAGAATCAGAGTTTGAATTTAATCAGTGGTTGCCAGGTGCAGCGAGGGTAGATCTCACACTTTAAAAACAAACAATCTATCGCTATCAAAAGATATGGTTTATTCATATGGCTACTGGTTGGCGAGCTGCAACTAATAACCACAAGGGCTTCCTTCCTGCTACTTCACACTAAAACATGGAACAATTCACAATTTTAATGGCATCCACTGGAATCAAACACGCACTTCAGTACAACTTTAAATAGAACTGAAGCAAAGCATAAAGCAAAATTAGTAATACAAGAAAAAAATAAAACATGTAGTGGTTTTCTATGTGAAATGTAACTAATATAATGATAAGAACAGTAGGTAAAACAACTGTAATAATTATCTGCTAAAAATTATACTAATGGCTGTGACATTACGTCTAAAGGCAAGATTACTTTGTGTACACAAAAATGATGACACCATCAGGTTTCGTTTCTCAAGCATGGTGTATTTGGAATTGTGGCGAACATCTCTTCTGTGAAAATCCTATAACCACATTATTCCTCACGATACATGATGTAAATCTTGGCAGGGGGGTTTATAATGGACTCCTTAGATTACAAGACTTTGGGCCAGATGTGCAAAGCTGTTTGTCGCAAATGTTTAAATTCAGAGTTTGCGACAAACTGCTTTCAACAAGGCACCAAGCTCATTTTAGGAGTCTGTAGCATTTTACCGACTCCAAAAATTGGTTTAGAAATGGTCAAGGAATTTCTGCTTGAAAGGGGCATGTGGTAGGTGGCCTTTCCAAATAGAGATTTGTATCCATATGTATCAACGGTTTAGGACCGAAAAAACCACCGTAAACCATTGAAAAGTTACAGAATCCCAAGTGAGGGTGGTAAACCATTCGCAAAAAGGAAGGGGTTCAATGAGGACCCCTTCTTCTTTGTGAATGTTAAAAATGTTTGTTTGGGAGCTAGCAGTGGTCCATAGGACCACAGCAAATTCTAAAACAAACAGAAAAAAGTAAACATTTCTTTTTAAATGCAACCATGTTTCTTTTAAGGGCTGCATTAAAAACATTTTTAAAAACGTTTACCTAATGGAAATGTAATCAGACATGGTGGTGTCAACACTCTTATTAAAATAATTAGGAGGGTCGAGATGTATGATCGGGTCAGAGTCTTCATAAGACCGAGGCCGAGACAAATAAATAAATACACAAGAAACATAATTCCAAGTTAAACGTTATAAGGTTTATTCAAAATTTAGATCATTACAGAAGGTCAAAATGGTATATTAATTATGAACTAGCTCAAATAAAATAGCCAAAGCCATAATCTGCTGTCAGTTTCTGAAGGAAGTTAAAGTATAAAGCAATAAGGTTAAAGGAAGAGCCAAGTATAAAGCAAATAGACAGACTGACGTCTGCTCAGAAAGCCCAAAAGAACTGGCACAAATGCATATTATGTATTCCCTTTGTTTCCTTCCCCTTCAAGTGAGTCAGGTCTTGATTATTGCTAATAGTTCCCTATTTGTCCCCATCTGCACAGTTTGAGTTACTCGATTATCATGTGTAAGTTTCAGGCGAGTTGTTGACTTTTTTCTTTTAATTGCAAACTACGCCTCGATTACATCTAACTACTAACTAAATGAACATGTCAATGGTCTTTCTAAAGGTGCTTGGGAAATGTATTTTCTGATATGCACACTGTTTTACTACTGTTTTTAAAAATGAGTGAAGTGGTATTAGGAAATGGGAGTAAAAGAATTGGGCAAAGCTTGAATTATGCATAGATGTAATTATCTATGATTTTCTACACCGTAAGGCTGTTGAATGGAAATTCTCCACCAGTCCTGTTCTGTGCACATCCGGGATGAATTTCTCTTCGCCTAAAGCCCTATCACTGACCTGGAATGATTCTCGAAGATTCTCCAGTCCGAATTCAGTAAGGGAAATGTCTTTGGCATCATTGATTTTTGATGGCAAATGTTCTGCTGTGTTTCACAGCCTCTTAAAAATTCTTTATTTTCATTCTTTATTTGAGAGTTTTATTAAGCGCGCACATGACCCGAGGGTTCCAGAGTGCTGTACAGTGCACAGAAGACCGTTAGTTATTAATATAGATCCTAAGTTTACATTAAGTTGCATACCACTTACGTTAGTACTAGATTGCACCAGTACAAATGGTTGCATTAATCCTTGCCAATGATGGATTAGCCGAGGACTCGAGATTCACCTTCAGGATGGGCTTTGCAAAGATTGGGGGTCACAAACGTTTTTCAAGCAAAAGTGATTTTACTTTTCTTGCAAAGGGAGCCGTGAAATGTTTTTTGTGTCTCTGGCGGAGGACTATCCAGATTCTGGGGGCCCTTCCTGTGAAGGATAGTGAGAGTAATCTGTCTATCTGAATTTGGGCGGCTCCAGTTGTAGTGAATCTGAGCTGTGCTGTCCTTCTGATCTTGACAATTTCTGAACTAGGTATTTCAGAGTTCCATAGTGAAGCACTTTGCTGGTAATGCAGACAATCTTAAAGTTACATTGCGCTTCGATAGGAAGCCCCTCGAGCATTGTGAGTTTAGGAGTAATTTGATCGAAACATTGGGCTCCAGAGAAAAGTCTGGCTGCTGTATGGAGCTTGGCTTCATGGGAGCCAGATGGGTTTTTGGTGTGTTGATAGTTGTATTTCCATTGTTCTATGACAAGTGCATGGACTGCCAGGTTGAGGTCACTTTCAACAATGACCAGTTTGACATTTTTGAGGAGTCTTAGGCTGTGCATGGCTGTTTTGGCCGTGGTGTTGATGTGGGCTCTCATATTGAATTCTTGTCCCTTGCTATTACCAAAGTCATGTCCAGCAGGGATGGCTTTAGCGCTGTTGGCGCCCGGTGCGACAATCATTTTTGGCGCCCCCACACACTATGAAGGACTCTTCGGATTCTCTCACTACCACCAGGCAAAAGTGCCCCTCATCTCTCCCATCATAAGTTATTGCTAAACACAGAGCACCCCTTGAAGGCAGCGCCCCCTCCACAGGTCAGCGCCCAGTGCGGCCCCACCAGTTGCACTGCCTTAAAGCCGGCCCTGATGTCCAGCGCTATTCCCAGTGATTTAGAGCAATTGATGGTTTTCGAGGTGTATTTGGGCGCATCTAGATGATGATCGAGTCTTGGATAGGTCAGAAACTGCCTTGTGTGGACAGAGATTGTCTGTCTTCTGTATACTGAGCTTTAAGTAGTTGAGACAGAGAGACCATGTTTAACCTTTTTAGGGTTTGATTTAGATAAAGGATGTCATTGAGAGAGAAGGTTTTTATTCATAAAGTGGAGTGTCGTCCGCATATAGGTGATATGCAAGGTTGAAGTGTTAAAGGAGCTAGATCAGTAGCTCCATATAGAGACTGAAGAGAGTCGGGGATAGTAGTCTGTGTTCTTCTGGTTCTAAATGCTAAAACGTTTAACCAAACTCTGCATAGTGCCAATTTCTTTAATTTTGTGAAAAGAGTGCAGAAACATATAAATTATATAAAAACTGAAATATCACTGCATATTTAGCAGTCCTAAATAGGAGTGCTTTTTCTTTGGCCTCTGTGGTGTTCTCCTGAATAGGTCATTGTTTATTTCTGCATCTGTCAGAGTATCTATTCTTTGGTAAGTATCTAAGTTCAATGTACTTTCTTTGCTTAGGGATCTCCTATATCATTGTATTTGGGAATCACTGCATTACCCACACTTCAGTTTCATCCTTGGCAAGTTGACCTGCACACTATTAGAATCTATGATCCAGTTCTTGGGAGCAGATACCCATGTAATATATTAAACATGGCTGTCTCATGTGCTTGTCCTCCTTCATTGTTGACTTCTAGGGAAGAACAACTTAACATTATTGGATCTCACTACCTGCTGGAAAAGCCAAACATCAATCATAAAGATTTTTTTACTTTATTAAACTTTATTTGCAGTTTATAAAAGGCATACATTGTCAGGGAGCATTCCAATTTCGGATATTGCAGACATCATATTATCAACACCAGCTTTGTCACATACAATAATCGTGATAGCGTACTGCGTTACACACAACATAGTTAAGTTTGAGTAGAATGTATTATTGAGGGGTCAATCTGTTTCGTTGTGACAGGTATTATGCTTCCAGAGGGGGTGTCGGGAGTCGTGGGCCCGCCAGCGTGTGACATCTGAGGGTTAATCGGACTGCAGGTTTGTGTGGGGTTCGGTGTGTTCAGCTCTGCGCCATCGCACTGGCTAAGATATGTCGTAAATGGGTCCCAGATTTTGTGGGGTCAGGTTACTGGGGGCATAAGATCTCAATAGGTAGTGAGCTGTGTTTGGCAGTGTGAGACATCGGCGAGCCACGCCTTTACTGTTAGCGCCGGTCTGCGACCCCAGTGTATCGCCACCCTGCGCTTTGCCAATAGCAAAAGCATCGCTACTAATCGTCGGTATGTATCTGAGACCCCTTTGACGTATCTCTGTAGGCACAGTATGGGGTCTGGCATTAGAGGGTCTTCCGTAATGGCGCTAATTGTTACGTATACCGAGCATCAGTAGCCCGCCACCTTTGGACAAGTCCAGGCCAGGTGCCCAAATGTGGCCTCTGTTACGGAACATCGCTGGCATCTCGCATCCTCATGCAGGCCTATCTTATGCAGGTGCTCCGGGGTGCGATAGATTCTATGCAGGTATTTAAAGTATATCAGTCGTAGTCTATAGTTAGAGGAGAGACGTTCTGTTTGGCCGCAGCAATAATTCCATTGCTCATCCGATATTTCCAGGCCTGTGTCCCGTTCCCAGGCCTGGTGGGCCTTGAAGGTGTCCAGTGAGGAGGCAGTCGGCGTCAGGGAGTAGAGTCAGGTGATAAGTTTAAGCGGCGATGTGGTTGTATGGACATATTCTAATGCCGTAGTGCCTGGGGGAGGGTCGGTGAACGCGCTTTTGTGTTCCTGCAAGTCGCCCGGATTTGCTAAAATAATTGTGTGTCTAGTGGTGTAACTTCGCGTTCAGCATTGTTGGTGAATGGGGGAAGGAATTTGCCATCTTGGTAAAAGTCAGCGAACGTTTTGATGCCCAGTGTCGTAGCACGCCGCGCCCCTGTCTTGTAGTGGGGGGAAGGAGGGGTTTGCTGCCAATGCGGCGGATGGCGCATATAGGTTGGCAGTCCCTGTTAGTTTGCGGATACCCTCCCACGCCCAGCACTCACACTCCACTGTGTTGATTTAATCTTTGGGTGCTTTGTACGGTTGAAACAGTGCCATGTTTAGTGGGCATGGGGATGTTCTGTCGCTCTCTACTGCCAGGTGCAGTTGAAACGGTGTAGGATGCAGGCAGAACTGTAGGAAACTTGCTTGGGCGTAGAGTTTTAGATCCAGGGCACCCAGTTCTCCGCACGCCTGGGGTAGCGTTAGGGTTTCATAGGATACTCTCAGCTGTCGGCCTGCCCACGTTAGTGCGATAATGGTGGAGCGCAGCCTTTTAAAGAACTGTGCTGTAAGCGGGAGCGGGATATTTACGAAGAAGCATCAAAATTTTGGAAGGGCCACCATTTTAGCAATCGCTATGCGCCCAGCCAGGGAGAGCGGCAGTTTGTTCTGTATCTGGATACGAGTCTCAAGCCAGTCAACTGCGCATCCATAATTCGCTCTCCATATTTCTTCTGGGTCCCTGCATAGCCATATGCCCAAATATTTAGTCTGCTCAGTTGCCAATTTTAGTGGGTATTCCGTTTGGTATGGACACGTTGCTTCTGTAAGTGGAAAGAGTATTGACTTGCTCCAGTTGACCTGGATGCCAGAGTGGCCTCCAAAGCAGAGCACTTCCCTTGTCATAGGTTCTAGGTTCTTGCGTGGTTCATGAATGTATAGGGTAATGTCATCGGCGTACATAGACACCACTAGTCCCCTGGCAGTGAAAACAATGCCCCGTTCCGTGTGGTGTTGGCGCAGCCTAGCCGCTAGCGGCTCCATTGCCACAGCAAGTAGGAGCTGGGAGAGGGGGCAGCCCTGTCTAGTGCCCCGCGTGATTGCAGTAGGGTCTGAAATGTGGCCGTTTAGTTTAATGCGCACCATGCGGTGGGTGTATAATAAACTGATTTTCTGGATGAAGCTTGAGCTGAATCCCAAGCGTCCGAGCATGGGGAAGAGGAAGGACCATTCGAGCAAATCAAATGCTTTTGTTGCGTCTAAAAGTGCTGCTACCGCTGGGAAGGAAGGAAGGAAGGATGTGATGCATGACGGAGAATATTGTATGTAGATTATGCGAAGTAGCCCTCCCCGGTATAAATCCGGATTGATCAGGTCGCACAATTAAAGGCAGGAGGCGGTTCGCCAGCAACTTTGTGTATATTTTGTTATCTATGTTGATTAGTGAAAGAGGGCGATATGAGTCGCAGAGTTCAGGGGCCTTATGTGGTTTGAGTATGGTTATAATAATTGCTTCTCGATGGGTTGGGGGGAGCCGGCCTACTGATAGCGACTTGTGATACATCTCTATAAGGTGTGGGATTAGTATAGTGAATCATAAAGATTTTGATAACATTTTTAAAGTTAATACCTTTAGCAGGTGATGAACATTTTAGTAAGTCAATATAATAATGTTCCAGACAGGCTTAAACTTCAAATTTTTCCCATGTAATTTGAATTAATTCCATTGTGCTGAAGTAACTATCTTTTTCTGAAATATTTTCAAAAATAAAGTTTTTGTATTTGAGACTCACACATTAAAGTGCTGTACCCTTTGAGGTTTTAGTGCTGAGTGTCAGGAAATCTACCATCAATCGTCATGACTACCTTTCTCCAATGTTCAATTACATCCCAGTTTGTTTTCTGCTAGGTGGGCATAGAATATCAAAGCAGTCCAACATATTCTGACCTTTGTATTGCTTTTCTTCTAGCTGGTAGCTACATATTTTGATTGTTCATTGGTTTTTAAGTCAAAGGATAGACCTGCTTATCTTGTCAATGTACCCAGGTATTGTGAACTCCAGTATATTTCTGTAGTAAAAAACAGCTTTACAGAGGTCAATACATATTGTGTCTTCCCCTTGGTTGATGATGGGTGGTCACTCAGCTGTGTTCATTCTGCATGGGTTGGGTTGGTGGTTAGCAACAATTGCAGTTTATCAAAGAGGCTTTGTACATATCTTGCACTTTCTTCTGTGTAGACCAGGCTAACATCTTTCTTTGCATATTTTTCAGCCCTCTGTCCGAATGTGGTAAATCTGCGTCATATTGGAACCCTAAAATACTTATTCTTCAAGAGGTTTGTTCAGGTATGGACAATTCTTTCCTTTGGAATGTTTTGTAGGCTGATTTGCAAAGTTTTTTGTGGTTGTTTGCGATTACATTCTTAGAGCACACTGCAGATGTCATTAATCTTGAGAAAAACTCCAGATATGTCACTGGTCTACAGCTTGCCCAATATGCTAGCTCTAAACAAGCTGTTTTCCATATGGGGCACTTCCATAGTCTTTTACTGTATATTTATCATCTACTAAGATATGTTTGTCTTGTGAATAAATGACTGATTTACTAAATATACTAAGTGACCTATAAGGATAATACAGTCACTGAGGGGAACATTGAGTGCCAGAGTCTTGGCATCACTAGTTTCACATTGTGCAAGATCACATCTGAAGTAATTGTCAAGTGAACTTCCATCCCTCCCTCCCACCCCATAGTCTAGCCCTCTAAATAAGTAATGTTTGGAATGTATAAGACTTCTCTATGAAGTGGTATAACTCTTTAAAAACATAATATTTGAACTTGACTTAGGTTTTCGTAAATACTTATTCCTGATTGGTATGTTGCTGCTGGGAGATAGATTAATTGAAGGTCTTTATGGTATGGCCCTTTGAAAGGAGATAAGCATAGACAAATATATTGCAGATTACGGGGCTCTTTGGTTCCAGAATCCAAAAGCAAGTACTCTAAAACAAATTGAGGCTCTTGTCCTCAGCAGCACAGTCCTACTCCTGCATTCTATGGTATTTTTTTAGTATACACATTTTTGAAAAATCCTCGTATATAAGGTGGGTGGAAACTTTTTCAGGAGTCCCATGACAATCTGGGTTTACTGTGCACAAATTGAGACTGTTGTAGCCTTTTATCTTTGGTTTTCTAAGTCTTAACCTTACTATTGAGCACAAAAATGAGCACCAAGCATATACCTTTAGCACTTGACCGTCATAGTAGTCGAATAGGTTTATTCGGGGAGGCAGTGTGGGGCTACAAAATCAGACCCAAATAAAACATCTAATGGAAGTTAATAAGTTGGTGTCCAGTGGGAGTTATTACTGTGTACTTGAGTAATATTCTGACGATTTCTGTGGGACAGCCTAGACTAATCCCTTAGGACAGTCTCTATGGTATCTTGAGAGCAAAGCAGGGAGCTCTCACGAGTGCTCTAGAATTACTGGTGTCTTTGGTAAATCCGACCTGGCCATTGGCAATGCAAGCAAATACTGCCTCCAGCGGACTGGGTTTCTCCCACCTTGGTACCCTCTCTTTGCACTTTACTGTGGTCTCAATTGGTTGGCGGGAGCAGTTCTGGTCAAGATGAGGATGTGTTCTGCACGGCCCAGCTTGTGAGCATTGCAGTGTCTATCTCCTGGCCCAAGTGATGCGGTCACCATCTAACAAGTAGTGTGCCTGCGTGCTCTGATTCAAATTAGCAGCGCCAGCACTGAATGAAAAAGAGATTGCACCTGGGTCATTGCGCTCGCGGTCTGATGGATTTTGCTCCTTGGGTTGTACCTAAGACCCAATTATAAAATCTAGCACCCAATCAACCTTAGGCGCTCTCCCCTCACAAAGGAATACAAAAAAGTTGATGGGTAAAATGCTTGAATTAATCTCAGCCACTGGTAATTACTCAGAATTGTATCCCCGTCCACCATTTTTTTGCCCACTATGCAACTCAGATTAAACATAGCCATATGCAAATTATCCTTTGCCCTGTTAGGCAAAGTCCAGTCCTAACTGCCAGTCAAGGTCCCCTCTGAACCCATACACGAGAAATCCCAGACCGCTTTTGGCCGACTAGGGCCTTTTTGGGAGGGGGCATCTTGGTTCCAGGTGCATAGTGAGCACAGGAACAATGTGTGGGCATACTTGTAGCACTGACAAATACAAAAAATGTGATGAGTGGAATGCTTGAAGTAATTTCAGCCTCTAGTAATTTCTTGTGCCACATCCCAGTCCATCATTTTTTGCTCACCATGCCAACTCAGACAGGAACCAGCCATATGCAAATCAGCCTTGGCCCCTTTCCAAAGGGAAGAGTCCAACCCAAACTGCGAGGCCAGATCCCTTCTCAACTGGGTTACAAGCAATCCCAGACTGGTTTCAGTGTCAAGAACAAAACAGCACACAAACAAGCTAAGTGTCCAAACCAGTTGAGTTGATGCAAGTGCAATCTGGTCTTTAATGCCAATGATGATTATTTGATTTTACAGCTATTATGCTGCAACCACGTATGATACTTCCACCTCTCAATTCCTTCCAGGACAATAAATCTATGGATTGATTAAGTGACCCATCGTAGTTTTATCTAACATACATGTTCAAAATACAGGAAGACATTTGAGAGACTTGCAGCACATTACAGACCAAGTCAAACTTTAGTTAGGTGGTTGTAAAGAAAAGATTTCTTCAACGTTGGATCTTTTATATATTCACATGCTTGAATCATTCCTCGTTGTCAGGCTGGGAATCCCCGTTATATTAACATAGCAGTATACAGTGTATAACATATAACAAACAGTTACAGCAAATCCTGTGCACATGCTTATAAGTGTTAATACAATCAGTAATTATTGTCAACAGGAAAATAATGAAGAGTGGTTCTTGTCCTTCGTGTTGTTTTAATGTAAATTACTTCAGCGACCAGCCAACACGTGTTTCGTCAGTGGGTGTAAAACCCAAGACTTCTTCAGGGCTGGAATTGAACAAAAATTCACTAATGTCACCATACAAGGCAAAATTCTATTCACAGAATTTACATATAAGGAACAAAATAAAATGTGAGTAATTTATAGGTAATTTAAAAGATATATTCAAATGGTGGGAATAGTGAGAATGAGGGATTTTCTAAAAATGTGGATGGTTGAAATTCTCATAGTTGCAAATATCAAAAAATAGTACCATGCAAGGAAGACATAAAATCAGAGAAAGAAAAAAAAAGAAAAAACACTCTAAAAGTCGCATGCTGATCTCATTGTGTTTAGTCTCATGTGCCTTTCAAATTCAGACCATTTTAAATGGTCACAACCATGTGTTGGTGAGCCTTGTTCAGAATAGCTGTATTTTACCATGCGTGACACTAATAGTGTGTATTCAGTGTTCGCATTATCTACCACGGTTCAAAAAACTCCAGGCGCCCGTGCGTAACACATGTGTGCAGAGATCTAAAATAATTCACTGGTTCGCATAGAAATACAAACAGTGCCTACCTTTCAAATAAAATGGTCACACTTCAGACCTGTAACAGATGAGCAGGAATCTGAATCAAAGTTGGATCCTGAGTATGAGTATCAAAACCATCGTGAAGGCAAAAAATTGCTACAAGTAAAATTTAAAGTTGTAACTCACCTATCTGCCGGTGATAATTCCAACCCAGCGGGTCTTAGAAGCCAAAATATAGAGACCAAAAATCTCCTCGTGGTTTGCAATCTGTGTAACAATAACCTAACATCAGTGCAAAGTGGCCATAGGCCTGAAACAACATTGTATATTTAGTAGCACATTCACCTTATTTAAAAGAATCCAAACTTCAGCCAATGAGGTGTAAGGCTTAAGTTCTCCTACTCCCCCTAGAGGCCACCATAGCTCAGATTTCTATTGCATGTCCTGTGTGAGGGACTCCCCTGACAGAGCTCTGCTCGGACCTTTCAGTGAACCTTAAATTTGTTACTTTCTTGATCTGCCCTGAATTAGAACCAGCCCGATCTTCAGTGCAGTAGTACTGTGACTTGTTCGGGAAATTGTATACATTTATGGGCTAGGGATATCTTTTTACTTGACAGCCAACTGGCAGACAGACAAGAAATCTCTTTTCATGCCTTGTTCATCCTGAGGTCTTAAAAAGATATACAAAGAAGATTCTTATTTACAGTGCATTTATTGCAGTTGTACAAAACATAAGGCATCTGAATGTGACATTTGTAGGAGATTTCCAACTAAAACTCTTAAGGACAGAGATAGGAGATTGGCTTTGTATCTGATGGGAAGATTCCATGAAAAGTGCTTCTCCAAGCACTTGATTTGATTTTAATCTTGTATAGCACTCGATTGCCTGGGGGCGTCTTGGCGCTGCTGCTGCCTTGTCGTTCAAAAACGGAGAGGGGAGAGTGATTGGTTAAAGTTTCTATTGTGTGAATAGCCAGGTATTTATTAATTTCCGAAAAGCCAAGAGATCTGAACACTTTCTTATAGCAATCGGCAGGCCGTTCCATAGCTTGGTGACTCTAAGCAAGAAACTCCTGCCACCCCAAGTTGCACGCTTTGCTCTTGGAGGTGTTAATAGCATCGCATCTAAGGATCTGAGCTTTCTCACTGGAGAGTACCAGACAAATTTCGAGTGAAAATAGCTCCGTCCTGTGTTGTGCAGTGCTTTGAAAGTAAAGCAAAGAGTCTTGTAATCCATACGTCTGGCTATTGGGAGCCAGTGCAAATTAAGCAACGCTTAGGCCGCTGACTTATGTTTGGGGATTCCGGTTAGGAGTTGAGCCACAGCGTTTTGCAGCATTTGGAGTTTTTGCAAAGACTTTTTTCGGATGCCGTTAAAAAGGGCGTTTCCATAGTCTATCTTGGCCAGAACTAGAGTGGTGACTACAGTTTTTTGAAGATCATGGGGGATGAAAGGGCAGGTATTCCTTATTATTTTCAGTGTATAAAACTATAAGGATGATACAGTCACTGAGGGGAACATTGAGTGCCAGAGTCTTGGCATCACTAGTTTCACATTGTGCAAGATCACATCTGAAGTAATTGTCAAGTGAACTTCCATCCCTCCCTCCCACCCCATAGTCTAGCCCTCTAAATAAGTAATGTTTGGAATGTATATTTACTTGATGTTCAAAGTTGAGTTTATCATCAAAGATGATTCCCAAATTCCTTCATTTCTGTACTGGTGTAGGTAAAGGTCCCATATTCTGAGGCCACCAATTTGGTGACCAGAGGGATTTACCTTTTCCGAACTATAGGACCTCTGTTTCCCCTGCTTTTAGCTTTAAGCAGTTTGCTCTCATCCATTGATCTATTTGGGTCATGCAGGAATTGAAGCTATGTCCAACTTCCTCATGATCTCTAGAATAGAGACACCACAATTTGGGTATCGTCTGCGTAAGACACCACAGAGAAACCCAAGGTCTTTATCAGTTTGACCAGAGGGGCAACATATAGGTTGAAAAGGGTGGGGCTTAAAGAAGAACACTGAGGTACCTCACAAGGCAAGCAGAATTGCTTTGAGGAAAATTCACCCATTGGTACATGGTTTGTTCGGTTCGTTAGGAAGGCTTTTAGTAGCTTCAAAGCTGCACCTCTTTTTCCCAGCTCCGTTAATCGGTCAATCGGGATGGTATGATTGACCGTATCAAATGCCGCAGAGAGATCAAGCAGTATCAATACAGCCTGACCTCCATTATCCATGATTCATCTTAGTTCTTCTGAAGCGGTGAGCAGAGCCGTTTCTGTGTTGTGTGCCTTCCTGAATCCATATTGGGAGGGATCTAATACATTATTGCTGTCAATAAATGACATGAGTTCATTGTTCAGGGCTTTTTCCAGGAATGTATCCGGGAAGGGAGTCTGGAAATAGGCCTCTATCTACTAAGTTCCAGAGGGTCGAGATTGCTTTTTTTCAATAGAGGAACCATTGATGCCAACCTCCATTCTGAAGGGATATGTCCTGTACTAATGACTTTATTTAAGATTTTTGTCAACTGACCTCCAAAAATCCTAGGCTCTAAATGCACAATTTCTGGGGAGCAAGCATCTAGTGGGGATCCTGATTTGATAGACTCCATCAGTTTCAGAACCTGCTCTTCTTTCAAAGGCGTGAACCTATCCAGAATTTGTATTTGATGGTGGTGAGTTATTCATTTGGGATTTAGGTCCTTCTTGATGATTTAGAGTAAAAGAGTCAAAGACCTCGGTTACTTTATTTTAAAAAAAGTTTGTGAGAGTATCACAAAAGGTACTGTTTCCAATGTTGCCAATTTGTGTGACCATCTTTGATAGTTTTTTATTGTGCTAAAATGTTCCTTAGTTGAATTTTCCGCTTGGTGAAGTTTATCAGTGAAATACTTTATTTTTTCTCTTTATATGAGACTTTTATATTCTGCAATTGTTCTTTTGTAGACCTCTCTGTCATGAGGATCATACTTGGATCTCCATACTCGCTCCTGCCTTCTACACAACTGTTTGTGAGTCCTCAGGCACTCAGAAAACCAGAGTTCAGAGGGGGTACTGCGACGATTCTTTTGCACTTTTTCGGGTGCTAAAGTGTCCATGGCCTTTTTTTACCCATGTTGTGTACCTCTGTGTGACTGTATCAACATCTTTGTTAGGATCTTCAGTAATTATATGTAACGTAGTTTGCAGGGTCTGCTTCCACAAAGGCAGCACAAAAAAGGAGACTTATTCAGTTTCCTGTGTTAACCTTGTTTGAAACAGTGCTTGCTGCTACCCCTTCTGTCACTAAACAAGGAACATCCATCTAAGGGTTCATCATACTCAATTGAGGATCAGCCTCTGAAAAGAACTAAAAATCTGCAAAATTTCAGTCAGCCTCGTCGACATTACCATCAATGACCTCGTCATCTACAAGAACGGCGAAGACGAGACTTTCAACATGTACGGCAACAACAGTGTCGACGGCAACCAAGTCAACACCGAACCAATTGACGCCGACCCCATCGACTATGGAACCTGCTTCTTCGACAGTGACCAGCATACTGTTGAAGGTAGAAAGTATGCCGCCAATGATGATGTTGGGCCATTGATGACCATTCCAATGACTTCAACACTGTCAAATGCCGTTTTCACTCCACTGCTTTCACCATTGAAGGTATCAACATTACCACCAACTCAAATTTTGCAATCTGATCAGGATGATGAGACAAGTCAATATGGTTTGCAAACTGCATATAGCCCAACATAATTGAATGTTAAATATGTTCCAGATTTTGGAGAACCCATGGAGGAAAATGCCTTTTTCACACTATGATTATCAACAGGATAGTCTTGCATTCCACCTAGGCACGGACACACTGAAGTAGTTCAGGGGACTATGGCTTTTTTTGAACTCCATTAGAACAAATGATAACTTTTCAAAAGTTAGTAACACAACAAACATCACAGCAACCTATTTCTTAACAGCTAATCCTCCTCCACAGCAGTTACTGCTACTACCTCCACCACCTGCAACGAAATCAACCCAGAGTAGTTCAAAGGCCAATGGTCCCACCAATGCCTGAAGATATGGGCGACAATGACTCTAATCATTTTATATATTCCGATGGAGATGAGGAAGATGTGAACTTCCACAAGATGCTGCAGGATAAGATGATAATGCATATGATATTGTGACCACATGCGAAGAGGATGACACACCTGTCCTTCAAGATCAGATGGATGCTATTCCCAAATTTCATTCTGTTTTGAAAAGAGCTGCAAGGAAGTTTATTCTTCCTATGAAGCTCACAGATCGACAATGTTTTCTGAACAAGTTTAAAGAGCAACCTCAAAAGTCTGTAAGAGCTATAACAATTTTAGATTTTATTTGGTCAGAAGGGCCCAAGCTAATGAAGAATCCGGCTATGGTTCAGTCGGTTATACCTCACCTGGAAAAGAAATATAAAGTTCCAGAGACGTCTCCAGTTTGTCTCAATGGGAATACTAAGCCAGATTCAGTAACCTCAGCGGCTCGATGAAGATGATTTAAAACTCCAGTTACACCATCAGAGATAGCTGACATATAGACAATTTAGGCAAAAGAATTTCATCTATAGCAGCGACCTCCATCAAGTCAGCCAACGCTTTAGCAATTTTGGGGCATTCTGATCGCCAGATGTGGCATGATATTGCACTTTTGCTGGAAATTATCCCAGAGGATAAGAGGGAAACAGCAAGAGCTATCCATAAGGAAGGATAACTCACTACTACTTTCATTATTGATGCAGCAATGAATGTCTGCAATACAGATTTTTGTCAACTTGCAGGAGGAACAGTGTTAAGCCAAGTCCACAGCCTTCCGCACCGAGGTACAATCAAAGATTTTGTACATGCCCCTTGATGACCTTACTCTGTTCAGCAAGCGTGAAGATAAGGCTTTGCAGTTCTCAAGATAGATGCTGATACTGCCAAGGCTTTGGATCTCCTACAGTATTGCAGATTTGGCTTTTCTAATTTTCGTGTCACACGGAGATCTCAAAGTTTTAGTAGTGGATTCAACCAATATGGAAGTCAACTGTCATATTATCCTCAGACAATCTGGATATGATCAAGAATACTCCTATAACCATAGTCAAAAGCAGTCCTACAGGAGAACATCAGGAAGGAGTGCTTCTCAGCCACGATCCAGTGGCAACTAGAAAAGAGCTTGACTCTCTACCTTTGCCCCCTTTCTCATCTGCTACTCTGCAATTGGGGGGTAGAATTTCGCTGTTTGCTAGTGCTTTGGAGACTACAACAATGGACAAAAAGGTAAAGCAAATTGTTCTTTCAGGCCATAAATTGGAATTCACCCAGAGATCCCCAGGGAACCCACCCAAGAAAGAGTATCATCTCCATCTGAAAGAGCTTCAGCAGGAAGTCCTCTTACTCCTCCTCAAAGGAGCTATATAGTTTGTCCCCAAATCACAGGGCCACTCAACAGGGCTGCCCACTATCCCCCTCTGCACTTTGCTCTCTATCGACCCTTTAGCAGTTGGAGCTAGTGCAGACATTGGTATCAAAGGCTTACTGTGTGGCCAAGACATGCATAAAATTGTGTTGTTTACTGATGACGTCCTACTGATATTATCAGAACCGGAAGTCTCCCTTTCCCGTTTGCAGACCGTCTTAGCAAACTTGAAAACGGGTCCCATTTTAGGATAAACATTTCAACATCTGAAATATTACATTTGAGGCTTGCTTCTGGTCGGGTGAAATCCCTAAAAACCAGCACTAGATTCTGATGAGCTGAGAGATTGATCCCTATGGACACTTATCCCTGGGCACTTCAGGGCTTAAAACTGAAGTGCCTAGGTCAAGTCTTTAGTGATGCTTCTCTCCGTCATGAGGGGGGAGATTCACAGAAGTATTTGAGGGGCTGTGAAATCTTCAGTTTAGCAAATTTTGGCTCAGGTGGCCAGGTGCCTGCGTTTGTACCCCACAAGGATGCCTGTCCCGAACATAAAGTGTGTCAGGATGATCTTTGCTCAACCTAACAGATACTCTTCATACTTCAGAAAAAGGTAGTAGGATGGGCCCCTCCACCTTTAATGACTGGTTGCTGCTGCTCAGAGCCTCTCTACCCATTTAATAGAGCCCTTAAGGGTACTATCCTGGGCATCTAGGCGAAACCAGGATTTTGCCCCCGTCAAAAGACAAATTGGCAGATGACCAAGACTAGCTCCAAGGGATCCATCTTTTCTTCTCTTGCACCCAACACCGGAGAGTTTATTAGTTCAAACCTCTACTAGAGTGCTAAATCCAAATGCGATTCCCACGACCCTTCCATAGAGGGAGTCCAAATGCATGGAGACATTCAGGAAGCGGATCCTCTGTTCTGCCAGCTTTGCCCTCAGATTTGTTGATTGAAGTTGCTTCCTGGGATGCTACTCACACTTTTTGTGCGACATGGTGAACGACATCTTGCCCACCGTTCCGGATGATCTTGGAGCCAACCTGCAGCAAATAATACTTGATGGCCACGACACAGCGAAGTACCTCATTCGGCTGGGCCTGGACACTACAACTATTTGGGTAGGGCAGTAGGTACCAGTGTGATGCTTCAGCGCCATGTATGAGTTAGATTTACAGGTTTTTTCACGATGTTGAGGCATCATTAATGGATATGCTATTTGATGGCACCTGTTGCTTTGGGTCCAAGGCAGACTTGGCCCTTAAGTCCTTTAAAGAGACTAAGCCTACAGCATGCTCCATCAGCCATGCACCACCCATATGGCAGTTTCCCCCAACAATATCACCCCTTTCAAAACTTTAGACTGGGCATCCAGCAGAGGCTAGGTCAGCTTCTGCCCCTGCAGCAACAGGCCTCCAGCTCAGGTTGGGGATCCAGGCAACAGCGTCCAGGTCCCCATGGGCAAAACACCACACTACCCAGTCCCCCACCCAACCGCCCCACAGCCGCTCCTGTGAAACCCCTTTAGTTTACCCTCAGTGGTGCACTGCTACCAGGTTGAAGGCTGGATAAGTTATTACAATTACATTTCGCAAAGCATCACATCGGGTGTTTCAGATTTTCTAGGATGAATAAGCCCTACTCACTCTTCCTATCCACAAAGAAGGATGTATGACTTCATGCTGTTTTAGACCTTCACCCCCTGAATCTCTTCCTCAAAAAGGACAAGTTCAAGATGCTCACTGTGGCTAAATTTGTGCCTGCCGTCGATCCAGGCGACTTGATGCTGGCGTTGGATTTACAGGACACCTATTTTCACTTTCCTATCCTGTAGTGCCACAAGCGCTACCTGTGGTTTTAGGTAAAGTTCTGGCAACTTCAGTTCTCTGTGCTCCTCTTTGACTTTACCAGTGCACACTGGGTGATCACGAAAGTTATAGTGGTGTGTGTTGCCCTTGTTTGGAGGTTGGGAATACCAGTCTTCCCATACCTTGGCTGCTGCCTGTTGAAGGCAGACTTGCCTCAAACAGTCATAAACCACCTCATATAACACATCTGGGATTCACCTTCAATCTACCAAAGTCACACCTGACTCCTTTGCAGAGGCTGCTCTTCAATAGAGCCATTCTGAATACAGTGCTATTTCAAGCCTTCCCTCAGCTTCAAGGAGTCCAGGATATTTTGGTGTGATGCCGATGTTTCAGCCTTTGACCTGGGTCTCAATGAAAGCTTCTCTGGGACTTTTTGGCCTCCTGCAACTTGCTAATGTATCACACCAGGTGACACGTGCAGGCTTTGCTCTGGGATCTGAAGTGTCAGTGGGCTCAGCGCCAAAGGAACCACCCATGTATTGCAGAAGACTGTGAAAGATTTGCAGTGGTGGCTGCTGGACTTCAAATGGACTGTCTCCCTGCCCAGAACTAAGGTTCATGATGATGCATCATTGCCAGGTTGAGGAGTTCACCTGTGAGAGTTAGAGATCAGAGGTCTATGGTCTCCGGCGGAGACCTGTCTCCACATCAGTCTGCTGGAGTTGCGGGCCATTCGCTTGGCACTAAAGGTTTTCTTCCCACCTACCAAGGGAGAACAGGTGCAGGTCCTCACAGACAATACTACTTTGATGTGGTGCTGTACAATGCAAGGTGGAGTGAGGTCATGGGTTCTGTGCCAGGAGGCTTTGAAACTAGTTGAAATGTTAGGTATATTCCTGGTGGTATCACACCTGGCAGGATCTTTAAACACCAGAAAGGACAAATTCAGCCAGGGTTGCTTTGGGGATTATGAATGGTGGGCTACACTCAGAGGTGGTTCAGGACGTCTTCTAGCAATGGGGGGAACCCTGACTTGATCTTTTTGTCACTGTCAAGAACACACAGTGTCCAAACATTTGCACATTGGCCTTCCCTAGGTTAGACTGGAGCTCAGGACTCCTGTACACCTTTTCACCTCTGCCTCTCCTGCCCAAAGTTCTGAAGAAGATTTGGAATGACCGGGCCCAAGTCATCCTAGTGACACCAGATTGGGCCAGGAGAGTGCGATACCTAGAACCTCTGGCCATGGGCATCTGCCCTCCGATCCGGCTGCCTCTTCAGCAGGACCTTATTTCGCAGCAGCAGAGCAGATTCCTGCATATATGCCTCTGCAACTTACTCCTCCATGCTTGGAAATTGAGCAGCAACAGTTGGTTGCATTTGATCTCCCTCTAGAGGTAGTATTGTTATTCTGGCAACTAGGCATACCTCTACCAAAAACATCTATGCCGGACAGTGGGAGAAGTCAATTGTGGGGTTTTCTACCTGGCATAAACAGCCCCTGCAAGCCCAGTTGTCTGATGTCCTTCTTTACTCCCTATCGTTAGCCCAGCAAGGCCTTGTTGTAGTGCCAGTTAAAGGTCATTTGTCTTCCTTATCAACCTTTTTACAGTTCAACGTTATCTAACCAAACAGAAAACCTTACCAAAACTAAGTTAACTTCCCTTTAAACTTTGTATTTCGGTAAAGGAGGAATACTTATCCTTATGCTTTTTAAAAATACAAGAAGTTATTGGATGTTCCCCCACTAGTCTTCCACCCATGAATTCATGACGTAAGGATTTAGTAGATCTGTTAATATATTCACTCTACAATAGGACTTACCTGTAGATGCCAAAGGGCTCAGACAAATTGCCACAAAAGTACCCTATCAAGTAGGATTTAGATATGATTTCATGCACCAGCGATCCCAGAAAGCTCATGGAAATTTATAAGCTCTCTTGGTCTCATGGGCCCAAGAACTGTTAACGAATCTGGTAATGTTTTGAAAGTCCTGGGGCCTGAGACCTTCCAAGCTACTAGTTTAAGGTAGCACGACGAGACAAAATCATGATAGTTAGCTGCTGTATTGACTAGAAGGTAATTCAAGAGCGGCAGAAGCACAGGAAAATTTTTGGACATCAGGAAGTGACCCGGACACCATACCTGAGGTGGCCAGAGAGGGGTTATGATTTCCAGAGACCCTGATTACCTATTATGTAAGAGTGCTGCAGAGAAAATATATATATCTCATGACTGTGAGACTGTCAATTAAAAAAATAAACAGGCAGCACGCTCAATGTTATGTGAATGCTTGCATTGCATAGGAGTTAGCAAGCTGCTCAATACAGTTGATATTAATGGTAGATTCTTTCTGAGCAAAGGGGTAGTAGAAATAGTAAGCACGCCCTCTTTGAACCATATGGCACAAAATGATCAACCAAAAGTGAACGATCCCAACCCTCCCTATGTAGGACGTGAGAATTGTTCCCGCCAAGGAAAATTTGAAAAAAATGTGCTCAATGATGCATTTTACAGCATGATTTTAAAGAAACAAGGCCATAACCAAGTCTTCCTCAATTTCTTCAATTTTTTCTTTAATTCTTTCTATTTTCCATGTCTTCATCATTCATTCTACTTTCTTCCTTCTTTCCATCTCTTCATTATTCATTCTTCTTTCTTGTCATCATTCTTTCATACTTTCTGCTATCCATTCTTTCAATAGTCCTTGTATTCCTTCTTCTTTTTCCTTGTATCCATTGCTCTTTAAATTCCGTGGCCTTCCTTCTTTCTGTCCTTTATATTCTTATTTCACTTTTCTTCTTCCTATGTTTTCTTCCTTTCTTCCTGCTTTCATTCTTTTTTCTTTTAATCCTCCTGTCCTCCCTTCTTCCCCTTTATTTAATTGGTTGCTTTTCAAATTCCTTCTATTCTTTCTTTTCTTCATATTATCATTTGTTCTCATTCTTTCTATACTACTTCCTTCTTTCCATTATTTCATTCTGTGTCCTTGCTTTCTTTCTTTCTGTTTTTAATTCTTCTTGAAGCCATTCTTCCAATGTTTCCTTCTTTACTTAGTCCCTTCTTCCTTGCTCTTTTTCCATCTTTCCTCCTTACCATCTATCCTTCCTACTTTCAATAACACTTTTGTACCCCCTTTCCATTCTGCTTTATTTACTTCTATCTTGTTTCCTTCTGTTTTTCTTTCCGTCTTTGCATTCTTCTTTCCTTGCTACTTTGTACTCTATCATTTGCAATTGTTATAATTTCTCTTTCTTTTTGTTTTTGACTTTTCTGGCCCTCCCTTTCCCCCACCTCACACCTGTGTCACGGGATCCTTATTTTTGCAGTATTGCCTAGCTTCTGTCTTGTGACCTGCGAGTCACAGTCAAAGTTATGAAGGTCATAATAGCAATTTAAACTGCCACAGAAGCACCCCTGCTGGAGCTGATACAGCGGGTACTTCACTATTTCTTTGCTTCTAAGACCATGTGCCTCCTCTTTGGTACTGGTGGCAATGAGCCCCACCCCCAACCGGGCAAACCTACCACGGACTCTAAGAGAAGATACAGAACGGAATTAAAGATGACTTTGCCATTACAGACATGAAGATATTCCAGCCACCAAACAACTTTTTCCTTTGTTTCCAAATCCAGAGTAAATAATTTCTGAATATGGAAGTCCTCCTCTGAGATGAAAACTATTTAGACTCTGAAGGGCCCAGTAGTGAAGAGAACCAACCAACACTGCTTGTATCAAACAGGCCAAAAGACACACGATTCTGGGTAGGTGACGTAGAGAGAATGTAGGACAATGCAGGGAAATGAGTTCTTTTTGAATTATGTTAAGTGTTGTTCTGGTAATTGGAGAGTGGCTGACAGAGAGTTGATCTGGAATACTAGAAATTCCAATGACTGAACAAGAACGGGGAAAAGACTTTTACATGTTGATGACAAGCCCTGAACTCTCCATAAGAGTGACAACTGAGGATGCCGAAGAAGAGTAGATCTCTCCTAAGCTATGTTTATAATATCATCCAAATAAATAAGAAGACAAATGCCTAAAGATCTAAGATAGGGCACCACTGACGTTTGAGTAATTTGGTAAAACACCAAGGAGCTGAAGATAATCTGAATGGCAGGGAGGTAAATTGTTACAATTGATGTTGATCATTGAACTGGCTGAAATTACTGTGGTGAATGTGAAATAGGATGAAGAGATACACATATTTGAGGTCCAGACAGACCATCCAGTCCAGTGGTTGAAGACAGTCTCTAAAATGGAAAATAGTCTCAATCTTGAAGTGACAATACATAATGAAAGACTTGAGATGTCTCAGGTTGATCACCAGGTGTAACTCTGTTTTTCCTTTTCACCAAAAAGCTATTGCTTACAAAATAGGATCCTAAGATACCTGTCTGATAACACCCTTTGCTAATAGCTCTTGAATTTCATGATGAACCATGATTGATTGAAATATGAAAGAAAGTGCAAGAATTCTGTGTGATAACCTTGACTATTTTAATTATTCAGTGATCTGTGTAAATAGACACTTTTAAAGAAAAAAATAATTTGACTACCTATGCTAAATGCTGGCCTTCCTACTTTAATCAATGCTTAGTGTCCCTCTGTACCTCCACTCTATTACACTTGCAGACGTTATCTCTTCCATTATTTGCCTTTACAGAAAAATTAACACCTCACTAAGGGGGCATAAATACCTAGACATTTTTCATTAGCTATTGTCAGGCCTCTTAGGCATTCAGGAGATGCAATAGCTAGATTACCCCCTTCTAAATATTTCTACAAAGTTTTCGTAACAAAATCTGCAGAGACATCAACCACCTTGCAGAAGAATTCCTTTGGCATCTGGAATAGAGTGTCTTACTGTACATATAAAAAACCTGGGGAGGGCAATCATTTTAAACAGTGCTCCTCTTCTTTCCTACATTTGATCAGTTCCCCATCCATCTTCTCAGACCGTGTTCCAAGAACTCCTTCTTACTCCTCACTCCTGTGTCAGTGTGAATAAAAGCAGTGAAAAAGGACATTCTTGCATGGTCCCCATTTCTAATTTAAACTCCTGATCTGTCCTTATTCACTCTCACTCATGCAATTGTATAGCAGCTTCACTTATTCTAAAAATGGGGCCAATCTTTAGGTCCTGAAACAAGGAAAGATACTCCAAGTCAAACATCTTTTCACCATCCAATGAAAAATAAACAATAGTGTCCCGTACATAATGAGTTACTGGTTGAGGGGATTAGACCCTACTTAAGTAGCAACCACAATCCTTGTCAGGGTGAAGTCACAAGCAAACCCAAAATTCACCTGTGTTCAACCCTTGTTTAGCTTGGCACAGAGCAGGCAGGCTTAACTTAGAGGCAATGTGGAAAGTATTTAAGCAGCACTTTAAACAGTAAATGAAGTGAAAACACAACTCAAGAAAAATCCCACACCAATTTAGATAGAGTAAAATGTAATAAATAAAACAAGACCAGAACGGCATAAATCCAATTAGTAGAACCGGAAAATTGCAATTTTAAAGATTTAAGTGAAAATAGTGCCAAGAAGTACAAAACGCCAACTGTGAATATCTGGTCACGCTAGGCTGGAACAAAGTCACAAGTTCAGACCGACCGCAATGGAGCGCTGGCTGGCTACAAGGATCCACTTAGGCCGCCTGAACATTTGTGCCTACGTTTTCACCTGTAACTTCTTCTAAGTATGGCAGATTTTTTAAAGCAATATACCGTTATGTCCGCTGGCCCCTTCTGGTTGCGGGGATATATAGGACTTGTAGGTTCACCAAGAACCCACGGAACCCAGAGCCAATAACTGAGCTGCGCCTTGCAATGATTTTTCATTGTGTACTGGGTATGCAGCAATTCATTTGGTAAAATATATAGAGTGAAAAATAGATATCAAGGAAACCTATGTATTTCCGAAATGGGAACTAAATATGGAGTTTAGAAGCAGCGGTTATTTGCACATATCTAAATTTGTGGATACCCATACTAGCATGTGAATTAGAGGGCATTTTTCAAAATGACTTCTTTTTTACACACCGTCTTACATTTGGAATGCAGAAATGCATAGAAAGTCAATTGGTAATAACACTTGTTCTACTATTCGGTGTTCCCTGAAGTCTCCCAATAAAAATGGTACCTCACTTGTGTGGGTAGGCCTAGTGCCCACAACATGTAACGGCCCAAAATGCAACATGGGCCCAACACATTTTTCCACTGAAAACAGACCTTTTTTTGCAGTCGCCTACCTGTGGATTTTGAACCCTAGCTCAGCTGGCACCTAGGGAAGCCTAGCAAACCTGTACATTTTTGAAAACTAGACACCCAGGGGAATCCAGGATGGGGTGACTTGTGTGGCTCTCACTAGGTTCTGTTACCCAGAAACTCTTGCAAACCTCAAACTTTGTAAAAAAAAAAAAAAAAAAAAAAATTCCTCACATTTCTGTGAAGGAAAGTTTTGGAATCTGTGGGGAGCCACAAGCGTCCACCCACCCAGCATTCCCCCAAGTCTCAAGAGTAAAATTGATACTGCACTTGTGTGGGTAGGCCTAGTGCCCGCGACAGGCAACGGGCCAAAACGCAACGTGGACACATCACTTTTCTCCACTGAAAACTGACTCTTTTTTTGCAATGTGCCTAGCTTTGGATTTTGGTCCCTAGCTCTGCCGCATCTAGGGAAACCTAGCACACCTGTACATTTTTTAAAACAGACACCCAGGGGGTTCCAGGATCGGGTGACTTGTGTGGCTCTCGCCAGGTTTTGTTACCAGAAACATGTTACCCAGAAACCTCAAACTTTGTAAAAGAAAAAAACACCTTTTCCTCACATTGCTGTGATGGAAAATTCTGGAATCTACGGGGAACCAGAAACTTCCACCCACCCAGCATTCCCCCAAGTCTCCATCTAAAAATGGTATCTCGCCTGTGGGGGTAGGCCTTGTGCCCGTGACAGAAAATGGCTCAAAACGTATTGTGGAGACATCAAAATTAGCTATCACAAAACAACCTGGTTTTGCAAGGGGGTCACCCTCGTTTTTGGTCCCTGGCTCGATGGCCATCTAGAGATACCTACCAAATCCAGACATTTCAGAAAAACTAGACACACGGGAGTGTCCAGGGAGGTGTGGCTTGCATGGATATCCCAACATTTTCCTACCCAGAATCGCATGCAGACCTCAAATTCAGCTAAAAAAATATCTAATTTTTCTCACATTTCTGTGTGCGAAAGTTGTGGGATCACCTTGCTAGCACGAATTTCCTACCACTAAGCATCTTCCCAGGTCTCCTGATAAAAATGCTTCTTCACTTGTGTGGGTGGGCCAAGTGCCCGCTACGGGGAATGGCCCAAAACATATTGTGGAGGCATCAAAATTATCGATCACAAAACGACCTGGTTTTGTAAGGGGGTCACCTGCATTTTTGGTCCCTGGCTCGACGGCCATCTAGGGAAACCTACCAAACCCAGATATTTCTGAAAACTAGACACCCGGGGATGTCCAGGGAGGTGTGGCTTGCATGGATCCCCCAACGTTTCCTTCCCCAGAATCCCCTGCAAACCTCACATTTTGCTAAAACAAATCAACATTTTCTCCCTTTTCTGTGTGGGATCAGCATGTCGGCACAAATTTCCTACCACCCAGTGTTCCCCTTGGTCTCCTGATAAAACTGATACCTCACTTGTGTGGGTGGGCCAAGTGCCTGCAACAGGGAAGAGCTATAAAAACGTGTAGAGATTGAAAGGGCACCAAAACGTGTTAATATGGGCAGTTTTTTTAATGCAATTTTAGGCTGACTCCGCTTTGGGCACCCACACAGTGAGACATCATTTTTATCAGGAGATCAAGGGGAATACTGGGGGGTAGGAAATTTGTGCCGTCACTGTGATCCTTCAACTTTCCCACACAAATGTGACTTTTTAGCTAATTTTGAGGTTTGCAGAATATTCTGAGTAAGGAAATGCTGGGGGATCCACGCAAGCCACATCACCAGCCAAGGGACAGTCCACACACACACTGCCAGCCAAGCACCATGGAACGCACACCGGCAGCCAAGCGCCAGTCCATGCACACTGCTAGTCAAGTGCTAGTCCACGCACACTGCCAGCCAAGCACCAGTCCACACACACTACCAGTCAAGCGCCAGTCCACGCACACTGCCAAGCAAGCACAAGTCCCCTACACCGCCAGCAAAATGCCAGTACACACACAGCCAGCCAAACGCCAGTACATGCAGACCATCAGTCGAACTCCAGATCACACACACACCCCACACACAGAAACTTTCCCTGGTATCTAGTGGTTTGATGAACCTAAAAATATCGCTGATCTGTCCCCAAGGGGGGCAAAAACAGCTCAAATGTGTGCCTAAAAAAAGGAGGGCGACCCTTGACTATGAGACCACTCCCTAACATGCCCATAAACATATCCCTGGTGCCTAGTGGGCTTTCTGGCATGACCATGCCAATTGTGGGCAGCTCCCACCCCTCTTTTTATTAAAAATAATAATAATAATCCCTAGTGCCTAGTGGGCTTCCTGACCCCATGGAGGAGCAGATCGGGGGCTAATGCCCCCATCTGTCCCCCAGGGGGGCCGAAAGACTTTTGTCGCAATTTCTTTTGGGTGGGAGCATGATCTTGCCCATTGTGGGCAGCCCCCACCTCTCCTTTTATAAAAAACAAAAATCCCTGATGTCTAGTGGTAATAACCCCTGACAGCCTCCGGGGGGGGGGGCAGAAAGACTGTCCCTTTTGTGTTTGCGGGTGGGGGCATTAGCATTCCCATTTTGGGCAGCCCCCACCCCTACTTATTTAAAAATAAAAAATAAAAACCTGGTGGCTAGTGGGCTTTCTGCCCCCCTGGGGTGCAGATTGGGGGCTCCCAGGGGGCAGGAAGACTGAATATGCCCAAAATGGTTGGGTGAAGCAAAGACCCTTGCCCAAGGGGCTTCTCCACCCTCCCTAGTGTCTAGTGGGTTGATCCCTGCTTGGGGATCGCCCTACTTCGGAGATCCCAAGCAGGGATCCACTACGGAAGGGTACCTTTGGAAAGGGGACAGTCTCCCCTTTCCAACAATACCTCTCCCGTATGTTTCGGTGTTTGGGGGGCTGAGCTAACCCAACGAGCACTGCAGCAGTGAAACTGAAATGAGCCGATCAGCTCATTTCAGTTTCACTTTCAATGTAATGGCGTCAGCACGCCATGCGCACCGATCGTCATTACATTAGAACAAAAAAATGCCTCAGCAGCTGGGAAAGGTCTTTCCCAGCTCACGAGGCTAAAAAATATAAAAGGAAATCCTTCTGCTGTAAATAGCAGAGGGATTTCGGGCCGTGTGCAGAGGACGGAACGGTTACGTCCGCAGCACCCGACCAGCGTGGCTGAGGAGGGAACTGTTCCGTCCTCAGCACGGAATGGGTTAAAACTGCAAATTTTCAGTTCTACTCTGATTGGATTTTTGTTATTCTAGTCTTGTTTTATTTATGAAATTTTACTCTTATTTTCCTAAATTGGTATGGGATTTTTCTGGTGTTGTGTTTTCACTTTATTACTGTTTGAAGTGCTGCATAAATACTTTACAGTTTGCCTCTAATTTAAGCCTTGGTGCTCTGTGCCAAGCCATCAGTGGGTTGAGCACAGGTGAATTTGGAGTCTTCTTGTGACTTCACACTGACGAGGATTGTGGTTGGTGCTTGAGTAGGGTTTCACCCCCATCAACCAGTACCCCAATTTCTAACAGTGGTGTTCAGCTGTGAGGATTCAGACTTGTATTTTTGCAGTGCCATACGGTAATTGTGTGTTAAACTAACATCCCAGATAAACAATTTAAGACCAATTCAAGCTTTTTAAATTCTCCTTGATTGGCTCCTTTGTTTTTCCAAATCTACTCTCATTGCTACCTGACTGTATGTGACCATACCTGCAGTCCTGGAATTCGAGCTGCCCAACTTGGAAAATTACACTATGGTTGAGCTCTAACAGTTCTGTAAGGAAAGGGAACTCCCCACCAAGAAGGATACAAAGAGGTTAGATCTGCAGAAAGCACTGAGGACTGGGTGGGAGGTTCACCAGTCGCTAATAGCAGCAGAGGAGCAGGATGATGAGGATGATCTGGGTGAACAGGATCAGGACCTGGATATCAACCTTGAAATACAGCCCTCAGCTGAGGGGGATTACTCATCTCCTGAGTTGGAACTCACTGTCGGAGCAGGAAGCAGAGTATCCTCGCATGGCCTGTCCCCAGAAGAGCTGGCAGACAGGAAGGCAGAGAGGGAGTTCAAGCTACAGATGGCCATGCTCAAGATGGGCTAAAAACTTGCCTTGGAGTGATTGGCTCATGAAAGGAGCCTTAAAGAGCTGGAACATAAGTCAAAACAAATGAATTCCAGGAGAAATGGTAGCAGCAGACACAGCGTGTCTGATGGACTCAAGAAGGTTTGCGTCCCTAAAGATTTGATCCCCAATTATGTGGTGGGAGATGACATAGATAAGTGATTTTCTGCTTATGAGGTGACCCAGAGGATACACATGATCCCAGAGGAGCACTGGGGGGATGGCTCATCGAAACATATGCCTTGTGTGGGGAGGGATACACTTCTTATACTAGAAGTAGAGGACCAAACCAGGTATACCTGATGAAAGCCATACTTATTGCTAAATTTGTGGTGACCCCTGAGAAGTCAGAGGTTCAGAGACAGCCACAAGCTCCCAAATCATTCTTGAGTGGATTTCTTGGACTACTCCAGCAAGAAAAAGAAAGGCTGAGTAATGGGCAGCAAAATTAATGATAACAATTGGCTGTACAACTTGATTCTCAGGGAGCACCTGGTCAATACTTGTTTTACAGAGCTGGGGCAGTGCTTAGTGGACAGGAAGCTTGCTTAGGAGCCGAACCTCTCGGCCAGTACCGGAGTGTCCAAAAAGGCATCTGGGGGCCGGATTTCCAAAAGGGTGGTCAGAGCTCCAACCAGACGGAAGAGAGCGGAGAACTTAAGGGGGTGGGGAGGAGTTAAATATAAGAAGTGCTCAAAAGGCCCCAAAAATAATTCCCAAGGAAACATCATTAACCAGTCCCAATCTGAGCCAAAGAAGTAAGGGTTATTTGATAAACAGACTGGGAAGGCTGTCCCCCAGTGCGCTGATAGCTACAATTATGGGCATTCCAAGGGAGACTCTAAATGTCCTAAGAGGACACAGCACCCCACCAGTGGGCAGACACCTGGGTTGGCGAGTGTAGCACTTGGGGAGGAGGTGGTCCCAGTTAGCTTTGGGGAACAGACAGAGGTTACCCTAGTGTCCTTGGGGGGGATACGGAGATGGTGCCAAAAGCCCAAATGCCTTTAAATACTTCTAAGTAATTGCAGTGAGTCACTATCAATGGTCGTGTGGAGGCTCTGAGGGACACAGGAGCCAGAATGACTACTGAGAGGTGTCAGCTGATGCCTTCAGAGAAGATCCTCCCTAACACATTCCACCAAGTCATAGTTGCAGACAACCACAAGTCTCTTTGAGTGGGGGGGGGCGGGACAAATCACAACTGAGGAGAAACCAATGTTACCATGTTTTAAGGAGTGAGCCCTCACACTTTAGCACTGGTTAGCAGTGGTAAAGTACACAGATTCTTAAGGCCAACAAAAACAAGATCTGAAACATATAGAGGAATAAGGCAAAGAGCTTGGGGGAAGGCCACCCTTATGTTGACCAGTCTAGCCTGTCCTTTTGACAGTATCTGCCCAGTTCAAGATTCTTCCTATTTAACCTCAGGGGCATATTCAAAGGTTGATCTGGGCGAATCAATGTAGTGATTCCACCCATGAATCTGTAAGCTGAAATCCTTGCCTCAAATTTCAGTAAATAAAGAGGTTGATACGAGTCATGTTTATTTCTGAATTTTCCTTCTTCAGGAATGTGTGCTTTGATGGACACTAGTAAATCATTCAGTACCCTACACTCTGCCCTGATGATCTGAAATAAGTTTAGCTGGTTCTCATAGACATCGGAGTTTGCTTTTTCAACGGCTCAGTTGACACTCCATTTGGACTGTGAATTTCCCCAGTTCACATTTGTCCAGTGACCCCACTTATCACTTCTACTGCAATTTCCATCATAAACTGCCCCTGGTGTCATTCAGACAAGAAGAACATCTTAACAGCGCTTGCAAATTCTTACATGCTTGTAATATTGTTCCCAACCTTGTGATTTTCAACACTTTGTAATAGGCAGCAAATGTTTGAGGAGTGGACTCATTATCTGTGACTTGCTGTCTGGGAAAATCTTTAATCGCTTCCGCCCAGAGCGTCTGCTCATCTTACTTAGTCAACTATTCAATCTGTTTGTTAGCCTTAGGGCCCAGCTCCTCTAATCTGCTGTGAATCCCCTCATAGAGACTTTGCCACATTTTGCCTTTCTGGCCTTGGGTCAGCCACATAACTGTGCCCCAGAGCGAAGAGCTTTTTTTCATTATATCAACCACTTCCAGTTTAGCTCCATTTTATATTTCAAATTTGCCATGATATGTCCCATGACACCATTTTTATGTGACTAATACTATAGAGACAAAAATGCCCACTTTGGTCACGAAATACTGATGTGTCTCAAGATAAGATGAGGAGAACTGAAGGGAAGTCTATGGACCTTAAGAAGAAGAGAAAACTCAAGCTGCACTTAAGCGGGAGGAGCTAAAGTCTGACCTCAGAACTAGAATTCAGTGTGGCACGTTTGATACACAGAGTTAATTTGCAGAAGATAAGCCACCCATTTTATCTGCTAATAAAGAAGCATATACCTGATATTTTGAGTGAGCCTTCTGTCACCAGGCCTTTCTCAGCACTAAAGAATAAATAATTATTTTGAGCTTTGGAGTGCTGGAGTGCTGGCCCCTTTGTATAAACCGGAGGGGAGAGAGAAGGAGATTTAAGCAGTGTGACAGAACACCACCGATGGTCGGGTACCTGATGGAGCTTGGAGGATATATATATATATATATATATATATATATATATATATATATATATATATATATATATATATATATATATATATATCCATCCATCCATCCATCCATCCCTCGGAGTGCCGGTTCCGCTTCTTTGTTGGATTATGAGGCATTTATGCTATATATATATATATATTTTTTCTTTATGTTTACAAATGTGTTTAAAAATGGCGATTTTTGTTGACCTTACCGACATTGACAAAGGCGTGTAGCCGAAACGCGTCTGTCGGGTGTTTTGTCGTGTGTCAAATACATTTTTGAATACGTATTCTCCAGTGTGAGCCTCGAATATATATATATGAATAAAAGCAGGTGATCTTAACTACGTTGTCGTTGGTGAAATCTGTGAAGGGCTCTGGATGAAGGATTCATTTCCGAAACGCGTCAGCCTGCATACATTGCGTGCATGATGAGCAAGAGCCCGCTGCTGACCTCGTTGCATGGGGGAACGTTACCGTGAGGGCATTCTCACTAAGGGCAACTCTTGATGTTTGATTTTGGCGGCTTGGCCCAAGTCGCGAGGACGCCCCGCCGCGAGTGTGCGGTCCAGCGTTGTTGGGAGGACCCGGCACGCATTATGGACGTGTATCGCTCGACAGCGAGTGTTGTGTTTATTGCAGCGGGCACTGCAATTTTGTACTGACATTGACCCACTTGGGATTATTTTTCACTGATTTCCAGCGACGGCACCCACAAGGGTTTGATGCACAGTTCAGACTGCTAATACCATAGTGCTTTGCAGCATATGCCATAGGAGGCGTGAGATCTTGCTGAGTAGGGCGGGACTCCTTTTGAATAAAAGCAGGTGATCTTAACTACGTTGTCGTTGGTGAAATCTGTGAAGGGCTCTGGATGAAGGATTCATTTCCGAAACGCGTCAGCCTGCATACATTGCGTGCATGATGAGCAAGAGCCCGCTGCTGACCTCGTTGCATGGGGGAACGTTACCGTGAGGGCATTCTCACTAAGGGCAACTCTTGATGTTTGATATATATATATATATATATATATAATATATTCTTTCTTCCTTCCTTCCTTCCTTGTGGTGGTCAGTTCTAGGTAGTTGCAGTTCGGCTTGCTTTTCCATAGACGGAGCGTTTTTTGGTTTGCTAATAACTTTGGGCCCATATGATGAATCTTAACCAAACTTTCCAAAATAAAAGTTCATCCACCTCAGCTCCTTCCTGGGTAGTTTTGTGGTTATCCATCAATCGGGGGCCAAGAAAAAAAGGGGGTCTCAAAACTTAAAATCTCTATGCATTTTACATGGACTTCTTTAAGATAGGTTATAGCAAAAACTGCTGAATGGAATTACACCAAATTCGTCAGGAATCTAGATCTTGGTCTGCAGATTGTGCTTTTGGTGATTCATGTAAATTGCGTTCAGTAGTTTTTGAGATATTAAGGATCAAAACAAATTGTATATTTTGGCAGTTGTCCTGTAGGCATCATGCAAGGGCGCAAAATCAAAAATGGAGCCCTATGATTGGTCGAGAGGCCCGTTTTTCACATAAGCCTTCGCGCTCTCATGGGAGGGAAAGTCTCCCACAAGTCTCGTGAGAGAGAGCACTCTGAGCGACTGGCTGTTGGAATGTTAGAAATGAAATGGCTGAAATTACTGTATACTGTGAAAAATTGCAGATGTTGTGGAAATGAAGTTAAAAAGCTATATAATGGAGCTGCAGAAAGGCATGCTGTTCCCCTAGATTTAAAGAGGATGTGTCTAAGGGATAACTACTGTGAAAATAATAAATGTATATTGTTTTTAACTAATTTGTACTATCACGTGGGATCATGAATAGTAAAAAGGAGTAGATGAGTTTTCAATGCACTCTATTAGTTGGAATGCATATTGTGGTCCTTGTTTTTGAGAGGAAGTGTGTAAGAGATGAGTACTGTGATGATTAGAAAGTGAAATCTTTTTTTAATTTAAATGTTACGATCTCACAAGACTCTTGCGGAATTGTGAAAAGTAGGAAGGAGTAGGTGATGTTTGAATACACTCTGCTTTGCACACTTGTTACTGTATGAAGGAGTCTTACTAGAGATGGTGTTTATCAAACTCTGCTATTTATGCTCATTGGTTTGAGAAGAGTTGTGAGTAGGGTTAAGGCTCATCCAAGTACCCTACTACATGCACCCATCACCTGAGATAGAGGTCTGAAAGTAGAGCCCAGTCCCTCCCCACATCCTACTATGCCCACCTATCATTACAGAGAGAGATCTCAGCAGAGAGGCCCGTCCCTTCACTCACCCTACTATGCACACCCGTCATCTGAAAGAAAAGTCTGAAAGGAGAGGGCAGTCCCTCCCCACATCCTACTATTCACACCTGTCACCTGAGAGAGAAGTTTGAAAGGAGAGGCCAGTCCCTCTCCACACCCTACTATGCACACCCATCATTGCAGAGAGATGTCTCACCAGAGAGGCTAGTCCCTCCACACCCCCTGCTATGCACACATGTCATCTGCAAGACAGGTCTGAAAGGAGAGGTCTGTCCCTCCATACACCCTACTACGGACACCTATCATTACAGATAGAGGTCTCAGCAGAGAAGCCAGTCCCTCCACACACCCTACTGTGCACACCCGTCATCTGAGAGAGAGATCTAAAAGGATAGGGCAGTCCCTCACCACACACTACTATGCACACCCGACATCTGAGAGAGAGGTCTAAAAGTAGGGGGCACACCATCCACACTCCCGTCATCTGAGACAGAGTTCTGAAAGAAGAGGCCAGTCCCTCCACACACCATACTAAACACACCTGTGATCTGAGAGAGAAGTCTAAAAGGAGAGGGCAGTCCCTCCACACACCCTACTATGCACACCCGACATCTGAGAGAGAGCTAAAAGGATAGGGCAGTCCCTCACCACACCTTACTACACACACCCATCATTGCAGAGAGAGGTCTCAGCAGAGAGGCCAGCTCCTCAACACACCCTACTTTGCCCACCCATTATTGCGAGTAATGACCCTCAAAAAAGATTGTTGGTGACATGTCTTGATATCAGAGTTGCAATAACTGTGCAAATAAACAATTTCTATTGAATATGAATCTGTTTAATATTCACACAAATGTTATAAAGATTTTGCAAACTGTGAACCATATCCTGTTTTGTTACAATAGAAAATAAACACTCTTTTACTGAAATAATGTCCGAACACAACTTATATTATAAAATAATTCTACCATGCAGACACTCGCAAAAATAATTAATTTACTTTAAAAAAAAAAACCAGGACATTCACTGAAAAAAACAAAGGTTAAAGTAACAGTATAGTTAACCCCCTCTGCCTCTGTAAGCGTCATCACCCCCTCCCAGGAACTCTGCGACACTCTGGCGGACTTCTTCCACGACAAGATCTCCCCTCTCCCCGACATCTACAATAACTTGGAGTCCCAACCCACCACGACATACTCAGCCTCATCGCTTAGACAGATGCAAACCCTGACCACCAGCTAACCACCTGGGACCAACTCACCACTCGGACCACCACCCCCATTATGAACTCCGTCCACTCTGGAGCACCCACGGTCCTCTGTCCCGACCACTTTAACCTAGGAAGCAAGTCAATTAGCATCCACCTCACCACCATCTTCAACTCATCCATCGCCATGGCTATTTACCCAGATTAGTGGAAACACGTTGAAGTCAAACCCCTTCTCAAGAAACTGTCCGCCGACCCCAACAATCTCAAGAACGTCCATCCCATCTCTATGCTCCACTTTCCGGCCAAAGTCCTCGCAAAGGCAATCAACCACCAACTCAGGGAACACATGGAGACCATCAATCTTCTTGACATCTGTCAGTCTGGATTTCGCACCAAGCATAGCACCGAGACCGCCCTCATCGCTGCCAATGACATCAGAGCCCTCCTCGACTGAGGAGAAAAGAAAGGCCCTGATCCTCCTTGACATCTCAGCAGCTTTCAACACCGTATCTCACCACACCCTTATCAAGAGGTTCCACCAAATCTGAATTCAAGGAGGCACTCTCAGATGAATCGCCTCCTTCCTCACTCGAAGAGCTCAGATAATCCGACTTCCTCCCTTCACCTCTGAACTCAAGAACATCATCTGGGGTGTCCCTCAAGGTTCATCCCTCAACCCCACCCTGTTCAGCACCTACATGCCCCCCTCCTCCCTGGCCAAAATCGTCAGAACCCATGGACTGAAAATCATTTTCTACGCCGATGACTCCCAGCTCATCCTCTCGTTAGCAAAAGAACCCTCCACCATGAGGGCCAACTTCCACAGGCGCATGACGAACATCGCCAACTGGATGAAAGACAACTGCCTCAAACTGAACCCAGACAAAACAGAAGTATGATATTCCGGAACAACACCTCCCTATGGAACAACTCCTAGGCCTTCTGAACTAGGACCCTCACTAACGCTGACAGACCATGCCTGCAACCTTGGCATCATCCTTGACAGCAAGCTCTCCATGCAGAACGAGATCAATGCAGTCTCCTCCACCTGCTTCCTCACTTTTCGCATGTGGCGCAAGATCTTCAAATGGCTCCCGGTTGACACCTGATGAACCGTCACCCAAGCCCTAGTCACCAGCAGGCTGGACTACGGCAACACACTCTACTCAGGAATCACCTCGCACCTCCTAAAGAGACTGCAGATCATAAAGAATTCCATGGGCAGTCTCATCCTCGACCTCCCAGAGCGGGCCCACATCACCCCCCTCCTCAGGAAACTTCACTGACTCCCTGTCCAGAAGAGATGTCACTTCAAGTTGCATACCCACACATTCAAGGCCCTGCACAACCTACATCAACCACCACCTGAACTTCCTCCAAACAACTGCGCTCTATCTCCCTTACTGCCCTCGCATACGTCGAAGCTACAGGGATGGTCATTCCTTCTCCTTCCTTGCAGCCAGGGTTTGGAACGACCTCCCTCTTCCCCTCCAGACCTCAGCCTCCCTACTGGAATTCACGAAAGGACTAGAGACCTGGCTGTTCAACTGAATCTCCGCAGGAAGATCCTAAACACCTGGATACCCTCACAGGTGATTAGCCGCGCTATACAAATACTGGCTGATGATTTAATTGGATTTCTCAGTGACGACATTAATGTTTTGAATACAAAAAGGCAGAAATTCAACAGATACAGTTAGCAGCGCTAACTATAACTTGTGCCCCCGCCATGCACTGCTTATGACCTCACATATGACATCACTCATGACATTCTCTATGATATCATTTATGATATCACTGATAACATCTCAAATGACATCATTGATGGCATCACTTTACAAGTAGCAGAAAAATAACTACAAAAGACCTATAACACAGGCACTAGATTAAGACATTTTGAAGTTGGCGACATGCTGTTAGTATTGTTACCCATCACCAAAAATAAACGAACTGCGTATTGGAAGGGGTCTTACACCATCTGTGCCAAAACTGGAGAACTTACTTACAGCGTTCAATAAAGCGCTAACCACATCCTAAAATGAAATCATTTTAAACCTTTTAAATTATAGTATACTCAAGAGAACAAATATTGTAGGTTTAACCCCAAATTCTGACAGATTTATACCACTAACACTATCATAGTCATACTGCTAGTCCAGATTATCCCCTCAACCAAATATAGAACTTCACACCCTTGTACATAAATGTTATGATTGTTTTTAGGATATCCCATATGAGTAAAAAAAATTAAACATGTTGTTCAGCAGCTCCAAGAATAACCATTTGACAGTCACCATATCCTATTCCTCAAGCCCAAAAAGAAGCAGTCAAACGAGATTCAGAAGATGCTTGAAAATGGCTTCACTGAAGAGTCTAACACTGGATGGACTTCCCCTTTTGTACTCATTTCCAAACTTGAATATACAAATCTGTTCTCTACTGAGTTCATGAAAATCAAAAGTATATCTACAGTTGATATATACCCGATGCCTTGAGTTTCTGATTTATTAGATAAATTGAGGCAAGCCAACTTTATCCACTTTCGATCTTACAAAAGGATACTGACAGATACCCTTGGCACCAGAAGAATAACAAAGTTTGCAAAAGCCCAAGGTCTTTTCCAGTTCAGTCATAGCATTTGGTCTCCAGCTTCATGTCAAAGGCTTTTGGCTGTTGATATCATAAATATTTCAGCGCCTACTTGAATGGTGGTGTAATCTTCAGTTCTATCTGATCTGAACACTTGTGATAGTAAAAGAATGTGTACTACCTTATGTTGGGCTGGATTAACAGCCAGTGAATCCAAAACTATATTGCCAAGATGATCTGCCAAATAGGCTATGAAGTTGTAAATGTAAAAAATACTTCGGATTTCCAGAGTGAAAGCCCTACAAAAAAAGACTCAAAAAGAAAAAAAGAATGGAGCTCTTCTTTAGGATTTTAACAAATGTGTTAAAAATTAATTTACCAATCACCTTTGAGGGAATGCAGAGCTAGAGAAAACCTTTCAGAATTTGAAGCAAACTGTATGAAGCCACCACCTTACATAGTCTTGTCTTTAATGACCCTTTCATTTTACAAACGCTTGCATTTGCACTGTTCTTTCCCAAAACCTTAAAATAAATTGAATGTCCTATATTATATTTGCAACAACAAAAAGGTGATGGATGGAATGCTTGAATTAATCTCAGCTACCAACAATCGCTCAGGCCTGCACTCCAGTCCATTTTTCGCCCACCATGCCACTCTAGACAAAATGCCCACCTTCTGCTACTCAAGGAAACAGTCTGTCCCATACTTTCCAGGCAAGGCCCCCTCCAGAAGTGACCACGAACAACCCCCAACCAGTTTCGACCTACTTAAAACTAATCAGTGAGGTATAGCTTGAGTCCTATGGCACGGTAAGCACGGGACCCATGTCAGGGTTTACTTGTCGTACTTAAGGCATAAACTTCAACAACAAGGTCATTGATGGAATGCTTGATTTTAATCTGAACCACTGGTAATCGATTGGGCCACATTCCAGTCCATATTCATAAGTGGAATGGGTTAACCGCTTTGTGTAAATCCTTTTTTTTCCTCCTCTTATCTGTCGTCTTTTCCCAAAACAGCTTTGTGTTAATCCTCTTTTCAACTCATAACTGCCTTCTCCCCAAAATCGCTTTGTGTTGATCCTCTTTTCTCCTTTTAACTGCCTCTTTTTCCCCAAACCACCTTGTTTATCCTTTTTTCTCCTCTTAACTGCCGCCTTTTTCCCAAAACCGCTGTGTTTTAATCCTTTTTTCTCCTCTTAACTCCCTTTTGCCTCCCAAAACTGCTTTGTGTTAATCCTATTTTCTCCTCTTAACTGCTGTTTTTTCCCAAAACCACCTTGTGTTGATCCTCTTTTCTCCCCTTAACTTATTTTTCCCAAATCTGCTTTGTTTTAATCCTTTTTTCTCTGCCTAACCACCTTCTTCTGTCAACCCTTTTTTCCACAATAACATATCCTTTTCTCCTTGCTTGACCTCCTCTTTCTTTCTCCCAATAGCGTTTCATGCCACTTCCTCCTCCCACTTAACCATCAGTTTCCAGGCTCCTATTTCTTACATTTTTTGATTTTTCCCACTTTCAGCCTAAACTCCTTCTCCTCCCTCGTGCCCTCTCCCTCCCGCCTCCCTCTGACCCCGCACAGCCCCCATCCCACCACCCGGGAACCTACTCAATGGAGGCCACAGCGCAACCCCATTGAGCAGGTCCCCGGGCCAGCTCTCCTAGCTACATGAGCCTCCTGCTCGATGCCTTCGTCTCACGGTACCCCTCGTATCATCCTCATTTATTCTCAAATCAACCTGCTGCTATACCAGTTTTTCCCTAAGTGTTCTCTCTCCTCTTGCATCCCACTTAACTGCCTTCTTTTTCCCAAAACCGCTTTGTTAATCCTTTCTTTTCTCCTCTTATCTGCCTTCTTTTTTCCAAAAACTGCTTTGTGTTAATTCTCTTTTCTCCTCTTAACTAACCCCGGGCGGCGAACTCCTGGAGTTTGCGGAGTTTTGCCAACTCCACGCTCCGTTGGGAACGCGGAGTTCAGGCAAAACTCCGGCTCCATGGCGAGCAGAGTTAGCCCCTACGCCACGCCCAAAGTAAAAAAAAAAAACACTTACCTGCTCTCTGGCGTCTCCGGGCTGCCCTCCTCCTCGCCATGGTCTCTCCTCGCCGCCGTCCTCGTCCTCGCTGCAAACCCCTACGTTGTACGTCTTGCGTGGACTGCGCATGTGCAGTCCATGCAAGTCCTAAAACGTAGGGGTTTACGACTGGCTACGAGGACGGCGGCGAGGAGGAGAGACCACGGCGAGTAGGAGGGCAGCCCGGAGACGCCAGAAAGCAGGTAAGTGTTTTTTTCTTTCTTTTTTTTGTATATTGGGAGTGGGACTTGGGAGGGTGGAGCAGAGCGGAGTTCCACTGAGTTTTTTTTAAACTCCGTGGAACTCCGCGGAGTGCCACTCCACATACTTCGCCCACCCTTACTCTTAACTGCCTTCTTGTTCCCAAAACCTCTTTGTGTTAATACTCTTTTCTCCTCTTAACTTCCTCTTTTCCCCAAAACCACCTTAAGTTAATCTTTTTTTCTCCTCTTAACTGCCTTCTTTTTGCCAAAACTGCTTTGTGTTAATCCTCTTTTCTCCTCTTAGCTGCCTTCTTTTTCCTAAACTGCTTTGTGTTACTCCACTTTTCTCCTCTTAACAGCCTCTTTTTCTCAAAACCACCTTGTGATAATCATCTTTTCTCCTCTTAACTGCCTTCTTTTTCCCAAAATCGCTTTGTTAATCCTCTTTTCTGCGCTTAACTGCCTTTTTCCCAAAACCCCCTTGTGTTGATCCTTTTTTCTCCTCTTAACTGCTTTCTTTTTCCAAAAACTGCTGTTTTAATCCTCTTTTCTCCTCTTAATTACCTTCTTTTCTCCTGAAACCGCTTTGTGTTAATCCTTTTTTCTCCACCTAAAAGTCTCTTCTGTAAACCCTTTTTTCCACAATAACGTATCCTTTTCTCCTAGCTGAACCACCTCTCTTTCTTCCAATAATATTTCTTGCCTCCTGCTTTCTCCCACTTAACCTATTCCGTTTTCAGGCTCCTAATTCTTGAATTTGTTTGATTTTTTTCTGCTCTCAGCCAAATCTCCTCCTCCCTCGTGCCCTCTGTCTTCTGTTTCCTACCGCCCTCTGACCCCGCCCAGCGCCCCTCTCACTACCCTGTAACCTACTTAATGGAGGCCGCAGCGCGTCTGCGCCACAGGTGCGCCGAAGGTCCGCCAAAGGCAAGCCCATCTGCACCTGAACCACGGCCAGTGCCAGGACCCCTGTCCTACCTAACACCTACAGCTACTCTAGAGCCGAACTTCAAGCCCTCAACACAGGAACTCACAAACTACTGCTGCTCCTCGTCACGATCCACAGCAGGACCCTTCTCCTGCCGCTACTGCCCCTCCCACTGCACCATCAAATCGCCTGCACCCCGACCTGCTCCCAACCCCTCCACGACAGGACAGCTTCACTGCCTGCTGATCAACTACTGATCATTCCGCAAGCACGCAATTGAGATCTGGGACGCCATCTCCTCCCTCAGTTCGGAAATCGCCTGACTCAGTCACCTGGCTTAACCCAGCGTCGGCACCCGACATCACCACACCACATCAGAAAGATGCAAGATAATCCATCAAGACCGCACCAACAAACAAGGAGGTGGAATAGCTATCATCCACAAAGAATCCCTCAACTGTACAGCCACCACAGACAGTACCACCCCCATCATGGAGTGCCTAAACTTCCAAATCAACACCAACAGCAAAATCACAATCGGGGGCATTCTCGCCTACAGAACCCCCTGACCCCACCTGCGTTCTGCGAGGCGATCACCTTCCTGGCCATCAACTCAAAAGACTTCTTCTTCCTAGGGGACCTAAACTTCGACCTGGATGACCCTACTGACACCAACGCATCCAACCTTCCCGAGAGCATGGACATCCTCGGCCTCTCACAACTGGTCACCGACCCCACTCACATCGCCGAGCACCTCTGGACCCCATATTCTCAGCCAGCGGCAGAATCAAGTACAGCCACAACACCGAATTCACCTGGTCAGACCATTTGATCATCCACTTCTACATCTTGAACACTGCCAACACCACCGCCAACCCCTCCAGCCTCCACCCCCCACCCCCAGCTGGAGCAAGATAACAGATGACCTCTGGACACATACCCTCAACACCTCTCTGCCAGACCCCTCCTCCAATCTCAAGGAAGCTATCAAAAACTTCAACACCCGGATCACCAAATGCGCTGACAAAGTCGCACCACTCAAGCTCCCCAAACTGGACACACCCTCCAATCACACCAGCTGGTTCACCCCGAACTCAAATCTACAAAACACATCTGCAAACAGCTGGAAAGGATCTGCCGCACCAGCAGAGACCCTCCGACATAGAAAATGTCAAACTAGTTCTCAACAATTACCACAAACAACTGAAAACCCCAAGAAGAACACCCTCACCACCCCTCTCGAAGCCAGCTCCAACCACAGCAAAGAACTCTTCTGCATCATTGAAGAATTCTTCAACCCCACAGCCACCGAGCATTCCATCACCCTCTCCCAGGACCCCTGCAACTCTCTCGCAGAATTCTTCTACAGTAAAATCCCTATCATCTATGAACATTTCGACCCTCAACTACCCCTGGCCGACATCGACGGACTCCCCACCATCATCGACTGTGACCTAGACACATTCACTGCGTGAGACCCTCTCTCCACACAGACCACTGCCACCATCATGAGCACCATCCACTCGAGAGCACCCAGAGACCCATGCCCCCACCATATGTTCATCCTAGGGAACAACTCCATCAGCAAAGAACTCACCACCATCCTCAACACTTCCATCACCTCTGCCATCTTCCCAGCGGGTTGGAAGCATGCAGCGGTCAAACTGCTCCTAAAAAAAAAAAAGCCTCTGCTGACCCGGCAGAACTCAAAAACTACCAACCAATCTCCCTGCTGCCCTTTCCAGCAAAACTCCTGGAGAAAGCAATTAACATCCAGCTCACCATTCCCCTGGAAACGAGCAAACTCTTGGACCCCTTCCAATCAGTATTCTGCTCAAATCACAGCACGGAAACCGCTCTGATCGCAGCCACCAATGACATCAGGGCTGTCCTAGACAAGGGAGAGACAGCAGCCCTGATCCTCCTCGACCTCTCTGCAGCCTTCAACACCATGTCCAAATACACCCTCCTGCAGGGTTTCCACCAGATGGGAATCCAAGGGAAATTCCTTAAATGGATCTCGTTCTTTCTCACCGGTAGAACCCAGAGCATCCGCCTCATATTTCCTCGGGCCCAAAGGACATCTTCTGCGGCGTCCAACAAGGGTCATCTCAGCCCCACTCAACACACAGATGTCCACACTGGCCACCCTTATCAGTGCCCATGAGATGATCATTAATATATCTTACGCAGATGACACTCACCTCATGCTATCCCTGTCCTGAGACCAACCACTACCAAATCAAACTTTCACAGGTGCATGACCAGCGTCACCAGCTGGATGCAGAACATCTGACTCAAACTCAACACTGACAAAACTGAGGTACTCCTCTTCGAAAACAATACCTCCCCTTGGAAGGACTCCTGGTGGCCAACCCAACTTGGCCCCACACCCACAGAACACGCAAGGAACCTAGGCATCATACTCAACAGCAAGCTCACGATGAGGAAGCAGATAAACGCCATCTTGTCATAATTTTTCCTCATCCTACACATGTTGAAGAAAATATTCAAATTGCTCCCCACCAACACCAGACACACAGTCACCCATGAACTCCTTACCAGCCGCCTGGGCTATGGCAGCGCCCTCTATGTGGGGATTGCCGCACAACTTCTAAACAGACTTCAGACCATTCAAAATGCAGCATCAAGGCTCATCTTCGCCCTCCCAAGGCGAACCCATATCACCCCCCACCTCAAAGCACTACACTGGCTCCCCATCAACAAACTGTGCCATTTCAAACTCCTCACCCACTCCTACAAGGCCCTCCACAACCACAGTCAACTTCCATCAGCCTGTCAGACAGCTGTGCTCCGCATCTCTCTCCCTGGCTCACACACCACACATCCACCGAAGCAGGAGCGGTGGCCGCGCTTTCTCTCACCTAGCTGCAAAGTCCTGGAACAACCTCCCACTCCTGCTTCAAACAGCTTCGACCCTGCAGGAGTTTCAGGAAGGGCCTGAAGACCTGGTTGTTTGACAGATAGCCCTCAGCAGCAGTTCCCCCTCCCTCCCCAGCACCTGGATACCCTCGTGGGTGATAAGCAGCGCTCTCTAAATCCTGATTGATTGATATTCCAAGACGTGTGTCACTTGCACACTAAGCCACTGGAATCAGGCTATACACGACTGATGAGCCTTAAAAAAGGTTGAAACCAGTCCTGGATTGCTTGTGTTCCAGTAGGACCTGGCTTGGCAGTTCAGGCTGAATTATTTCTATTGAAGCAGGATCATGACTGATTTGCACATGGCTGGGTCCAAACTGAAGTGACATGGTGTACAAAATAAAGATGGACTGGGATGCGGCCCGAGCAATTACTTGTGGCTGAGATTAATTCAAGCATTTTGTCGATTGCTTTTTTAAAAAAAATTATATTTGTTTATTTGCATTTTGAATAACATAATATCAGTGCACATACAACAACTGTTGCCTGTACATATGTTCATATTACAGTAACATCAGATACCATTTCACTGTCAGATTGTATCCTTGGACATCATCTGCATACTTTTGAGTCATTTCAGGGTTTGATCAAAGCAGTATATCATTATCTCTGGCGCTTATTTTCAGCTCTCAGTCCACTTATCCCTTCTCGGTGTTCAGTTCATACATGCGAGGGGATGTGTGGATGTAAATATTTGATTGTTACAATTATTACACTAGTGCTTCCCTTGACCATCCTTGTTACATGTAGTTTTATTTATAATGATGTAGTTAGTAAATATGTTTTCAATGGTTTCCAGATATCTTCTGGTCTGGAAGAAAGTGGGAGCGATTCCGCATAAGTCAGTGATTGTTCCTGCCAAAATATTAGGTCTTGGATCCATTCCTTGAATTTAGTGGCTCTTCCCAGTCCCCATCTACAGGCGACTCTGCGTTTACCTATTAACAACCCCAGTGCTGTGTATTTCTTATATGCTGCCTCTACCTACTCTGTGTATCCTAAAATGGCTGTGACCAGTGATACCTGTAGGGGAGATCCGATCATTTGTGCCAGTGCATTAAATACCTGATGCCAGTACCGATTGACGTCAGGGCATTCCCATGCCAAATGTTGGAAATTAGCTGCATCTCTTCTGCACCGTTTGCATGTATCACTATCTCTTAGTTGAAATTTGTACATTTTAATCGGAGTATAGTAGAGGTAGTGCAGAATCTTGTCGATTTACTTTTTTGTATACTAATGTATTATATTTGAGCAGTAAACTACTACCCTGAGAGAGAGCCTATTCCATGGTTAAAAAAGGTGAACGACTGGCTATTATAATCCCTTTATTGCTTACTAGGCAAGCATGGTAAACTATGCCTTTACCATAGTTACGAATCATTTTCCCAAGATCTGGATGGCACACAATAAGACCAATAACCCTCATGTTCTTAGCTTGTTTCTATCTATACAATCCTATCAATATAGACAAAAACACTGTCCGGTGCCCAGCATGCAAATGCAGATTTTTTCTTTAGAATGATGGGCCCAATTTTGCTTTCTTACCCAAAAATGACCTTGGGGGTTGGAGGGGTAGGAGCCAGGGCACATAGCATCCATCTGTCTTGTATAAATATGTTACAGAACCGTGATCGCGTCAGACTACCAAGATTCCACAAGGTAAATAACTCTCACTGGCGTGACCATGTCACTCGACCTTGATGCTGCTTATCCCAAATATAACAAGACCGAGCGTGCTGAAGTTGTCAGAAACCTGTTTTTTCAAATTATGTTTGCATGAATAACCTGATCTGTCACCTGGAAAATCGTTACCCTGACTCAGCGGATGATGTAGCAACTCACACAAGTCTGGTATTACATTTGAGAAAACTTACCTTTCTGTGTCTAAAAGGTCGAAATCCCGGAATAAGGAGCTTAGCCCAACCAGTACTCTCACACTATAGCCGTTTTCCCTGTTTAGAGGAAGGAACCCAAAAGACACCCTTTGTAATCTCCCCTCCAACCATATAATGGAAAACACTGTCTAACAGCGGGTAAAGATTTGGAGCCAAAGCTATTTTGAGGTAGAAAACCCGGTGATTCACTATTTGCCATGTACTAAACCCAATTTGTCAGCCAGAACAACAGCTCTGACTTGCAAAATCGGTTTAGGGACACATTCTAAATCGTAGTTAAGAATGAGCGTGAAAAGGGCAGCCTTTCCAAACTGGGATTTGGAATGGTATGTAGCAAGCCATTAAAAAGTTACCAACTTCTCAAAGGAAGTTTTATCAGATTCATAAAGTGAAAGTTGTACCTTTTGGACTGATTCTCCTTTGGGAATCTTGACAGGTGACCTCAGGGATGGGGGTGGGGATTGGGGGATGGGGAAGAGGTCCAAGTAACCTCTACCTGCTTCCCCTAATGTGTACCCAATCTTTGTTTTTTAAAGGCACCTGTTCCTTTAAGGAACATGGGCTGCTATAAAAAAAAAAAAAAAATCTTGTTTGAGAATGTTATTGCTGGCCACTGTCCTTGTATTTGTAGCCAATCATTGGTGGTTGGAAATAGTGACCTGCCTAATTAATATTCATTTGGGGGTGTCCTTGTGCGATGTAACCTATTAGTACGTAGTTCGCTTTGCAAAATCAAAGACTGGTCACAAAAAGTCTGTGCCCAAAATGTAAACTACTTTTGCGACTAGTCTTTTCATACACCTGGCCCTTCAGGTATCAATAGCTGTTACACAAGGGCAGAATTTAGACACTGACCATTAATTAAACTTTGTTCGGTATGGAAAGGGGTCACAGCCGCCCCTCGAGGACTGAGGTTTTTTCCCCGCACAGTAAGGTAAGAAAACACAACATGCACAAGTGCTCCCTTAAGATGATAAGAACTGAAGGGACTGTATGAACTCTTGGAAGAAGAGTAATCTAAAACCGGACTTCAGTGAGAGGAACTAAAATTGTCTGCCCTCACAACTAGAATCCAGTCTGGCACATTGGATCCAGGGTTAATTTCCAAAAGATAAACTGCCCATTGTATGTATTAATAAATAAGCCTACACCTGATAATTTTATGTTCGCCTCCCTGTCACCAGGGTTCATCTCACAGGGAGATTCTGCATCTCTTTGCTTCTTAAAAAGGTGGCCCAGCTCGTGCATAAGCAGTGCTCTGCAGGTCTCAGTTGGGCTGCTATCAGAAATGATGAATTATCCTGGATCAAGTATTTGGGCTGTGGGTAAGGAGTCTAGCTTTTGAATATAAGACGAAATTCACACACGAGAAACAGATATTTGTTGCTTGATGAATGCTGTCCCACATACCCATAACCCCAATCACCGCTTCTGCCTTCTACTTTGCTACTACCCATAGTGTTACTCCAGAGCTGACCACAAATGCCATCGACTAGGTCACAGGCTGCGAGCTGCCTGACCAATGCTGTTTGTGCATTCCTCGCTATAATTTTAGTAGCTGCTGGATCACCTCTTCCAGTGGTGGCTGGTGACATTTGAAAGTGGTGAGGCGTAAAATTAGTGGTGGAGCACACCGCAGCGAGCGAGCGTAGCGAGTGAGCCCGAACGACCTAAGGAGGGTTCGGGGGTGTTGTCCCCCCGAGAAAATTTTGAAAAATGAGTGGGCAAATGGTGCATTTTCAAGACTTTCGGAAGGAGGAGTAAGAGGTCTCGACTACTTTGAGGGTTGAGGAAAATGGCTCAGGAAAACGGGGGGGGGGGCACAATATTTAAATTCTCAGGGGGGAATATGGTTGCAGTAGGAGACTTAAGTTGCGTGCTTGGAAGAGTTCCATGACCAGGCTTACAGAGATGTTCAAATGAACTTCTCTTGAATACTGAACGACCTATGTACCCTAACCTTAACACCAAAAACAAGGAGTGAGAAAGCCATCAAGCAATCTAAAGATACTGGCATGCACATCACACTCTAACACAAAAATACAATAGCTAAAATAACAGGTACTCCTCATAGCAGATATTTGAGTGGGCCTACAGTAAGTCAGAAAATCAGCCTTTACCACAGAGATATCAACACTTGGAGAATGACAGCGAGAGTAAGAAACGTCCTATAAAGGCACAAACTGGTGAACATAGAAAAAACACTAGACCAAAAGCTATCAAACACTCTCAGAAGTCAGGCAATGACACTAAATGATGGGAACAAACTCACAGATCTGGGTTCAGAGTGAAGGTCACCAGGCTTGAAACCCCCACTTTGAGCAGCCTCCTGCTTCACCAGTGCATTATCGGACTTTCAACCACCTAACAGCACCTAGGCAGAGCTTAATCAGTAAAAAAATAAACAAAAAATGAACAATACATAACTGCAGGGCCAAGGTTGTTCTTAGAAGATCCTTTCCAGTGCTATCTGTCGAATGCCAAGGCTGCTGCATACCAAGGCTCACTCGTCTCGATTCCCCCTCGTGTCTTTCTTCCACAACCATACTCTTCCTTGCCAAGTAAAGTTTATTTGCATAGTTGTTAATCAAAACCATTGCATACCAACAAAACCGTTCAAATACATTTGTTTAAAATACAAAATTGCGACACTAAAAACCATTTACTCTAACATCTATAAAGGAATTTATGCTATAACTTGACTTCTCTTCTGTGTCTTTCCCTCACTCTAGCAGGTTCTTCTTCGGCCGGCCCTGCCTTCTCCCTTTGTTGCTGCTGTCCTGTCTTTCCCTTCCTCCTTCTTTATCCCTTTTTTGCTTTTCTCTGTCTAGATCTCGGTCAAAGTTTGAGAAAAACGAAGTTCCAGTTCCTAAAAATGACTGGCAGCGCCCACCACCTGCAACGACCGCCCAAAATGACTTACTGGTTGTTGAAAATGGCGAAGATTGTGACATGCTGTGAGCTTGCATAACCAATCATTAGATTTCCAAATCATAATACAGTATTTAACAAAAAGATCTCGCTCCCTGTGTTTTACAAACGTTCCAGCCACAATGACTAAATTATTTTCCACAAATCTGTTAAACTTAAATTTGACCCCGCCCCTACCTTCTTTGTACTCTCTGGACTGGCAAAAGCTACACTTCGATTTTACGAATTCCACCTGCACACCGCATAGCAGCACATCTTCTTTGTCTGCAGTGACGCATCACAGCAGCTGAAACGCTTTCAACGGTTAGGTTTAAAAGTGTTCTGAGGCAGCGACTTACTGTTTATTCTGGCATGACCATCCCGTCTTGCATACCACAGACGCTACAGGAAGAAGCAGCGCCAGGTGCACCCTCAGCAGCACGCGCTCTTCTCTGTCTCTCCTGGAAGGTTCGAGATGAAGCAGCCGGACTAAGTCCTCCGGTCAAACCGTAGTGAGATATTGCAAGTTACAGTTAGTTGTTTCAGCTAGGTTGCACTTGTTCCCATTTCTCACCAGAGTGTGGAGGAAGGGAACAAGCACGGAGTCCGACCGTGATCCTCCTTCAGAAAGTTCCAGTTCCACCACAGGACACGCGCGGGAAGGGTCGAGTCTACTCTGCGCAGACTCGAATCCTCGGCTTCCCGCCTGCCACACCCCTTTCCGAACTCGTCACAGGGTGGGTTCCACCATTCCCTGTAATGAGTTGGGAAAGCTCTCTCCACTCTCTGATTGACGTGGAGGGTTAGCGATACCGGGCATGGACATAAAACACCCGGGGCTAACTTTGCCTCCACGCCATCAGGGGGTGGAGACTGGGTCCTGAAGCTAGGTCTTTGCCGAGCTGATGACATCACAGCCTTCAGGGCTGTGAGTTTGTCGGCCCGGCAAACACTTAGGCTTCTTTGGGACCGCAAGGGGAGCATGCACGGGGAGTCACGTGAGTGAGTGACATGCCTCCAGCCAGCCGCCACAACGAACGGCCACTCACTGTCACGGCGCGGCGGCAAATTCCGGCAATATAGACTCCAGTCAGTGTAGTCACTTACCTATACCAGTACTGTGACTTATTATTATTTACAAAACGGATTTTAAAATTGAGCACGCCACTTTTGGTAACGGGGGCGGAGCCCCGACGCCCTCGGGGAGAAACCGCTTTTTAAAACAAAGATTGGGTAAACTACCCGATATTGCAAATATTTAAAAGGGCCACAGAGTGAAAGATGTCACAGTAGAACTCGAAACCCCAGCTGACATTATTAAGCAAGCATTTTATATTGGCTGTTCTCTACATTGGATGGGTCCTTTAATTGACTTTAGGACAGTCTTAGCCCAAAGAGCAGGAAACTGGGATCTACACGATCCATTTGGTTTATTGTGGCGTCCCGATAAAAATCTTGAGTTTAGAATTGGTGATAATGATGTATAATGGGACAAAAGAAAGTTTTACTTGTCAGAATGAGTGATCCCAGATGGGTGCAGGAGCCAGTAACCTTCCAGTCAGTCTAGCATGTGCAGTAAGAGAAATGTAGCTGTCGATGACAGAGATTCTAATGGGCACAGAAGCACACCACCATTTCTTTCCACCATATTTTATAAACACTTCTAGATCTTATTTGTGGCCCATCAAGGAACCCTAGCCCCTCACTCATCTCTAAATTAGTGCCTGACTAGGGAAACAGGTTCACCTCAGTTGTGCCGCTGTAAATTGTCCTCTCTTCAATGCACATTCACTTGGTCCCTGAAGCCTCAGCATCTCGACAGTGTGGCTACCACAAGTCTATGGACTTGCCTGTGTCACATAGCTCCTCACTGTCAGACAATCTGACTTTGTTGCTGAAGAGGCTGCAGCGGCCTGAGCACAGGCTGTCTACTGCTGCTATACAACCTCCAAATAAGTCCTGACTCTCTAAAGCACACAAGTTAACCTTAAAGTTATCATAACGGTTCATGTAGCAGATGGCACATACTTGTGCCTGGTCCTCGGTGTCTTTAAAAACTCTAAACTGCATATTGGCTCATTGTTTCTTGCTGTTTCACAGTAATATTAATTCAAGTATAATGTTGTGCCAAGTTTCTCTCCATAAATTGCTTTGAGTGCTTTGAGGTCGATTATGATGATGATGAATATGAAATCAGCGGTGGACATCATGCAGTAAACATTCTTTTAACCCTTATGTATACTGGCGAAATTGCAAAAAGTTCTGACACTTAAATTATGTTTAACTGAAACAGTCATGGTGTTGTGGTTTTTTTTTTAAAGTTCTTTATTAATGTTTTTTCTTTCAGAAAAGCATGACGCAGGAGAACTGGTCAGATCATGTCCAGGTGAGTCTGAGACATTTCCAAACTTCTGCCTCATGTTAAAGAAACAATATGTGGGATATGTAAACTAGGCAGTATTATTAGTCGGCCCACTTTTATTATGCTAGTTTGTAAACGAAAACATACACCACAGCGTGGCCTCTGAGGCTGGTGAGTGAAATAGTCTGAAGTATTGACAAACGTTTGAGAATCCTGTCTTAAGTTTCTTTAAGAATCTAGATTTAAGGCGCAAACCCATTTATGGGATGTAGTGGACTGGTCGACTAACAGTTATGGCCTGACAAATGTGGGTACTTCCTGTGTAGGTGAATGGGGTTGCACCATTAGAAAAAATATGTGATACATGCATAGTTTTGCAGTATCCTGTGGAAGGTCTTTGGATGCTGACTGGGCAGAGACAACCTAGATGGTGGTGGCAGACCACTGAGTCTGTGGTGTCTTGGGTCCGTTGGTGTTGGTGGTAGTGGAGTGAAGTGCGAGGAGATTGCTGATCCATGGGAAAGTCGCTCAGACTCCTAATACTTGGCTGATTCTAGAGGATCTGGCTTGTTCTTCCCTGTGAAGCATCCCCTCTTCATCTGCATGGGTTTTAATGAAGCATAGTCTCAAGCTGGCATCCTGATGTAAAAAGAGTCTGTAGTCTTGAAAGACTAGAAGACCTTCCAGGTTGAAAGAGAGGAGGTGGTCTTGGCTGTACGTTGTGGATAGCACCCAGTGAGGTGGCTATGACTGTGGTATTTTTGTGCTCTTGGAAGGCCTACTTAGATGAGGTATTGAACTCCGAAAACCAAGAGGCAATGCCAATTCTTGCTCTTCAAGGAAGTTCAGCAGCATGTATCATCATTTGATGTCAGTTCCTGATTCATGGGTCAAAAAGACTAGTTAATGCTTAGATTAAATGTATTATTTAATATAAACTGTTTGTATTAAAGAAATGTTTAGTGGAAAGAATATTTGAAAGAGAAGTCTGGTAGATGTTAAAATATTGATACGTAGGGAAAACATATTTAATATTATCACATTATCAACTTTAAGTCTGAATCCTCGTTTTAGAAATGTCTTTTCATGTTGGAAATACTGTACTTGAAGGAATTACTACAATTCTAATGTATTGCACCTAAATACATCATCACCCTAAAACTACACTTCTCACTGTAAATGTTTTATTTACATTAGTACTAGCCTAAAACCACTGAGACGTCATGCTTCAACAAATGTGCTGATTTAAAAGCTATCTATAAACTGCAGCACCAGGTAAACTTTTGTACAGCGCTGTAGCTCAATAGTCTCTGACTTATGCCAATTTAAGCTGCTGTACGTTTGCAAGCCCTATATATGCAGAAGTCTATGCATCCAGGTTCATACACCATGCGCGAAAGGCACTCTTTTTTTCCATTCTCATACTTGTAAACGGAATTTGCAGCTTTGATATTACACACAGTTCCATCACTCTCGGTTCTCTGTTGGATAAATGGAGTAAAATACAATAATACTCTGTTGACATGATTTACGATTTTATTAGTGTTGCAAAAGCTTCACAGAATTATAGGTATTCCAGATAAGGATTTTGTACGTATGATTGTGTTGAAAGTTATAATAGATGCTGTATATCTGACCGGTATACAGACTTGCTGTGCTCCTGCCTTGTGGATAACCCTATCCAAAAAGAATCCACACATAAGAAACAAAAGACATTCTTCCAAAGTGTAAGTTTAATGCAGTCAGTGTAGACATAAATGTATAACTTTCGATGATGAATCCAGAAATACAAAACAATTGGTTCAGTCCACTAAAGAGAGCGTGGACTTTTCAGATACAAGAGAGCAAAAGTCTCTTTAATGGATTGAACTTCTTTTGTTTCTTATATGTGGATTATTTTTGGATGGGGTTATCCCAAAGGCGTGTGCGCAGCAAGTCTGTATACCGGTCAGATATACAGCATCTACTATAGTTCAGCACTAGAGTGTTCGTGAGCAGGGGATACTTTTCCTGCTGCACCAGAGTCATTGAAGAGCAGGTTACCTAGAGTAAAAAGATTTCTTTTTGGAGTGCCCATTGGGAAACAATTTTCGGTGTTGAAAGTTAACCAGCCTCTCCTGATTTTTGGGATAATTCCAAGGCCAGCACTTCATTAGGCGTGGTAAGGCACCGGCCATGGAGTGCTACGGCACAGATTTTTGCAAAAGGCCTGGAAGACTGTTTTAATTGAAACGGAGGCACTCTTAGGTGCAAATTTCCGCCTCAAACGCTGAAAATCTTGGCACTGTTTCAGGAAAGCAATTTCTTCCATTTTCTCCATAAACTACTTCACTCCTACTTGTTTATTTACTGGTACCTGGAAAAGGAGCTCTTTCCACTTCTAAAATCTCTCCTCCTACAATCAGGTTTCCTCTGTCACCACTTGCTTTGACTTCAAATCGCTTTTCCATGACAATTACAGTCAAATGTTTTCTTTTCATCATTCAGTGATTCTGTCCCCGATTCTTCCGCACCTTTTTTTTTTGTGGCTTTGAGCATTGGAGACACAGAGATGTGCCTGTACACCATATCTCTGGTCAGATTCCTCATAACTGAAACTATATTCATTTCCTCTGTCCGCTACGTTTGCTAGCTCATTTCCACCCTTCACCCTTACTGTATCTACTTCTCTTCCTCACTATGTCTACATTATTAATTCACCATCTTGCTACATTTAAAAAATAAATCAATCCACATTCATGGGTTTCTTTTTTCAAAAGGTCTATTGAAATTCAACTTCAGAAGGAAAGGAATGTGCACGTGTCGACAGGCCATAATCTGTCTTCAGGGAGAAGACCTCCTATTCAGTGGAAAATTCTTGAAATTCATATCACTGGCAGAGATAAAACTGACTATGCACAAATCTGCAGTAACGGGACACAAACTATATGCACTTTGATCCCTCCTTGAGCATTATAACTTTTTGTGCCATTTAGCCTATAGTTTAAATGGTTATCTAGCACACCGTCTGTTTTAACTCCTCAAGCTAGACACTAGTCTCGAGATAACATCGCAACAGATTAGCTTGAAGTGGTTCACTGAGAATCGGATTATGGGAACATTTCATGCCGATTTGCCCTCCTCCGTGGTCATAACCAATGAGGGTATACAGTTGTCCAGCACTTTGCAATCTGTTTACGCACTAAGCACTTTAACTTAGCAAGTCTTAAAGTGTATATTTATTTGGCTAATTTGTACTGGCCATGTTTACATCTTGACGCACCAGCACTTCAACTTGGCATATTCTTCTGCTTCTAATAATTCCAAGTTAGGACCGTGACCCTGGGCATGGTCTCCTTCTCACGCCGCAACTGGTTAACTTTCTAAGCACTTTTTATTAGTGAACTCCCTGTTAACGAACTGTACATTTTGGTGCATCTGCACATGGTGCAAAAATCAACAAGCATTGGCATAGCCAATAGGTCTCGCATTTGGGGCCTTATAAGTGTTTAGGCAGAGCTATTGACTTTGCCAATGTGTTTAAGCTGTGCTGTAGAGAAGTGTGGCTGCTGTGCAGCATGCTGAAAAGTTGTAATAAAAAAGTGCCAGAAGCATTTGTTACCTTATATATGACCAAGAAGGCATTATGTCCAACAGAACGACCATATTAAAAAAATGTATGTACAATAAAAAACTACCTCATTTTTCTTTTGTTCTTGCAATGCTTGTTAAAGTATTTTTTGAGGGGGCATAAACAATTGGAGGTTGAAGGTTGTGAACTAGTACCTGTATTATAAACACTAGCAGCGGCCAGACGCTAGGGGAGAACCAACAGATGGCGGATTCCGAGAGCAGGCTGAGGTGGTGCTGAGTGATGTTGAGGTGGTAGTGGTGGTGGTGACTGGTGCTGAGACGATGCTGAATGATGATGATGTGGTGGTGTACTATTGCAAAGGCGATGCTGAGCGATACTGATGCTGTGCTGGCCCCGAGTGATGCCGTGGTGGCGCCGAGTGATGCCGCCGAGTGATGCCGTGGTGGCGCCGAGTGATGCCGTGGTGGCGCCGAGTGATGCTGCTGTGACAGTGTCTTTGCTAGTTACAGTGGGTAGAAGAGGGGTAGTGGAGCAGCGCATGCGCTGGCTCAGGCGAGACCTAAAAAGGGTGACAGAGGAACCCCATATAACTATCGGCCCATTAGTTGTATAGACCATCTGCAGAAGGTCTTCTGTCGCCAGATCTCGGTTAGACTTCCGGACTGGATGGTCAAAGACTATCTTGTCACCGTTACAGGCAGGGTTCCGCTCCAAGGTGAGCACAATAGATCAAATTTTCCATCTTGCTCTTATTGCGTCTTAATATCTTAAGTTATCCAGGGATCATTTATATCTGGCTTTTGTGGACCTCAGGGCTACCTTTGATTTGGTCCAGAGGCAGCACGTCTGGTCCATTCTAGCTGCCATGGGCATGGATCATACACTATTGAACACACTCAGACTACATAACACCACTGCACAAGTCGGGGGGGAAATCGAGTGGCAATCTAACTGATCACATTCCGGTCCTGCGTCTGGTACGACAAGGGTGTGTACTTGCGCCAACACTTCTTTGTAAATAAATGAGGTGGTAAATTTCTAGGCGAGAGCGCCCATGATACTCCAAAGCTTGCTGTTTGTCCTACACCTGCACTGCTGTTTGCAGATGACACCCTCCTCTCCTAAAGTCCGTCAGGGCTCCAAAACCTCCTACATAAATTCAGAGTTTTGCAACACCTGTGTTTTGGCTGTGAATACCACAAAAACTAAAGTTATGACATTCAGCCTGCATAAATCCTGCAAAGGCAAGTTTTTAATGAATGGGGAGCCCTTAAAGATAGTAGGGAACTTTGATTATTTGGGGGGCGGAGGGGGGGGGGGAAGAGAATCAGAATTGACGAGAAGAACCTGGAAATCACACGTACAGAAGAGTGAAATCATGCCGTTTCACTTTTCCTCAGCAGTCTCAGAGACTTAAAGCAACTCCTCCCAATCTGTCTCCCCTGCAATAGAGGTGTATAGGGCAAAAGCTCAGGCCGCAGCGCTTTATGGAGCGGAACTAGGGGGGGGGGATGGATCTCAATTATCAATGGCTTGATTACAAAGGAAAATAATTTCTTGAGGTCCCCATTCAGCCTATGACAGTACCCCCAAATTACCACTATTCATCTATACAAGCCTCAAAAGAGTGGGAGATAAGGCAACGTTAAAACCCCTCCTGTATTGTGTTAGATTGTGGCCCACCCCAGAGCTCGATCATTATAGGCTGGCTCTGGTAGAAGGACTGAGCCAGCGCAATGCACAATCACTACCCTGGCTCAAGTTTGTTAAATTCCATCTCAACAGCCTGGGTGGGTACTGAAACAACCCCTCAACAATTGGGGCAGACGCTAAGGGTATATCCAAAGACGCATTCTGGCACAGAAATGTAATGGACTATAACAAAGCCAAATCTGGGGGTCTGGTGGAAGCATTTTTAGCATCCAAACTGCCCCCGCTAGAGAAATGTATCTTGACCAGATTCAACCTCCTTTAGACCGCACACTTTATAAAATTCAGGTTGGGAACACCACTGGTTAATAAATGTATACATAGTTAGAAATCCCACCAACTCACTTCAGCAGCCTGTGAGTTCAGTAGTCAAGAAACCAAGGATATTGAACACAAGTTATTCTTTCGCCCCAAGTAGGATAGTCCCTGGCGTGGTTAGCCTAAACCCCTATGCACTTTGATCGGGGTGAGATACTATTGGGAGGCCTACCACAAGCCAGGCCCCGTTTTTGTTTTTTTTTTTTTTTTTTTTTGTTTTTTTTTTTTTAAAGTCGATATCTGTATACTATATGTCTACTACGGAAAAAAGCGGGATTGTTGTTCTAATTCCCAGTCCCAATATCGTAGGTACCATGCTCAGGTTTCACATCTCACCTTATTACTAGGGAATTGTGGGGTGTCAAGTTTGGGAAATTGTGTTACTGATGTTATGAAAACTTTAATGCTGCTATATTCGGGTTCTTACTTTTTCCCTTTTATCTTTTTTCTACTGGAAATCCTGTTGTACTGTGTATTGTTGTTCTATGGTATTGCTATTGTTCCATCATGAACAGTGACCCGAGAGAAGTCAGGTGCTTTGTTTTCACTTTCCTTGACTAGAACAAGTATTAATTCTTTACATCATATTGTGCACCTTATAACTTTTACATGTTAGCCATTACATCAAGTTATCATGACTTTGTAACTAGTTTTGACCTTCCAGATGGCATCGCGGACCTGATTTTAGCCCACATCCAAGTCTATTTTTTTAGTTTTCACAATTTTAAATACAACTTCCTTTTAATAGTACTGTATTGATTCTTAGGTGCCTTCATGATTTTAAAATATTTTTTTGTACTTTTATGGCTCAAGGACCGAAATAAAGTATACAATTGAACAAGATAATTTATGTTGTTTTTCTCTGGGAGCAGCACAGATGGGAGAAGGTCAGTCGTTAACCTACATGGAGTTTTAGGTCTGGCTTGACAGTGCAACTGTCACCTGACATTTGAACATACACCAATATTATTCTTCAGTTCTTTGCTTCTACACAAATACATATCTACTCATGCCCTTTACTTGTGATGCTTCACATTACCATACACCATTTCTTTACATCCAGACCTACTAGCATTTGCCAATGCTTGTTTCAATTGATGAGTCATATATATGTGTAAACAATTATAATCTGCATGTTTGTGTATATATATATATATATATGTATGTATATATATATATATACACACACACACACACACACACACACATATATATACATATATACATACACAAATATTTGCACATGTAGAATGAGTGAGGAAAGCAGAGTTTAAAATCATTTTAAATTAATGTTTTATTTGTAATTAAATTACATAAATATTTTTAATCTAAAAATATTAAAAATGAGTGCAAGTTTAGTAAATTACACAGTAGGTTATTAAAATTGAGATATTAGTTAATACGTATTGAGTAATCTTGACTTAATTTTTTTACAAAAGGTAGGATTAAAAAATATTTTAATTATAATCTAAATGTAAGGTTTCATTTTTTGTGTGGGGTAAGGGATTTCAGGGTTCAGAGACAGGTGGTGCATAGGTCTAGCATGGATTTTTGGGTTCAAGGATTCGTAGTGCACAGAGGTGGTAAGGTTTTTGGCTTCAGAGCTGGGGAGTGAATAGGGGTCTTAAGGGGTCCAGGGAGCAGTAGTATATAGGCACAGTAAAGTGTTTTTACGGTTCAGAGATGTGTAGTGTATATGGATATTAGCTGTCAGAGGGCAAGTAGTGTACAGATGTAGTTTGGTGTTTAGTGTTCATGGGTAGTTAGTGTACAGGAGAAGTCAGGAGATGTGGGGGTTAGGGAATGGCAAACGTACAGGGAAAGTAAGGTATTTAGGATTCAGGGTTGTGTAGTGTATAGAAGAGTAGTAAGGGGTGTTTTTGGTTCGTGGGTAGAGTAGCGGGGCAATAAATTTTTAGGGTTAAGGGGTATGTATCGTACTGGGGTAGTTATAGTTTTTAGGAGTCAGTCATAGGATTTTCAATGTTAAAAATATAAATAAATTAAAAAACAGAATTTAAAGAAAATTATTAATCGGAAAATAAATTTAAAATTTAAGTTTCATTATACAATTAAACCTATAATAGTGTATTTCTACACACATGTAAAAAAGTATTATATGCACATACACACGTGTAAATATGTATATTTACCGACCTGCGTGTGAAGTAAAGCCCCGTCATGTAAATGATCACGTGATGTAATGAGCCCCTGGGGTAAAATACAGTGAAGTGAGGACTTACTACCGTAGCACCATCAGAAAGTAATTATGTGGAAAACCGGATTGTACTCCGTGTTAAAAAGAGCCGAGGATATTTTCCCCAAAAAGCTTAGGCTATAGTTAGCAAATAATTACTTAGAACTACCAAAGGATTACTCAAGCTCCGATTCCAGTGGTCGGCGGATGCCAGGGACACCAGGCGCTATGTCAGTGGCAAGGCCAAGTTTGCAAAATGCACAAGTGCTTATTTCTGTATCCGCCTATGGCCTGAAGAGCCTCATGAAAGATGACAATTTCAAAATAAATGCACGAATACCTACGGCCCCTACAACTCCATGGAACGGAGGGCTTTCTGGCATTTTTCAAGGAGTAGAGTAAAAACGAAACCATGTTTGTGAATTGTGTGTACTGTTACCTATATTTTATGTGCCGCTTTTATTGTCTTGCGTGCCCATTATGAAATTAATAAAACAAACATACAAAATGCTTGTATAAAATGCACAAGTTCTATGTTACTGGAGGCAGACGGCATTATTGCTGGAATAAAGCCATGACCCCTCGATACCAGGGACTGAGGGATTTAAACCAAGTTAAAACGTGTTTATGCATTTTCTGTTTTATTCACGTCAAATAGTGATTCTAGTATTACATTTCTGCTTTGTTTGCATTTTTTTATTACTGCAAATTTTATTCATGAACAAAATGTTTTTCTATTTTTGGACTTTTTTGTGCAAGTTATTCAATGTTTATGTACTTTTGAACAAAAAATGTAATAAAGGTTTGCGATATAATTTAAAATAAATAAAATAAAACAGTGCGGCTGTACCAATGGTGCAGATGATGCTGGTGTTCCGGGCCGTGGTCGGTTCCGAGTCGATGTCCAGGAGGCAGAGGTGCTCCAGGAAGGTGTCCGCCATCGACGCATTTAGCTGCTGCTTCTGGAAGAAGGCCGTGCCGAGGTCATGGGTCAGCTGCGCCATGATGTCAGAGTAGCGCCTGTTGACTGTTGCTGCGAAAAGGAAGAATTAAAAGGCGCTTGAATGTAAAAGCATAATAAGTAATGACAGATAAAAATAGCCCCGCCCAGACCCACATACCCCAGGCCCTCCCACAGGTACTAGCCCCTTCCACAGGGTGACTCCAGAACACCTCGGGAGCGGCCAGGCAGTATGAGCTCCTTTCAGGGCATCAGCAGCTGCCAGAAACCACCGCTAACACGAGTCACCTAGGGCTCCCTAAAACCCCATCTCCAGGGGCCAGTCTTCCATTGGTGTAGCAGGTGCAGTGGCACCGGGACCCACTGAACCCCGGTTATTGCTATATTTCACAGTTCAAAAAGCGGCCGGGGGGCATTACCTTCTTTGCCCTAGGGTACATGACACTGGCTAGGCCAATGCCCATCTCCACAGGTAACCATAGCTCACCATGCTCCTCCAGACACACCCTTTGCCCCCTCCCCCTCTTTCAAATGTATTTTCATTTCCTTTTGGGGGCGGGGGCTATCTCCATTTCTTGAGCTGGTTAACAATCAATCATCACGAGGTCTCTGTGATACACCTCACAGCGCCGGGGTCTCACTGGCAGCCCCAGGTGACCCCCCTGCCCTCCCTGGGTTTACACCTACACAGCAGGCCTCGCAGAGCTCTGGTCCGGGAATACATTCACCTGTCCGGCGCAGGTGCACCGCTCCCACCCAGCTACTGCAGTTAGTAAAAGAAACCAGGTCTCCTATTTAGAGGGAAGGACGGTGGGCCCGTTCTTGTGCAGTGAGAGGGTGCCTCGGAGCCCGGGTACGGTCGAAGAAAAAGGTTTATTCATACGAGGGAGAAGGAGGGCCGCATTCTGGGGAGCGAAAAGTATCTAACAACGCCAGCTATTTCTCATGGCATTTCGCATCAGTTAGGAACGAGGGTCCGTTAATTCCCACCTTACCTTCCATGGCGTTCATCTTAAGGGGCGGCAGCCTGCAAAGCAGTCCCAAAACGCTCGTGCGTCGTGGCTGGCCTTTGGATGAGTACGCGCGGCAGACATGTGTTTCCACTTATCGCGCCCGCGTCTGGGCACGATAATTGGAAACACATGTTTGCCGCGCGTACCCATCTCAAAAAGGCCAGCCACGACGCACGAGCGTTTCTTGGACTGCTTTGAAAACTCACTTACAATAAGTCTCCGCCTCTAAGCAGCGCTTGCGCGCTACTCGAGGCTCGACCTAAAAAAGATGGATGGATTTTATGTGGTTTTAATTTAATATTCGTATTTTTAATTGTAAGTTTTAATTAACTGAACAATAAACTTTACTTACTTACTCTTTTGTCAAACACGCCTCTCAGTCTTTGGGTTTGTCACGTCTTCTCACTTGACCCTTTCTGTGTGATCACCTTTGCTGGAATGACTAAATGCCATAATTTACTCGCACTGTGAGAACCTCAGAATTACCTTATCAAAGCAGCTTTCTTATTCACGGTCACTTTCCAATAGTACCCTTATTTATATACGTAGGTGTTTTGCAACCTACCATCCTTATAGTCACTTGTTAATGGGTTGTCTGGAAGATTTTCCAAGTGAGTCAGGATGAATAGTTGAAGGCAAAAAGGATATGAGGCCAGTCCTCTTGCTAATGTAACCGACCATCGTTGCGTCCACTTCACCTTCAGAACACCCACCATCCACAGACACCAGCACCTGCTTCCACGAAGAAACTGGACCAAAATCACCGACGACCAGCTCACCTCCTCACTCAACAACTCCACCCCAACCATCGCGGAAAACGACGACCCCAACACCGCAGCCCGAACCCTGCATAGATGGATCTCGGACAGCACCAACACCATAGCCCCCTCAAGAAAAACAACAATACCCGCGCCAAGAAAGCCAGATGGTTTACCACCGAACTTCGAGAGTCCAGAAGCACATGCCGCCGCCTCGAAAAGGCCTGGGGGAACACCAAATCCACAGAAGCCCACGACAACTTCAGAGCCGCCACCAACGCCCACCATCAACTCATCAGAGAAACGAGGAAAAAAGCGTTTGAAGACAGAATCTCCACCCACGCGCACAACAGCAAGGAACTCTTCAGCATCATCCAGGAGTTCGCCCAACCCACTAGCGAGTCTACCGACATCCCTCCCTCACAAGACCTCTGCGACAAACTCCGCACCTTTTTCCACCACAAAGTCAAGAGCATCTACGACAACTTCGACGAAGACAACCAACACACTGAACCCTCACCAACCACCCCCGACACCCGAAAACCAGCGATTGACGACTGGACAGCCCTCACCACCGAAGACACACTGAAGACAATGAAGTCAATCCACTCAGGGGCCCCCACGGACCCCTGCCCCCACCACATCTTCAACAGAGCCGCCGACACCATCGCACCCATGCTCCGCCACACCATCAACCGCTCCCTGGCGACCGCCTGGTTCCCCGACGACTGGAAACACGCCGAGGTCAACCCCCTCCTAAAGAAACCCTCAGCGGACCCCACCGACCTCAAAAACTACAGACCCATCTCCCTGCTCCCGTTCCCAGCGAAAGTCATCGAGAAAGCCATCAACAGCCAACTCGCCACATTCATTGAAGAACACAACATCCTCGACTCCTCCCAATCCGGCTTCAGAAAAAACCACAGTACGGAAACCGCCCTCCTTGCCGCAACAGACGACATCCGCACCCTACTGGACAAAGGAGAAACAGTAGCCCTCATCCTCCTCGACCTATCAGCGGCGTTTGACACAGTCTCCCACCGCACCCTAATACGCAGACTCTATGACGCAGGAATCCAGGACAAGGCCCTCGACTGGATCCGCTCCTTCCTCTCCGGCAGGACGCAGCGGGTCAGACTCCCCCCTTTCCTCTCGGACCCCACACCTACCACCTGCGGAGTCCCCCAGGGCTCCTCCCTCAGCCCGACGCTCTTCAACGTCTACATGGCTCCACTCGCCCCCATCGTCAGAACCTACGGACTCAACATTGTGTCATACGCAGACGACACCCAGCTCATCCTCTCCCTATCCAACGAGCCCAACACCGCCAGACGCAACTTTCGAGAAAGCATGGAAGCCGTCGCCAAATGGATGAAAAACAGCTGCCTACAACTAAACACCAACAAAACAGAAGTACTCATCATGGGCCCAAACCCCGATGCCTGGAGCGACACCTGGTGGCCCCCCGCCCTCGGAAACCCGCCAACCCCCACGGACCACGCACGCAACCTGGGAATCATCCTGGACTCCGAGCTCAAAATGGACCGCCAGATCAACTCTGTCTCGTCTTCCTGCTTCCACACCCTCCGCCTCCTTCGTAAGACCTTCAAATGGATCCCCCTCGAACACCGAAAGACCGTCACTCACGCCCTGGTCACCAGCAGACTCGACTATGGCAACGCACTCTACGCCGGAATAAACAAAAACCTCACCCGCAAGCTACAGACCATCCAGAACGCCGCCGCAAGACTGGTCCTCAACCTGCCAAAACACTGCCACATCTCCCAGCACCTGCGCACACTCCACTGGCTCCCTGTCGAGGCGAGAATCACCTTCAAGATGCTCACCCACGCACACAAGGTCCTCCACGGCACCGGACCAGCATACCTGAACAGCCGACTCAAATTCCACGCACCCCAAAGGACCCTACGATCAGCCCAGCTCTCCTACGCCGTGGTCCCCCGCACCAGAAAGACCAGATCGGGAGGCCGCTCCTTCTCCTTCCTCGCGGCCAAAGCATGGAACGCCCTTCCGCTCCACCTCAGACAGACAACATCGCTCCCCATCTTCGCAAGAAACCTCAAAACCTGGCTCTTCGACGGACCCCCTCCTTGATGGATGGAACCTGCACCCCCCCCACCCCTAGCGCCTTGAGACCCTTACGGGTGAGTAGTCGCGCTTTAACAAACCCCTGATTGATTGATTGATTGACTCTTTTGTCAAACACGCCTCTCAGTCTTTGGGTTTGTCACGTCTTCTCACTTGCCCCTTTCTGTGTGATCACCTTTGCTGGAATGACTAAATGCCATAATTTACTCGCACTGTGAGAACCTCAGAATTACCTTATCAAAGCAGCTTTCTTATTCACGGTCACTTTCCAATAGTACCCTTATTTATATAGGTAGGTGTTTTGCAACCTACCATCCTTATAGTCACTTGTTAATGGGTTGTCTGGAAGATTTTCCAAGTGATGCAGGATGAATAGTTGAAAGCAAAAAGGATATGAGGCCAGTCCTCTTGCTAATGTAACTCTCTTGCATCCCTTGCACTTGTCTTGACTCGAGGCCAATCTGAACAGCTTTTTTAGGAATTCCGTGAAGGGCACGTGGGTGGCCAGTGCCTTCAAATTCTGGAGTCTTGGACCTTGAATCCTCCGGAAACTTTCTCATGCTGTGTTGCTTGAACGCTTGCTTAGTGATCTGGTTTGTATCGAGGTGTGATCTTCTGCAAGTTATCCAAGTGAATAAATCCCATGTTTTCTACTATGACACGTTTTAAAGTGCAATTTAACCCCAAAGCTTCATTAAAGCAGTCTCATACTACTAAGTCTTGCACTATTAATATAGTCTTTCTATTGTAGTGAAACTTGCACATATTATGCGATCTTGATCAGTTAGTTGTACTTTAAACTTTGGTGTTCAAACACTTAGGTTAAAAGTTTGGTGTAATTGAAATATCTACAAATACATCACAAAATTGGATAGGGGAGAGCTGGCACTTCTCCGGCCTTTAAAGTAATATGCAGGGCCAGACTGGGAACTCAAAGCAGTCCTGGCAATTTAGACCGACCAACCCCCCTGCTGCTTTTGCTGCTGGGGCCCGATATAGCAGCACTGCTGCAAACCCGGCCCCCAGTAACAACAAGCATTTGCAATGCAATCGGTCTCGCCCTTGGGACCTTAAAAGTATTTAGCCATGCAGGTAACATGGAAACTTTTACACTAATAGGCACATTATAGTGCTGCCTTTAGGCTGATACAACTCTTTCAGCCATGTAGCCCTACATTTTAATAGATTGTTTTTGTGTGTTTTTTAATATATATTCTTCAGCCTGTCAACCTAAAAAGAAAAGAAAGCACACGAAAACGCGAAAGAGCGGTTTACGGCCTCTAGTCTCCCATAGCATAGGCCGTGTAGCTGTAGATGTAAGAATCAAACTGGCAAAAAGGTGACTTATTACAACTAAAAATGCCAAAATTTCCACTCTGCAACCGAGGCCTTACCTTTTTGATATAAATAGAGGGTTTAAGTAGTGTTTATTTTTTATAGGTTTATATAACACAAACTCGAACCAGATGCATTAGAGCGGGTTACATTCTACAAGGTCGCATTCTGGTTTTTTAGGCAGAGGGAGATTAACTGATTTGTCTAGAATTACAGGATGCTGAGGCAACGCTGGGACTTGAACCTGGTTCACCATTTCAAAAGACGGCAGCTCTGGCATCAACACAATAGTTCACTGGGTTTTTTTGACATGAAAACCGTCTGCTTATTGTTCATTTATGTGCTCATTTGCGGAATGTAGCCACCCTCTCCTATTATATAATTCTTGTAAAAATAGTGTGAAAATTAAACAAGGATGGCTAAAATTGTTACATATATTACAAACGCCGGCAACTTTATCAAGGCAGGAAAAACAACAAAACGATGCCTAATTAGCAACAACCCAACCTCTTATAACCGTTAAACCAATACCAAAAGAATATATTTAATATAGGAAAGCAGTGCAATGAGTGAAGTGGTTGGTGGTGGATTGAAAACTAAACCCAATAACTCCTACTCGACCTTTTATCTTCTAACATAGATAAAAGGAGTACCTTTTAGTCGGGGCCCGTGCTATGAAGCTGTGACACGAAGCACTGCGGGTGATTTAATAAAACCCCAAAGTATTTCCTGGAGTGAGCGGTCGCTTTTGAATATTGTTTGAAAAGTGAGAACAATTGATTGGTTCGTTTCCCGAGATGCGCTGCGCTGTAATAAGGCCGCTTGGTTTTGTGTTTTTTATTGTTTTGGTATTTCCGGGTACTGTTTGCAAAATTAAATATTTGCAAATATTTTTAGTCTTAAGATTCTGTTTTGTTAAAAACGCAAATCAGAGCAGATATTGTTTCTTATTGACGTTTGCATTAACCACGACATGTATTGCTGTAATATGTAGGAATACATTTTTTATGCATAACCTGTATTTATGACGAGCGCATTCATCCATGGGTTTCTTGGGGCTGAGTATCAGATTTTGTTTTGGGGGGACGAGGAGGCTAACTCAAATATACTTATTTTATCAACTTGTGGGGGAGGGATGAAGGGCTGATGCGACACGTAGAGAGCAAACCTTTAGTCATCAGGTATCTGATGTGGATGCATTAATTCATGGAGGCAGTGTTTTTCCACTATAAAAGTAACTTTTTTTTACTGATGTTCCAGTGTTCTGCCGGTGTGGTAATTGACTGATATTCCACTGCAGGTGGTATGCGTTCTGGAAAACGGCCTATGTATGTTTCCTTTCTGTTTTCTTGTGTTGGTGCCGAAGGCAGCTTGTAGTGTTTTTGCCGTTCTTTATGATCGGAGCCTAGAGAGAGCAGCTCGGGCGGGGTGAGGGTAAATAATTGGCACTGGTGAGAGAGAGCGGGGTCCAGTGACTGGAGAGAAAAATACAAGGAGAATGAGAGCGCTTGTATAGTGCCTCGCCCTAATATGTTTGAGGAGGTGAAGCGCTCCCGGTTTAGTGGGGGACAGTGCAGCACGTTGGACTGTGTCGGAAATATGGCAGCGGGATCTTTAAATCAGGGGCAGTCTGAATGTCCCATCCAGCCATTATAGTACAGGATGGAAGCGCCCAAAAAGAAGATGCGCCAGCGCCTTGGGTGAGCTTTTAATAAAAAGTAAAGTGTACGCAGGGGTTTTTATATTTATAGTTTGCCTCAAAGGCATGACATTTTCCACGATGAACATTGTGAGCTGAAGACGAGGCTGATGGCCCAAGGAGGAGCGTGAGCTAAAGAATGGAGCAGCTGCAGATCAAGGAAAAGGAGAGAAGGAATGACAAGAAATAAGAGCGAAAGGCCCACATGAAAAAAATGTGCGATCAACTCCTGCTTTATTTACCCATTCCACGCGCTCACTGTTCACCGGCGATGCACTGCACAGCCGATCCAGCACTGGGCTACGGGGGGGGGGGAGGAAAGGGGGGGACGCAAGTGGCAATTCCAGCACCTGGCTAACGAGGTCAGATCTGATGCAAGATATCCACCGGAACTAGGCTAAAAAGAGGCACTCTACAAGATAAAACCAGCGCCGACCGCCATCTGTTTCCAATTAACGCGAGAGCGGGCGCGATAATTGGAAACAGATGGCGCTGATGCTCGCTCCCGAGCACCCTAGGCCAGGGGAAAAAGAAGGCGGTACATGCACCCGCCTTGGGCCAATTGCGTGCTGTCTTTCTTAGAAAGACGCACGCAAAGGCCAATTGCGGGTTAATAAAAAAAAAGCACACGCACGAGCGTGTGTTCAGAGTTGAAAAGCCCTTACTAAATGCCTCGCAGGGCAGCGCATGCACGCTGGCTCAGGCGAGACCTAAAAACGGTCCCCACCACTGCAAAATCGTCCCCACCCTTCCAGCCTCCCGGGGAAACGCCCCATGCCTGCTACAGCCACTCCGACTCTGGTAATATGTTCCGAGAAAGTCTCAGTACTTGCTTTAGTTATGGGGTATTTTTCTCTGCCCATGCAAATACATCAATATCAGGTTTACTAATACTATCTCCAAATCTAACCATGACCATGTGTAGTGTGATCTTGACACTACACAAATCCAGCAAATATGCTCACCTCTATCTCTGGTAGGTGGCTGTTGTGAGAATTCCAATAATTTGGGAATCACACCCGGTAGATTTCCTAAAGCCTCAAAAAGACACTGTGACCTTTTTGGTGACTATAAAAATTGGAAGGTGTTTCTCACTCCTACAATTGAGGTACATTCTTATGGAACATAGTTTGGAATCTGTGACAAATCTGTCAAAATCTCTTAAGTCTGCAGCTGATGTAGCAAAACTTCATCTTGAACCCCTAAAATGAATTATAATTAAATCACATGTGTAAGAATTATCATAATAATTAACAGCTCTACGATTAAAAATAAGTGAAAACTAAATATACTGCAAACATTGTTCATGAGACATTCCTAACCTTTTAATCTAAAATCCCTAACTGTTTTATTCTAAGCTGCCTTTCAGCATAATTTATTAGTTCATACTATTTGCGGAGTCATGAAAGACATCCTGTGTATCTGTATGCTGATAGATCTCAAATCAGGTATCAGTTTGACAGCATCTGTCTCCATCAACATGTTGATCAGTTTCCCTCGTCCCAGTTGCTAGGGTCTTTTATTCCTTTTTAGGTTTCATCTACACAGCACATGTACTTTCTCTACGAGACATGTTGTTTATGTACAGTGGACTTGCAGCCTGCCTAGCTGACCGTTTGTTAGCTTTAGCATCGCTCTCATTTCCTTCGTCCCCTTTCATCATGGCATGCAGGCGTCATGTCCTCTTCTTGTGTTTGGCTCTCCCATGGAGCAATGGACCAATTACTTGTGTCCATCCACTGTTCCCATTTTTGGAGCTACTTTTTTCTATGTGTTCAAGTACTCCATATGAGTGCTTGTGTTTTCAGGCCATCTCCCATATCCCCATCCATGTAGCTTCTATTCTCTCCCACCAAACTTCCATCCATGTTGCTTCTGTTCCCTCCCACCCTCTACCCTGCACTCTACGCCACTGCACTCTACGTCACACCACTTTACTTTTCACCACTGCACTCTACGCCACTCTACTCTGCACCACTCTACGCCACTGCACTTTATGCCACTCTACTGTAATCTGCACCACTGTACTCTGTGCCACTGCACTTTACAACACTCTGCTCTGCACCACTCTGCTCTACGCCACTGCATTCTACACCTCTGCACCACTCTACACCACTGCACTGTAGTCTGCACCACTCTATGCCACGCTACGCCCTGTACTCTACTCTACTGTACTCTGTGCCACTCTACTCTATGCCATTGTACTCTATGGTACTCTATACTGCGCCACTCTACTCCACTCTGTGCCATTGCACTATACTCTGTGCAACTGCACTCTACTCTGTGCCAATGCATGCTATGCCACTCTACTTTGCACCACTCTACACCATACCACTGTACTCTACTCCACTCTATGCTGCTGTACTCTACACCACTGCGCTCTGCTCAGTCCCACTCTACGCCACTGCACTGTACACCACTCTATCCTATGCCATTGCACTGTACACCACTGTACTCTATGCCACTGCACTCTATTCACTCTACTCTGCACCACATTACTGCACTCTACTCCAGTGCACTATTCGGCACTCTACACCACTCTGCGACCCTATACTTTGCGCCCCTGCACTCTACTCCACACTGTGCCACTCTACTCTGTCACTCTCTGCCACTCCACATGATGTCACTCCACTCGATGCCTCTCTACTCTGCTCCTCGCCACTCTAGTTCACTCCACTCTAAGCCACTGTACTTCACTCCATGCTAAGCCACTCTACTTCACTCCACGCTAAGCCACTCTACTTCACTCCACGCTAAGCCACTCTACTTCACTCCACACTAAGCCCCTCTACTTCACTCCACTCTATGCCACGCTACTCCACTCTACCCCACTCTAGTCCACCCCACTGTACGCCCCTCTACTCATCTCTTCTCCGTGCCAATCCACTCTACGCCACTGCACTCTACGCCAGTCCACTGTACTCTATGCACTCTACACCAGTTCACTCTACTCTATGCACTCTACACCAGTTCACTCTACTCTATGCACTCTACGCCAGTACACTCTACGCCACTCAACTCTACTCCACTGTACACCCCAAGTCACTCCACTCGCCTCCATTCCGCTGTACGCCATTCCCCTCCTCTTTACTCTACGCCATGCTGCTGTACAACATGGCCAAAAGACATTGGCAAAGCCAATATCTCTTGTGTAGGCGAAACCTATTGGCTTTGCCAATGCTTGATACCTTAATGACTGTGTGAAGCAAGTGGGGGCATGCAGTGCTTGGAACCTGCATTTGCCATATAGAACTGAAAGCATTGCTTCTAATTTATTCGTACACAGGAGCCACTGTTTAAAAAAAAAAAAATGGCATCGCTTAAATTCTGCCAGTATGAATCTCACACAAGACCAAACCTGCAGGCAGACTTTTAGCCACTGCAAATCTTGCCACAGAGAATGGGAAATACTTCTCTGGGCAATACAACATGTGCAACAGAAAATAAGAGAATCTACCACATGCAAACTATTAGATTGCAAAATATAGAGCTAAAAAACAACGCTAACGTCTAAAATCCAGGCCTAACACTCCTTTTCTAAATTAATAAACCACTCAGATGTGTTCAGTACACAAACATGGACTGTATTAACATACATTAAGGCTTGTGATGCATGTAACATTATCCAAACATATAGAAAAATGTCCTCATACATGACATGGCTCTAGGAATCTGTGACAACCAAGATGTGGGTCAATGAATTACTGTCTCCACCATCAGTTTCATTTTCAATTGTAAGTTAGTTTAGTAAATCATCTGTACATTGAGGACTGTACTCTGGGGAAAGGACAACCAAAGTCCCCTCGTTGAAGCCCTATTTCAGATATCCTGTACAAAGTGCCACTTGACCCTGCTCTACAAAGCCCTATCCTTATATCCTCTGTGAATTCCCATGCAGAGCACTCTGCAAAGTCCACCCCTAGTCTCTCATCACAATGGCGCGCTGATGCATTGAGTCGACTTCTGCAAAGTACTATCCTATCTCTCTCTGCAAAGCTACAAGTCAACTCTCTCTAATGCCCATCCAGACCTCCTCTACAAAGCACAATGCTGAACCTCTCTATGCAAAGTGTTACCCAGTCCCTCTCTACTGACCTATACTTGGCCCCATGTGCAAAGTCACATCCAGGCCCCCACTGCAAAGTCCCACCTAGTCCTATATCTACAAAGCACTGTTCAGACTTCTTTTACAAAACCTCACTAAAGCACTCCTCTACAAGGCACCAGTTAGATCTGCTCCTTAATACCCCATCCAAGCCCCTTTTGAAAGGCCCACCCAACCCCACTCTTTAAAGACTCATCCTAACCTTACATGACGCCCCTGGCCAACATCGTCAGAACCCATGGCCTAAACATCATATCGTACGCAGACCACAGCCAGCTCATCCTCTCGCTCTCAGAAGACCCCTCCACCACTAGGACAAACTTCCACAACTGCATGATGAATGTCGCTGACTGGTGAAGCCCAACTGCCTGAAACTCAACACTGACAAGATGGAAGTGCTGATCTTTGGGAACAACACTTCCCCGTGGAACACCACCTGGTAGCCCTCTGAACTCAGACCCACACCGACAGACCACACCCGCAACCTTGGCATCATCCTGGACAGCAAACTCACCATGAAACACAAGATTAACGCAGTCTCTGCCGCCTGCTTCCACACCCTCTGCATGCTCCGAAATATCTTCAGATGGCTCCCCATCAACACCAGGAAAACCATCACTCAGGCTCCAGCCACCAGCCGGCTGGACTACGGCTACTCACTCTACGGAGGAATCACCACCCAACTCAAGAACATACAGATCTCTGGTGCCAGACTCCTTCTCGACCTTCCCAAATGGATCCACATCACCCTCCACCTGCTCCCCATCTAGAAAAATGCCAGTTCAAGATGGTGATACATGCCTACAAGGCTCTCCACAACCAGGGACTAGCATACATCAACCACCACCTGAACTTCCACCAACACTCCAGACACCTGCACTCCACCTCCCTTGCCCTCGCACGCACCTACTGCATCCTCTTTTATTTTGGACTAGGCTGTGGGCTACTGAGGAACTGCATGAATACAGTGAAGCCTTAAAGGAGATTCTGTCAGTGGCCGGTAGCAACAATCTTCCCTGGTTCCAGCACATTTGCCAATGGTTCCAGTAATTGGGCATTGACGATCTTTGGGACAACCCCTGTACCATCACCCAGAGTTCTAAAGGGGTTGTTAAAGCAGCATTTTGGGAATATATCCATCTTGCCCTGCACAGACACATTTCTCTGGGCTCCTTCACTAATGGGTTCATTCTTCATAAGCCATTTTCTAGGTAGGAACATATCTAGACTCAGTTCAACCATCATTGGCTAGTTCCCTGTTCATGCGGTTGCGCTTAAACCGTCCTTGGGAGTTTCTGACTTTGCAGCGCTGGGACACTTCTACAAAGTAACTTTCGCACTTTAGAAAATGTATTATTATTATTATTATATTATTATTATAATATTGTTATTATTAAAATTAATATGCACACAGCTAAGTGGGTTAATGGCTCTGACAATGTGACATTATGCAAGCTGCGCACCAATAATGCTGTAGGAAATATTGAACATGTCCACTCTGCTGGACTGCTGCTGTAAAGGAACTGCTTCCCTACTGAGATGACATGCTGCCTGCTGCCCTCTTGCCTGAGGAAGAAGAACTGAACCTTCAGCTTCATTTTGATCTCAGGACCCAAGAGTGACTCCAAAGGCTAGTCTTCTGGCCTCCTGATCTGAGCCTCAGGGACACAAAAGCCTCCCCAACCAGCGCCGAGACCCAGCTGCAGCGGGCTCTTGATCCCCAAGTGGTGCCTCTCAGATCCTGGACCCTTGGTGTGGCTCACAGCCTCTTAATCAAGCTTTTGGGATCTTTGCGACCGCAGACAGGCCCGATCACACCAAGACCACGCCACTCGCACCAAAGCCCAGCGCGAGCTGCCGCCAGCCCGTCTCTTCGTACAGCAGCATTGACAACTAGAGGGGGACCCCCAACTTAAAGCTTCAGCCCGCCAGTCTGTGACGCCTGGCCTGCTTGCTCTTCGTGCCGCACCGAAAACCACCTGTGACACTCTCCGTACTCCCTGCTACTTTCTCCAACGCAAACGGGATTTTTGTCACAAAACGTGAGAAGGTAAAACTTCAGCGGGACTAATCTGGGACTGTATCTGACCCGCGCTCCATTGTTTTGGATCTGAAATTTTGACTTTGACCCGATCCAGCGTGACCAGGCAGCTGCGGTTGGCGCTTTCTGCTCTTAGCCACTATTTTACAATGTATGCCTTAAAAATTCATAACTGGGATTCTGCTGATTTGCATTTTCTGCGTTTTGGTCTTGTTTTATTTAAAAAGTTTGCTCTATTGCTTTTTTAACTTGGTGTGGGATATTTGTGTGTGGATGTTTTCCCTGTTTTACTGTTTGAAGTGTTGCACAAATACTTTACACATTGCTTCTAAGTTGAACCTGATTGCTCTGTTCCAAACTATCAGGGGGTTGAGCGCAGGTTAATTTGACGTTTGCTTGTGCCTTGCCATGACCAGGATTGTGGTTGCCGCTTGGTCAGGGAGCTCACCCTAGTCAACCAACAACACAATTTCTCACACAGATTATTTAACTTCCTTGATATAAGTTTTGCTCATTCAATTTAAATCTGCTTTGTGAGAGTAACCAATTTAATTAAAAAACAAATCTGCGCAATTGCAATGTGCTATATAAAAGTCTGCCTTGGTTGGGAGGCCATTCTCTGCATTTCAACTCAGGGAATTCCTATACTGTGCTAAGTAAGACTGCCACAGTCTAGGGGCAGTGTAACAATATCATTACCGGATCTCTCTTCTGCTCCTCATAATACTCTGCCCCAGTTTGGAGAATATTTGAATATATCATTATACTGAATTCCGGTGCCTTTCCTACAAGAAATGTCCTCCGGTTTGTTGGTTCTGCTCATGTTTCGCCTCATGGGATTTCTATGTTGCTGTGTATAAGACTGTCCCAGATTGGAAGACATTGGCATGTTTCACTGCTTGGAGTCCTATTTTGCTTTCTGCAAGAGTTGCTCTAGTTTGGAGGATGTTTGTGTAGTTCACCCATATGGATGTAACGCATCATCCCATCTAGGGTGTGTCTAAACATGTTTTAGACGTGACTCTTTATTACAAAGCTGTTCCGGTTTGGAGGCTGTACTCATATTTCACCTCCTGGGTTTCCTCTTTTCTATGACATTGTCACTGTTAGAAAGCATTGGCAGGTTAAAATCCATGGGAATGCTGGAGCCATATAATGGGTATAATAAAAGGTATAACGCACTGCCCTGGAGCTCATGTTTAATTGGATATGCCAGGTGCAGACCAGGGCAGCCCTATATCATTGATTGAACTATCCCCAGGGCAGTTGCAAACTCACACCTGACCTTAGATTATGCTGGTGGCCACACAGTCTGCATTTGTGTGGGCAGCAGAGATTCCTATGCAGGTTGATGCAGACAAAACCTACAAATACAGGGCCTAAGTGGACTTCTCTGCAACGTAAGGTCACTAGCCAAACATTCAATCGAGATATGGGATATGATCACGTCACACTCCCCGGATATTTGTTTCCTTACAGAAACATGGCTAAACCCCACAAACCATCCATCTATCGAGCTAGCCATTCCGGATAGCTATAAACCTATCCATCTTGATAGAGAAAGAAAAACTGGAGGTGGGATTGCCATAGCTTTTAAAAACCACTTCAAGATGAATTGGATCTCAACTATAAGCAACAGCTCTATGGAATTAGGGGTCTTTAAGTTAAACATATCCGCTACAGACAGCTGGAACGGAGCATTGATCTATCGCCCCCCTGGATCTAAGACGAATTTCAGTGATCTGCTGATAGAACAAATAGCCATGCATGTCCTAGCATCCAAACATTTTCTTCTGCTAGGCGATTTCAACTTTCATGGGGAAGGACACACTAACCCCGAAGTTAACAAACTGCTATCTAACCTAGAGCTATTAGGGCTCACTCAAAGAGTTAAAGGCCCGACACACATGGCTGGTCACTCTCTGGACCTAATCTTCTCCAACATAGACCAGTTGGTCTGTAAACCGCCACTACCCCTAACATGGACGGATCATTCTATAATCACGTTCACCATCCAACCCCTGCACCCTTCGGACCCCATTGTGAACAAAGGGAGACAACAGCAAGCGCGCAGACCTTGGCACAAACTCACTCTTGAATCTTTCAGTGATGCTTTCCATCTCGAGCTACCAGTCAGCAATCCAGAAGTATCTGAATTGCTGAAATGCTTCAACTCTGCCTTTACTATGGCGCTAGATATAACGATTCCTTTTAAAAACCACGGCCCCTTACAGCAGCGACCGTCAGCCCCATGGTATACGCCAGACTTAAAAATAGAAAAAATCAAATGTAAAAATCTAGAGAGACTCAGGCGGAGAAAGAAAGGCCCTCAAGACAGGGAGCTTTATAAACGGGCCCTGTCCCAATATCACCGGAACATCAAAATTGCCAGGCGAACTTTTATTATTAATCAGATGGAACAAGCCAGTAACTCCTCTAAAGCCCTTTTTAGCATAGTACAGGACTTTATCTCCCCGCAAGTATGCAGTCAATCCCCAGAAGAATCCCAGGAGTTTTGCGATTCATTGGGCGCCTACTTTCAGGAAAAGATATCCAATATTTACGCAAAATTCCCGGCTGCCCCTCTGCAGGATTTAGAGACCATCACTATGACAGGAGAGGAAGATAAAACAACCTGCAGTACGTTGGACTGTTTCCAGCCTGTCACTCTAGAGGAAGTATATAACTCCCTGGCCACAGCTAAATCCGGTTCACCCCGAGATCCATGCTCTCCCAAGACGATGGCTCTTCTAGCCACTTGTTGCGCCCCCATGATCCCAATTTTTTTTAACTGCTCTATACAAACGGGAACTATCCCTATAGCATGGAAGGAAGCATGTGTACGGCCCATATTAAAAAAAGCCACATTGGACCCTCAAGCACTCAGCAACTATCGTCCAATCGCCTTGCTACCTCTTTTGGGTAAGCAATCGGAAGGCCTAATAAATAGGCAGTTGGGGTCTTATCTTGTAACAAATAATATCCTGGATCCCTCACAATCGGGGTTCTGCCCAGGTTTTAGCACAGAGACTGCACTCCTGGCCGTGACTGACTCACTTAGACAGGGGATGGATGCAGGAAGCCCGGCAGTACTGATATTATTGGATCTGTCCGCGGCCTTTGACACCATCTCACATCTAAGGCTCATGAACAGACTGCAGGCCAGCGGCATCCAGGGAACAGCACTAAAATGGCTGCAGAACTTTGTCTGATAGACAGCAGACGATCATCTTAGGCCCATACTCTTCAGGCAAAATGCAGTTGGACAAGGGTGTTCCTCAGGGATCGTGCCTAAGCCCGATGCTGTTCAATATATATATGGCCCTGCTGGCAAAGATCGCAGAGCAATTTGGCTTTGAGCTCATTTTATACGCTGACGACACCCAGCTTATGTTTACCATCAGCCCAGATCTAGAATCAGAGAAAAAGCGCTTCTCGGCCGGTATGATAGCAATCTCCAACTGGATGACCGAGAATTGTCTCCAGCTCAATCCAGAAAAAACTGAGATTATGCTACTTGGGAAAGCCCCAGCTATCTGGTCGGGCGACTGGTGGCCCCATCAATTGGGTGCCATCCCCGAGCCCAAACAAAAGGTAAAAAACCTAGGAATAAAATTTGATCAAGCCCTAACAATGAAAGACCATATCACTGCCACCACAAGCTCCTGCTATTACAAAATGCGTCTCTTGCGCAGAATATTTCCCCTCCTCCCCACAAACGCCCGTAGAACCCTGGTCCAGGCTATGGTGATTAGTAGACTGGACTATGGGAATGCCTTGCTGGCTGAAGTAGGTGATACCCTGCTCACGAAGCTACAGGTGGTCCAGAACACCGCGGCAAGACCGATTCTGAACCGCCCGGCGGGCACTCCCTCTGCGCCTCTGCTGAGGGAATTGCACTGGCTCCCGGTGAAGAAGCGTTCCCATTTCAAAATCTGCTGCCTCACGTATAACGCCCTGAGAGGCAAAGGCCCACGATATCTTAAAAAAAAACTTACCACTTAGGTCCCCAGCCGAAGTCTTCGATCAAGTACCCAATCCCTTCTGTGCGTACCTCGAATCCGCCAATCCCGCACCGGGGGCAAGGCTTTCTCATATCTTCCCCCACGGTACTGGAACAAACTACCTATAGTACTCCGAGAGACCTCCACATACAGTAAATTTAGGAAACAATTAAAAGCCTATCTATTCTAAACTTCTGGTCTGCTTTTGGATCTGCAACGGCGCCGAGATGCCCCTGGGTGAGACGTGCGCTATAGCAAGTAACGCTAACATAACATAACATAACATGAGCGACTGCACCCACCTACAGGGGGATGTCTGGTGGTGCCCTGAAAGGGTGCCATTAGAAGGTACACTAACTGTCCGCCACCTCAAGGTGACACACAGTTACTGTGGACCGTGACAGCTCCTTTACCTCTGCGTCCAAGGGTGTAATACAGCATGGCCGCAGAGGCAAAGTGCTTTGTAGTGCTGGCACGATGTGTATTACAGAAGGGGCCACACAAGTCTCTTCAGTGCCCTCCAGTATCACTTTGATAATGAGTGGTCTGCTTTCTACAATAACCTTGTGTGAGTTCGAGGTCTTTTGCAAATGCCCCAGCATGGGATCTCTAGATTGTTCTTACAGTAGCTCTTTATCGACTTGATCCCAGTTTGGTGGCCGTGAACATATTTCGTCACATGCAGAGCCACTGGAATTATGTTATGTTATGTTATCAGGATTTATAACGCGCACAGCTACTCAAGAGTGTCCCGGCGTGAGCCCAAGAGTCAACAGGGAAAAAAAAAGAAAAAGATCAGTCCGAACACAGAACCGGTTTAATCAAAAAGGAAAGTTTTAAGCTTCTTCCTAAATTGGGTAGAGTTCTGAATGCTGAGCAAGTCAAAAGGGAGGGAGTTCCAAGCCATAGCTGCCAAATAGGACAGGGAACTGCCACCCCTTCTTTTCAAACGAAATCTGGGGATGGTGGCCAAAAGCATGTTGGAGGGACGCAGCTGTCTGCTAGGAGTATAGAACTGGACGCGTTTCCTAAGATACCGAGGGCCATACTCATGGAGCGCAGCATGAGCCGTTACCAGGGCTTTAAAAGTGACCCTAGCCCTTACCGGTAACCAGTGCAGCTCGCGAAGATGCTGCCTGACACTGGTACGTTTGGGGAGGTCAAGAAGCAAGCGAGCTGCGGCATTTTGGACCACCTGAAGTTTGTCCATTAGGTAACCGGGAAGGCCAGCATACAGTGCGTTCGCATAATCAATGCGAGAGGTAACAAGGGCACGGATGACCGTTTCTTTTGCTGCTAGAGGCAGACATTTTTAAAGAAGTTTCAAGATGCCGAAACAAGTTCCCGTCAGTTTACTGATTTGGTTGGAGAAACTAAGCTTTTCGTCGAACCAGATCCTGAGATTTTTTACTGGGAGACCCGCCGGTGAGGGCCTAGGGGACTCGTCCGGCCAAAAAGTATGCCAGAACAGAGGGGGGAACTCCCCAAAGAATAAAATCTCGGTTTTATCTTCATTACATTTCAACTGGGCCGCGTAAGCCAGTTAAAAACTGCAGCTAAACAGGTTTTGACGTGAGCAGTGGAGGTCTCCTGCTTTTTCCAGGTAAACAGGAGCTGGGTGTCGTCGGCATAAGCAACAACTTTAGCTCCCAGGGCCTCCGCCAGCTGAATAAGAGGGGTCAGGTAGACATTAAACAAGAGAGGGCTCAGCACGGATCCTTGCGGGACCCCAGTCCGAAGGGCTTGAGGGGTAGACGTGAAAGGGGGAATCCAGACTTGCTGGGTTCTACCTTCTAAAAAGGATTTCAGCCACTCGCTGGCGACACCCATGACGCCTAGTTTATGCAGACGGGCTAAAAGGAGCGAATGGGGGACAGTATCAAAAGCGGCAGAAAGGTCCAAAAGGACCAGAGCTGCCCTGCCCCCAGCGTTTCACGGATAGCTTCCGTGATTTCCACCAAAGCTGACTCCGTACTATACAAAGCCCTGAAACCAGATTGGGCTGGATGCAACAAGCCATGCAGTTCGATAAAGGAGGTCAGCTGCTTATTAACCATTTTCTCACAGACTTTGGCAATGGAGGACCAAATTATGTGGCAGGGCTAACTAAATTATGCAGCAAGAGAAAGCAAATTATACTGCATAATACGGCACATTTTGTGATAGTATTACTTTATTATTTTGCCATTTTTACTCTCGGTAACAGTGTCTGGGAAGATATTTCACCTTATTAGTAACAATTTATTACCCAGATACAGCAATAAACAACTGAAAGATGACTAGGAGGCACGGAACGCGCTTCAGCACGGTCTGAGGAACTAGCTGGACAAGTGCCACGGAGCAAGCACTGCCCTGATGTTTGTACTACACTCTGGGTTTCCCAGTAACACCAGGACTGATGCTGCTGATGGAACTATGACGATGCCCCCCGGGCGGAAACCATGAATGTTGTACTTACCGCGGAGACTGAGCAACATGGCCGATGCCCGGTGGAGCTGTTCAGGCAGCTATAGAGGAGTTTGGCTCTGGTTCACCCCTTCAGCCATCACCTACCCACCCGGACATTGGACATAGTTTTTTTCCTCGTCTCCCCGTTGTGTTTCCTTTCCCTCCCCCCTCCTCCTCCCTCCGTTATCCTGTGTCTACCACCCCTTTGCCAGCCCCACGTGTTTTGGATCGTTAGTCCCCAGCCGGTTTGTCTGTCTCTCACTTTGACTGCTTTGTCCCTCTGAAGTACTTTTCCCCCTTGCCGGTCTGCCTGACACTATCTGCATTCCTTACTCCTTTTACCATTCCCCCTCTACCTTCCACTCCCCATCTGACGTGTGTCTTGGCTATGCTATGCATTAGTATCTCTTGTTATTGTGTAATCACTGTTTTTCTCCTATGTTTTCTCTTGGCTCCTGTAACTGATGTAATTTTGTAACCTGTAACTCGCTGATCCTCATGTAAAGCGCTCTGATACCTCCGGGTCTAGCCAGCGCTATATAAAACTCTGTAAATAAATAAAATAAATTAGTCAGCCTTTTAGTGAAAAGTCTTTCGGTGCAAGGAAACCCGAGTCGCCATATTTTTTGCAACTTGTGATCCGTTTGAGCTAGAAAAAATGTTTTTTTATTAAAATCTGCAGATTACGCAGCTGATGGATTATGTAGCAAATGCATAATTATGCGAAAATCGGAGCGGCCACAGAATTGCATACTTCCAGTGGCCTTGTTCATATGAGGGTGCTTGGCTGCTGCTCAGGGAGTAGCCTCGGTTTGAGGCTGTTTGCATATTTCTCCCGTTGGGGTCTTGGGGCTGATCCCTTCAAGACATGTTCCAGTTAGGAAGTGTTTGGAAATATCCTTGCATCTCTAGGCTGATTTCTATTCCGATCTATCAGGTTTGGAGCCCGCTCACCCGTTTCTCTCAATGTTTCGCTATATAGTCTTGTTAGACTACTCTTCAAAGAACTGTCTTGGTGCATTATAGATTATTGCTTATTCTGCATTCTCTAATATTTGTACCCGAGTTGAAAGGCTCAGCTGTTCTCATATTTCACTTCCTGAGGGTTTTATGCTGATCTATAGAAAACAGTATAGGAGACTGTCTTAGTATATGGTGCACACTTGTTTAAGTGAGGCACATTGCATTAATCCAGGCAACCCTTATGGTAATTTTAGTAGTCTTTGATAACCTTTGAAAGCTCTCAAAGTGGTAGCTGTGGAGAACAGCCTTCAGGCTTATCTTGAAGGAGTGTTAATCAGCTTGTTTTACCAGTTTAATCATATCGTGTAGGTTAGAATGAAAAAGAACCACACAGTGTATATATAAAAATATGTCTATTACACAACACTCACTAACACATTGGTATATCTCCTACCCGGAGATATCAACACAAATACACAATACTTCAATTGCAGTAAGGTAAGTAGCACAAAACACAGTGGTCTCTAAGGGTAGACCAAACTATATATTAAGAAAGTGGAATGCGAACTGCAACCGATGTCCAGTTTCGCACCATAGCGGGAGCCAAGGGCTCCCTGAGCAGGTTCAAACTGGAGTATCCAAGGCGGGCACCAAGTGTGCCCTTCAAAGCAGTCTGACGCTGGCAAGTGCCCCCACCCCAGCCCAATACACTGAGTCCTGTCTGGGCGGTGGTCACACCTCCCTGTGACAGAAAACCTATTGTTCTACATTCCCCTGCTCGAGCTCAGTTCAGTAGCAGTAGTGCAGAATCGTGTCTGTGGTCGGCAGCAGCATTAGCTTGCTATAAGACCCTGAAAGGCTGTTAACGGTAATACAGGGGATACCCCACGGGAGCCCCCCAGTACATGGGATCATACTTCCAACACTGGAATCGGTGTTGGGTATGATTCCAACATGTTTGATACCAAACATGACCGGGTTCAGTACAGCCACTATATAGTTAGACATCTCGTAATGACCTATGTCCACTATATGTATTAAAATGGCTGACCACACTTACAAAGCCTGGAGAACCGACTCCGGGTTTGTAGGTGTGTCCTGTTCATGCTCGGGCACCCCCACACTTATAACCAAGTGCCCTGCCTTCAGGTCTGAAAGGCCTGACTTAGGGGTGACTTATAGTTTTATGTGCAGTGACCTCAGATATAAGGAAACTTATATCTTCCGTGAGGGATGCTAGCACCAATTCACACGGGCTGCAATGGCAGGACTGTAGTCACAGTTTGAGTGGGCTCTCATGGGTGGCACAATACATGCTGCAGCCCATAGGAGACCCCTGGTGTACATATGCCCTGAGTACCTTAGTACCATATACAGGAGACTTACAAGGATACACCAGTCGCCAATTGTGGATATACAGAAATACTTACCATGGTCAATTTAGGGAGAAAGCACAGTGCCTGGTGTCCTGATTAGCAGGATCCCAGTCAGACTAGTCCAAAAAACATACAGACACCAGCAAAAAGTGGGGGTAACTATGAAAGCAGATCCTACTTTCCTACAAATGGTATCCCAGATTTGGAAAAAGGGAGTCGTTTGCTGCTGTTCAAGTGACTTGTATCCCTGATTGGGTGATGGCCTCCTCTTTCACTTTTTTCTTTTTCGCGAACACGTCTTCAGAAGTCTTACCACATTTTTTGTTGTTAGTTTTCAAGACAAAAGTTCCTAAAGCAGGTTAAAAAAGACACACACCACACCCACCACACCCACCACCCCCACCCCCCAATTGCATTATAAAGGTGCTTAAAAACGTTGTTAAAACAGAAAAATGGTTTTCATTTGCGAGCACAGTTTTGTCTGTTGTGGATCCGAGTAATTACTTGCAAGATTACTTGGAAGATAAGGTATCGTAAAAGGAGAATGTTCTGTTTTGAAGACGCTTGTATTTGCTGAACATTACACCAACATCATAGGGGTATTGTGAATGGCTTGCATTCATCCTTCCCCTCCAACTTTGAGGACATCATATAACGTGACCCTAATGCCATCACAGGAAATGCTTTATATAAGGTTATTAAATAATTCTACAGTAGGTAGAACATGAATAAGACAAATTCAGTCTAGAAGAAACAAACTATTGTAATTTCCAACCATACCCTAGCTAGATTCTGCCATTTTACACCCACCAGTCGTTCTGCTCTCCTATGAAATGGAGCTGCTATCAAAAGGGGCTGCCTCCAACACAATCAAAGATACAACTCACTGCGCCCAGGTGCTGTCATTGTATACCAGGGAACTGTTTATTTTTTCTAGGTGAGTCTTGCCGATAATGTTAGGACTAGCAGAAAATAACCGGATTCTACTATCATATGCAAGTAAGACTTTATTCTTTCGCCAGTGGATTGTTCACAGTGTGGGTACTAATCTTTTTCCAGATGCACTGCCGTCATCCTAGCAGGGAACTGCTCAATGTGCATGAGTGACACTGTAATAGCAGGCTGCTATCAGCAGTATCAGAGCACAAATATCAAATACCAGGTATGGGATGTTCTGTCGCCATATGCAAGAAGGATTCTCACGTTACAGGTTTAGGTTACAGCTCATGCCTGCTGTACCTTTTTTACCTTAAAAGGTTTCATCCCCGATATCTTAAGGAGCCGGGTGGGCTGGAGGTCATGCAGTCTACAACTGCCAAAGTTACAACAACATTGCCTTTTGCCCCATTTTCCTGCCTGCAACCCTGGAGCTTGTTTTTGTTTATTTGAACCTTTATATAGATACGACAACATCAGAATGTCAACAGAACAGTTTACAGTGGGTGGAATGTTACACACATTGAGAAATGCACACAGTAATGTATTGACTTTACATTGTGTGAGTATACATAAAGGATTAAACTTATTAAATAATGATAGAACGACTTTGTGTGAAAGTATAAATATTATTCGCTTTTCGTAATTCGCATGATGGGAAATATAACCACTTGGTCACTTGAGAGCTTTTCGCCAGAATGAAAAATCTTTCATACCTCTTGTAAAGGCGAAGTATGAAGGGGCAATCTGTAGGTCTTTAGAAAGGTTAGTCTAGAAAAAGATTCTCGTTGTTACCCCAGAGAAGGCTTGCTAGGGATTTTTAACAGCAGTGCTTCTGGAATTTCTAGTTGTGTGGTTTCTGTGTTGGGTATGGTGGGGAGTTACATTGTAGATTAAGCTAGCTGTCCTGATTAAGAAGCGCTTCTCCGTCCGGAGCCAGTTTAGACAGCCTTAAATAGATCCAGCTCAGATACTAGGTATTTGAGGTTACGAACGGTGCACCATTGCACTTTTTTGGCAATATTATTTATGTGCACTTGTTGGGAGAGACGGTTTAAAATAAAACCCAGGGATTTGGCTTTATTAGGTGTTTTTTTATTCCTAGTGTCATATGTCCCATGGAGGCACATTGTCGTTTTCCCTGTGTTAGCATGAGCATGTTGCAGACTGCACTCTGTTTTGCGCATGTTCCTACACAAACTTATTTTGCTTTGTGCCGCACTGTACTTTCACACAGATCTTGCTGTTGTTTTCGCGTTCTGTTCTTTCTGGGATTTAGTCTGAACACCATAGGCAAGGTCAAGCAACAATGCCCCTTGTTATTGTGTTCTGGTCAGGCTCTAGCACCTAGACAAAACACGTAGATTTAGCTGTTGTTTGGGAGCACATACGTTTGTCATATGGGTATGCACAGATAGGTAACAACACACTTGCAGAGGTATCTTTCTAGGGAACAGATCATGACAGCACCTGAGATGTAGAACTTTCAAATGTGTATGCTAAGGTACGGGGTCTACTGCTAACACCCAGAGATCTTCTGATATATAATCATTCTGCTTCCATAGAAGGGGAGTTAGGCTACCCTGTCTCGTATAATGACAGCTCCTTTTATGATTTATGGACTACTTACTATGCTGACCGTATTTGTGTTAGGCATTATCTTACTTATTATGTCACGTATACTGCATACTAGAGCACGATAGTTAAAATAAACATTTTAAACTTTTCTCGTGTCTGTCAGAACCTATTGTGGACTAGTATGAGTGTGAGAGCGAAAGGGTGTGTCCTGCATCCGCGATTCCTGAGAGGATCGGGAGTGTTGTGTTCTGAAGTGTCTAATCACTTGCTCCTCTGTGAGTGAGTAGGAGGGCAAGTGAGACACTATAGGTAGTCGGTCCCGGAATCATGGGTACTAAGGTGGTAGGATGACTCAGTCCCTGACTACTAAGGTTCTATGATCCCCTGCATAGTTCTGTGACTCCGCAGAATCCCTGCAACATGGCGCCGCTAACGTTTGGTCTGGTACTTATTCACGGGACCCCTGAGTAGTGGTAGTGCTTGTCCACAATACCCTCTCACCGTTTCCCGGAGACGTCCGTGGTGGGAGGGCTTTGCCTCCTCTGTTTGTAGGGATCACCTACTGCTGTAGGTTTTTCAAGCTTGAATTTTAAAAGGTTTTTTGACCCGTTTTAGTGCTACCGTCTGAATCCCATTAATGGCTGAACCGGTTGAGATTCCGGCTCATTGCCACAATGCGGTTACTCAACATTTGTTGCAGCATGGAGTCCCCAATGCGGGGTCTCCCGTTGTTTTTGTAGTTGAAGCGGAACCTGCGTACCGTTACAGAGTGTTTTACTCCTGCGTTTCGCTTCCCGCTGTGAATGCAAATGACAATTCTTTTCATGCTTATACTGCTGCCACGGTTCTGGTGGCTTATCGCCCTTAGTTGAAGTTCCTCTTACAGCCTGGAAGCACCAGATTTGGTTTAATGGCGCCCTACTCCATCCTATTGAAACTGTTCGTATGGGCCCCTTAAGTATTGATGGGATTACATGGCAAGGTCGGTTTTACTCCGTATCCTAATTATCTCAACGCTAATTTGGCGGATGTACGTTTGTTATATGCTCAGCTTGTTCTCTGTTATAGACGCCTGATCCAATTTGTTGCCCGTGCTTTTCTTGCGGCTCCGTCTGGGGCTGCACCTCCTGTGCAGTCTGCGCACAGTGGGGGTCTTGTTATTAGCCCTGTTATTATTAATTCAATGCTGGGCAAATGTCCTCAGAGCCATGAGGACTTTCCGTTTTGGAGTGCTCAAAAAATTGATCAGGGGGCGTGGCCAAACAACATGGCCGATCGGACGTGATTCCGATCGGCTCCTTCCCAGGCCCTGCTGATTAGGTGGCGTTAAGGCATCTTACCGGCTTAGCAGGCACGGCCCCGCCATGCAGAGGTGGCGCTGAACACGGGGGGCTGCTTCAGTGCACTTGGGGTCCCGGTGTGAGAGCAGAAGAGATCCGGAGAAGAGAAGGCGGCGCGGCGGCGCCGGAGAGGAAATGGCGGTCGCCCGGGCGCTGGGACCGAGAGTGCGGGGTTGCTGATTCCCCGCTTCTCCTTGCCGCGGATTTGCCCCGGGGGTTCTTGCCGTCGGCACTCGCGGGGGGCGCGCCTGATTGTCTCGGCCCCCCTGCCGTCCCCGAAGTCGGGCAGCAGCAGTACACGGGACCGACCCGAGCCAGACACAGCGCTCAAAATGGCGGGCAGCTGCGGCGAAGGGGCTATGATCGGTCAGGTCCGACGGCGCTACCTGTGACTGCCTCTCAGCACGAGGATGAAGCGCCCCTCCAGCCCCGAGGCAACCTCGCTGACGAGCATTGCTGAAGCAGGTGAAATCGGCCCTGATACACGCTGAGTGAGTCTTCGACCCCTTTTGTTGTTGTCGGCGCCCCGGGGGTGTCTGCGGAAGAGCTGCATGCCTTTCTCCTTTTGGTCCTAGACATTAATAGGACAATCGCAGGGGCGAGGAGATTATCGGCAGGGGGCTGGAGGGCTGGAGTCCTGCACTGAGGAAGCACAGCAGAGCGGTGCCTGACCCCAACATGGCTGCCAAGAAATCTCCACTTCCCAGCTTGCAGCCCCCACGAGGCACCTGAACGGAAAAGATACCTGCCCCGCAGGGAGAGTCAAGGGAGTACGCCGAGGCGGATGCTGATTGGCACCATCTTTGAGCCTGTTGTCTCTCGCGGGCTGCCGGGTGGGGCGGACGAGTCTGAACTGGCCGGGCGCCTGGAGGAGAGGAGCAGTGTGGACCCGGGAGTGGAGTGAGCGAAGGGGTCCCCACTGGCGGATATCAGGGTCGCTCAGGTTCCACGCATTTGAGGCGGCAAGGTAAGCGAAGGGGCCCCCACGCGTGGATAACAGCGGCGCACTGGTTCCACGCAACTGAAGGGGTGTCCGAGAGCTGACCGAGTGGAGGGTCCCCATATGCCACCCAAAAAGACCCCCAATAATAAGGTCTCCAACTACTTCACGTCGGGCGGAGCAGGGGCGGCAGAAGACGAGGCAACGCCAAGACCGGCAAATATGGCGCTGACCCGAGACGACCTCATGTCTTCCCTTCCCGAGTTCAAACAGGAGCTGCGATCAGAGCTACGAGCGGATATCAAGGCTGAGATGGAGGCCTCCTTCGAAACTTTCCGCGCTGAGGTACGAGAGAAACTGGTGGCTGTCAAACAGATGTCGACTCAGTGGGTACGGGTACCCTCGACCTTGAGGTGCAACAACGGGAGGTGTCCAACAAGATTAAGTCCCTAGAAGAAGGAACCGCTGTATTGCGTGGCCAACTCCGTGATTCATTACTCAAGTGCGAAGATTTGGAAAACCGCTCTCGCCGCGACAACATAAGAGTCCGAGGCCTCGTGGAGGACTGCGAAGGCCCGGATCTGGAAGCATTCATGGTGGGCCTCTTCTCCTCAGCCTTAGGAGTTGGAGAGAGTGCATAGAGTTGGCCCGCGCCTGCCGGGGGAATATCGACACCCAAGAGAAGTCCTGTCAAAGTTCAGTTCATTCAAGGTCAAAGAAATGGTCTTGCAGAGGGCAAGGGTCACCGACACGCTCACCTTCCAAAATGCCACATGCACGCTTTATCAAGATGTAGCGCAGGCCACTCTCCTGAGACTCCAACAGTTCCGCCCAATCACCGAACATCTGCGGGAGAAGAAAGTTAGGTACAGATGGACATACCCCTTTGGGATCTCTTTCCAATGGCATAACAAACAGCACCACTTTGTGGATCTCTCGGAGGCAGCAGATTTGCTAGGTGTGGAACTCTCCTCTTCCTCATCGGACCAGGACGGGAGGGGTCAACCAGACCGACGCAATGGAGGACAATGGCGTCAAAGGGGCAGGAGAAACGAGAAATCACCAGACTGAGGCCCCGTTAGAAGTGCAACCGCCCGGTTGTCTTTCTGCCTGAACTCGCTGCAAAGCTGAGGGGGGTACACCCCCTTTCCCCTCCTACCCACCCAAAGGGAACCTCATGCCGAAGATTTGGAGAGTTGGATGGGGCAGAAGACTTGCATCTTCGTACCTGGATGGGGCCTGGGTGCCCAGGCGCTACTTGTTGCTTTGATCCCAGCGCTTGGCGCGGACATCATGTGAGAACACTGTATCGGCAATGGCAGGTCGGGGGGACAGTATTATCCACACTGTTGTGGGGGGGCTCAGGGTGGAGTGTGATGGCGGCTGAGGACTGGTACACTACTAAACGTTTGAGTTACATTTGGGGAATTTCGATAAATCCATCCATTGCAAGGGCTTAAAGTCCAGCGTTACTTGTTCTTCCGTTGGGGAAAGGGTTTTTTATCTTAATACAACATATGCCTTGATCTTTGCTATGATAAGGGCTGGGGGAATGGTAATTGTAATGTTCCTCGAGTGTATTCTGGTACAGGGATTTCCCTCTAGGAGGGAGATTCTACACACTCATTTTATGTATTTGTTCTGGTTTTTTAATTCAGTTAGATGTCATGGTGCCTTTCTTTTTCTATGGATTATGGGGGGGGGGGGACAAATGGGGCTTTTTATGCGGAACCCTTCGCCAAAAGGGCGTTGTCCCCTTCTAGGTACATATGGCGGTTAGAGTGCTTACATGGAACGCTCGGGGATTGAATTCCCCTAACAAGCGTCAACGCTTCTGGAAGTACCTGCATGATCATAATGTCCAAATAGCAGCCCTTCAGGAGACGCACCTCAAAAAGTCGGGCGAGTCCCGGCTACGCCACAAAGCTTATCCCCTCATATTTCGATCTTCACACTCCTCGAAACAAAACGGGGTGGCGTTGTTTCACGCAGGGGTCCCCTTTCAAGTTCAGGACACTAAAACAGACAAAAGCGGGAGGTTCCTTATGGTTAAGGGGGACCTTAGAGGCCGCCAATGCACGTTCGCAGTGCTCCCAACATAGGTCAACAAGATTTCATCCTCTCCTTCCTTATGTCTCTGGAGAACTTTGCCCAGGGGGACATATTACTCTTGGGGGACTTCAATGTAGTCTGGGATCTGGGTATGGACACGACACACTCAGACAGAGCTCCAGGAGGGGCGTTTGGAAAGGCACTGCGTTCACAGCTTCAGCTCATGGGGTTAGTAGATGTATGGAGGGATGCTAATCCCACGATGCGAGATTACTCTTTCTTCTCTCACTCACATAGAACATATTCCCGTATCGATCACATTTTCATGAGCCAGTCCTTACTCCCATCTGTACTGCAAACTCAGTTCCACCCGATCTGCCTATCGGACCACGCCCCCCTGGAGTTGACGATCACCTGGCCAAACCCGCGCCCAAAACATGCTCGATGGTACTTCCCCAATTTCCTGTGCAGGGATAGACTTCTCCGTGATGACCTCAGAAAGACCACTAAAGAATTTCTAGAGCTGAACGACCCTGAGGCTACTTCTCATGCAACTACCTGGGACGCTCTTAAGGCAGTAGTCTGAGGCAAGTGCATCGAACTGGCCACTACTTTACGTTCTCAACAATGTGCAGAGCACCTTCAATTAGAACGAGAATTAACAGCTGCAGAACAGGCCCATAAGGATAATCCCTCTGCTCCGGCTCTACGGAAGGTCACGGCTCTAAAGGGGAAACTACAGGCTATTTACACCAACAGAGCGGAGAAAACCATCCTACGCCTACAATCCAGGGGGTATGAGGGTGGGAATAAAGTGGGATCCTTGTTGGCGCGCCAACTTCGGGCCAAACAGGAAAGAGAATATATCAAACTAATAGTGGATGAGAAGGGTGTAGAGCACAGGTCAGAGGAGAGGAAGGCACGGGCCTTTGAGAATTTCTATAGAACTCTTTACACCTCAGAACTTCCAGGGACGCATGACCCATCGGGGTACTTGGCCCCCATAGACCTCCCTCAGGTCGGGGCTAGCTCTAATGAAGAATTAGCGAAACCCATAACCGCTGAAGAGGTACAGAAGGCGATCGACTCCCTTAAACTCCAGAAGGCTCCAGGGCCGGATGGCTTCTCAGCCCACTTCTATCGTACTTTTGCGCCGGAGCTCGTTCCCTTCCTAACAATATTATTTAACATCATCGCTTCTACGCAACAAGTCACTCCTTCCATGGGTGAAGCAGTTGTGGCAGTGCTTCCTAAGCCTGGTAAGGATCCCTCCGCTTGCTCTTCTTACCGCCCGATTGCTCTTCTAAACCTAGATGCAAATATTTACTCTAAAATCCTGGCCACTCGTCTCGAGTCAATCCTCCCTGGTCTCATCGATACAGACCAGTCCGGATTTATTAAGGGGCGTCAAACCCATGATAGCTTGCGGCGTATCATCCATATCATTGAAAAGGCCCGCAAGAAAAACATCCCAACAGCGCTTCTCTCGCTAGATGCGGAGAAAGCCTTTGATCCAGCGCTTTGGCTTCAACGAAACCTTTATAGGGATGATTCGCGCTAACTATCATTCCTCCAGCTCTCGGGTCCTTGTCGACGGAGTTGCTTCTTCCCCTTTTCGCCTGGCTCGCGGGACGAGACAGGGCTGTCCCCCCTCCTTTTTGCCTTGAGCATAGAACCCCTGGCCCATAGGATCAGAGGAAACCAAGAGATCCATGGAATACGTTTTGGCACGGACGATCATAAGATATCGCTATTCGCCGATGACGTGCTTCTTCCAGTGTCGGACCCTCTTGTCTCTCTCCCGGCCATCCATGCAGAGCTGGAGTCGTTTGAAAGGGTGGCGGGATTCAAGATCAACCGGACCAAATCCTTCCTACTGAATCTAACAATACCTAAAGATGATTGGCGAGGGGTGGAAGAGGTGTCACCATTCCGCTGCACCATCAAGGAGATCACTTACTTAGGTGTTAAGCTTACCCCTCGAATACGGGATCTGTACAAAGCTAACTCCCCCCCTTCTGCGACAACTAAAGACGGATTTGGGTAAATGGAGAGTGGCTTACATCACCTGGTTGGGCAGGATTAATGCCATTAAGATGAATGTTCTCCCTCGCTTACTTTATCTTTTTCAAGGTTTGCCTATCCCAGTGGAGGGAGGCCTATTTAGGGAGCTGCGGCATATGCTGACCACATTTATTTGGCAAGGGAAAAGGGCACGACTTCCCTATAATTTGCTTACTAGACCTCGTAAAGAGGGTGGCCTGGCATTACCGGACTATTATTGAGCGGCGCAAATGCGGGTAATTACGGAATGGTCACTGCGGGCCTCGGAGAAGCATTGGCTGCATATTGACAGACAGATAACTGGGCGCACCATTTGGGATCTTCTATGGAAGCCAAAGCAAGACAGACCTCTCAATGCCTACATTAGCACGCCTACGTCCACCACACTTAAGGTTTGGGATATCCTCACTAACAGACTGCACCTTATGACCTTTCCCTCCCCTCACACGCCTATACATTTCAACGCTGCATTTCCCCCCGCACTACAAGAAGGTCCCTTCGAGGCCTGGAGGGAGGACGGTTGCCTCATGATCTCTCACTTGTTTGAAAGAGGAGAACTCCTCTCTTTTCAAGAATGCAAGAAGCAATTCGCACTGAATGACAATGAAGAATACCATTACTTGCAGCTGAAACACTGGGTGCAGCGGCCCCTGGTGCGGCTGGCCTCCACCAGGGTGTTGCTCCCTATCGGGAGGTTTGCTCAATCTGGGTCCTCTTCCAAGGGATGTATCTCCTATTTGTACGCTCTCATACAAGCGATGAGTCCCAGAACGACGCCGCGTTTTAAACGCTTTTGGGACGCTCTCGTAGATACTCCATTGGAGGATAAGCAATGGGAGCATCTAGGTAGGGATATAGTGAAATTCAACCGCTCAATGTATCTCAGAGAAGCAAACTACAAAATCATGTACGACTGGTACTTGTACCCTCAGAAACTTCACACGATTTTTCCTAGTTCGTCGGACAGGTGCTGGAGGGGGTGTGGGATGTTAGGCGATTTCAGACATATATGGTGGGACTGTCCCGCCATTAAACCTTTCAGGAAGGAAATTCTGTCCCAAATCAAGCTTATCTTAGGATATCCTATTCCTACCTCCATGGAACAAGTTCTGTTGGGGTCCGAGATCCAGCGTTGAAGCGGCAGACACAGGGTGACAAATGAGTGATGTGGCTTTGTTTGGGGGCCGCCAAAATGGCAGTTTCCGCGGCTTGGAAAAAACAAGAGGCCCCATCTCTAACCCAATGGCATGCGAGACTGTGGAGAGCTTTGGCTTTGGAGCGCATGACTGATATAATTGAAGACACCAGGAAAGGTTTTGATCACATTTGTTCTCCGCTGGTCAGCTACTTTTCGGAGGGGCTCCCTTTGACGGCTTGCAACCCAAGGCTTAGGGCCCTCCATTTGTTCCTTATCTAATTATCCCATATTGACGGGCTCTCTGAAGAGGGCGTTGAGCACCTGAGTAGATGCCCCGATAACCCACTCCTTGCGCTCACTTTTCTCTAACTTGCACCATGACATCACAGTTCTGTTTGTTTCTTCTTTTAGGTACAATTAAGTTTCCTTTCTAGGTTAATCTCTGGGGAGGGTAGATTGTATTCAGAAACATGGTCATGAAAGCAACATATTAAGACGAAGCTGTGTTATATATTAAAGTGCATTCGCCGCGGACCTTGTGGGATAGATGTAACCTGCATGAGCGCTCTGTTTATCTGGGCGGAATGTATTTACGACTAATGTTGCCTATGTAATGCTTTGGTCGCACTCTCTGAGAAAATTTCAATAAAACAAAGTTTGAAACAAAAAATTGATCAGCTTGATGCAGTTTTCCCTCTTACGTGTCCTGTAGAGGAACACAGGATCCTTACTATGTGCTTGCCTAGTGGTCTAATTCCTTCTTTTGCCGACTGCAACACCTGGGGAACGGTGTTTGCCTCAGTGTATACACTCTGTTATGGCACCCCCTCGATGAGTGTTCTCAAACAAGTACAGAATGAATATGGGGCAGGTCCAGCCCTAGATTTGAGTATCAAGTTGATGGGTATTTTTCCAGTAGTCTCTGAAATTATTCTTTCTAATATTAAAGGTGAAGTAGCGTCCTTGATGGTTCGTCAACGCCTTTCGGTGGTGGCTGACATTGACCGGGAACGTGAGTTAGCGATTATTATTGCTGATGATTATACATCCTTGGGTCGCAATAACTTGGGGGTTAAGCCCCGTCATGAAAATGAGGGCCGTCCTTTCTTTCCTAAAAAGACATGGGACAAATCTAAGCAGCAACAGAAGCCTAGGTCTCGTGATGGGTGAACACTACTGGACGCTTGTGAACGTAGATATGATTTACGTGATCGCTCTAAAATTAAAACTCCTGAGAGGTTTCAGGTTCCTGATCCTCGTTCTCCTCGTTTCCTTCCAGGAATCGTCTAATCAACAGTACGATTGAGGAGGACGGCATGATCACAGACAAGGTGAGTACACGCAACCCAAGCGGGACCCGCAGTGCTCTTTTGACGTGAAAGTCAAGAGAGAGGAACCACCTCCAAATAGAGCCCCGTTCCAGAAGAAGAAAGTTGCCGCTTTGACAGCGAAATATGCCCCAGACAGTGAGGACCCTCCTCCTGGACAGGAATTGGGCGGTGACTCTCCTCAACAGCATGGCGGAAGTTACAGTAATGCGCCAGACACTCCACCAGTTTCTGGAGGCGAAAGCAACTGACACATTTGTAACTGTTGAAACCGCTGACACCCGTGTAGCACCCACTGATAGACTTTACCATGTAGACATTCAGATTGAAGGTGACATTATACGCACCATAAATGCTATTTTTTGGGACAATTTGATGTCTTATTATGACATTTTACTGGCGGAGGTCGATTGGCCTCCCCCATTTGTTCTTGCTTGTCCTCGAGGCGAGGATGTCATTATACCTTTCTTTTCACAGTACGTCCCTGATGAGACTAAGCATGTCTATGCTTCGGAGTGGGCTCTTGCCTTAGCTTCAGCCTTATAACGCAACCAGGCTGGTTGGGATAAGGATTCTCCGTTACATATTGTGCCTATATGCTCTATTCCTCAGCCACAGCCTCAATATCCAATTAAATGTGACGCTAAGGTGTCCGTTAAAGAGATCCTTACCCATTTGGAGTATCAGGGTGTAATTGAACCCTGTGTCTCTGCAATGAATAATCCTCTTTTTTCTATTTTGAAACCTGATGGTTCCTACCGTATAGTTTTGGATTATGGACATTTGAATAGTAATAACCGTACTTTTGCAGTGCAAAACACGCATAGTACAGCTTTGATCAATAATATGGTACGTAAGAAGTTTAAAACTACACTAGATATTTCAAATGGCTTTTTTAGTCATAACCTGGCTCCTGGGAGCCGGGACTTGTCCGCGTCCTCTGCCCTCGGTTCACAGAGGCGATACTGCCCATGGGGCATAAGAATAGCCCCAGCATCTTTCCACCATGTATTGTCCCTTTTGCATGATATTGATCCTGACGCTTTCTCTTATATCGATGACGTATACCTAACGGACGATGAATTATATCCTCATCTTGCGATTCGCTGCTCTGGGCTACAAATTCAATTTTGCAAAATCGCATATTGCGTTTCTTGCCGTTATTTTTCTCGGTTATGAATTGACAAATGAGGGTCGGGGTTATGCAACCCATTTTTTGGAGAAGTGTGCTCAATTGCACTCTCCATCTACACTGAAAAAAATTACAGTCTCTGCTTGTTTTTTTAGATTTCGGCGGGACTTGCATTCCTGACTATTCTCAGCGTATCAAGCCTCTGTATGCTTTGAAACACCCATTCTTTTCTGCTTCCTCCTGGCTTCCAGAACACACCGCTGTGTTGCACGCTTTACAGTCTGACTTCCTTGCTATGCAGTACTTACAGACCAGATTGAATACTACCAATTTGGTCATCCGGATTTTACCAGGTGCAATTGGTTTCACTTATGTGACTTTTAATGAGGGTGACACGGTCCCAATTACTTATAAATCGCATCTGTATACTGCAGAATTACATTTTGCTTCTACTGAAAAATATCCGGACTGCTGTATAGATGGCCATTCTTAAAGAACGCCCTCTTGCTCAAGGTAAATGCATTTTTGTCGTTTCGCCTGTGCCTGCCCTAGAGGCGGTCAAGAAAGATAGTGGTCCTAATTCTAAAGCTCTGCATCCTCGTTGGATTCAATGGGCTACATCTTTGCGTCAGCTGATGTCAGTTTTGTTTTTGACCCTTCCTTGCAAACACAAGAATTTCTTCAGTATGAACATGTTCACCCTCTACCTTCTTCGGTTCTTCCTCTTGATCAGTATAAATGTATCATTTACACTGATGGTTCAGCCCAACCAGTCAATCAATCAATCAAAACGAGCTTTATTCGATTTTAGACATTAAAATCATAAAAGCAGACAATTAAAACATATCATCTCACATCCAAAAATTACATTAAAACACATTAGCTAGGTACAAATTCATAGAAAATTCATTTAACAATAACTATTTTTTTGCATCCGGGAAATAAAATGTATTATGCTGTGCTTAATATATATCATCTCATATCTATGTTTCTCTCTTAGTCTTAGTCTTAAAGAACTTTATTCGGTTACAGACAGTGTAAACCATAAAAGCACACTTCATATCAAACACATAGAATAATATAAAAACAATTTTAAAAACACTGGGACAATTTATACAGGAGACCACTAGAAAGAAATATTATATTACAATTGATTTGCGTGATTTAAAAACATTTCTTAAAAAAGCATTAACTGAGGCAATAATAAATTCATTATCTAAAAATTGTAAGGCCAAGAATGCGGGCGGCACTGCCTCAATCCCAGCTTCATCAAAACTGGTTTAATCCATCTTTTCCTAGCAGCAGAGTAAAAAGTACAGAAAAACAAAATATGAATCGTCTATTGCACAGAAATGTCGTCACACGGACACTTACAGAGAATTTTAGACCAATCATTTTGTTCGGGAAACTCAAAGACCTATGTAGGATATTTAATCTAAACCGGGTTAACAAAAATCGATCGTAATCACCAGTTACTAGCAGGAGATATGGTTGCGCAGTTATAGTGGCCAGAGTTTGATAATGCGTTTGGACTGTCGTTTTTTCATTTCAGCCATATTTCTGATGTCACTCAAAAACTGCAAACATACACTCTTTAGATCCTTTCTTGACACATTTGACAGGGTATGGGGATTGTTATAATATTCTTGATGGCCTAATTGAGATAGAAAACTTTTAACGTATTCAAGCCATCTTATGCAGCTGGCCCCTTCCAACCCCATAGCGTCCTTCATTATGCGTCTGTTAAAAGCTGATTCCTCCGTACTCCAAACTCTGTGCCACAAAAGCACAGGCTGCATTTTAATCACATCCTCCAAGTAAGGCATGCCCAATTCAGTGTGACATATAAAATTTGACGTGCTATCAGGTACTGCCAAGAGATACCTAAAAAACAAATTTTCTGCCAGCTGGAGTGATTTAACATTAGCAAAGCCCCAAATTCCAGCTCCGTAAGTGGCGATACTAACACATTTAGCTTTATAGATTTGCAACAGGTCACCCGGTGGGCGTTTCCCCAACTTCCTACTAAAATTGGACAGTGCTATCAATGATTTTTTAAAAAGAAGCCTTCTTGCCTGGACTGCCCGAGTCCAGGATCCTGTATAATCAAATAAGATTCCTAGATACGAGAAGGTACTAGTATTCTCTAAAACCTTAGAATTAATAAAAATGGGCTTACACTTTTTTTTACCCCCGTTCCCGCAATTCATAACAAACGTTTTAGAACAATTAATTGTAAGGCCCAGATTATTCATAAAGGTAGTAAAAGAGTCAACTACTCTCTGTAGGCCGAGCGGGGTGCGAGCCATGAGGACCGCATCATCTGCATATAGGAGTGCAGGGATAGAACGCCCTATTGCCATTGGTGTATCCCTGCACTCTTTAACCAAAACAGATTCCAGATCGTTGATATATAACGTAAATAAAAAAGGGGCTAAAACACAACCTTGCCTTACTCCCTTTCCTACTTTAAAATTTTTAGTACAGTCCCCGCCCAACCCAAAGCGCACCTTCGCCTTTGCCCCAGAATAAAGTTGTCTTAAAAAAGAAATTAGTAAAACATCCACCCCCAGCCCCTCTAAAATTGACCATAATTTAGCATGTACAACGCAGTCAAATGCTGCCGTAAGGTCTACAAAAGTTAAAAACAGCCTTTCCTTCTTCGCTCTAATATATTTATCTAGTAAAATATACAGATTAAGTCCCTGATCAATAGTACCCAAGCCCTTGCGAAAACCATATTGCAAATCACTTAAAATTGCCTGGTCATCCGCCCAAGCCTGCAATCTTTCTAGTCCCACTCTCCCTACGATCTTCACCGTGGAGTCCAACAAAGAGATAGGGCGATAACACGCTGGGTTCGCCCTATCTCCTTTTTTAAAAATAGGTACAATTATAGATTCATACCATGTTTTTAAAAATCCAGCCGCACAACATGCATTTAAAACCTGTGTTAGGAGTGGACCCCACAATTCAAGGTGGAGTTTAAATAGATCGACAGGTATGCCGTCCGGCCCCGGAGCTTTACCTCCTGAACTAACCTTTATGGCTGCATTTACTTCGGTTAAAGTAAAATTCATTTCCAACTGATGAAAGATAGGAGAATGCTCAGGCTCAAGATCATACTGCATTGGCCCCTGTTCTTCTACCTGCGAGTTTGTATACAGCTTTGAATAATGGAGTATCCATTCTGACTCAGGTATAGCTATTTCTATGGTTGATTTATCATTCCCTGCCAGGAAGGGTGCGTTAACCGCTCTCCAAAAGGCTATAGGATCTCGATTAGTCGAGGCCTCATGTAACGCACACCATGCTTCTCTCATATATTTTACATCTGGCATTCAAATATTTAGAGATTTTCTGGCTCTATATACACTTTTTAAAAAACCCACCATAGATCCAATACAGTAACAATTTCCCAACATCTGCAAATACAAAAAAGCAGGGCGACATTGTCTCCATCCCCCTGTTTTAATAACGGTAATATCCATCTTCGCCTTTCATTTTTGTAAAATTTGCAGAATAGAATTGCGTGAATAGTTGTTTGTGGTGAAATATTATCACAAGGACATCGACAAAGTTCCCTTGACCAGTTATTAATATCTGGATGGCTAATCAAACGGTGGAAAGTCCCAAATCTAAACCGTGTTAACATATACCTGTCATATCCCCCCAATATGCATGTCAAGTATGGCTGAATGTTATACGTTATGATAATTAGTTGATGTTCAACCACTGTAGGTTTATTCATTTCCAAGGTTAACCTATTTTCTTCCAGATGGGTCATACAAGTTTTTTAAGTTCCTTCCGATTAATACAATTCATATTTTCAGGTAGGAAGAAATACTCTGGATGCCCGATATCCTGCATAAAATTTCTTACATACTTCAACCAGGGAATCTTGCTGGCGTTATCTAATTTCATTGCATCAGTTATTATTTCCCTATTTAAACCAGTGCTAACAGAGGTCCAAATTCTGTGCCAGAGCAGCACCGGTTGTACCTTAATTAGATCAGAAATATATGTTACTCCTAATTCACTATGACAGTTGAAAACTGGAGCACTGGCCGGGACTGCCAATATAAATCTTAAAAAGGCATTTTCCACATGTTGGATTGATGTACAGTCATAAAAACCCCAAATACCTGCCCCAAAAATTGCTATACTCGCGCACTTAGCTTGATAGATTTTTAAGAGGATTTCTGGTGGCCTTTTCCCCAATTTTTTAGTAAAATTAATTAAGGCCGCGGTGGACTTCATAAACAGGAGGCTCCTAGTCTTTATCGCTTGGGCCCAAGACCCAGTGCGGTTAAAAAGAACACCCAGGTAACAAAAGGAGTTAATAGATTCCACCCTACTTCCCCCAGCTTGAAAACTTCTGTTCTTATGTTTCCCTCTCCCACAGGTCATAATGAAGCTTTTCTTTGCATTCATTTTAAGTCCAAGGTTGTCCATAAAACTGGTATAAAAAGTGAGAGCCCTCTGTAGGCCAATATGGGTACGTGCCATGAGTACCGCATCGTCGGCATAGAGGAGGGAGACTATCGGGCGTTTATTTACATATGGCGGATCCCCAGCGTTTGACACCAACTCCTGTTCCAAAGCATTTGTGTACAGGGTGAACAGCAGTGGTGCCAAAACGCAGCCTTGCGTCACTCCCCTCTCGACTTTAAACGGCACAGTACACTCTCCCTTGAGTCCATACCGAACTTTTGCTGTAGCGCCAGTGTATAGCTGTCTTAAAAACTGGATTAAAATGGGATCAACCTTTAAATCACTAAGAACGCCCCACAGCTTATTGTGAATTACACAATCAAATGCAGCTGTGAGGTCGACAAATGCCAAATAAAATTTCCCCGTTTTTGCCTGCGTGTACTTTCCAATTAAAATATTAAGGTTAAGAATCTGCTCGTTAATACCTAGACCTGGTCTAAAACCATACTGTACATCACTTAAAATACTTTTTTCTTCCGCCCATGTTTGCAACCGGTCTAAAACAATCCTGCCCGCTACCTTCATAAGGGAGTCTAACAAAGATATCGGACGGTAGCAGGCAGGATTTTCCCGATCCCCCTTTTTAAAAATGGGGACAATAATTGATTCAGACCAAGTACCTATAAATCCCCTTGCGCAGCATGCTTGTAAAACCCGTGTTAAAATTGGGCCCCACATTTCCAAATTAAACTTAAAAAGGTCGATTGGTACCCCATCCGGGCCGGGGGCCTTGCCGCTCTTGCTTGCCTTTATAGCCAAGGTAACGTCCTGTAAAGTGATATGGAAATCGATGGGCGTAAAATTCTGATGTTTCCCCTCTGTGTTTTGCCCACAGACTGCTTCCCTCTCACTGGCCTTCTGTAGGAATAGACACTTGAGAAGAAATCCACCCAAGTTCTTTCCTCTATTGCTACCTCAATTGACGGTGCATCAGGTCTATTGTTAAGGAATGGGGCGTTCACAGCTGACCAAAATTGTGAACTATCCCTGCTCGATGCTGCATCACTTAAATTCTTCCAAGCCTTCTCTTTTAATTCATTCATCCTATTTTTCCTAGCTGTGGTGTACAACTTTCTACAGATCCTAATCTCCTCTTTATCTCTTACTGATCTATGTAGAGCATTCTTTAAATTGGTATAGCTTTTTGTACAATTATTATCAAACCATCCCTTACTGGTGTTACGGGTACCTTTACTTTCCACTTGCAACGTGCTTTTAACAATCTCAGTAATACAGGTAAAGGCTTTTAAAATATTGTCATGCGTCGGACTGTCACTTAAACATATTAAAATTGGCACATACGCATTTGTGATTATTTCTTTACTTAGCTCCGCAGGGTCCCGACCTGACCAGCGAATTGTATAACCATTTTGTCTTCCCAATTCTATATTTTGTACCCATGCTACTTTATTGCAATTTCTCCTTACTATATTAGTTGGGGTTGCTATTTTTACGCTTATCGCCAAGTGATCACTCATTACATTTCGATGAATATTGTACCCAATAACATAACTTGCATAGCGGTTTGGCATGATAATAAAATCTATTGTCGAATCAGCTCCTCAGCCAATAAATGTATGACCAAACTCCACCTTAGGGGTACATAGGCAATTTGTAAAACCAAAATCGTGCTTATACAGAATCTCATTAAACAACTCTCCTTTATCTGTATGAGAGAAATGAATCGGTGGGTCGTCTTCCTCCAATGTTAAACCACATTTTCCTATTTCAGCCAAAGCACACAAACCAACATTAAAATCCCCACCCCAAATAGGAATGATTTCAATCTCTTCATCTGATTTTAAGTTAGTAATATCCTCGCTGAGCTTCTTCAGTATAGCGCCCAGTTGCCCCTTTTCCACATTGTTATAAAAATTAATCACAGCTAAAATACAGTTTGCATCCAAGTGAATTAAAACTATTTGATAATAGATTTCAGAGCTAATCATATTAATCTTTTGAGCCCCGAGCAGATTTGAGACGTATACACAAACTCCACCCTGAGATCTTCCACTAGATGATTGGATAGCTGGTGTATGAAATGTCTTAAATCCATTAATAGTTATTTCCTCAATGGCCCAGGTCTCTTGCATACATAAAATGTCAAAATTATTAATAAAATCCAACCAAACTGTATCATTCACTTTGTTCTTTAGACCCGCAATATTCCAAAAGTGGACTCTACAGGCTTTTATTTCCTGGTCAACTGTTTCAAACACAGTTACAGGCTGATTTATAAATTCGCCCTCAGATTGCGGAACAGGATCCAAGTCTCCCATACTACCCATCAATATGCAAGATCTGCTCATATAATCTGTCTCGTTTAACTCCTCACATTTAGGATTACTTTCCTCCTCGTCCAATAACT